>CM061749.1:181774109-182374109 GCA_030979885.1 Lolium multiflorum | reverse complement strand
CATTGCATAATACATGTTTGAATAGTTCATTGTTGTAACTATGTTTGAAATATTACCAGAATGCAGTTGTAATGAAGCAGTCACCATTAGAAGATAGTCGTCAAAAAAGATCTGTAGCGAGCATGTGCAACATTATGATGTAACTCTGTGCTTCGTACAAGTTCCATACATTGTTTTGTGCTTATTTATGCAACTTGTTATTATCTTATATCTACATTGCATAATACATGTTTGAATAGTTCACTGTTGTAACTATGTTTGCAATATTAATAGAATGCAGTTGTAATGAAGAAGTCCTTAGTAGAATATAGAGGGCAAAAAAGATTCCGTAGTGAGCTTATGCCACGATATAATGTAAGTCGTGCTTAGTACTTGTGACTATCTCATATCGACAATGCTTAATACATGTTTGCATAGTTTATCATTTAACTCTTTTTGCATTATTATCAGAATGCAATTGTAATGAAGCAATCTTCATCAGAAGAGAGGCCCACAAAAAGTTCAGACCTTTCTTCTGATGAATCCTCACATAGCCGTCAACCTAGACTATTCCTTTCATCAAATAGTAAATATCTCAAGGCTGTACTGTATGAAAGACATGGTGTTGCTGCTCCAAGATCTATAGCTGATATGTTGAAAAAGAGTACACAAGATTCAATCAAGGCAATTGCCAAATATCAGCGTGTTATTGATGATGCTAATAGAAGCCCTCCATGATTATATGTAATTTTTTTATTTGGACACATTAATTGCCTTGTAATTTTGCTAATTATTTTATTTATGTATGTAATTGTGTATATCATTGATATCAGATTTTAGGCTCATGAAATTTAATGGGCCTTCTCATAAGACTAACTTGGCCGACCCATAATGCAAGTTGACTAGTCAAACGACCATGGCCCTACTACTTAATGGGCCGGCACACTTACTGTAGTGTGGGACCCACTTTTATTTTTGGGCCGACCCACTTACTTATTGAACCAACCCACTTGCTTTAAGGTGGACCCCACTTACTAACTAGGCTGGCCCGATAACAGAAAAATGTGCCCCACGTGCTTATTGGGCCAGCCCACTTGCTTTAAGGTGGACCCCACTTGCTAACTGGGTCGGCCCAATAATAGGATAGTGAGCCCCATTTTTTTGGAGCCGGCCTACTAATTTATTAGCCCAATTGCTTTAAGGTGGACCCCACTTACTAACTGGGCCGGCCCGTAACAGGAAGGTGAGCCCCACCTGCTTATTGGGCCGGCCCACTAACTTATTGGGCCAGCCCACTTGCTTTATGGTGGACCACACTTTCTAACTAGGCCGACCCGATAACAGGAAAGTGGGCCCACTGCTTATTGGGCCGGCTCACTAACTTATTGGGCCAACCCACTTGCTTTATGGTGGACCCCACTTTCTAACTGGGCCGACCCGATAACAGGAAAGTAGGCCCCACATGATTAGTGGGCCGGCCCGTTTGCATGTTGACCGGTCAAACAAAGGCATTTGGCCGACCCACATGCTTGGGCCGACCCATTTATTGTGTTGACCGAGTCAAACGAAGACATTCGGCCCGACCAACCTTTTCAGTGGGCCCGCCCATTATATAGTTGACCGGTCAAACAAAGGCATACGGGCGCCCGTGCTTAGTGGGCCAGCCCATTTAAGTTTTGACCAATCAACCTTAGAGGTTAGGCCCGACCCACGTACCTAATAGACCAGCCCAGTTATATAGTTGATCAGTCAAACTAAGTCAGCTGGCCCGGCCCGCAAACTAAATGTGCCGGCCCGCTTAAGGCGTGGTAGGCCTTGTGTGGGCCTACCATCTACCACGGGGTTTCAGCCGGTTAACGGTGTTAACTGACAGTTAACGGCGTCTACCACGTGTTAGTTTGCATGACGTCAGCTATCAACGGCCTCCGAAACACTTACGCAACGGTCCGTTTTCCGTGGCGGAAGGGCACCCAAACGACGACCGAAAAATACGTGGTAGGACTTTGCCTGACGCAGTTTGGACCACATAACCCATATCGTCGGGTTAGGCCCATAGGCGACGAAAAAGGGGCCATACTTCACGAAAATTGGACCGTTGAGTATCAGAACTTTTCTTGTAGTGTAAACTGGCAGTTCGGAAAAACAATGAGAATATATGATAATTTGAGGATATTATGTGTTCATGAAGTGTCAATGCTTTGTTTCGGGCTATTCGAAAGGATAGACCTTAATTTCCTGTTGTTCGAAGTTTGCCCAGGTGAAATGGGAAAGCATGACAATAGATGTTATGCAAATTCTCTTGGTTAGTATGCACAACTATATTTGGATCACACACCTACACACAACTGAATTATATATGAAAGCCATGTTATTAGGATTACATTATATGATCAATATCATTCATGCAATACCCCGCTATCACCTCAGGCCTATGTCTTTAGCCACTGAAAGTTGCACATCACTACTTCCGTTGAAAACTGGAAATCTGTTGCTATTGTTTACTGCCTGTTTTACTGTTTTGAATCAACTTCTATAAATCACCACTTGATTTGTGAGTTTATTGATATACATGTATGGTTGAGAGTGACATCTCAATTGCTAAAATCTTATTGTTATTCTTGTGTTCCCTTTGAGTCGAACTATAGATTTGGATAATACTTCCTATCGAAGATTTTAGTGATCCCCTATACTTGTGGGCATCAACACCAGGTCGAGACGGAGAGATCTTCCCCTCCCTTCTGCAGCAAGAACGTTGCCGTGGAGGAGCTCGTTCGTGAGAAGGTGCAAGGGTTCCTGGCCACACTGCAGGAGTGAGGGGAAGATGGAGGCGCATCGACTAGGGCTAGCGGCGAAGCGGAGAGGAAGCTCGATGTCGTGGAGCCGGCAACAGGATCCTGCTGCTAGCTTGTATAATGAGAAACTTGATTGCATAATTCGTGCTCTTTGACGTACTAGTCCGAGGAAGGGTTGACCGCTGGCTGTTCTTTACCTGGCGACGCTGGTGGGTATAAAAGGGTTAAGACGGACGCGCGCTTAGCACAAGTGTCTTGTAGGAACACAAGTGTATGATCTAGCTAGAGTAACCTCCCTCCCCTAACCTCCCGGGTCGCCTCAGAGGCGACTCCGGAGGCGTCCCCGGCCGCTACCTCCAGAGCTCCTCGATCTGCCGTCCTGTCCACCCTGCCGCTGCCGAAGGAGGCTGCCCATCGGCGGACAACGGCGTTGGGGTGCCCAGTAATATTTTTTCTCCTTTTTTCCTGGTCTTAGAGTTCATCTTCCTTTATTTCTCGTCACCACCGATCTGGCCTGCGCTATCTGCCCCCGATGTGGATGCATCCGGCTGTCCCTGAGGATGTTGCTGATCTGTGCGCTACTATCGTCCGCCGCTGGCCGGTCAGAGCGGCAAAATCGCAAGTCATGGTGGCGGCGGCCACATGAGCGACCGGACGGAGCGTGTATGTATTGGTTGGATCTTGTACGCGTCTTGTTCGTACCAGCCGCATGCACACACCAGCTGGCTCTTTGTTGGGCATGACCTGATGCACGTACACGGATCTACACATGTACGAGGCATCAGCCATTGGCCTGGATATAGGATCTAGCCTGGCTGCACAACCGTCCGAGGCTGCCGCCGATCTGTCCTTCTTGGGGTTGGTGGCTCCTCCAGACTGTTGGGTTATGCCTGAGGTAAGATGCTCGTCGACTGGATGATGAATTGCAGGGCTTCAAACCTTGTTCCCGTCGACAGCGTTTACCGATCATGAGTCCGGTTCTTCTTCATCTAGCCGGAGTGATGAGTTTCGGAAGGTTCCACCGGCGAATGTAACAGTGCAATGCCTGGAGTTTGCTGGATCGGGTGGTATTCGGTCATGCGCACCCATGCTTTTATTAGGACCGTTTGGTTCTATAAGGAGCGGCGTGAAGCTCTATTCTGTGTTGCCATCAGATAACATTCTGGTACATGGTGAAATCAGAGGCGAAGAATATCATGAAGGCCGTATTGAAGGACTAGCAATGGAGGTTCGAGTCTCTATGTTGTTGAGGGACTTGCTTGGTGTTCTGGATGTTGCAACAACAGTATGTAAGTGGGGGCGACAACACAAGAGAAGTTCAGAGTCTTACCTCTCGAGGTGAAAATCCAAGGTCTGGTCTTAATTGGCTGTGCCTGACAATGCCCTTGTTGAAGATATTGTTTTGAAAACGGAGACTATATTCATGGTGAAAACCTAAGATATTTTGATCGGACGACGATGGTGTTTGTGCACCGTTCCTTTCTTGGAGGCGTCACCTTTGGAGAGACTGGAGTTCAGGTGTTGTCCTCTTGGTGGTTGTATTGTTGCTGCTAATGCTGGAATACCGTAGCGGGACTTTTCTTTTCTTTTGGCTGTGTGTATCCGTACTACCATTAAGGTGTTGCGTTGTTGCATAAGCTGGGTGTAATTGTTATCTCTAGATATTAATATATCCCCTTCATCGAAAAAGTGTGTACTTGTTGGGCTGCCGCTAACGTACCCACTTACAGGCTGACCCTAACAGGCCCGAACAACCCGAATCCTATCGACCCATGGGAGCAGCCCAAAAGGCCAAAAGCCCATTCTATACCCCACGCCCACCTCCTCCTAAAATCTGTCAACCCTAACTCCCCTACTGCGAACCCCGACTTTGCCGCCGCCGCCACCACCTCCTCAGGCACGAACCCCCGACTTTGCCGCCGCCAGCCGAGAGCTGCAAGAAGCAGCATCGCGCCCCGGCAGCCACCTTCCTCGACGACCCCGGCTACCCCAACCTCGGCCACTCGCACCGCCATAAACTAGCGCAGCCGCAGCACCGTATCTGTCCTGTTCCAAGCTGGCAGGAAGACGATCCCCGACCCCAAGAAGCCATAGAACCCCACGCGCTAGCCCACCTGCCCCGCCAACATGGGCGGCGCGCGCTCGCAGGTGAACAAGCCGCACAAGACCCGCTTCGCCTCCAAGGCCTCCCGCCATTCGCACAAGATCGGTACACTATTACCTACCTAGCTTCAAACTCCTCGCTCCTCCCCGTTTCCTTTTATCCATCCTTTTCCGCCCTTCGTCTAAAACTTCCACGTCTCACTGGCGGCCTGGGTGCTGTTTCTGCAGATAAGAGGAGCGGGAAGCCGGAGGGAAGCCACCGAGCCGCCGTCAAGGGCGCCCGTAACGCGCGCGTCCAGCGGAGCAAAGCGGTCAGATTCTTGCTTATCTATCTAACTGGCCCCTTTTGTGCTTTAGCTAGCTGCTATGTCCACGATGGACCGGTAACAAACTGGAGATAGTTTCTTCAACTTTGCAAATTAAGCTTATATCCAGTCAACATAATTCTGTCATGGTTTCTCCAGACGTTCAACTTACCAAAAATGCAATTTTCTAGAAACTGATAAGTTACAAGACTCGTGCATGTTGACAGTATCAACATACCTGCAATAGATAAGCTCTGGCTGCTCTTCATTCCAGCTGGTCTCCAACTCTGCAAAGCTGAAATCGTGGCTGTAAGTTAGACCAAGACCCCAACCTTAGTCTCCGGAGCACAAGCTATATCATCCTAGACATAAACCTTTCATGTTTAACGTACTCCTTGTGCTTAGGTGTGGCCTCTGCTATAAGTCCGTGTTCTCTCTCTATATGCCTGTCCATGGGGACAACTCGATTTAAATTGTTTATGAGGCAGCAGGTTTTAAAACCCTTTAGTGGGCTGGTCCTAATCTGAAAAAGAAATATTATGTGTTGGTGTTTCTTCTGGTTCGCTTGATATACATAATAACACTCTTGGAATTAAGACGTGAGAATCAAAATAAATTCTTCACATGATCAAATATTAAAAAAATAGCGATCTGCACCTTGCTGGCTTGCCGTAATACGTATCCGTTCCATGACATCTATTCTCCTGCAGTGGAACACCTTTCACGGCTCCAAGCAGAGGGATGTAGGCCATGCCAGCTACCACGTCAATCCCTGCCCTATGTCGGCACACCCTCGGTGACGACTCGTGCCGAAGCACGTCCTGCTGCGCCGCCCAGTGCAGATGCATGCTTTGCTTCCTCCCTGCTGCCTTGATCGCTTCCTGTAGATGGCTCGCTCCGACCATGTCTGGACGGATGGCTTCCAATATCAGCGCCAGCACCACAATCATGGCCAGTGACACCTCCATCTCCGCCACACAGAAGAACCCCGGGGAGGAGCGAAGCAGTTCTGAGGACGAAGGCCAGAGGGGCGGCGGCGGAAAGGCCTACAAAGTTTTAATTACAACTATACTTCCTGCATCAGGCAAGATTGGGCTGGAGGCGCGCAGCACAGACTGCTTAGGGTCGGAGGTTGGGGTCGGCGTGCGCGCTGAGCAAGGATGGGTGGGGGTCAGCGTAGGCATCAGCGCTGGCTTGGCGCTGGTGAGGCGGGTCGGGGCGGAAGAACAAGCGGAGAAGGGACAGCCTAACGAGTGGCTTGCCGCCGGCGAGCAGGCCAAGGGGCGGCGCGGGAGCGACGGAATCCTAGCACCTGGCCTGTCTTTCTCTCCCCCGACGAGCACAGGGCATGGACTTCGATCTGATTCGGAAAAGAAAACAGCGAAACGGTACGACTTATGGGATGGCAGTGGGTAATTTTCTTCAAATATGAGAAGTCACCGCGATGGAAGCTGGTCTCGCCTGGCTGCGGCTCGCAAATTTGGACGTAGGAAAATCTGCTGCGTTTCAAGAATCTGGTTTTAAAAACATCGTTTGGTTGGGATTCCGTGGTGGTAAAGCAGAAGTTGGTTCTAAAATCCCAACCAAACGCACCCTTAGTATCTTATTTGACAACTTGTTCTGTTCACTATGTTTGTGTTGTGCTTCGTTGATTTGATGTTTAAAGAGTCTGACCATTATTATCAGTGTTTGCCATTCTTATCCTATTGCCTGAAATGCTTACCTTGGTCGCAGATCCGTGATCAGAAACGCGCTGCCTTGCTGAAGGAGAAGCGGACATCGAGTGGGTCCTCAAGTGCACCCCGTGTCATTGTTAGTATTCTTGGGCTTTGCCCTCTCTGTCCTACGTTGGTGGTTACTTTTGTTGTTTCTTGCTGTCACACACTAGACATAAGGTAATCTCTGATTATTGCAGGTTCTTTGTGGTCTTTCCTCATCTGCAAATGTTAGACCACTTGCAGAAGATCTACTCATGAATGCAGCAGGAGATGAGAAGCTGACATCCAGTACTGTTGCCTCTCCCACCTATAAACTTCGAACCACGGTTAGTTCAATAGGAATAAAGCACTAAAGATTCCAGGACATAGTGCAAACATTTATTTCCAACCATTCTACTTTGTGGCTGTTATTGCATCACTTCGTTGTAGATGTTTGAACCATAACTGACTGCACATAGTTCTCAATCCCGTGTTCTAGGTGTTCGCTTTTGTCTTCTATATAAATATACTTGTTTTAATTTGTTAGTGTGTTGTTTTTCCATTAATTAAATTTATTTAGTCAACTTCATTGTTTAGTATTCATGATTTGTGAAGGTACTGCAAGCACCATATGGCGATCTTGTTTCATGCATGGAACTGGCAAAAGTATTGCTCTTTAACTGAACTCACAGAATTTTGTTTCTTCCAAATTTCGTAACTCTAATTGGAACATGCAAATTGTATTTTCCTACCTAGGTTGCTGATTTGTTAGCGTTCGTAGTGTCAGCAAATTCATTATACAGCAGCGACTCAAGCAGTCCGATTGATGAGTTTGGAGAACAATGCTTATCTGTTTTTCGAGCCATGGGCTTACCTAGTACAGCTGTTCTCATTCGAGTAAGTTTGCCATCACGAGTTTTTCTCACTCAAGATGCTATCTTGTGATTATCTGATAATTGTCAGTTTAATTCTTTTTTTAATTTCATCAGGATCTTCCATCAGATACCAAAACTAGGCAGGAATTGAAGAAAGCAGTAGTTTCTTTCGTTTCTCCAGAGTTGCCTGAAGATTCCAAGTTCTATCCAGCAGAAACTAAGGAGGATTTGCATACGGTGATTTGTCTTCTGTTTGGTCTTTAAAATAGCAAATCATGACAACCTTTCCTTTTATCTATTCTATGTGCCTAATTCTTTGTTGTTGACTTAAATTATCCAGTTCATGCGGCTTTTCAAGGAGCAACACCTTTCGTCACCCCATTGGAGAAATCAGAGACCTTATGTTATGTCTGATGAGGTTGTAATGACTTCCTACACTTTGTATCTCTTTCCCATCTTAACAGTTCGTTTGGAGAATGGAGATACTTATGTTGATAGCAAACATGGTTCTGTTGGAACACTTGGAATTAAGCACACAAACACATACTCGTCTTGGTTATCTTACTCAATAGTACTGCTGGATTATGCTCTAGTTCAAAATTTAACAAACTTAGGTTGTGATTTGTTACATTGGCTTTGATTTTAAATTATTTAGTCGCAGTCTTAACAATTAAGAAATTACAGCTCATGGATGTAACTGTTCGTGCAAGTTCTAGACTAACTAACTACATTCCCACTAAATTTGTACACAAACGACTCAAATCAAGTCAGTGGCGAAAAGATAAATGAATCTAGTAATATACTTTAAATTAGAGTTGCCATCAAAGCTTCCCATGTATTATTGCAAAATCAGACTTCGATATCATCCAAGTTTACTACCTGTGCAGTAAAGCAATTTTTGTTCTTGGCTTCTTGCAAAGTTTCTGTGCACTAGGCTTCTTTTTTCGTTTGGTAATTGATGATGCTAACTTAAGATTTTTCTTTCAGGCCTGCATAAAACCTGGCGAAAGTACGGGACTGTGTACCTTGCTTGTGTCTGGATATTTACGGACCCACAATCTTTCGGTGAATCAGCTTGTAGGTGATCTTTGTTCTATTTTTTGATTGGTGGTCTTATCTGTTTCTATTTCTAACACCTGCTCCATCAAAGGTCCATGTGTCAGGTGCTGGTGATTTTCAATTAGGGCAAATTGATGTCCTGAAGGATCCATTTCCTATTAGTGAGAGGAAAAATTCTGATGTAATGGATTCGGATGATAATCAGATTCAGGTTCGTTATATAGGATAAATGCACAGCTTTAGAAAATGAATTTAACAGTTCCAGATATATTATGGTAGAGAAACTTCCAGTGCAAATAGTTCTGTGTTGGGGAACCAATTACTTCTCACTTATAAGATTTTTTCCCCCATCTTACATGTTTTTTTTACTCACACTTCTGTAATGTCTCATGTTTGGCTGTTTCAGATTGTTGACACCTTTGTTCCAGACCCCTTGAATCAGGAACCCTTACTTGTTGAAAATATCCCAGATCCTCTTGCAGGAGAGCAGGTGATAATTACCCAGATCTAGCTTAATTGATAGATGAATTTGATAAATTATTTTTCAATGTTCTGTCACTTTTGGTGTTGAAAAGGAAATAAATAATTATATTTTCTACTACTAATGTATACCTAATGTTCTAATACCAATGAATAGTTATTTTTTCAGAACTTGAATATAGTCCTTAATTTCTATTGTACAGTCGCTTCCAGTTTTAATCATGCATGACAGTGAGTTGTTCCTTTTTTGGGTTGGTCAATAGTGTCTTTACCTGGGATTCTTGACACATAAGCCTACTGTTCTGTATTGGATGTGTTGTTGCCTCATGTATATGAGCTTTAATTTTGTTTTGTTACGAACATGGGTCTTAAAATATGTTCCTTCAACAAGTGCAGGACATGTTTCAGTAGGTAGTGTATATGATTAAGCATAGCGAACTTAATGGTATATTTTAAGGGCTTATCTTTCTATTATTCATTTCACACTTACCATGCATGTATATTCTCGGGACTGCACTCATTTCTCTCACTTTGCATAACACATCAAATCGAGAGTTTCCTCTTTATCTTCAACATCATTATTTTCTTTTCCAGTACGAGTCAAAAGGCAAATATTTTAAGTGCTAACTTGCAGTATTATTTACATTTGATTAGACTTGGCCAACGGAAGCTGAGATGGAGGAAGCCTACGAAAGCAATAAACAGAGAAAAGTTGTAAAGAGGAAACTTCCCCGAGGCACTTCAGAATATCAGGTTCACAGGGCTATTGAAGATTTAACATTTACTGTTTATATTACTAGTAATTATTTAATTGAAAAATAGCATACCAATGTTACTGGCAGGCTGCTTGGATTGTTGATGATACAGATGATGAAGGAGATGATTCTGAGGACGACAACCCAGATGGTGCTGGAATGGTAATTGATGAGAAAGATCACTCAGAGCATGACAGTGATAGTTCAGATGTAGATGCAGCTTCTCACTTCACGGAGAAATTTGATCAAGAAACTATTGGGGGCACTGAGATGGGAGTAAGTTACCTTATACTTGTCTTCGATCTGATGATGTTATACAGTTCAGAGTCTTGATCTGTTTACCGGGAATCAGATTGTTACTTGGTGCTTCTTGGAATCAGTCTTGTACTGATCTAACTCGAACATGCCAATAAAACTCTTGCTTTTGTAATGCTTATGTTGTTTTTAGTTCTCCACATTTTGTTTGCCATGTTTTTGTTTAAATCATTGCACAATGCACAAAATAGGAAGATAGGGATACTACTAAGAATGATTTAGCATAGAACTCCAATATCCCTACTGAGAGCACTATATTCCCAGTAGGGCTGATCTGGACTGATATTTCCCACCCCATCTGGATCTGGTTGGGACTCAATAATCAATACAGGTTAACATTTTGATATATGCGTGGATATAGATAGGCCATCACAGGTGCAAATCTTCCTTGACATCTGTCATTGCATTTTTTTTCAATAAGGGATTCAAATCTACACTATTTTTTTAAAATTAATTCAATTTATATTATTTAATAGACAATTTTAAATAATTCCCAAAAGTTTCCAGTATACCTAAAAGTACAGTAGTACATTAATTGCTTGTATGGAGGGAGATCTTTTGGGGTACTGCTGTTGCTCTTCTGTGCTGCTCTGTAAATTGTGAAGTGTGCCTTTTTGGCCTTTTGAAATTATTCTCTTCTTCTGCTCTGCGGATTCCTTCTTCTGTTTTGTAGGCATATGGTCACACTTTGAATAAAAAACATTCTTAAAAAGTAAATGTATCCTTTGTGCGTTTTCAGGATGATGAAAATCTGACCAAAGAGCAGATAGAGGCAGAGATTAAGAAAATCAAAGAATCTAATGCTGACGATGAAGGTATGGGTTTTCAATTGCCATGAAGTGTTAAATATTCTTTTGCCAATCACACCTTATGCAGGGTCTAAAACCGGTTCCTTTTTTTGTTTCTATTGGACTGTTGGCACATGTTTCCAGTTGATTCCTGTTGCGATCAATATGTAGGAAAATGTAGACCGAATCCTTCCAATACTGGCCCAGATAATATGTTAAATCCTTCTTAAGTTTCAATTAAATAATAACCATCGACTCATGATGACATGAAGTAAAATATTATCTGGGCTTACCAATTCTTGAAGTAAAATATTTTTGGAGTATTGTGTTGCCCACTACAAAAATTAAGTAATGTGAATTAATCAGAATGGGCCTCAGACTGGTCATTACTCATAATAACCTGGTAAAATTCTATTTAGGAGAATCAGATTGTAGTATTTTTATTTTTTTAGTTATTCTGTTCAAATTTGTAACACGAAGAATTGTTCCACCATAGATCTCTTGGTATGAGAATGACAACATGAATTAGAAGTTCATTAAGTTTCCTTTTATCACTCTATCCTTGGTGTGTTATTAATTACTTTTGAAAAGTTATGGTTGTTTTGGGGTTTCACCCTATCGTTGGTGTGTTATTAATTACTTTTGAAAAGTTATGGTTGTTTTGTGTTTCTTGCAAAAGATCACAAGACGATCACAAGACTAAGAGCATATTTTGTGTAACCAAAACTTTTGGGGCAATGGTAATGCGGCCACTATTTTAAATTCATTGTTATGATCGCTCAAATACTACCACTAATGGTCCCTTGTGCTACTCCATGCATGAGTTTACACCGCCTAGCCGTGGTTCAGAAACCAGAGCGATAATAGCTGTCACGGCAATCACCATTTGCAAGTGCCACTGCCAGCACTTTTGTACACGACACAGTTGGATCGGATGTTGTGCTTGAGCGAGGCGTTCTTGATGTGCCGAGACCGCCATTCTTCATTACCTGGAGATGCGAGATGAAGCTTTTTGAGTCGGCCCCCAGGTTCACCTGGTAGAGCTGCTGAAGGTTGTGTGTATTGCCTTAATATCTGTGTAGTCCCGGCAATGCAGCTCATCTGCTCTTTATTGAGGATGTGGTTGTTTCGTAGTGACTCATGTGCAAGTTGTTGCTGGAACTTAACCGCCGCAAATCTGTGATATCGTATGCCTCTGCTGCCTCCTGCGTGGCTACATGCCTTGACGCGCATCTTTAGAACTTGATGCATGCAAGATGTTACTAGCTTATTGGTAGTTTATTGCAACTGCATGCAGTATGCAGTTCTTGGTTACCTAGTGCTTTATCCAATAATGTTTGACATACCAATGTGGTGTACACCCTGTATGTGTATTCAAGAGAGTGAGGTTGTGATGTGGATCCCAGAATAACTAGGTGTTAAATTCCTCTTCTGATTGATAACCGGAGCATTGCAAGTACCCTCTAGTTGGTACATGCGACCTCTTGTTGATTATTACTTTCAGAGGGAGAGTGACACAAGATTTACTTGCTAGTGTGCCTGACATGTGGGCTGGAAGTGAGTCCCATGTGCATTCCATCATATTTATTGGAAGGTGACAGAACTGTGTTTTTAACCCATTGCAATAAAAAGTTTCTCATTATGTGAAGTGGAAATTAATGGCTTCACATTACCTCTGCCCCAAAAGCTGCGTTTCTGTGAAATTTTCTCAAGATAAACATGGGCCATTTAAAAAATATTTTGGATCAGAACATGAGCTTGGAACTGCTAACACCACGGTTCTTATCAGAATAGTTGTTTCTGTGTCATGACTCCTTGGAGGGATCCCCCAGGATAAGTGTGTAGTTTTAATTGTTCCAATTGATGCCTGTTTGGTCACAACTTCTAGCTCCAGGTTCAGTACTAGCACTATACCTTATGTGATCTTCAATATGACATGCAAATCTTATATACTGTTTCAGAATTTCCTGATGAGGTGGAGACACCCTTAGATGTACCGGCGAGAAAACGTTTTGCAAAATACAGAGGACTAAAATCATTTAGGACATCATCCTGGGATCCTAAGGTGCGCATGATTTTACTATTACTGGTTAGCACAACTTGATAGATAACCTTGTGCATTTCGTGTGACATGGTTGTCTCTCTACTTTGTGGACCTCAGGAATCTTTGCCACCTGAATACGCAAGAATATTTGCATTTGATAACTTCACACGAACACAGAAGCTTGTCCTTGCTAAAACTGCTGAGCTCGATGAAGGAAGCTCAAAGGATTGTGCTCGAATAGGATCATATGTTATGCTTCATGTGAAAAATGTTCCTACAGATGTTGCGTCCAAACTTTGTGATCCATCTAGGAGATCACCTGTGGTTGTTTCTGGTCTTCTTCAACATGAGTCAAAAATTTCAGTTCTACATTTCAGGTATTCATCTTTTCTTTCTACTGACAAAGCAATGTGGTCCTATTTTCTGTAAGTACGTATACTAAGTTGCGGATTAATCTTTACTGATGAGTCCTGTAGCAGTGTGCTTATATGAATAACTGCCATGTTGAATGGTTAAAATGCAATTTCAGTCCAACCAGTTATAGATGATTCAATATGATTTGGAGGTTGTTTAATGTAGATAAGTCCGCGAGTAATTGCGTTTTGGTTCTCAGGACACTCGTACCCTTATATTACTTGTGAATCTGGACTCAAATCTGGTCTCAAATATGGACTCGGTAGGCTGCTAAGCCGGACTTGTATATGACGTTAGTACTAACTTAATAATTACAAGCCAGCAAACCTGCACTACCTTTGTGTTGATTATTGTCTTTTGTTGATTGTTGTCTTGTTGTACACGTCATGCACATTTTCTTGTTTTTCAAGACTATAATACTAGAATGCCCTTACACTGAGCTTTGTTGGCACTTGCTATTTATTTCAGCATAAAGAAGCATGACTCCTATGAAGCTCCTATCAGAAGTAAGGAGACTCTTATTTTCCATGTTGGGTTCCGGCAGTTTACCGCAAGGTAATGAAAGTTCAGCCAATACTAATAAGAACATTAAATGTCCATTTTTTTGTATAGTATAATATTGCTCTTTATACCCAGAGAAGTATCTCACCAATTAGTTTTGACCCTTTCTAGGCCACTGTTTTCATCTGACAACATCAATTGCAATAAGCACAAGATGGAGAGATTTCTACATCATGGGCGGTTTTCTATTGCCTCTGTCTATGCTCCAATTTCCTTCCCACCGGCTTCTCTGATTGTCTTGAAGAACAGAGATGGGGAGCAACCTGCCGTTGCTGCTGTAGGTTCACTGAAAACTGTGGATCCTGATCAGGTCATTCTCAAGAAAATTGTTTTGACTGGGTAAGCTTGGCAGCATATTTTTCTTACCCCTTGAATTGTTCTTATTTCGATTTCATCTAATACATGCTGGCTCATTTCACAACTTCTGCAGGTATCCCCAGAGAGTCTCAAAACTTAAAGCAATCGTCCGGTACATGTTTCACAATCCTGAAGATGTCAGATGGTTTAAGGTAAGTGTTCCTGTGTTACATTGCTATATTATATTCAAAATTCATGTTGATCAACACGCAAAATTTTGCAGCCTGTTGAGTTGTGGTCCAAACATGGTCGACGTGGCCGGATCAAAGAGACTGTCGGCACTCATGGTATGTTTTCTGACCCTTCCGATGTGTTTGTTCGCTTGCATCTGTGCCTGTACTCATTTTATCCTTGGCACCAGGTTCTATGAAATGCTTGTTCAACACCAGCGTTCAGCAGCATGACACCGTATGCATGAGCTTGTTCAAACGAGCTTTCCCAAAATGGCCAGAACAGCTCTACCAGATATAGAAATATACGTTTGCATACCAGCGGTAGGATCTACAGACTATTGACGAGATTCTGGCTCTGGGTGGATTGTATCCATATTAGTAGTGGAGCGGTGACGTGTGCGTGTCTTGATGCAACTTGTAGAGGTATAGCGAGTAGAACGCAACTTATACCAAGATGGCAGATGTAGCTTGCTGTGAGCATGTTCTGTATTGTTTTGATCGTTTTGGCCGTTTCTTTCACCAACATTTTGTGCCTACATGGCTGGAGTTTTGGAATACTCTTAATTCCTCTCAATATAGTGTATTATTTTTTGTTTTATTATTGCATTAGGAACTGTCATCTACTGGTCTAATGCATCACCTTTGACGTTTTTACGGGATGTGTTAGAGTTGGTAAGTGTTACGGATTATCAAAATGTTAAATTAACGAGTAGTAACAACTAGTCATCTGACACTATTCTAATACCCCCTTGGTTCCTAGATATAAGGTGTATATTTTTTTGGCTAATTAAAAAGCCCTAGTTGAGAAAACATTACACAAGGTTTAGACAGGATTATCCCTGGACAATTGGCGTAAGAAAATAGAGGAGTTTGTTTAAGATAAGGAAACACAATTAAATCCTAGAAATTATATTCTGTATTATTTTCAAAAAACTATACACCTTATAATGAAGGGAGTATATGTTTTGGATATTTTAACATGAATTGATACGGACTAAAATGAATGAACACACTAAAATATGGCTGTGTACATGCATTTTGGAAAAAAACCTGAAACATTTTAAACAGAGTATTTCTTTTACGTACATAGATGTAAATCAATATCAACAAGACGTGGCCGGCTCGACGAATTAGGCCGAGTGACTTACGTGAGGACATGGCAATCAGCTCTATCATAACAGAGGGGCAGTTCCTACTCAGATGCTGAAAGCTGTCGGTGGCCGTAGCTGCCATCAGATTTGTTGGAGGGCTGAGAAAATGGAAGCACCCCTTCTTCAACCCGCCGTAGTGGTGCTGCTCAGCAAGCGTCAGGCGTGCTTACATGGATGTGCTGCTCAGCAAGCGCCAGGATCGTGCTTACATGGATGTGCTTGCGTAGCTTCTCGCGAACCAGTTTTAGCCCGCGGACGCGGAGGCGCTCAAGGAGGGCACGGGAGGGGACGCGGCAACCCTAGACGCCCAGCGGCGGCGCACCCGGGAACAACCGACGTCGAAACGAATAAGCAGATGACGATGAGGGAGAAGACCAGGGCTTCTAGGTAGCGAGAGACGCTGCTTGCATCCATGGAGGAGCATACACCATGGCCTCTCGCGGGGAAGTGAAGAAAGTCTCTCCCACGCCGTGTTCGCCACTCAGTCAACAATAGCAGAGCAATCCCAACACGTTGGTTGGACGTGTCTATCATGTTCGATGCGGAAGACCACCCGGAGTGCACAACTGACGTGAAGACTCCTACCATTGGTGGGTGTCGCCAACGATCAACAATGTCGTTGTCAGCAAGATGTTGTGGGCAAGGTCACGTTGCCGGTAACCTTTGGCACCAAGGACAAATACCGTACAGAGAACGTCACTTTCGACGTGGCGGACATTCCATTGCCATACAATGGTTTCTTGGGCCGGCCGACGTTTGCTCAGTTCATAGATGTTATCATGGTTGAGAAGGGCAAGTTCAAGATGAGCATATGGAGAAGATCATGCTTGAAGTTTACCGTCCATTTGGTGATAATGGATTTGTGAAGATGTGCTTCAAATGAAGCCTTCTCATAGTGGTATATGGGGGAGCAATCATGAGTTTTGACGAAGCAACAATGATAAGTGGGCATTCTGGTTTGAATGAAGCATGAAGCGTCATCATCAAGATCAAACGCGCAAGGAAAAGGTATGGACTTGCTAGATTTTCTTTTTACCGGTCTCAAGGTGGTTGTTGGAAGACCGGGTTATAGGATAGATAGACGCACTATAAAGAGGGGCTTTCGGTTGGGTAACTTGATCGCATCGTCTTAGGGAGCTCAATCCTTTGCATACTTTGTTGGGATTCTATTCGTCGTTATCTTTCCAACAAAATTGGTTTCATCCTGATCCTTGATCAGAGTCCGGGTGCAAAAGTTATCGCATTTTCGGCGTATGGGTCGGCGTGTCGGGTGCTGCTGCTGGGCTGCTCGACACCTGGGTCGGCATGCCGGGTGCTGCTACCGGGTAACTCGGCACCTGGGTCGGCATACCGGGTAAGTCGACACCCTGGCCGGTCCCGCGGGCTCAACGCCGTGTGGCTCGATTTTTAGCTCAAAGGTTCTTTTTTCTTGAACGGGTATAAAAGGGGCCTTCTTCCCCATTGTTTCCTAGGGTTCTTGAGCACATTTTGACCACCATTCTTAGAACCTCTTAGACTTGCTTCCTCTCCCTTCCCTCCCATGATTCCCGCATATTATTGAGGGACTTGAAAGAGGATATCTAGATCTACAACCTCCACCAATCAATTCCTCCTCTAAGTGAGGAAAACTCTTAGGATCTAGATCTTGGAGTTATTTGTTGATTTCCACCCTTGTTCTTCCTCTCTAGTTCCTTCATAGCATTTGCTGCTTTGGTGGGATTTGAGAGAGAAGGATTTGAGCACTTTTCTTGGTGTTCTTGTTTTGCATCCTTGCATAGTGCCGAGCTCTCCAATACGATTAGTTCGAGTGAGAGAACGTGAGCTTTTTACTCTTGGAGGGGTGACCTCCTAGTTTGCTTGGCGGTTGGTGCTCCGGTGACCTCTTCGTGGAAGATTGTGAACATGCCCGGACTTCTTCTTCGTGGAGCTTGTGAAGTGGTTGTGGAGCTTTCCATCTCTGGAGTGGAGGAAAAGCTAACCGTAAGGAAAATGCCTTTGTCCTTCGTGGTATTGGCTTGGAGAAGAAGGTGAGCCTTCGTGGTGTTCGGGAGACCTTCGTCGTAGCCCGCATCTCTCCAACTTGACGTACCTCACCTTGTGTGGGGGAACACGGGAATACATCTTTGTCTCCGCGTGCCTCGGTTATCTCTATACCCGAGTTTACTTTCCTTCTGATAGCCATCGTGCTTGAAGTACTTATATCTTGCTATCACTTGTGCTATATATATCTTGTGCCTATCTTGCTTATCTAAGTTGTTGTTGTTGCACTCAGTTGTGCCTAGCATATTTAGGTTTTGTGCTTGTAAAATAAACGTTAGTTTAATTCCGCATTGTTACAAGCCAAATCCTTAATAGTTTTTAAAACGCCTATTCACCCCCCCTCTAGGAGACATCTCGTCCTTTCAATTGGTATCAGAGCAAGGCCTCTCCTTGTTTAAGGCTTCACCACCTTCAGAGTAAAGATGTCAGCTAGTAGTATAGTGCACAATGACATAATTATATTTGATGGCACAAATTATTTTTTGTGAAGAAATTGCATGCTTTGTAATCTTCGGACTTTGTGTCCAAATATAGAGCAATTTCTAGATGTAGGTTTTTCTCCTCCGATGGATCCTCAAAATCTGTCTTTAGAGGAAAAGAAAAATTTACATATTGAAGCTCAAGTATCTAATGAGTTTGCATCCTCTATGTGCCCAAAGGTACATTTTATGTTAGTGATGCTTGGAAAATGCAAGTCTTCTCA
This sequence comes from Lolium multiflorum, assembly GCA_030979885.1. Lineage (NCBI taxonomy): Eukaryota > Viridiplantae > Streptophyta > Magnoliopsida > Poales > Poaceae > Lolium > Lolium multiflorum. Next base: position 182,355,518 of record CM061749.1, on the reverse strand, counting down.
TGAGATGTGGATAAATCTTGAAAAATTTTATGGTGTTCCCACTTCTCATGAGGATGGTTATTCTTCCAAGGAGCTCTCTTCTCCTTCACATCATGAAGGGCTCCAAGTTGCTTCCATCTCCGGCCGCGATGATTTATCTTCTTCGTCCACTTCACCAATGTGTTGCAAGACACAAGGTAATGATATGGTGAGTGGTGATGAAAATTGTAATGTTGGTATTGTGTCACTATTTGTATTCCAATGTTTCATCTTTGGACCTAAACACATCTTCCAATAGATATTTGACACATTATTGTGTTAAAGGTCCTTGCATATCTCCTAATATTTGCTTGATTAAGTTTTGTGATGATATGCTTATGTCTAGTTGTGGCCATGATCAAAATGCCTCTATTTCCTCTAGTTGTTGTATGACTAATCATGTAGAGGAAATCAAGAGAAAACTGTGTCACATCATTGGAAGGAAATTTTTAGAAGAACAAGGAAGTCTATCATCAAGAAAAGGACGTGCCATGAATGACATGAGTATGGCCATCTTGCAAAATATTGCCCTACTCTTGATAGTGAAGTTTCATCCCTTCCAAATGAATCATCATCATCCCGCACTATCTACATGTTCCTTATGGCAAAGGGATCAAAGGTAACTTCTACTTTGACTCCCAACACCTCCTCTAATGATGATGATGATGATAATGATAATGATGAAGCATATAGTGCCTTGTTGAGTGAAATAGGACTTGTGTATGCTTCTCTTCGTGGTAATAAAGAAGCTCGTTCTAGTCTCGAACACTCTATGGAAACCATGAATAAATATAAGGAAACCATAGAGGAGTTGGAGTCCCATGTTGAAAATGGGAGAACGAGATTCAATCTCCTTACGCAAGAGCTAGTCGATGAGAAGCATATTACTTTTCTCCTCACACAAAAAGTTGAATCTTATGAGGTTTAAAAGGAAAAATCAATTAATGATGATTGTGATATTAACTCTACTTCTTGTGAAGCATATACCTTAAAGGAGAATGTTGATCTAAGGGATCAACTTGAATTGCTAACTAGCAATTATAGAAAATTGGAAGAAAGTCATGAAAAGATCTCGGGCTCTCATAATGATATTCTAATATCCTATGATGGGCTAAAGTTAGATCATGAGGCAAGTATTACTTAGGTAACATCTTGTGAGCCTCATGTGGACATTAGCACACGCCCTACTCAAAATGCTATATTGCAATGTGCTAGTCCTAGTAATCCATCTAGTCAAACTATTGATACTCCTTGTGTTGGATTACTTGCTTCGCCTTGTTGCTCTACAATGAAGCTTATACTTCCTCCAATACTTGTATTTCTACTATCCATGTAGAGGAAATCAAATAGCTTGATGCCCAAGTCATTTCTTTGAAGAAAGACTTGTAAAAGCGTCATGAAGGGAAATCTGCACTTGACAATATGTTGAGTGTGCAACAATACCCCAATAAAAAGAGTGGACTTGGATTCAACTCCAATAACAAGAACAAGTCCAAGAGTAAGAACAACAAGAAGAAGGGCCAAGAACAAGTCAAGAATTCGGCCAAAATCGTTTGCTTCAAGTGCAAGGTTGAAGGGCACCATGTTAGATAATGCCCATTGAAAATGCAAGAGCTTCTTTCACCATGTTTCTTTCAACTTATGGTTTTTTATAAATGCGAGAGTTCCAATCTTGTAAGTTAGCACAACTTGCACCAACGTAACTACTTACGGTCAAGTTTACTATCCTTTATAGCTTTTAGGAAACGTATTCTCAGTTCTCACCAGGCATTGAAAATACAAAGTTAAAACTATGTTAAGTGATTAACTCAGAATTCACTTTGGAACATGTTCTTTTGTCCAATAACTTGGGTCACATTATGTCGTATACTCAGCACGGTTTAATGACAGAACCTTATGACTAATTGATGACATTGGGACTCCAAGTGCAGAGTGTTGTGTCAGCAGAGTATTCCCCCCCCCCCCCCCACAAGGGTGCCTCGAGGGTTTATATCGAACTCTCAGGAAATGGGTAAAGAGTCGTCTCTCCCTCTCTTCTTCTAGCAATCCTGCAAAATAAAATAAAGCCTTGTGTCCCCAACTCCACCGTGTGATTGTCAAGCACAACGTTTCGTATCAGTAGTAGTAAAACAAAGTAGTAACCAAAGTAAGATAAACCAGACAAGTAAAGTAAACTAAGTAAAATCAGTAAAGGATTGATTGTTTTTGGGTTTTGTGAGCAAACAAGATAACTAAATATTTTTGTATTTTTGAATTAAATAGTGCTGCAAATAGCAAGTAAGATAAATGCAATGGAAATGAAAGGTGTTTCTTATGATTAAAATTTGACCGGGGTTCATGGGTTTACTTGTCTACTCTCTCTTTAAAGTTGTAGTGGATAATAACAATTCATCAATGAGATAATAAGAATATAACTTCAATATGTGTAAGATACACATTCATATGGGCATCATGTCGTAACATAGAGATGGTGTAACACATTTCTCTTATACTCCACAAGAAAGGGAAAACTCCATGCAATCTTATATTTAGAATTAACATAGTATAGCCATAAGTACTTTGACATGATGTTTCAATATCAAATAGGCTACCTTGACCAAATAAGATCATCACTTTTGTCACGAGACGAACATAGCACATGCATTCACTTTATCCCTAGTGAGATAGCAAAATAAAAGACAAATCCATAATAGGTCATGAATTTTTTGTCACTATTCAATCACTAAAACCATGCTATTCCATCTAACACACACATCACCCCACACACGTTCTTGCATACAAGTTGGATAAGAACCAATACTTAAGAACGGGGTACATAATATGCATGTATCAATACATATTACACAAAGTAGAGTCAAATCTCATAGCACAATATCATAGAATAAAGATGCACCACATAGAAATTACATATATGACCATAATCATGTTGGGCAGCTCATATGGTACTAAGATCTATGAAGAACATGAGAGAAATAGAACAAGATATTGCCACAAATCCATAGTCCAGAGGTGGACTACCCTCCCCCCCCTTGATCATGGTGTTGATGAGGAAGACGTTGGAGAAGGTGGAGATCCCTCCGATGGCGGTTCTGGCGGAGTTCCCCCCTCCAATCTTCGCTGCTGCAGCCTACATTTTTGTGTTTCTATGTTTCTGCGGCGCTCTCCTCAAGAGAACCCTTGGGGGTCATATATATAGTGTTTTTAGGTCAAACGAAGTTGGTTCGCGAAAGAATCAAGCGAATCGGACGATCGACGACCAAAAGAGCCAAGATGGCGTGCCCCTCTTGCTGGGCGCGCCACCTGCCCTCTTTTGGGCCTCCAAGCCTTCCAGGTCTTATCCAAAAGTCCACGATGCTTCTCTCGATGAAAAAATGACTCCCCGTAAATCCTAGCTCAGTTTGACTCCGTATAGGTCTCTGAAAGTGAAAAATACACAAAACGAGGTTTTCCTGTTTTGTAGAGTTATAACCCAAATAAAGGGGATCATTGGTAAATCCTCATAAATTAATATAAAACATGGAAATAACATCATATATGTTGCAAATATGTGGGAATATATGTTAATAAAGTACAAAGTTCATGTATGCATTTTACATGCATCACTAATGCATAAGGGGATGTAGCACATTACTTTTCTCTCGTATAACCATTGTCGTAGCATGGAGCTAAACTCAGTGCTTCACTAGTTATATAAGTAAGAACTCCTTCTTGGCTTGTTCTATTCTAAACTCCTTCAGAATACAATCTAGGAAAGTATTTCGACTTAATGTTTATTAAAGGTATTGATCTATCTATGTAGACCTTTAATGTTTTAATAATCAACTTCATTTATAGAATATTTACAACATTAAATAATCACAAGTACCACCTACAAAATTCATAATATGTCATCTACATATGAGAATGTTGTTAAGCTCCAACTCAAATATGTCAACCACATATAAGATTAGGAAAAAAACGCGCTCAACTCCCACTCTAAAATATCTCAGTCACATGTGAGACGAGGACACTTGATCAACCAGCTCCCACTCAACATGTGTCCTCTACACATAAGGTTAATAAGTCTATTCAGCTCCCATGTAGTTTCTTGCAAATGCAAGTTTTCTTGATATTTTGGGTAACCCCAAAATCTTTTGATCATCCATCAAATCGAAAAATTCCAACTATGACACACCAACATCCATATGATTTACAAACCCTCCTTGTTGTACCAATTACAACAGCTTGATGAGCATTGATAGTAGGATCTTTAGAGAATTTTTCAATAATACAAATCAATTCATGAAAGCTACATTGTCAAGATTTAATAATGGCTCATTTACTTCACTAAGAATTTTCACTTCTTATATTTCTTTATCATTTGTAAGCACAAGTGTTTCTTCTTCCATAACATAAAGAGTCTCCCAAGATTTGTTTATTACCTCTTGCACAAATTTTATAGTTTCTTCATGATTCTTTTGTTGTAGGAGATTCTTAAAAGACAAAACTTCTTGTGTTAAGAGATACACTTTCTCATTTAGAGCATCTTGTCTTTCAAACTTTGCTATGAATTCTTTGTTTAATTCTTTTTATGTGTAAATAAAGGATCTAATGGTATTTTCTAATTCATTCAAGTTATTACCACTAGTGTATTTGTTGGGTACATAAGGTGGCCGGCCATAGGTGTTGTTGAGCTTGTTCCCATACCCATTATTACTAAATTTTCTTACATAGTTGACATCTATATTTTCATTGGTGTTTCCAATTAATTCTTGTAGGGGAACATTATAATTATTTTGCTTTGCTATTTAAGCTAATATGGCATCAATTCTTGAGTAGAGTGTATGTATTTTCTTTGTGGGATTAGGTGGTCTTTTAGTGCGCCATTGACTATGGTTATGTAGCATGCTTTCTGAGATGCCTTTAGCTTCAGGCATAGTTTTACTCATGAATGCACCCCTGCAACAGAGTCTATAATGCTTCTTAACATTGTATTTAACCAATTATAAAAAAGAGTGTAAGATGGTACATTCATTTACTCCATGTGATGGGCAAGTTCTAAGCATGTTTTAAATTCTTTGCCAAGCTGTTGCTACATGTTCATTATCATTTTTCCTAAATGATAGGATGCTATTTCTATTTTGTAGGATCTTAACAGGTGGGTAATACTTTTTAATGAATGCTTCTTTAATATCATCCCAAGAGTTTATGATAGCAGTAGGTAATGATCATAGCCATTCTTCAGATCTTCCTCTAAGTGAAAATGAGAATAATTTAAGCTTGACAATATTATTTTCCACATTTTTAAACTTTTGCATATCACATATTTCACAGAAATCATGCAAATGCATAGAGGCATCTTCATTAGCACTACCACCAAATTGTTCACTAGTTATTAGATTTAATAACCTGAGACTTACTTCAAAGCTTTCAACAGTTATTTCAGGTGTTGTGATAGGCTTAGGCAATAAAGTTGTCATTAGGAGTGTTTGTGTAATCACACAATTTAATGACTGTTTCTCCCATGATTTCTAACATAAAGTTACTACTAACTTTTATGTATTTTGTGTTTTAAAGGAAAGAACTAGAAAGTAAAGACTAAAAAAGACAAATAAAATACTTTGCTAAATCTAAAAGAGAAAAGAGAGCTCACAATTGTGCAACCTCACCAAGCTTGGGTGTTTGCACTAAGTTGATGATGAAGATGAAGGTGATGACGATGCTCCTAGCTTGATGAAGATGCAATTGTGAGACGCTCTTCCAATTCCCTAGCAATGGTGCCATAAAATTGTCTTGATGACGGTGGGACTCCAAGTGCAGAGTGTTGTGTCAGCAGATTATTTCCCCATAAGGGTGATTCGAGGGTTTATATCGAACTCTCGGGGAATGGGTAAAGAGTTGTCTCTCCCTCTCTTCTTCTAGCAATCCTGCAAAATAAAATAAAGCCTTGTGTTCCCAACTCCACCGTGTTGTTGTCAAGCACAAGGTTTCATATTAGTAATAGTAAAATAAAGTAGTAAGAAAAGTAAGATCTATGATTACACAAAGTAGAGTCAAATGAACAATATCATAGAATAAAGATCCACCACATAGGAATTACATATATGACCATAATCATGTTGGGTAGCTCATATGGTACTAAGATCTATTAAGAACATGAGAGAAATAGATCAAACTACTGCCACTAACGCGTAGTCCAGAGGTGAACTACTCCCCCTTGATCACGGTGCTGATGAGGAAGGCGTTGGAGAAGGTGGATACCCCTCCAAGAGCGGTTCTAGCGGAGTTTCCCCCCTCCAATCTTCGCTGTTGCAGCTTCCGTTTTCGTGTTTTTGTGTTTCTGCGGCCGTATCCTCTAGAGAACTCTCGGGGGTCATATATATAGAGAGTGGATTTGGTGTTCAGATGGGTACGTGCGCACGCATCAGCCGTCGTTGGATTGGCTTTGAGATTCTGCCATCCCACTTTCTGAACTAACGGAGACATACGGTGTTAAACAGAATCTGTTTATCTGTTGGGTGTTGCTCTGGGCCCGATGCGCTCTGTCTCCATGCTCTCTCTTAGTACTTGGCGAATGAAACCAAAAAGGTACTCCACTGTCAGACACAGGGGAGCCAAATTCGTATTGAGCATGCTCTATTTAATATTAGGGATTTCTATTTTCGTGCCCTCGGGTCCTTAGTTGTGCTCAGTTTTCCCCAGCTCCTTAGTTTTTCCTCAGTTTTACCCAAACGTTTGTCTGAAACCATCACACGTGATGTAACGGCCGGTTGCCCGACGGTTGACCGTTATCTTCTAACTAGTGGGGCCATGTAGAGCCTGCAAAGACACGTCAGACCATCCATCTTTGTTTGACCGTAAGCATCGCTGTATCCCTGACCAAAACGCGAACGAGTGGGGCTTCGGTATATCAAATGACAAGTGGGGCCATGACGCTGATACAAGGGGCAATACACGGGTAGGATTAGATTTTTAAACGGAGCTCTACAGCGATGGCACGGAGGAGGTGGCATGCGGGGTGCCGAGATGAGATCGACGTCCACAAAGAACTGCATGAGGCGAGACCAGACGCATTAGATAGATATGAACTCGACGCGTTTAACCATGCAAAGAAGAGAAGAAATGGTCGACGACATCGACGACCACCTCAAAACTTTGACTGACCGTGTCGGACACGAACGCGAGCAATGTAGAGAAAACTAGTGTCTCTCCTTTCTGGCGTGTATAGGTGGGTGCTAGGAGAGTGTGGTGGCGAAGGGAAAGACCTCGCGGCGGTCTGTGGCGTCCAGCATAGCGGTTCGGCGTGGCCGTGCCCACAGCGGCGTGCATGCATGTTCGGCATTGGCATCAGCATGTACGTTCGGCATTGGCCTCGGTGGTATCTCTGGTGTGTCAGTGATCGAATGAGGGGACGGGATTGAGGGTGCATCCCGACGTTGACCTAGCGTGGCGGCGAGCATAGCCGTTCTGACCATGCCGATATCGGCATCGGCATCGTTTGGAGGCTGTGGTGCTCGAATCAAGTTGGGATTTGTTTCTTGTAGGCCAAAATGAATTTGAAACAAGTTTCATGTTGAAGGTTAGGTAACGAAAGTTTGTAACTATCCCAAAATTATACTAGCGCCATGGTGAGGTTCTTTTTGATAGAGCTATACGGTTGGGCAAACTTTTTGACACTTTTTAGATAGGGTTCCTTGTTGTTACACGTATGGCATCATGTATGGAAAATTTGGGGTCATTTGGAGATGTTCGAAAAAATCACTTTGCTTAAGCGCATGCCGTTTCGTCTCGCTGAAACCAGCTTTTCTAACAAGGTGATTTTTTCTACCTTCTCTAAATAACCTCAAATTTCATACAGCTGATCTTCTATACATAGATAGATAGATTGTTTCGTTTTTACATTTTTCGAACATTTTATTTCCCTTTATAATACCCAATTGATTTTCAGGTCAAAACCTCGAAAAACAGCATCATGTATGGCATCATTTTCACCCTAAATTTCAAATTTTCTGAAACTTTGATGTCTACGGGTGCTTCTATTCTTGTAGACAGTGTTGGGCCTCCAAGAGCAGAGGTTTGTAGAACAGCAGCAAGTTTCCCTTAAGTGGATCACCCAAGGTTTATCGAACTCAGGGAGGAAGAGGTCAAAGATATCCCTCTCATGCAACCCGCAACCACAAAGCAAGAAGTCTCTTGTGTCCCCAACACACCTAATAGGTGCACTAGTTCGGCGAAGAGATAGTGAAATACAGGTGGTATGAATAAGTATGAGCAGAGTACGGCGCAGAAAAGTGCTTGCTGGCGTGCGTTGATGGTAGTAATATTGTAGGAAGTAAACATGCGGTGTGACGGTAGTAACACGTAAAACGATAAACAAGCAGCGATAGCGTATTTAGGAACAAGGCCTAGGGATCATACTTTCACTAGTGGACACTCTCAACATTGATCACATAACAGAATAGATAAATGCATACTCTACACTCTTGTTGGATGATGAACACATTGCGTAGGATTACACGAACCCTCAATGCCGGAGTTAACAAGCTCCACAATTAATGTTCATATTTTAGTAACCTTATAGTGTAAGATAGATCAAAGGACTAAACCAAGTACTAGCATAGCATGCACACTGTCACCTTCATGCATATGTAGGAGGAATAGATCACATCAATATTATCATAGCAATAGTTAACTTCGCAATCTACAAGAGATCATGATCATAGCATAAACCAAGTACTAACACGGTGCACACACTGTCACCTTTGCACACATGCAGGAGGAATAAAACTACTTTAATAACACATTACTAGAGTAGCACATAGATAAATTGTGATACAATGCACATTGCAATCATAAAGAGATATAAATAAGCACTTCACTACGCTCTTCAACGGTGAATAAGTACTTCGTGAAATATAGCCTAAGAGACCCACACGGTGCACACACTGTCACCTTTACACACGTGGGACAAGGAGTCTCCGGAGATCACATAAGTAAAACCCACTTGACTAGCATAATGACATCTAGATTACAAGCATCATCATATGAATCTCAATCATGTAAGGCAGCTCATGAGATTATTGTATTGAACTACATAGGAGAGAGATGAACCACATAGCTACCGGTACAGCCCCGAGCCTCGATGGAGAACTACTCCCTCCTCATGGGAGCAGCAGCGGTGATGAAGATGGCGGTGGAGATGGCAGCGGTGTCGATGGAGAAGCCTTCGGGGGCACTTCCCCGCTGGTGCCGGAACAGAGACTGTCCCAGATCTTGGCTTCGCGATGGCGGCGGCTCGGAAGGTTTCGCGTATCGTGGCCTTCTCCGTAAGGGTTTTCGATGCGGGGGCTTTATATAGGCGAAGAGGCGGCGTCGGAAGGTCGAAGAGGCGGCCGGGGGTGGCGGCGCGGGCCAACCCTAGGCCGCGCCGGCCACCCTCCTGGTGGGCCTGTGGCCCCCTCTGTCCTTCCGGGTGTTGGAAGCTTCGTGGAAAAATAGGAACACGGGCGTTGATTTCGTCCAATTCCGAGAATATTTCGTTACTAGGATTTCTGAAACCAAAAACAGCAGAAAACAGGAACTGCACTTCGGCATCTTGTTAATAGGTTAGTTCCAAACGCATAAATACGACATATAATGTGTATAAAACATGTAGGTATCATCAATAAAGTAGCATGGAACATAAGAAATTATCGATACGTTGGAGACGTATCAGCATCCCAAGCTTAGTTCTGCTCGTCCCGAGCAGGTAAAACGATAACAAAGATAATTTCTGAAGTGACATGCCATCATAATCTTGATCATACTATTTGTAAACATATGTAATGAATGCAGCGATCAAAACAAAAGTAATGACATGAGTAAACAAGTGAATCATATAGCAAAGACTTTTCATGAATAGTACTTCAAGACAAGCATCAATAAGTCTTGCATAAGAGTTAACTCATAAAGCAATAATTCAAAGTAAAGGTGTTGAAGCAACACATAGGAAGATTAAGTTTCAGCGGTTGCTTTCAACTTATAACATGTATATCTCATGGATATTGTCAACATAAAGTAATATAACAAATGCAATAAGCAAGTATGTAGGAATCAATGCACAGTTCACACAAGTGTTTGCTTCTTAGGTGGAAGGAGATAGGTAAACTGACTCAACAATAAAAGTAAAAGAATGGTCCTTCAAAGAGGAAAGCATCGATTGTTGTATTTGTGCTAGAGCTTTTATTTTGAAAACATGAAACAATTTTGTCAACGGTAGTAATAAAGCATATGAGTTATGAAAATTATATCTTACAAGTTGCAAGCCTCACGCATAGTATACTAATAGTGCCCGCACCTCGTCCTACTTAGACTACCGGATCTTCGCATGCCATGTTTCAACCAAGTGTCACAAAGGGGTACCTCCATGCCGCCTGTACAAAGGTCCAAGGAGAATGCTCGCATTTCGGTTCTCGCTTTTGATTATTCTCAACTTAGACATCCATACCGGGACAACATGGACAACAGATAATGGACTCCTCTTTAATGCATAAGCATGTAGCAAAGTTATTATTCTCATATGAGATTGAGGATATATGTCCAAAACTGAAACTTCCACCATGATTCATGGCTTTAGTTAGCGGCCCAATGTTCTTCTCTAACAATTTTGCATGCTCCAACCACTAAAATGATAGACCTTCAGACAAGACGGACATGCATAGCAACTCACATGATATTCAACAATAGTTGATGGCGTTCCCCAGAAACATGGTTATCGCACAACAAGCAACTTAATAAAATATAAAGTGCATAAGTACATATTCAATACTACGATAGTTTTTAAGGCTATTTTGTCCCATGAGCTATATATTGCAAAGGTGAATGATGGAATTTTAAAGGTAGCACTCAAGCAATTTACTTTGGAATGGCGGGTAAATACCATGTAGTAGGTAGGTATGGTGGACACAAATGGCATAGTAGTTGGCTCAAGGATTTTGGATGCATGAGAAGTAATTCCTCTCGATACAAGGTTTAGGCTAGCAAGGTTATTTGAAACAAACACAAGGATGAACCGGTGCAGCAAAACTCACATAAAAGACATATTGTAAACATTATAAGACTCTACACCGTCTTCCTTGTTGTTCAAACTCAATACTAGAAATTATCTAGACCTTAGAGAGACCAATTATGCAAACCAAATTTTAGCAAGCTCTATGTATTTCTTCATTAATGGGTGCAAAGCATATGATGCAAGAGCTTAAACATGAGCACAACAATTGCCAAGTATCACATTATCCAAGACATTTTAGAATTACTACATGTAGCATTTTCCAATTCCAACCATATAACAATTTAACGAAGAAGAAACTTCGCCATGAACATTATGAGTAAAGCCTAAGGACATATGTGTCCATATGCAACAGCGGAGCGTGTCTCTCTCCACACAAGGATGAACTTATTCAGAGAATGAAAATAACAAAACAAAAACAAAAATAAAAGCACACAGACGCTCCAAGTAAAGTACATAAGATGTGACCGAATAAAAATATAGTTTCACTAGAAGAAACTGATAAGTTGTCGATGAAGAAGGGGATGCCTTGGGCATCCCCAAGCTTAGATGCTTGAGTCTTCTTGAAATATGCAGGGATGAACCACCGGGGCATCCCCAAGCTTAGACCTTTCACTCTTCTTGATCACATTATATCACCCTCTTCTATTGACCCTTGAAAACTTCCTTCACACCAAACTTCAAGCAAACTCATTAGAGGGTTAGTGCATAATCAAAATTCACATGTTCAGAGGTGACACAATCATTCTTAACACTTCTGGACATTGCACAAAACTTCTGAAAGTTAATGGAACAAAGAAACTCATTCAACTTAACAAAAGCGGCAATGTGAAATAAAAGGCAGAATCTGTCAAAAACAGAACAGTCCGTAAAGACGAATTTTAAGATGGCACCAGACTTGCTCAAATGGAAAAACTCAAAACTAATGAAAGTTGCGTACATATCTGAGGATCACGCTCGTAAATTGGCAGATTTTTTCGAATTTTCTACAGAGAACTGTGCCCAGATTCGTGACAGACAGCAATGCTGTTTCTGCGCAGCGATCCCAAATATAACATCAACTTTGACATAGAAACTTTACTTGGCACAACAAAACACAAAACTAAGATAAGGAGAGGTTGCTACAGTAGTAAACAACTTCCAAGACTCAAATATAAAACAAAGTACTGTAGTAAAAAAAACACATGGGTTATCTCCCAAGAAGTTCTTTCTTTATAGCCATTAAGATGGGCTCAGCAGTTTTAATAATGCACTCGTAAGAAATAAGAGTTGAAGCAAAAGAGAGCATCAAGAGGCAAATTCAAAACACATTTAAGTCTAACATGCTTCCTATGCATAGGAATCTTGTAAATAAACAAGTTCATGAAGAGCAAAGTAACAAGCATAGGAAGATAAAACAAGTGTAGCTTCAAAAATTTCAGCACATAGAGAGGTGTTTTAGTAACATGAAAATTTCTACAACCATATTTTCCTCTCTCATAATAACTTTCAGTAGCATCATGAGCAAACTCAACAATATAACTATCACATAAAGCATTCTTATCATGAGTCTCATGCATAAAATAATTACTACTCCCAACATAAGCATAGTCATTCTTATTAATTGTAGTGGGAGCAAATTCAACAAAGTAGCTATCAAATATAGGAGGTATATTGTAATCATAATCAAATTTATCCTCCATAAGAGGTGGTAACAAAAGACTACTATCATTATAATCATCATAAATAGGAGGCAAAGTATCATCAAAGTAAATTTTCTCCTCAATGCTTGGGGGACTAAAAATATCATGCTCATCAAAACCAGCTTCCCCAAGCTTAGAATTTTCCATATCATTAACAACAATGGTGTTCAAAGCATTCATATTAATATGTTCCATGGGTTTTTTAATTTTCGCATCAAACCATCCATGTCTTAAATCAGGAAATAGAATAAAAAGGTCATTGTTGTCCATTATGCCTAACTAGTGTAAACAAGAAACCAAATGTCGCAATTGCAGTCTAAAGGAAATAGCTTCGAGCACACACACAATAGCGCCAGAAAAGTACTGTTACCTGGAACCGGAGTATGAGTGCCTTTTACCTTTCCTCCCGGCAACGGCGCCAGAAAAGTGCTTGGCGCGTAGTTGACGAGGGAGGAAAAGTGCTTAGTTGCCGGGCTTGCCAATGTGTGAGTGCCGTTTACCTTCCCTCCGGCAACGGCGCCAGAAAAGTGCTTGATGTCTACGGGTGCTTCTATTCTTGTAGACGTGTTGGGCCTCCAAGAGCAGAGGTTTGTAGAACAGCAAGTTTCCCTTAAGTGGATCACCCAAGGTTTATCGAACTCGGGGAGGAAGAGGTCAAAGATATCCCTCTCATGCAACCCTGCAACCACAAAGCAAGAAGTCTCTTGTGTCCCCAACACACCTAATAGGTGCACTAGTTCGGCGAAGAGATAGTGAAATACAGTGGTATGAATAAGTATGAGCAGTAGTACGGCGCCAGAAAAGCTGGCGTGCAGTTGATGGTAGTAATATTGTAGGAAGTAAACATGCGGTAGTAACGCAGCAACACAGTAAAACAGAACAAGCAGCGATAGCAGTATTTAGGAACAAGGCCTAGGGATCATACTTTCACTAGTGGACACTCTCAACATTGATCACATAACAGAATAGATAAATGCATACTCTACACTCTTGTTGGATGATGAACACATTGCGTAGGATTACACGAACCCTCAATGCCGGAGTTAACAAGCTCCACAATTAATGTTCATATTTTAGTAACCTTATAGTGTAAGATAGATCAAAGGACTAAACCAAGTACTAGCATAGCATGCACACTGTCACCTTCATGCATATGTAGGAGGAATAGATCACATCAATATTATCATAGCAATAGTTAACTTCGCAATCTACAAGAGATCATGATCATAGCATAAACCAAGTACTAACACGGTGCACACACTGTCACCTTTGCACACATGCAGGAGGAATAAAACTACTTTAATAACACATTACTAGAGTAGCACATAGATAAATTGTGATACAATGCACATTGCAATCATAAAGAGATATAAATAAGCACTTCACTACGCTCTTCAACAGTGAATAAGTACTTCGTGAAATATAGCCTAAGAGACCCACACGGTGCACACACTGTCACCTTTACACACGTGGGACAAGGAGTCTCCGGAGATCACATAAGTAAAACCCACTTGACTAGCATAATGACATCTAGATTACAAGCATCATCATATGAATCTCAATCATGTAAGGCAGCTCATGAGATTATTGTATTGAACTACATAGGAGAGAGATGAACCACATAGCTACCGGTACAGCCCCGAGCCTCGATGGAGAACTACTCCCTCCTCATGGGAGCAGCAACGGTGATGAAGATGGCGGTGGAGATGGCAGCGGTGTCGATGGAGAAGCCTTCCGGGGGCACCCCGCTCCGGCGGGTGCCGGAACAGAGACTCCTGTCCCCCGATCTTGGCTTCGCGGCGGCGGCTCGGAAGGTTTCGCGTATCGTGGCCTTCTCCGTAGGGTTTTCGCGGGGGCTTTATATAGGCGAAGAGGCGGCGTCGAAGGTCGAAGAGGCGGCCGGGGGGTAAGGCGGCGCGGGCCAACCCTAGGCCGCGCCGGCCACCCTCTGGTGGCCTGTGGCCCCCTCTGTCCTTCCGGGTGTTCGGAAGCTTCGTGGAAAAATAGGAACTGGGCGTTGATTTCGTCCAATTCCGAGAATATTTCGTTACTAGGATTTCTGAAACCAAAAACAGCAGAAAACAGGAACTGGCACTTCGGCATCTTGTTAATAGGTTAGTTCCAGAAAATGCATAAATACGACATATAATGTGTATAAAACATGTAGGTATCATCAATAAAGTAGCATGGAACATAAGAAATTATCGATACGTTGGAGACGTATCTTTTAGATATTCCTTGTTGTTATAGGTATGCCATCATGTATGCCAAACTTGGTTAGGTCTCACTGAAACCAGCTTTTGTAACAAATTAGGTTTTTTCTGCCTAAATTGTTGATGGTTTATCATTTTTTGCGTGAAAAGTAATGGCAACAACAAATCGGTGATGCATGGTTTATCATATTTTTTGCGTGAAAAGTAATGGCAACAACAAATTGTTGATGGTTTATCATTTTTTGCGTGAAAAGTAATGGCTACAACAAATTGTTGATGGTTTATCATTTTGCGTGAAAAGTAATGGCAACAACAAATCGGTGATGGTTTATCATTTTTTGCGTGAAAAGTAATGGCAACAACAAATCGGTGATGGTTTATCATTTTTTTTGCGTCAAAAGTAATGGCTACAACAAATTGTTGATGGTTTATCATTTTTTTGCGTGAAAAGTAATGGCTACATCAAATTGTTGATGGTTTATCATTTTTTTGCGTGAAAAGTAATGGCTACATCAAATTGTTGATGGTTTATCATTTTTTTTTCGTGCAACAACAAATCGGTGATGGTTTATCATTTTTTGCGTGAAAAGTAATGGTAACAACAAATCGGTGATGGTTTATCATTTTTTGCGTGAAAAATAACGCCAACAGAGAGAGAGAGGGGTTATCCTGCCCGTTCCCTATATCATACGATCAACGGTCGGCGGGCACGATCCGCGTGACATGGGCTAGACCAATCAGGGCGATGATGCACGTCTGCGAGAATTTGTGAAGAGAGAGGGCAAAACTGAGTACTATCAAGAAACCAAGGGCACCTGAGTAGTAAATAGACTAAGGGATTCAAATATGAGATTTAAAAAATGGAAAATGCTTGTTTTGTACAATGAAACCCATCTTGGCCTACCTCAAACTATTTGCAATACCAATATACATCAGTGTGAGAATTGTGGCCTCATTTAGACAAAGTATGATTTGGGGGAAGCTGTTTTGGGAAGGGCTTATTGTGGAAAACCATGCACCTTCATAGCTACTAGGTGATTTGAGAAGTGGCAATTTGTGGTAAAACTTGATTTATCTATGATTTATCTATGATTTGAGAAGTGGCAATTTGTGGTAAAGACTCCATGAGTAAGTGCCACTCTTTTTAGGATTTTTTGCACATTAAATGACTCATTTAACTAGTTAATCCCATTTGTTGACTCTCTGTTGACCAGCCACTTGAGGGTAAAACTGAGTATATTGCACTAGCCAGTATTAGCACTCGAGGGGAAAATTGAGCACACAAAAAATGCTAGTATAAGACTCGAGGGTATACCTGAGTATATCTAAATTTCCAGGGTTAGACTCGAGGACACGTGCAATTGTTGACGCGTAGACGCGGGTCGCGGTGGAGAAGTCGAGACGTGCAATCGTGGACGCGTGTCGCGTTGCAGAAGTCCAAGACGTGCAGACGTGCACCTGTGCACGCGTAGGACGCGGGTCGCATTAACCACCCCTCGCCTTTATAGACGCCTCCTCGCACTCTCTCTGTCACTCTCACTCGCTCACGCATCGCCAACTCTCTCACGTCCCATCATCTTCTCCAAAGCAAAAAACCCTCTCCCTCTCCCTCTTCCTCTTCCTCCGCCGTAGAGATGGATGATACGTCTCCAACGTATCGATAATTTCTTATGTTCCATGCTACTTTATTGATGATACCTACATGTTTTATGCACATTATATGTCATATTTATGCATTTTCTGGAACTAACCTATTAACAAGATGCCGAAGAGCCAGTTGCTGTTTTCTGTTTTTGGTTTCAGAAATCCTAGTAAAGAAATATTCTCGGAATTGGACGAAACTTTCGCCCAGGGTCCTATTTTTGCACGAAGCTTCCAAGACCGAAGAGATAACGAAGTGGGGCCACGAGGCGGCCGGAGGGGAGGCCGGCGCGGCCCAGGCCCCGGCCGCGCCGACCTACCCCCTGGGCCCCGTGTGGCCCCTCGCGTTGACCCTCCGCCTACTTAAAGCTTCCGTCGCGAAACCCCCGCGAGAGCCACGATACGGAAAACCTTACAGAGACGCCGCCGCCGCGAATCCCATCTCGGGGATTCGGAGATCGCCTCCGGCACCCTGCCGGAGAGGGGATTCATCTCCCGGAGGACTCTACACCGCCATGGTCGCCTCCGGAGTGATGAGTGAGTAGTTCACCCCTGGACCATGGGTCCATAGCAGTAGCTAGATGGTCGTCTTCTCCTTGTTGTGCTTCATTGTTGGATCTTGTGAGCTGCCTAACATGATCAAGATCATCTATATGTAATTCTATATGTTGTGTTTGTCGGGATCCGATGGATAGAGAGTACTATGATTATGGTGATTATCAATCTATTGTTCATGTGTTGTTTATGATCTTGCATGCTCTCCGTTACTAGTAGAGGCTCTGGCCAAGTTTTTACTCTTAACTTCAAGAGGGAGTATTTATGCTTGATAGTGGGTTCATGCCTCCATTGAATCTGGGACAGTGACAGAAAGTTCTAAGGTTGTGGATGTTGTTGCCACTAGGGATAAAACATTGATGCTATGTCTAAGGATGTAGTTGTTGATTACATTACGCACCATACTTAATGCAATTGTCTGTTGCTTTGCAACTTAATACTGGAGGGGGTTCGGATGATAACCTGAAGGTGGACTTTTTAGGCATAGATGCAGTTGGATGGCGGTCTATGTACTTTGTCGTAATGCCCAATTAAATCTCACTATATTTATCATATCATGTATATGCATTGTTATGCCTTTCTCTATTTGTCAATTGCCCGATGTAATTTGTTCACCCAACATGCTTTTATCTTATGGGAGAGACACCTCTAGTGAACTGTGGACCCCGGTCCTATTCTTTACATAGCATACAATCTACTGCAATACTTGTGTTTACTGTTTTCTTTGCAAACATCTTCCACTCGATACGTTTAATCCTTTGTTACAGCAAGCCGGTGAGATTGACAACCTCACTGTTTCGTTGGGGCAAAGTACTTGGGTTGTGTGCAGGGCGTTGGCGCCGGAATCCCTGGTGTTGCGCCGCATCACATTTCGCGACCATCAACCTTCAACGTGCTTCTTGGCTCCTACTGGTTCGATTAAACCTTGGTTTCATACTGAGGGAAAACTTGCCACCGTGCGCATCATACCTTCCTCTTGGGGTTCCCAACGGACGTGTACATCTACGCGCATCAAGCACTTTTTCTGGCGCCGTTGCCGGGAGATCAAGACACGCTGCAAGGGGAGTCTCCACTTCTCAATCTCTTTACTTTGTTTTTGTCTTGCTTTATTTTATTTACTACTTTGTTTGCTGCACTAAATCAAAATACAAAAAAATTAGTTGCTAGTTTTACTTTATTTACTGTCTTGCTCTCTATATCGAAAACAAAAAAAAAATTAATTACTTGCATTTACTCTATCTAGTTTGTTTAATTTTACTGCTACTAAAATGAGTA
The DNA here is from genome assembly GCA_030979885.1 of Lolium multiflorum. Lineage (NCBI taxonomy): Eukaryota > Viridiplantae > Streptophyta > Magnoliopsida > Poales > Poaceae > Lolium > Lolium multiflorum. The sequence goes on along the minus strand of CM061749.1, from coordinate 182,337,108 downwards.
ATCCTGAAGTTGAAGTTCGTTCTTTTAAGCAACAAGGTGGAGAAAGTTTTAAAGATGCTTGGTATAGAATTAGTAATGCTCATCATAGGTGCATTAAGAAACACTCCACCACTATCCTTCTTAGGAACTTTTATGTTGGTTTATCTAGTTGGAATAGATATGTTCTTGATACTCTTTCGGGAGGTAATTTCCTAGGTACTCCCGCTTTAGAAGCTAGTTGCATCATTGAGAGTCTAGTTGGAATACCACCTGTTAATGAAGTTAAAACTGAAATCTCTCTTGAGGATGTTATGAAAAAATTGGAAACCATAGAGAAAAATTTTCCAAGTGTTGAAACTAAATTAGGAATGTTATTTGACAAAACTTATGAACTTGATAAATCCTTAGGAGGAATTGATGAAAGAATTAGTGTCCTAGGAACTTGTGTTGTCCATGATAATCAAACCAATAGGATTGATGAACTTGAAAAAGCTATGGGAACCTTGGGTTCAACCTTTTCTTCTCTCAAGTATAATGAGAAAGCTTATGTGGGTAAAGAGCAAAAATTCATGTACGCCTCTAAAGTGCCTAAACAAAAGAATTACTATAGGCCTAAAATTGCTAAAACCCCTAGCACCACCATAGAAAATTTAGATAATGGAGCACCTAAAGCACCCTCTGCAACAAGTTGTGTTTGCATGAAAAATAATAATGTTGATGCTTCTACTCTCGATAATACTTGATTTGCACTTTCTGCGCCTAGCTGAAAGGCGTTAAAGAAAAGCGCTTATGGGAGACAACCCATGTTTTTACCTACAGCAATTTTTTGTTTTGTTGAGTCTTGGAAGTTGTTTACTACTGTAGCAACCTCTCCTTATCATGTTTTTGTGCCAAGTAAAGTTTCTATGTCAAAGTTGATGTTATATTTGGGATCGCTGCGCAGAAACAGCATTGCTGTCTGTCACGAATCTGGGCACAGGCCTCTGTAGAAAATTCGAAAAAATCTGCCAATTTACGAGCGTGATCCTCAGATATGTATGCAACTTTCATTAGTTTTGAGTTTTTCCATTTGAGCAAGTCTGGTGCCAACTTTAAATTCGTCTTTACGGACTGTTCTGTTTTTGACAGATTCTGCCTTTTATTTCGCATTGCCTCTTTTGCTATGTTGGATTTATTTCTTTGATCCACTAATGTCCAGTAGCATTATGCAATGTCCAGAAGTGAAAATAATGATTGTGTCACCTCTGAATGAGTGAATTATTAATGATGCACTAACCCTCTAATGAGTTTGCTTGAAGTTTGGTGTGAAGGAAGTTTTCAAGGGTCAAGAGAGGAGAATGATATACTATGATCAAGAGGAGTGAAAGCTCTAAGCTTGGGGATGCCCCGTGGTTCACCCCTGCATATTTTAAGAAGACTCAAGCGTCTAAGCTTGGGGATGCCCAAGGCATCCCCTTCTTCATCGACAACATCATCGGGTTCCTCCCCTGAAACTATATTTTTATTCAATCACATCTTGTGTTCTTTACTTGGAGCGTCGGTTTGTTTTCGTTTTTGTTTTTGTTTGAATAAGATGGATCCTAGCATTCACTTTGTGGGAGAGAGACACGCACCGCTGTTGCATATGGACACATGTGTCCTTAGGCTTTACTCATAATGTTCAAGGCGAAGTTTCTTCTTCGTTAAATTGTTATATGGTTGGAATTGGAAAATGCTACATGTAGTAATTCTAAAATGTCTTGGATAATGTGATGCTTGGCAATTGTTGTGCTCATGTTTAAGCTCTTGCATCATATGCTTTGCACCCATTAATGAAGAAATACATAGAGCTTGCTAAAATTTGATTTGCATATTTGGTTTCTCTAAGGTCTAGATAATATCTAGTATTGAGTTTTGAACAACAAGGAAGACGGTGTAGAGTCTTATAATGTTTACAATATGTCTTTTATGTGAGTCTTGCTGCACTTGTTCATCCTTGAGTTTGCTTCAAATAACCTTGCTAGCCTAAACCTTGTATCGAGAGGGAATACTTCTCATGCATCCAAAATCCTTGAGCCAACTACTATGCCATTTGTGTCCACCATACCTACCTACTACATGGTATTTCTCCGCCATTCCAAAGTAAATTGCTTGAGTGCTACCTTTAAAATTCCATCATTCACCTTTGCAATATATAGCTCATGGGACAAAATAGCCTTAAAAACTATCGTAGTATTAAATATGTACTTATGCACTTTATATTTTATTAAGTTGCTTGTTGTGCGATAACCATGCTTCTGGGGAACGCCATCAACTATTGTTGAATATCATGTGAGTTGCTATGCATGTCCGTCTTGTCTGAAGGATCTATCATTTTAGTGGTTGGAGCATGCAAAATTGTTAGAGAAGAACATTGGGCCGCTAACTAAAGCCATGAACCATGGTTGAAGTTTCAGTTTTGGACATATATCCTCAATCTCATATGAGAATAATAACTTTGCTACATGCTTATGCATTTAAGAGGAGTCCATTATCTGTTGTCCATGTTGTCCCGGTATGGATGTCTAAGTTGAGAATAATCAAAAGCGAGAAATCCGAAATGCGAGCATTCTCCTTAGACCTTTGTACAGGCGGCATGGAGGTACCCCTTTGTGACACTTGGTTGAAACATGGCATGCGAAGATCCGGTAGTCCAAGCTAAGTGGGACGAGGTGCGGGCACTATTAGTATACTATGCATGAGGCTTGCAACTTGTAAGATATAATTTACATAACTCATATGCTTTATTACTACCGTTGACAAAATTGTTTCATGTTTTCAAAATAAAAGCTCTAGCACAAATACAGCAATCGATGCTTTCCTCTTGAAGGACCATTCTTTTACTTTTATTGTTGAGTCAGTTTACCTATCTCCTTCCACCTAAGAAGCAAACACTTGTGTGAACTGTGCATTGATTCCTACATACTTGCATATTGCACTTATTATATTACTTTATGTTGACAATATCCACGAGATATACATGTTATAAGTTGAAAGCAACCGCTGAAACTTAATCTTCTTATGTGTTGCTTCAACACCTCTACTTTGATTTATTGCTTTATGAGTTAACTCTTATGCAAGACTTATTGATGCTTGTCTTGAAGTACTATTCATGAAAAGTCTTTGCTATATGATTCACTTGTTTACTCATGTCATTACCTTTGCTTTGATCGCTGCATTCATTACATATGTTTACAAATAGTATGATCAAGATTATGATGGCATGTCACTTCAGAAATTATCTTTGTTATCGTTTTACCTGCTCGGGACGAGCAGAACTAAGCTTGGGGATGCTGATACGTCTCCAACGTATCGATAATTTCTTATGTTCCATGCTACTTTATTGATGATACCTACATGTTTTATGCACATTATATGTCATATTTATGCATTTTGGAACTAACATATTAACAAGATGCCGAAGAGCCAGCTTTGTTTCTGCTATTTTTGGTTTCGAAATCCTAGTAAAGAAATATTCTCGGAATTGGACGAAACTTTCGCCCAGGGTCCTATTTTTGCACGAAGCTTCCGGAAGACCGAAGAGATAACGAAGTGGGGCCACGAGGCGCCAGAGGGAGGCCGGCGCGCCCAGGCCCTGGCCGCGCCGACCGGGCCCCTCGTGTGGCCCCTCGCGTTGACCCTCCGCCTACTTAAAGCTTCCGTCGCGAAACCCCCAGACCGAGAGCCACGATACGGAAAACCTGCAGAGACGCCGCCGCGAATCCCATCTCGGGGATTCGGAGATCGCCTCCGGCACCTGCCGGAGAGGGGATTCATCTCCCGGAGGACTCTACACCGCCATGGTCGCCTCCGGAGTGATGAGTGAGTAGTTCACCCCTGGACCATGGGTCCATAGCAGTAGCTAGATGGTCGTCTTCTCCTTGTTGTGCTTCATTGTTGGATCTTGTGAGCTGCCTAACATGATCAAGATCATCTATATGTAATTCTATATGTTGTGTTTGTCGGGATCCGATGGATAGAAAGTACTATGATTATGGTGATTATCAATCTATTGTTCATGTGTTGTTTATGATCTTGCATGCTCTCCGTTACTAGTAGAGGCTCTGGCCAAGTTTTTACTCTTAACTCCAAGAGGGAGTATTTATGCTCGATAGTGGGTTCATGCCTCCATTGAATCTGGGACAGTGACAGAAAGTTCTAAGGTTGTGGATGTGCTGTTGCCACTAGGGATAAAACATTGATGCTATGTCTAAGGATGTAGTTGTTGATTACATTACGCACCATACTTAATGCAATTGTCTGTTGCTTTGCAACTTAATACTGGAGGGGGTTCGGATGATAACCTGAAGGTGGACTTTTTAGGCATAGATGCAGTTGGATGGCGGTCTATGTACTTTGTCGTAATGCCCAATTAAATCTCACTATATTTATCATATCATGTATATGCATTGTTATGCCTTTCTCTATTTGTCAATTGCCCGACCGTAATTTGTTCACCCAACATGCTTTTATCTTATGGGAGAGACACCTCTAGTGAACTGTGGACCCCGGTCCTATTCTTTACATAGCATACAATCTACTGCAATACTTGTGTTTACTGTTTTCTTTGCAAACATCTTCCACTCGATACGTTTAATCCTTTGTTACAGCAAGCCGGTGAGATTGACAACCTCACTGTTTCGTTGGGGCAAAGTACTTGGGTTGTGTTGTGCAGGTTCCGCGTTGGCGCCGGAATCCCTGGTGTTGCGCCGCATCACATTTCGCGACCATCAACCTTCAACGTGCTTCTTGGCTCCTACTGGTTCGATTAAACCTTGGTTTCATACTGAGGGAAAACTTGCCACTGTGCGCATCATACCTTCCTCTTGGGGTTCCCAACGGACGTGTACATCTACGCGCATCAATGGACAAGGAGAATGCCAATCCCATCGTCGAGGTGGGCTCAAAGCGCGACGCCTCCATCTTCGGCGCCGTCCCCTCTACGGACGCCGCCGCCGCCGCCGCCGCCATCGCCGGTGCATCGGAGGCTGCTGCCGCCGGTGGCAGTCAGATCCCGGCGGGATGGGACCCCTACGACCCCGCGCCGTACGTCCCGCCCCCGAACCCCTACGACACCTCCCTGGAGGACCCATGGAACGAGGTAACTACGGTTTGCTTCCTTTTTTGTTCCCCATTCCTTTTTGAACCCTATTTTTGCTGGTGTAGATGGATCTGTAGATGGATGAGTATTGGGCTAATATTTGCGCCGATTTTATTCCATTTTGTTTTGATCACTTCTTGATTTCGTTTAAGATTTGGGGTTCGGCTGTTCGGTTAATTTATGCAAGTAATATTGGATCTCAATCAGTTAATTTATGCAAGTAATCATGGGATCTCAATCAGTTATTTTATGCACTAATCAAAAGATATCAACCGTTTAATTTTGCAAATAATCTCGAATGTGTTCAAGTTCAGATCTAGTTCAGATCTAGAATCTGTTTCTTTGCCTATGATGAATGGTTGGGCACAAATTTTTACAGGGAGGGTTCAGCGAACCATTGCTGTGTACAAATCTGTTGTGCATGAGCTTTAGTTCGCTAACACCTTCCCTGTAGATATATAATCATGTCCACTCTAACTGAGGCTGACTCTGTTTTTCTTAACTTTGTTATCATGTACGTTAGTCATCGTTGCAACTCATTCACTAGTTTCTGTTTGATATGGATCAGATGTCTGGCAGCGACGTCGGCAGCGACGAAGAGGAGGAGGACGTCAAGACTCGCCAAGTCTGCGGAGGCTGCAGGTCGGCCGTACATCTCCTACTTCGCCAAGGGGTGTACAGGTGCCCCTTCTGCACCAGGAGACTCGGCGCCACGGACTTCAACTGCCTCGTCACGCATGCTGAGAACATCAGCAACACCTTCCCCAACGTCGGCACGACGGTGAACGTCCACTCCTTCCGCGCCAAGCACAGGGCGCTCGGCATGCACCTCCGCAGCTTGCAGCGGGTGGAGATCTCCGCCGGCCGCATGCCTCCGCTCAAGCCCAAGGCTCCCAAGGGGAGCAAGAGCAACAAGTGGAGGCAGAGCCAGATGGGGTAGGCGGAGTCCTGGACGTGTGCTGCTGCTGCTGCCTCCTAGTTTGTTGTTGGGATCCCTTTGTTGTTAGCTAGGGATCCCTTGTTGTTATGTTAGTATGATGGTGCTGTGAAGAACCTGTTACTATGTTGGCTGCTGTGTATGCAGCCTATTATCTATCCATATTATCTAGGGATTATCTATCCCTAGTCTACTATATTTTGTTGGCCGTACTTAGTTTTCTTGATTTACTATGACTGTGAATTTATCGTACATTATCCTGGAGATTTGCTTCTAGATTTAACTACATACATATGGACCAGAGGGAGTACTAGATTTGCTGCCATATTGGGCAAACAACGAGGGCCAAAAGGCACAAATAATTGAAGAAAGTCAGAAATGCAATCTTCTCTAGATTTTATACTAATTTGGTGAAAAGGACAGAGAGAAAGAGGGGAAAAAGGTGCACTTAATAATGCCAATTTGGGGCCGAGAGAGACAGAACCCAGCTCCTGCTCACGTGCAACCAAACGCTTCTCGTCCTGTCCCACGCGGTCCCTTTCTACCAGCCCCACGCGACGCGGCCCACACGACGCGGCCCCACAAGACGCGGCCCCACACGTGACAGAACGGTCAACTAAACGGGAATCCTGCCGTCTGAGCTGCTTGCGGGTTTCAAACAAGGGCTTGGGGAAAACTGAGGAAAAACTAAGGAGCTGGGGAAAACTGAGTACAACTAAGGACCTGAGGGCACGAAAATAGAAATCCCTTAATATTAATTGAGTTTAATGGTCAGCTTAATTAAGCCTCGTTGCCAGGTTAATCGCGCGCACCACCATCTGCTTGTTGACGGAGACCTTCTCGAGTTTGCTGGAAGCGGCCTCCTCCTTGCTCCGTTCGTCGACGATGGCCTCTCTGCTGGTGCTCATGCCGACGAACGCCCGGCGGCGTCCACATGCTAGGTGCGGGCGCCTGCTCCTCGCGTGGCCGGCAGAGTCGCCTCCCCCGACGCGAGCTTGGCTGCAGCGGCCCCTGACGAGGCTCCTGGTCGACGCTGCCGCGCTAGCTGCCGGTGCCTACTCCTTGCGTGGTCGGCGGAGTCGACCTCCCCCGGCGCGCTCGGCTGCAGCCTCCCCAGACGAGGCTCCTCATCAGCGCCGCCGCGCGAGCTGCGGGCGCCTACTTCGCGCGTCGTCGGCGACGCCGGCCTCCCTACGCTTCAGCCTCCACTAACGCGTGTGCGGCCGGGACGCCTACTCCTCGTGTGGTCGGCAGCGGCGAGCGGCGGCGCCCTCCCCAGATGCGTGAGAAGTGGCGGCTCCCTCCCCCGATGCGTGCGTGGCCGGGACGCCTACTCCTCGTGCGTGGGGCCGAACGCGGTGGAGACCCACGCGACGTAGCCGGCGTTGGTGGGGAACACAGAGGCGAGCTCGGAGGTGATGAGCGCCTCGGCCAGGGACCAGAGGACCGGGAGGATGAGGAAGCCGAGGAGGGGCAGCAGCGCGCCGCCGTCGGCGCGGACCGAGTCCTCGATGCCGAACGGGTCGCCCGGGACATCGTAGAAGATGAGCACGATAAGGGGGAGCACCATCAGGGGGCGCCGCCGTGGCGGGGATTCGCCCTCGATCCCTCCGCCGCCGCCAGTCATCGGGTCAACGGCCGGGCGCCGCCGCCCGCCCGCGGGCTGGGACACCTCCTCCCAATTTCTTTGCTAGGATGTGCAGGGGAATCCCATGCGTAGGATGGTGGTGAGGATAGACATCAAGGAAACGAAACGTGGGGGTGGAGCTTTCCTTTTTTTAATAAACTATAAACCTCACGGGGCAGACTAACGTCGTTAGACACGTGTCACTTCGCGGGTGCGTGCTCACGTACCCATGTGATCACCGAGTTTCATTCGCATATATATATATATAGTGGTTTTTAGGTCAAAAGAAGTCGGTTAGCGAAAGAATCAAGCGAATCGGATGATCGACGAGCAAAAGAGCCAGGGTGGTGCGCCCCCCTTGCTGGGCGCGCCACCTGCCCTCTTTTGGGCCTCCAAGCCTTCCAGGTGTGGTCCAAAAGTCCACGATGCTTCTCTCGGTGAAAAAATTAGTCCCCAGAAATCCTAGCTTAGTTTTACTCCGTATAGGTCTCTAAAAGTGTAAAATACACAAAACATGGTTTTGTTGTTTTGTAGAGTTATAACCCAAATAAAGAGGATCATTGGTAAATCCTCATAAATTAATATAAAACATGGAAATAACATCATATATGTTGCAAATATGTGGGAATATATGTTAATAAAGTACAAAGTTCATGTATGCATTTTACATGCATCACTAATGCATAAGGGGATGTAGCACATTACTTTTCTCTCGTATAACCATTGTCGTAGCATGGAGCTAAACTCAGTGCTTCACTAGTTATATAAGTAAGAACTCCTTCTTGGCTTGTTCTATTCTGAACTCCTTCAGAATACAATCTAGGAAAGTATTTTGACTTAATGTTTATTAAAGGTATTGATCTATCTATGTAGACCTTTAATGTTTTAATAATCAACTTCATTTATAGAATATTTACAACCTTAAATAATCACAAGTACCACCTACAAAATTCATAATATGTCATCTACATATGAGAATGTTGTTAAGCTCCAACTCAAATATGTCAACCACATATAAGATTAGAAAAAAACGCGCTCAACTCCCACTCTAAAATATCTCAGTCACATGTGAGACGAGGACACTTGATCAACCAGCTCCCACTCAACATGTGTCCTCTACACATAAGATTAATAAGTCTATTCAGCTCCCATGTAGTTTCTTGCAAATGCAAGTTTTCTTGATATTTTGGGTAACCCCAAAATCTTTTGATCATCCATCAAATCGAAAAATTCCAACTATGACACACCAACATCCATATGATTTACAAACCCTCCTTGTTGTACCAATTACAACTCTTCTTCAATACAAGTATTGAAGGAGATGCGGTTTCGGCAACCTTATATCAATTCACGAATTGAAATAATTTCTAGTTAAAATCCAAATGACTCCAGCATCGCTACACTTTTGTAGTCAACCTTTTGAATTTGCCAAAACATCCTTTGTGACAAATCGAGATCTATGTCTTTCTTAATGTTTCATTTCTTCTAAGGAAGATTAAGTAACATCTTTACTTAATAAGATCAAGTATGAAATACCTTGCAATCTTAAATGTAACTTTAATATAGGATTTCATGACTGAAAGTCATTTCTCGTATTTAGGACCACCATCGTTTCTTTGTAGTTTGTAGGTATGTCTTATTCTAAGATAGGTGAATCATGCATATTATTCCGGGAAGAGGCAGAATGTATTCTTGAACTCTACCCACATTTTTAAAAGTTTTTGATGAGGACATCCCTACCGAATTACTACCTCCGTAATTGCAAGATTAAGATGATGTTGCTGTGAAGCTCAAGTCCAATGAATTCAGGATTGGACCTATGACAAGGGCTCGTGCGAAGCTACTAAAACAACATGTGAACTTGTTCTTAAATGATACTTTGATTGATGAGAATTTTATACTTCCTAAGTCCTTTGACTTGTGTATGATTAGATACGAGGATGGAGGAAGCATCGCACGAGGAGGAGAGGAGCAGCTGGACATGGTGCTGGACGTGAAGACATCCCATGGACGCGCGAGGGAGGAGAGGGAGGCATGCGCGAAGGAGGGAGAAGAAGACGTCAAGGCATGCACCAAGTCTGGGCAACCCGACGCCATGCCCGGCGCCGCCGGCCCCTGCGCCGGATGGCCCGGTTCCGTCCGGACCACCCACCGGTGCACACCGGGTGGAATCCAGGGAACCTAGTCCCTTGGCCCGGTGGCAGCCCGGCGCCACGCCCGGCCGCTGCCGGCCGAGTCCGTGTCAGTCTTGAGCAGATCCCGATCTGGGTTAGTTTGTAATCGTTATTTTCGACTCCTGGTCGTCCTGATCCCCTATATAAGTGCCCAGGACGCCCCCAAAACAGCTTTAGACCACGTTTAAGATAAACCCTAGTTCATAGTTGATTGCTTTGCAACTCTATTGAATATCGATCTGGTGTTTTGCTACTGAAAGTTTTGTGTGATCTGCTGTTCCATTGGGAATTAGACGGTTTCAATTTACCGCTTCGTGGTCGGTGGCTACATGCGCAAGTGTGTGGAGTTGCGAATGTCTTGCACGGTTGAGAGCTGTTGCATTGGCGACAGTGATCGATCAAGAGACTCGTCAGGGTCATACAAGTTATCATCCACTTATCACCGTGTTATCTCCGCTGTGTTCATCGCGTGTTCATCACCATCCACCGTGCTTACTGAGAAGATCGGGTAAACCCTTATCATCTTGGTATCAGATTTCAGCGTTTTCTCGGTAAGCCATCCACAATCCACCCCATAGTTGAGTTGTGAGTGTTTCCTATCTAGAAAAAGCCAAAAATATTAGGGTTAGGGTTTGCCATAGCCTTAGATTGCATCAATTTCGAGTTTTAGTTGCTTTTCATAGTCTTGTTTTTGCGTATCTTTTCTTCCATCTAGTAGATTGTTAGGGTTTGTGTTTTCGCTATCATCTAGTTGTCGGTTTTTGTTGCTCCGAGTTCACATAGCGTACAGTTTGCTTGTTCCCAACCATAGACACAGCCTTTCGATATATGTGACTAGGAACTTTCCCAAAAGAGACTAGTTTTACCGCTCGACGGGCTGCTCATTAGGGTTTTGGTGCTTTGCAAATTCGGTTGGCCGTGTTACAAAGAGTAGAGTCATAAAATAAAAAAATAAAAAAAGAGAAAATAGAAAAGAAGCAAAAAGAGCTATATTGCTACGTGTGTTATCAAAAGAAAAAGAAAAAAAAAGTGAAGAGAAAAAGTGAAGTGCTAGTAAGATCAAGTGAAGGCCTAGTTTATTTTTCTGCACCCGTAGTTGAGCAATCTTGTGCCTGTTCCGCTGAGCTTTGCTAGTGTCTCTCGAGTGCATTGCAACATGTTCATCCATGTAGTTGCATTGCCATATTTATCGCCTTGTGTGAGTATCATTGGTTGTTGCATACGATCAGCGCTAGAGCTTGTTATTGATGATAGGTAGCCTACCTACAGCCCTACATATATCCTGCTTTGTCGTGTGATTGTTCTTATACCCTTGATATTCGCTCCGCTATATCCGTGCACTAGTTGTCAATCCAAGTTGGTAAGCAATACTAATTCACTTTGGAGCGGTAAGATTTACCTTTATTATCAGTTTTGAGTGAGTTGTGAGAGTACCACCACAGATTTTTTTGTTTTAGTGCACTACCTACTAATCATATCTTTTAGTGATGCCAATGTTGTTGACCAGGAAAAGAAGAACGATGCTGATCTTGTTTCTTGGAGGGAGTATGAAGCTCTTCGTGACAATGTGCGACGTGAATTCCGCACTCATGGCGAAGGACTTAATGATGACATTCAGAGGTCACCAAGACGCTTGACACTACTAATGAGACCATCAATACAATCCAAGTACAAGTGACGGATATTCAGGTTCTCTTCAAGCGTTGAATCTTGCCATTGATAATCTGACTCAACAACGACAACAGTCACATCATGAAGACGGGGACAGTAATCATGGTGATTTCGAAGAAGAACCCGCTGCTAAGCGTGTGTTGGTCGTGGCGTTGGATATGGTGTCCGTGGTCGTGGTTTTGCCCCCGTCGGAGCCCACCGTGTTCCTCCACAACCGCAAGACGATGGGTTGGGTAAGCCAAAGTTCACAATACCCAAATTTGAAGGAGGTCCTGATGTTGAAGAATACCTCACTTGGGAGCTGAAAATTGAGAAGTTGTGTCGCCTACATGACTATACTGAAGATAGGAAGATCAAGCTTGCTTCCTCAGAATTTGATGGCTATGCATTGCGTTGGTGGTATGGAATTACACATGCTCGCGAAGAAGATGGAGAATTGCCTATTCTTACATGGCGCCAGATGAAGGCTATTATGCAAGCTTGTTTTGTTCCCACTAATTATTTGCGATCTATATATGATAAGTTGACCCTCTTGATACAAGGTGTTCTGACGGTTGATGCTTATTTCATGGTGATGGACATGCTTATGCAGCGTGGCAGTGTCTGTGAGTCACTTGAGATGACAATGCAACGTTTTCTACATGGTTTGAAGTATAATATCAAAGGCATTGTTCGTCATCACGTTACACCAATATGAATGAGCTGCTACATCATGCAAGAGAAGCTAAAGCATAGCTAGCGGAAGAAGCGCAAATCAAAGGTCGTGCTACGGGAGCTGGGCACGCCTCGGGTGCCACCATCTACAGCGCCAGCGCCATCTTCACGCCCCGCACCTTTTCCTACTTCGTCTAGCAAGCCGGTCTCCAATGTGTCTGATGCGCGTAGATGTACACGTCCGTTGGGAACCCCAAGAGGAAGGTATGATGCGCACAGTGGCAAGTTTTCCCTCAGAAAGAAACCAAGGTTTATCGAACCAGAGGAGCCAAGAAGCACGTTGAAGGTTGATGGTCGCGAAATGTGATGCGGCGCAACACCGGGATTCCGGCGCCAACGTGGAACCTGCACAACACAACCCAAGTACTTTGTCCCAACGAAACAGTGAGGTTGTCAATCTCACCGGCTTGCTGTAACAAAGGATTAAGCGTATCGAGTGGAAGATGATTGTTTGCAAGAAAACAAAAACAAGTATTGCAGTAGATTGTATGCTATGTAAAGAATAGGACCGGGGTCCACAGTTCACTAGAGGTGTCTCTCCCATAAGATAAAAGCATGTTGGCTAAACAAATTACAGTTGGGCAATTGACAAATAGAGAAAGGCATAACAATGCATGTACATGATATGATAAATATAGTGAGATTTAATTGGGCATTACGACAAAGTACATAGACCGCCATCCAACCGCATCTATGCCTAAAAAGTCCACCTTCAAGTTATCATCCGAACCCCATTCAGTATTAAGTTGCAAAGCAATAGACAATTGCATTAAGTATGGTGCGTAATGTAATCGACAACTACATCCTTAGACATAGAATCAATGTTTTATCCCTAGTGGCAACAGCACATCACAACCTTAGAACTTTCTGTCACTGTCCCAGTGTCAATGAAGGCATGAACCCACTATCGAGCATAAATACTCCCTCTTGGAGTTAAGAGCAAAAACTTGGCGAGCCTCTACTAATAACGGAGAGCATGCAAGATCATAAACAACACATAAACAATAGATTGATAATCACCATAACATAGTATTCTCTATCCATCGGATCCCGACAAACACAACATATAGTATTACGGATAGATGATCTTGATCATGTTAGGCAGCTCACAAGATCCAACAATGAAGCACAACAAGGAGAAGACGACCATCTAGCTACTGCTATGGACCCATAGTCCAGGGGTGAACTACTCACTCATCACTCCGAGGCGATCATGGCGATGAAGAGTCCTCGGGAGATGAATCCCCTCTCCGGCAGGGTGCCGGAGGCGATCTCCCGAATCCCCCGAGATGGGATTCGCGGCGGCGGCGTCTCGCAAGGTTTTCCGTATCGTGGCTCTCGGGGGGTTTCGCGACGGAGGCTTTAAGTAGGCGAAAGGGTAGGTCAAGAGGCGGCGCGAGGGCCCACACCACAGGCCGGCGCGGCCAGGGCCTGGGCCGCGCCGCCCTGTGGTGTCGCCACCTCGTGGCCCCACTTCGACTCCCCTTCGGTCTTCTGGAAGCTTCGTGCAAAAATAGGACCCTGGGCGGTGATTTCGTCCAATTCCGAGAATATTTCGTTACTAGGATTTCTGAAACCAAAAACAGCAGAAAACAGCAATTGGCTCTTCGGCATCTTGTTAATAGGTTAGTTCCAGAAAATGCGTAAATACGACATATAATGTGCATAAAACATGTAGGTATCATCAATAAAGTAGCATGGAACATAAGAAATTATCGATACGTTGAGACGTATCCCAGCTTAGTTCTGCTCGTCCCGAGCAGGTAAAACGATAACAAAGATAATTTCTTAAGTGACATGCCATCATAATCTTGATCATACTATTTGTAAACATATGTAATGAATGCAGCGATCAAAACAATGGTAATGACATGAGTAAACAAGCGAATCATAAAGCAAAGACTTTTCATGAATAGTACTTCAAGACAAGCATCAATAAGTCTTGCATAAGAGTTAACTCATAAAGCAATAAATCAAAGTAAAGGTGTTGAAGCAACACAAAGGAAGATTAAGTTTCAGCGGTTGCTTTCAACTTATAACATGTATATCTCATGGATATTGTCAACATAAAGTAATATAACAAGTGCAATATGCAAGTATGTAGGAATCAATGCACAGTTCACACAAGTGTTTGCTTCTTAAGGTGGAGGGAGATAGGTAAACTGACTCAACAATAAAGGTAAAATAATGGTCCTTCAAAGAGGAAAGCATCGATTGCTGTATTTGTGCTAGAGCTTTTATTTTGAAAACATGAAACAATTTTGTCAACGGTAGTAATAAAGCATATGAGTTATGTAAATTATATCTTACAAGTTGCAAGCCTCATGCATAGTGTACTAATAGTGCCCGCACCTTGTCCTACTTAGCTTGGACTACCGGATCTTTGCATGCCATGTTTCAACCAAGTGTCACAAAGGGGTACCTCCATGCCGCATGTACAAAGGTCTAAGGAGAAAGCTCGCATTTTGGATTTCTCGCTTTTGATTATTCTCAACTTAGACATCCATACGGGACAACATGGACAACAGATAATGGACTCCTCTTTAATGCATAAGCATGTAGCAAAATTATTATTCTCATATGAGATTGAGGATATGTCCAAACTGAAACTTCCACCATGATTCATGGCTTTAGTTGGCGGCCCAATGTTCTTCTCTAACAATATGCATGCTCCAACCACTAAGGTGATAGATCCTTCAGACAAGACGGACATGCATAGCAACTCACATGATATTCAATAAAGAGTAATTGATGGCGTTCCCCAGAAGCATGGTTATCGCACAACAAGCAACTTAATAAGAGATAAAGTGCATAAGTACATATTCAATACTACGATAGTTTTTAAGGCTATTTTGTCCCATGAGCTATATATTGCAAAGGTGAATGATGGAATTTTAAAGGTAGCACTCAAGCAATTTACTTTGGAATGGCGGAGAAATACCATGTAGTAGGTAGGTATGGTGGACACAAATGGCATAGTAGTTGGCTCAAGGATTTTGGATGCATGAGAAGTATTCCCTCTCGATACAAGGTTTAGGCTAGCAAGGTTATTTGAAGCAAACTCAAGGATGAACCGGTACAGCAAAACTCACATAAAAGACATATTGTAAACATTATAAGACTCTACACCGTCTTCCTTGTTGTTCAAAACTCAATACTAGATATTATCTAGACCTTAGAGAGACCAAATATGCAAATCAAATTTTAGCAAGCTCTATGTATTTCTTCATTAATGGGTGCAAAGCATATGATGCAAGAGCTTAAACATGAGCACAACAATTGCCAAGTATCACATTATCCAAGACATTTTAGAATTACTACATGTAGCATTTTCCAATTCCAACCATATAACAATTTAACGAAGAAGAAACTTCGCCTTGAACATTATGAGTAAAGCCTAAGGACATATTTGTCCATATGCAACAGCGGAGCGTGTCTCTCTCCCACAAAGTGAATGCTAGGATCCATTTTATTCAAACAAAAACAAAAACAAAAACAAACCGACGCTCCAAGTAAAGAACACAAGATGTCACCGAATAAAAATATAGTTTCAGGGGAGGAACCTGATGATTTTGTCGATGAAGAAGGGGATGCCTTGGGCATCCCCAAGCTTAGACGCTTGAGTCTTCTTAGAATATGCAGGGATGAACCACGGGGCATCCCCAAGCTTAGAGCTTTCACTCCTCTTGATCATAGTATATCATACTCCTCTCTTGACCCTTGAAAACTTCCTTCACACCAAACTTCAAGCAAACTCATTAGAGGGTTAGTGCATAATTAATAATTCACATGTTCAGAGGTGGCACAATCATTCTTTACACTTCTGGACATTGCATAAAGCTACTGGACATTAATGGATCAAAGAAATGCATCCAATATAGCAAAAGAGGCAATGCGAAATAAAAGGCAGAATCTGTCAAAAACAGAACAGTCCGTAAAGACGAATTTTAAAATGGCACCAGACTTGATCAAATGGAAAAACTCAAAACTAATGAAAGTTGCGTACATATCTGAGGATCACGCTCGTAAATTGGCAGATTTTTTAGAATTTTCTACAGAGGCCTGTGCCCAGATTCGTGACAGACAGCAATGCTGTTTCTGCGCAGCGATTCCAAATATAACATCAACTTTGACATAGAAACTTTACTTGGCACAAAAACATGATAAGGAGAGGTTGCTACAGTAGCAAACAACTTCCAAGACTCAAATATAAAACAAAGTACTGTAGTAAAAACATGGGTTGTCTCCCATAAGCGCTTTTCTTTAACGCCTTTCAGCTAGGCGCAGAAAGTGCAAATCAAGTAACATCAAGAGTAGAAGCATCAACATTATTATTTTTCATGCAAACACAATTTTTTGCAGAGGGTACTTTAGGTGCTCCATTGTCTAAATTTTCTATGGTGGTGCTAGGGGTTTTAGCAATTTTATGCCTATAGTAATTCTTTTGTTTAGGCACTTTAGAGGCATACATGAATTTTTGCTCTTTACCCACATAAGCTTTCTCATTATACTTGAGAGAAGAAAAGGTTGAACCCAAGGTTCCCATAGCTTTTTCAAGTTCATCAATCCTATTGGTTTGATTATCATTGACAACACAAGTTCCTAGGACACTAATTCTTTCATCAATTCCTCCTAAGGATTTATCAAGTTCATCAGTTTTATCAAATAAAATTTCCAATTTAGTTTCAACACTTGAAATTTTTTTCTCTATGGTTTTCAATTTTTTCATAACATCTTCAAGAGAGATTTCAATTTTAACTTCATTAACAGGTGGTATTCCAACTAGACTCTCAATGATGCAACTAGCTTCTAAAGCGGGAGTACTTAGGAAATTACCTCCCGAAAGAGCATCAAGAACATACCTATTCCAACTAGATAAACCAACATAAAAGTTCCTAAGAAGGATAGTGGTGGAGTGTTTCTTGGTGCACCTATGGTGAGCATTACTAATTCTATACCAAGCATCCTTAAAACTTTCTCCACCTTGTTGCTTAAAAGAACGAACTTCAACTTCAGGATTACTCATTTTAGTAGTAGTAAAGTAAACTAGGTAAAGTAAATGCAAGTAACTAATTTTTTTGTGTTTTTGATATAGAGAGCAAGACAGTAAATAAAGTAAAACTAGCAACTAATTTTTTTGTGTTTTGTTTAGGTGCAGCAAACAAAGTAGTAAATAAAATAAAGCAAGACAAAAACAAAGTAAAGAGATTGAGAAGTGGAGACTCCCCTTGCAGCGTGTCTTGATCTCCCCGGCAACGGCGCCACAAAACAGGCTTGATGCGCGTAGATGTACACGTCCGTTGGGAACCGCAAGAGGAAGGTATGATGCGCACGGTGGCAAGTTTTCCCTCAGAAGAAACCAAGGTTTATCGAACCAGAGGAGCCAAGAAGCACGTTGAAGGTTGATGGTCGCGAAATGTGATGCGGCGCAACACAGGGATTCCGGCGCCAACGTGGAACCTGCACAACACAACCCAAGTACTTTGTCCCAACGAAATGAGGTTGTCAATCTCACCGGCTTGCTGTAACAAAGGATTAAGCGTATCGAGTGGAAGATGATTGTTTGCAAGAAAACAGTAAACAAGTATTGCAGAGATTGTATGCTATGTAAAGAATAGGACCGGGGTCCACAGTTCACTAGAGGTGTCTCTCCCATAAGATAAAAGCATGTTGGTGAACAAATTACAGGGCAATTGACAAATAGAGAAAGGCATAACAATGCATGTACATGATATGATAAATATAGTGAGATTTAATTGGGCATTACGACAAAGTACATAGACCGCCATCCAACCGCATCTATGCCTAAAAAGTCCACCTTCAGTTATCATCCGAACCCCATTCAGTATTAAGTTGCAAACAGACAATTGCATTAAGTATGGTGCGTAATGTAATCGACAACTACATCCTTAGACATAGAATCAATGTTTTATCCCTAGTGGCACAACACATCACAACCTTAGAACTTTCTCACTGTCCCAGGTGTCAATGAAGGCATGAACCCACTATCGAGCATAAATACTCCCTCTTGGAGTTAAGAGCAAAAACTTGGCCAGAGCCTCTACTAATAACGGAGAGCATGCAAGATCATAAACAACACATAAACAAAAGATTGATAATCACCATAACATAGTATTCTCTATCCATCGGATCCCGACAAACACAACATATAGTATTACGATAGATGATCTTGATCATGTTAGGCAGCTCACAAGATCCAACAATGAAGCACAACAAGGAGAAGACGACCATCTAGCTACTGCTATGGACCCATAGTCCAGGGTGAACTACTCACTCATCACTCCGGAGGCGATCATGGCGATGAAGAGTCCTCCGGGAGATGAATCCCCTCTCCGGCAGGGTGCCGGAGGCGATCTCCTGAATCCCCCGAGATGGGATTCGCGGCGGCGTCTCGAAGGTTTTCCGTATCGTGGCTCTCGGGGGGTTTCGCGACGGAGGCTTTAAGTAGGCGAAAGGGTAGGTCAAGAGGCGCGAGGGCCCACACCACGCCGGCACGGCCGGGCCGGCCGCGCCGCTGTGGTGTCGCCACCTCGTGGCCCCACTTCAACTCCCCTTCGGTCTTCGGAAGCTTCGTGCAAAAATAGGACCTGGGCGGTGATTTCGTCCAATTCCGAGAATATTTCGTTACTAGGATTTCTGAAACCAAAACAGCAGAAAACAGCAACTGGCTCTTCGGCATCTTGTTAATAGGTTAGTTCCGAAAATGCGTAAATACGACATATAATGTGCATAAAACATGTAGGTATCATCAATAAAGTAGCATGGAACATAAGAAATTATCGATACGTTGGAGACGTATCAGTGTCCAACACAAAGAAGCCCGAACCTGCTGCAAGTGGAAGTGGTTCTAGTATGTCTTCGGCGCGTAACCGCGATATGGCTTGTCATACATGTGGTGGCAAGGGTCACTTCAAGAAAGATTGTCCTAACCGCAAGGTCATGATTATTAATGAGGACAATGAGTATGAGACTGGAGATGATGCTGATCCGGAGGCTCCGGAAGGTGATGATTATGACAGTGATGGTGTAGG
The DNA here is from genome assembly GCA_030979885.1 of Lolium multiflorum. Taxonomy (NCBI): domain Eukaryota; kingdom Viridiplantae; phylum Streptophyta; class Magnoliopsida; order Poales; family Poaceae; genus Lolium; species Lolium multiflorum. The sequence goes on along the minus strand of CM061749.1, from coordinate 182,317,835 downwards.
TGCTTATCCTTCCGAAGCTCGCACAATTGTTGTGTCACAACGTGCTCTCAATGTGCAGCCGAGTGCATCTACTCAACGCTGCAATTTGTTCCAAACAAAGGCACTAGTTGGCCCTGATAAAGCTTGCAAGGTCATTATTAATGGCGGGAGTTGTCACAATTTAGCAAGCAAGGAGTTATGTGCCAAGCTAAAACTGAAGTATCTACCGCACCCGCATCCATGCTATATTCAGTGGTTGAGCGACAATGGTGAGATGAAGGTAAACCACATGTGCGTGTTGATTTTGAGATAGGACCGTACAAGGATTCCATTGATTTTGATGTGGTTCCTATGACGGTGTGTCACCTGCTGTTGGGCCGGCCATGGCTCTATGACCATTCTGTGCAACACAATGGTTGTGCCAATACATATCACTTGGAGTTCAAGGGCAAGAAAATTAACTTGCAGCCTATGTCACCGTAGCAAATTGTCAATGAATCTCGTCAGAAAGTTGAAGTGAACTTGGAGGATGCATCCATAGATAGGCGAGAGAATTGTAATGCCTTGAGTGATATAACAAAAATTGAGAGAGTGAATTCCTTAGTACTATTAGCCACCAAAGAGGATATGAGAGAATTTAGTGAGGATCCTACAACCATGCCTCTTGTGCTCATGTACAAGGGTGAGGTTTTGATTTCTAATGACATGACCCCTATTTCTCTTGGTGTCTCTCATGTTTTGCAGGAATTCAGTGATGTGTTTCCGGAGGAGGTGCCCGCTGGATTTCCACCATTGCGTGGTATTGAGCATCAAGTTGACTTGATCCCCGGCGCCTCGCTGCCCAATAGGGCGCCATTTAGGACGAACCCCAAAGAGACGAAGGAAATACAGAAACAAGTGCAAGCGCTACTCGACAAAGGTTATATTCGCATAAGCCTAAATCCTTGTGCTGTTCTTATTATTTTAGTTCCTAAGAAGGATGGTACATGGCGCATGTGTGTAGATTGTAGAGCGATAAACAACATTACTATTCGATATCGTCATCCTATTCCCCGTTTAGAGGATATGCTAGATGAATTGAGTGGTGCTGTTTTCTCTAAGATTGATTTGCGTAGTGGTTATCATCAAATTAGGATGAAAGAAGGGGATGAATGGAAAACAACCTTTAAAACAAAATTTGGTTTATATGAGTGGTTAGTAATGCCTTTTGGTTTAACTAATGCACCTAGTACTTTCATGAGACTGATGAACCATGTTGTGCGTGATTTTATTGGCAAGTTTGTGGATGTGTACTTTGATGACATATTAATTTATAGCCGCAATGAATCTGATCATACTATGCATATTCGACATGTTTTGCAAGTGTTGTGTGATAATAAACTCTATGGTAATCTTGAGAAGTGCACATTTTGCAAAGATAAGTTCATATTTCTGGGTTATGTTGTCTCTAAACATGGAGTAGATGTAGATTCATTTAAGATTGAAGCAATTCAAAATTGTCCTACTCCCATGAATGTGAGTCCAGTAAGAAGTTTTCATGGTTTTGCTGGTTTCTATAGGCGTTTTATGCCCACATTTAGTACTATGGTTGCACCTTTGAATGAATTGACTAAAAATGGTGTTGCATTTGAGTGGGGTGCAACCCAAGATCATGCATTTGATGAGCTAAAACATATATTAACTTCTGCACAGTTGCTTGCACTTCCTGATTTCAATAAGCAATTTGAGATTGAATGTGATGCTAGTGGGAATTGGTGGTGTGTTGATGCAAGAGGTTCGCCACATTGCATATTTTTCTGAGAAACTTTCTGGTGCTAAGTTGAACTATCATATATATGATAAAGAATTGTATGCTTTAATTAGAGTTCTTGAGGTTTGGCAACATTATTTGTGGCCAAAAGAATTTATCATACATCCTGATCATGAAGCTTTAAAATACCTGAAAGCTCAATCTAATTTGCATAGGCGTCTTGCTAAGTGGGTTGAGTTCATTGAGTCTTTTCCATACATTATTAAGCATAAGAAGGGAAAAGATAATATTGTTGCTGATGCTCCATCTAGGAAGAACATGCTATTAACTCAACTTGATGTTAAAATTCTAGGATTAGAGATTCTATGTGATTTGTATGCTACTGATCATGATTTTGCTAAACTATATCGCTTGTGTGCTATTGGTAAAGCATGGGAGAAATATCACATACATGATGGGTTCTTGTTTAGAGCTAACAAATTATGTGTTCCAGAATCGTCTGTGCGTTTGCTTTTAGTGTAGGAATCACATGCTGGAGATTTGATGGGTCACTTTGGACGTGAGAAGACGCTACTCATTATCGTTGATCACTTTCATTGGCCAAAGTTGAGGTGGGATGTGGACATGTATGTGAAGAGATGCATTACTTGCAACAAGTCCAAGTCCAAGATGAAGCCTCACGGTTTGTATACTCCTTTACCGGCACCTACTACACCATGGGAAGATATTAGTATGGATTTTGTGTTGGGTTTGCCGCGTACTAAGAGAGGCCATGATTCTATATTTGTGGTAGTGGATAAATTTTCTAAGGTCACACTTTATTGCCTGCAACAAGAGCGACGATGCGTCGCATATTGCTAACATGTTTTTCAGGGAGATTGTACGTCTACATGGAGTCCCGAAGACTATTGTTTCTGATCGTGACGTCAAATTCATGAGCTACTTCTGGAAGACGCTTTGGGGAAAGCTGGGGACGAAGCTACTTTTTAGCACTACTTGTCATCCCCAAACTGATGGTCAAACTGAGGTGGTGAATCGAACATTGTCACAACTGTTGAGATCCATGATCAAGAAGAACTTGAAGGAGTGGGGAGATTGTTTGCCGCAACAGGGCGGTACATTCTACCACAGAGTTGTGTCCGTTTGAGGTGGTGTATGGTTTCAAACCCATTACTCCACTTGACTTGTTGCCTCTACCCATACATGAGAGAGTCAATATGGAGACATCAAAGAGGGCAGATTTTATTCGGAAGATACATGAGAAGGCTAAAGAGTTGATTGAGAAGAAAGGCAAGAATAATACTGCAAGGGTGAACAAGAAGCGCAAGGAGATGTTGTTCAAGCCTGGTGATATGGTCTGGGTTCATTTTCGCAAGGATAGGTTCCCGAAGCTACGGAAGTCCAAGTTGCTTCCTTGTGGTGCTGGTCCTTACAAATTGCTTGCCAAGATCAATGATAATGCATACTCTATAGATCTTCCTACTGATGAGTTTGGTGTCAATAATTCTTTCAATGTTGCTGGTTTGACACCGTATGACGGAGAAGACCTTGGAGCGTCGAGGTCGACGCCTTTTGAAGGGGGGAGATGATGATGACATCCCTACCGAACTACTACCTCCATCATTGCAAGCTGAAGATGATGTTGTTGTGCTCAAGTCCAATGAAGTCAGGATTGGACCTATGACAAGAGCTCATGCGAAGCTACTAAAACAACATGTGAACTTGTTCTTAAATGATACTTTGATTGATGAGAATTTTATACTGCCTAAGTCCTTTGACTTGTGTATGATTAGGTACGAGGATGGAGGAATCATCACACGAGGAGGAGAGGAGCAGCTGGACATGGTGCTGGACGTGAAGACATCCCATGGGCGCGTGGGGGAGGAGCGCATGCGCTTATGATCATCCTACCACGAAATGATGTTTGATGCAATCAGAGTAGCCTCCGGTGATAGCGATTAGTTATGATCTCACGGTGTAAGGACTTAGGTTTCTACACTTTCATAAATATCACAACATGAACTTTGTGACTTGATCGTGTTGCAATACTTATAATGGAAATGTCCATCATACACTTCACCTAATGATATGACCCCATTTTCAATGGCGTGTGTGTCTATGATCAGGAAACCTCGACCATCGAATGAGCTCAATGAGCTAGTTCGCATACATGCTCACTAGGGACCCTGATTTGGTTACAATACCACACGTGTATCAATGTTTCCAATTAATACAGTTATAGCATGGCAAGAAACTTGATAAGGGCTAAGCCCAAGGGTGTGCCCGATCTTCACGGATTTGGGTGGAATTCGTGGGGGAGGTGGAATAACGCGATGAACACGAAGAACGCGAGGGGAATCGTGGGATACAAACACACACACACACAATCCGGTTTGTCCTCGTTGGTCCGAAACACAAACTCGATAGAAGTTGCAGGAAAAGACCTTTCGGTAGAAGTCCCGCAAAAAGATCGACAAATCGAGATCCTATGAATCTAGAAGGGTGAAAAGACCAAAATCGATAGAAGTGCAAGCAAAAGACCCAAAGGTAGAAGTGCAAGCAAAAGACCAATATTGGTAGAAGTCACCAAAGAGATACAATAGGATTCGATAAGGAGCCCGGGTGGGTACAAGATCTAAGATCTATGGTAGGGGTTCCCACAAGGGTCAAGAGCAAAGCTCAGGTTTAATTTCATATCAAGTCTAATCTCAGATCTGAGCCAACATGGCTATTTATAGTGGGTGGGGAAGGGGTAAGTTACAAGCTGAATCTGCCAGTTTTGGGTGCTGAAACACGTGCGGGCGGAAGTTCCGGTCTCTAGGGGCGGAAGTTCCGGTCGGCGGAAGTTCCGCCTCCGGGCGGAAGTTCCGGCTGGATCCTCTTTCCTGGGCGCGGACAGCATCTTGGCGGCATCGGGCGGAAGTTCCGGTCCTTGGGGGCGAAGTTCCGGTCGAGTAGGCCAACTTCCGGCCTAGTTCCGGAAATGGCCAATTTCCTCGCAGTAACATCCAGTGATGTTTTGGCGCATTTTCGGAACTAGGGCGGAACTTGGGCGGAAGTTCCGGTCCTCGGGGCGGAAGTTCCGGCTGGATCCTCTTCACAGGGAATCTGGGCGAAAGTTCCGGTCCTGGGGGGCGGAAGTTCCGGCTGGGGCGCTGTAGTTCCATCTTCTTCGTTTTCAACTCTCTCTCCATTGGCTTGGTCTCCATGGCTTGTGTCTTGACCGATGTACCTGATTGAACACAAGGTATTCGCATGAAGTAGCATGCCATCCAATGAGGTGTCAAATGCATACGTGGAAAGGAGCGAATTCACCTCTTGGTGTATGGCTTGGGCTCGAGCTCGTGTCATTGGGCCACGAGGAGGACTTGTCGGTCTTGATGTAGTGTCGACCTTGGGTGGGGCTACATCATCTCCCCCCCCCCCCTTGGGAAAGAGTCGTCCTCGACTCTATGTTCTCCTCATCGCCATGATAGGGTAAGAGGTCGGACACATTGAATGTGTTGCTCACCAAGTACTTGGATGTTGGTATGTCGATGACGTAGGCGTTGTCGTTGATGCGCTTGAGGACCTTGAAGGGACCATCGCCTCGGGGCTTGAGCTTGGAGTTTCTTTCTTGAGGGAAGCGGTCCTTGCGAAGGTGTATCCACACTAAGTCTCCTTCATTGAAGATCCGTGCCTTTTTCTTCATGTTTAGTCTAGTGGCTTGATGAAGAACTTGTTGCTTGATCGTTGCCCTTGTATCTTCATGTAGCTTCTTCATGTATTGGGCTCGCTTGTCGATGTTCATGTTTACTTGCTCATGTAGCAAGAGGAAGGAGGTCAATCGCCGTAGGTGGTTCAAACCCATATACGACCATGAAGGGACTTCTCATTGTTGTAGAGTGCTTGGCGCGGTTGTAGGCGAACTCCGCATGCGGGATGCAATCTTCCCACGCCTTCAAATTTTTATTGACAAGGACTCGGAGTAGTGTGGAGAGGCTTCGGTTCACCACTTCGGTTTGCCCATCGGTTTGTGGGTGCGAGGATGATGAGAACAAAAGCTTGACGTTGAACTTGGCCATTAGTGTCTTCCAAAGGTAGCTCATGAATTTGACATCGCGGTCCGATACAATGCTTCTTGGCACGCCGTGGAGTCTCACAATTTCCCTAAAAAACAAGGAGGCAATATGTGAAGCATCATCCGTTCGGGAGCATGGAATGAAATGAGCCATTTTAGAGAATCGATCAACCACTACAAAAATTGAGTCATGACCATATTTGGTTCGAGGCAATCCTAGTATGAAATCCATGCTTATGTCGGACCAAGGAGCATAAGGAATAGGAAACGGTGTGTAAAGACCATAAGAGTTGGATGTGGACTTAGCTTGTAAGCATGTCGTGCAACGGTTGCATAGGCGCTCCACATCGCGCTTCATTCTTGGCCAATAGTAATGGGTAGATAGCATGGAGAGCGTCTTGTCTCGTCCAAAGTGTCCCATAAGACCACCTCCATGTGACTCTTGCAAAAGCAACTTACGAAGGGAAGACTCAGGTATACAAAGTTTGTTAGCTTTAAACAAGAATCCTTGGTGCAAGTAGAAATCATCGATGCCCTTTTCAATGGAACAATTTGCAAAAATTGGGCCAAAGAAGGTATCGGAGGCATATTGGTCTTTGATTTCATCAAGACCCAAAACATGGAAATCCAAACGAGTGAGTAAAAGGGTGAGCTTGCGGGAAAGGGCATCCGCAACGACATTGTCCTTGCCCTTCTTGTATTTGATTACATATGGAAAGGACTCAATAAACTCAACCCATTTTGCATGTCTTTTTTTCAAATTGTGTTGACTTTTCAAATACTTCAAAGATTCATGGTCGGAGTGAATAACAAACTCTTTTGGCCAAAGATAATGTTGCCAAACTTCAAGGACACGAACCAACGCATAAAGTTCCTTGTAATATATAGGATAGTTGAGGCGTGCGCCATCCAACTTCTCGCTATAGTATGCCACGGGTTTTCCATTTTGCATAAGGACACCACCAATTCCAAGTCCACTCGCATCACATTCTATCTCAAAAGTTTTAGCAAAATCGGGAAGAACGAGTAGTGGTGCCTCGGTGAGTTTCTTTTTCAATTCATCAAAAACGTTTTGTTGTGCCTTGCCCCAAACAAACGGAACATTCTTTTTAGTAAGCTCATTTAAAGGGCAAGCAATGGTGCTAAAATCTTTCACAAAGCGTCTATAGAAACCGGCAAGTCCATGAAAACTTCGAACTTGACCAACGTTTGTAGGAGTGGGCCAATTGTGGATGGCCTCAACCTTGGAAGAATCAACTTCAATCCCGTTGGCGGAAACCACAAAACCAAGAAAAACCAACTTGCTTTGTGCAAAGGTGCACTTGGGAAGATTTGCAAAGAGCTTCTCACGGTGCAAGATGCATAAGACTTCTCTCACATGTTGCACATGGTCCTCGAGGTTTTTGCTATAAATGAGAATATCATCAAAGTATACAACCACGCTCTTGCCAATGAGAGGTCTCGAGATGTGGTTCATAAGACGCATGAAAGTTGAAGGAGCATTGGATAGACCAAATGGCATGACAAGCCATTCATATAGACCAAGTTTGGTCTTGAATGCCGTCTTCCATTCGTCACCCACGGCCATGCGGATTTGATGGTAGCCACTACGCAAATCAATTTTCGAGAAAATAGTGGCTCTGCATAACTCATCGAGCATATCATCTAAACGTGGAATGGGATGGCGGTATCGAACGGTAATGGCATTGATGGGGCGACAATACATACACATTCTTTGCGTCTCATCCGGTTTAGGCACAAGTATCACCGGAACCGCACAAGGACTTAAGCTTTCACGAACGTACCCTTTTTCGAGGAGATCTTGAATTTGCCTTTGAATCTCCTTTGTGTCTTCGGGTGCGGTAGGCGGCGCGGTTTGGTAGAGGCGCCGGGTATAAGGTCGATGCGGTGCTCGATTCCGCGAAGTGGTGGTAGCCCATGAGGGAGCTCGTCGGGGAAGACGTCTTGAAAGTCCTTCAAAAGAGACAACAAAGATGAAGGAAGTGTTGTTAAGTTGTTAGTCTCCGAGGGTGGTCCCTTGCAAATGAGCACATAGTGCAATTTGGTGGATGGGTTGTGGTGCACTTCTCTCATCTCACTCTTGGTAGCTAAGAGGACACTCTTCATCTCGCTCACATATGGCTTGTGGCGCTCACTCTCTTTTTGGTGGATCACTCTCTCACCTCTCAACTCACTATTGATAGTGGCTTCCTTAGCCCTCGCTAGAGCCTTTGCATTGTCCGCAATTACTTGGCTAGGAGTCATTGGGCGTAGGATGTAGGTCTTGTCGTCGACCTTGAAGCTATAGGCATTTGTGTAGCCATCATGGTTTGCTTTCTTGTCATATTGCCAAGGGCGACCAAGTAGCATGTGGCACACCGTCATAGGCACGACATCACAATCAACGGTGTCTTCATAGGCGCCAATCTTGAAGGATATTGTGACGGTGTGTTGGATCTTCACATTTCCATTGTCACTTAGCCATTGCACATGGTAGGGATGGGGGTGTTTCCGGAGCAGGAGGTTGAGCTTGGAGCAAGTCCTAGTTCGGTGCTTGCAAGATTGTGGCAACTCCCTCCATCGATGATAACCTTTATTGACTTGCCATTGATTCCGGCTCTTGTTTGGAAGATATTGCATCTTTGGTCTTCATTGGGAAGTGCATGGGTTGTCAACACTTTGGTCACCACAAGTGATGGGCTTGCATCATGCACACATAGGACTTGCTCTTGGTCTTCCAAGTCATCATCTTCATGATTGGTTGCGGCTTGTACCAAGGCTTCATATTCACCTTCACTCAAGTACTCCACATCTCCATCATCTCGAGTTATCATAACTCTTGTGTTCTTGCATTCAAAGGATTTATGTCCTTGAGCACCACACTTGAAGCAAGTGATGTTACTAGATCCGGTGGAAGCTTTGGAGGACATGGTTGATTGCTCCGGCTTGAAGCTTGTTGTCTTGATGGCACTTCTTGCTTGCTTTGGAGGATCCTTGGAGGCAAGTGCACTTGTGTTCTTGATGCTTGAGGAGGCATTCGTTGCATTTCTTGCGGCGAAGAAGGTCTTTGTCTTTGCACTTGCTAAGTCTTCTCGCACGCTCGGCCCTTGTTGCTTGGTGGAGTAACTCAACCATGTTTTTGTAAGGCAAGAATTCCACTATCCTCTTGACGGGAATGTTCAATCCATTCAAGAATCTTGCCATAGTTTGCTCTTCTCGCTCATCCACATTCGCACTCATCATGGTCATGTGCATCTCCTTGTAATATTCCTCAACGGACTTGAAGCTTTGCTTGAGTTGAGTGAGCTTGTTGAAGAGGCCACGTTTGTGGTTGGTGGGCACAAAGCGGGTGTGCATGACTTCTTGCATCTCTTCCCATGTGTCAATGGGCTCTAAGTCTTCCTTCTCACGCTTCTTGTTTACTTCTTCCCACCAAACATTAGCATATCCCTCAAACTCAAGTGATGCCATGGCAACTTTCTTTGCTTCGGAGAAGTTGTGGATGCGGAAGATCTTGTCAACCTTGAGGACCCAAGACAAGTATGCATCGGGGTCTTCCTCTCCTTGGAACTTGGGCATGGTGAACTTGAGCTTCCCAAAGATTTCTTCCTCATTACGGTCATTGCGTCTAGGAGGTGGTCTTTCTTCACCATGATCTTGACGTTGTTGAGGTTGAGGTTGTGGACCTTGAGCATCTCCATTGTTGCTTCTATGTTGTTGATGAGGAGGTGGTCTTCTATGACCTTGATCTTGATCATCATTGTTGTGGCGGTGTCGAGGCATCACACTTTCTTCACTTGATGCTTGGTGATGACTTGAGTCTTCATCTATCTCAACCTTTCGTGCTTGATGATGTGGTCTTCTACCATGAGGTCGATCATCATGATGTCGACGGTTGTCTTGACCATGACGGCGTGGTGCCCCATCACGTTGAGGTTGAACAACATTGATGATTTGGCGTTCTTGGTTCACTTCTTGTTCGGCGTCATGTTGTGGGTGCCTTTGAGCATTGGCCACTTGAGATGGGCGAGGTTTCCCTTGTTGATGACGTGCCTCTTGCTCTTGGCGACGACGTTCTTGCTCACGTGCATTAAGGAGATCTTGATCATGACGAAGACGGTGTTGTTCCTCTTGGAATTGAGCTTCACGAGTTGCTTGTTGTAGCCTTTCTTGTTCAAGTTGAGCGCATGCTCGCTCCGCATCTTGAGCTTGTTGTTGAAGTACTTGATCCTCCACATTATGGTTGTGTGGGTCTTGATTAGAGGCATGATGAGATGGCGACGGAGCTCGATGCCTTGAACTATGAGAGCGCGAAGACCTTGAGTGTTGGCTTCGATTGTTGGCGATGGTGGCAATAGCTTGCTCAAGGCGTGCCAACCTTTCTTCTTGTCTTCTCATGCTTTCCATGTTTTGTTGACCTTGAGTAGCGAGTGTGGCCTTCATCTCATGGCCTTGAGCATCAAGCTTGTCATGGAGGTCTTGCACTTGGACATTGAGGTCCCTTCTTTGTACTTGAGCTCGTTCTTCATAGCGTAAGACGGTCTCATCCATCCTTGCCGTGAGGTCATGTATACTCTTGTTGACGGCTTGAGTAGCGATCCAATGTTGGTGCCGCGTCATGGGTAGTTGGTTCCCCTCTCCACTAGACATGGTTACAAACTAAAACAAGAACTATGTTGTGGGGGTTAGGAAAACTACCAAAAGTGTCAAAACTTGCAAACCAAAATCGAAAAAGGTGTTTCAAGTCGAGGAACAACCGATATGTATGCACACACACAAAACAAAAACTCTATATGGTGTTAGGTATGGATGTGGAAAGCCAAATGGAAGAACCAAACGAAAAGTCTATTGTCAAAAGTGGGTAAGATCCAAAAGTCACAAGTCAAAAACGGTGATCACAAAAGGCATACACAAGGTGGAACACACGCGTGGGACAAAATGGGGTTAGCGCGACGGGAAAATGAGCACGAACAAAATTGGTCCTAACGACGACTACTAGCTCGGTGTCACGCTAACGCAAGAGAGACCGTGGCTTGGTTGCAAAATTGAGAAGCAACAAGATTTGCGCAAGACGTCTCTCTTCTCTTTTCTCTCTTTTGCTTAGAAGCTTTGGACTCTTTTGTGTATAGGTGTCACTCACACACTTTTTTTTCTTTTTGTATTTTTATTTTGTTTTCTCACTATGCAAGGATACTACTATCTATGTAAGTATGTCACACTTCTTTTGCTTATCTTTTCACAACGAGCTTGCTTCGTAGCTTTGCTCAACACACGCACACCCTCACGGTCGGGACGCTTGCGCAATGCTTCGCAACACTAGAAAGCCACTCTCGATAGGAAAGGTACGCAAAGGAAGCTAGGGCTACAAGTTAGGGGGCAAGTTATACCACTTGATGATGGTGGCCGACGATCTTGAACTTGCTATGGTGGTGGAAGGTGTCAAATGAACCGCTTGGATCCTCGGGTGCCGTCGTCGTTGTCGATGTTGCGGAAGCTTTGTGGTAGCTGAAATGGCACTCAAACCGAAGTCCAAACACAAAAGGGATAGTACCAATGCGAAAAACGGTTAGTGTGAAAAATTCGGCCGCGGAACTTCCGTGACGGGGCGGAACTTCGGCCTGCCGGAACTTCCGGTCGCAATCAGATCAGCGGGCTGTTCTTCGAGGCGGAAATCCGGGCCGAAAATCTTCGAATTCGCGGAAAATTTGGCACTAGAAGTGTGGGAAGGTGGGGGAATTGTAGATCAACACCAAAGACAAGTTTCTATCGGATCAAAACCACCAAAAACTCAACAAATCGCGAGATCCAACCAAGGCCAATTTGGGGCTAATTTTTGGGATTTTCGAAAATTTTCTCAAGAAAAATTTTGGGGGTGTGGGGGTCAAATCCGTGGCAACCAAGGAGCTCTTGATACCATATGATAAGGGCTAAGCCCAAGGGTGTGCCCGATCTTCACGGATTTGGGTGGAATTCGTGGGGAGGTGGAATAACGCGATGAACACGAAGAACGCGAGGGGAATCATGGGATACAAACACACACACACACAATCCGGTTTGTCCTCGTTGGCCCGAAACACCAACTCGATAGAAGTTGCAGGAAAAGACCTTCGGTAGAAGTCCCGCAAAAGATCGACAAATCGAGATCCTATGAATCTAGAAGGGTGAAAAGACCAAAATCGATAGAAGTGCAAGCAAAAGACCCAAAGGTAGAACTGCAAGCAAAAGACCAATATTGGTAGAAGTCACCAAAGAGATACAATAGGATTCGATAAGGAGCCCGGGTGGGTACAAGATCAAAGATCTATGTTAGGGGTTCCCACAAGGGTCAAGAGCAAAGCTCAGGTTTAATTTCATATCAAGTCTAATCTCAGATCTGAGCCAACACGGCTATTTATAGTGGGTGGGGCGAAGGGGTAAGTTACAAGCTGAATCTGCCAGTTTTGGGTGCTGAAACGCGTGCGGGCGGAAGTTCCGGTCTCTAGGGGCGGAAGTTCCGGTCGGGCGGAAGTTCCGGTCCTCAGGGGCGGAAGTTCCGGCTGGATCCTCTTTCCTGGGCGCTGGACAGCATCTTGGCGGCATCTGGGCGGAAGTTCCGGTCCTTGGGGGCGGAGCTTCCGGTCAACTTCCGGCCTAGTTCCGGAAACGGCCAATTTCCTCACACTAACATCCAGTGTTGTTTTGGCGCATTTTCGGAACTAGGGCGGAACTTGGGCGGAAGTTCCGGTCCTCAGGGGCGGAAGTTCCGGCTGGATCCTCTTCACGGGGAATCTGGGCGGAAGTTCCGGTCCTGGGGGCGGAAGTTCCGGCCTGGGCGTTCCAGTTCCTCTTCCTCCTTCTCTCTCCATTGGCTCTCCATGGCTTGGTCTTGTCCCGATTGAACATTGGATTGGTGATGAAGCCAGCATGCCATCAAATGCAAATCAAGGAGAGAATTCACCTCTTGGTGTATGGCTTGGGCTCGAGCTCGTGTCATTGGGCCACGAGGAGGACTTGTCGGTCTTGATGTAGTGTCGACCTTGGGTGGGGCTACATCAAAACTATTATGAACTATTGAGATATTATAGTGAACACCTTTTATTATTTGCCTCTGGAGCACTATCTCCAACAGTTAGATGTCAAGAACTCTACTTCCTCTCTCACAAGAGATTCTGGGTTTGTTGGAAAACTTAGAAGGAAAGGCCTGGAATTTTTATTGACATAGCTCATAACTTTGATTTCTCTTTGTACTTGTCACCCATGAAAACCTTGGTAATCTTTCAGATCCATTCTCACATGAAGAAATTGACAAGGTGGTTGCCTCTATGCCAAATGACAAAGCTTCTGAACCAGATGGCTTCACATGGTTGTTCCTCAAAATATGTTGGCCAGTCATCAAATGACTTCTACAAATTATGTTAGGAATTTTCGGAGGGGACGGTAAACCAATGATTCGCTGATTGGGAAATGTTGTGTTGCCACCGGGTGGCTATACCGCCCCCTAGAGAACCGCTCGATTAAACATCTAGATTCGTTCTCCATTCTACCGGTTTCTCTCCACACAATTTAATTACGCGAAGCATCTGCTAAATCTTGGCAGATTACTTTGATTCCAAAAATCCAATCTCCTGAGGGGTCTAATGATTTTATATTAATCTCTCTCTTAAATCTTTGTCTCAAGCTTTTGACAAAGTTAATGGCAAATAGGCCGCAATCAAGAATTCTAGATATTGTGAGCATTAAACACTATGGATTTATTAAATCCCGTACGATTCAAGACTGTGTTGCTTGGGCATATGAATATATCCATCAGTGCAAGCAAACAAAGAGGGGATGCATTGTCCTTATGCTGGATTTTGCAAAGGCTTTCGATACCATGGAGCATAGTGCTATCCTAAAAATCATTTCTTGCCTTGGATTTGACGAGCGATGGATCAAACATGGTAGGCTCTATCCTTGCTTCCAGAACTTCTTCAATTCTGTTAAAGGGTGTACCCGGGAAAAAAATTCCCATGTCGACGTGGGGTTCGACAAGGAGACCCACTTCCCCCCTTCTTTTTGTCATCGTCGCAGAATTGTTACAAGCAATGGTTAACCTCTCGTGTCAAAAGCGTACTCTGGTTGCTCCATTGCCTATCTCTGGATCAGACTACCCTATAGCTCAATACGCCAACGACACTCTATTAATAATGCAAGACTCTCATTCCCAGCTCACAACGCTAAAAGAATTACTTCTGAACAGTCGAGCAACGGGTCTCAAAGTGAACTATGCAAAATCATGTATTATGACTATAAATGTATCGGATAAGAGAATGGAGATTCTGGCCAACACTTTCGCTTGTGAAATTTGTACCCTACCATTTGGTTACGTAGGCCTACCCCTAGACACAACCAAACCTACAATCGAAGATCTCATGCCCCTTATGAGTCAGATTGAAAGAACACTGAATGCAAGTACTCGCTTTTTGGGATACAGTGGCCATCTCGAGCTTGTGCTCCCTTAAATTGCAAAAATCAGTTTAAATTCCTGTTTTTTTACTTCCTAATTTGATATTTTTGATACTAATTATCCTATTTAGCTAACTTTTATTTTAATTACCCCATTTAGCAAAAGTGTTGCCAACTTTTACCTCTTTTAATAGATCAACGGATCAGGAGTGGGTGTTCAGTTTGACGTAGTAGCAAAGCTTTTGATCGGCTTAAACAGGACACAGTCTGTTCTTTCTTTCAGGGAAGGCACGACCGGTCCTTCATGGTAGAATAAATCAGCGTGTCCATGGGAGAAGTACTTGCATACTCTATGGGTAGGAAGAGCACTTGATTGTGGTAAATTGTTCTCAAACATTAACATGGTATAGCAGCGTGGTCAATTGTTTGATTTGCTTTTTTCGTATAATAGTTATAGCGTGACTGTACCTGGCACTAGGATCCATCGATAAAAATACGCACAAAATTTTAGAAGGGGTGAAAATTGGCACATTTTTTGCTAAATGGAGCAATTAGGATGACAAATTTCTAAATTGGGTAATTAGTGTCAAAATTATCAAAGTAGGGGGTAAAAACTGGAATTTACTCTTAAATATTGTGACCAAGCGAGAAGGCACTGTCCACTAACTTGCAGCTTGGCGAATGGTATGTAGGCCGAAGAAACATGGAGGTTTGGGAGTCATTAACCTGGAGATTCAGAATAATGCCCTCATTCTTAAACAAGTGCATAAATGTTAGCTGAGAACATCCCTTGGATCATATTGGTTAGAAACCTCTATGATCCTGGTGCCCCCACACGCTCAAACCAAACACAGATCTTTTTGGTGGCGTGATGTTTTCGGTCTGGTTGGGATGTATAGAAGTATCACAACTTGCAACGTTAGAGCTGGTAATTTTTGTCCTACTATGGAAAGATTTCTGGATAGACGATCAAAACCTATGTGATGTTTTTCCACAGTTATTCTCATATACCTTGGAGGAAGATACCACAGTTAAGCAATTTATGGAGAATAGCGATATGGAATCAATGTCTGCCCTGCCACTGACTGTCGAAGCGTTCGATGAATAGCAACAACTCAATGCCCTAACTTATGCGATTGAGCTGGATCCCTTAGTGGACAATGTGAGACAATTCATTTGGGGGAACACAGAGTATAGGACGGCGAGATTTTATAAGTTCATTCTCAGCATGCTTCCAAGAGAACCTGTCATCAACATTATATGGAAATCACCCGCAAAAAATAAGATGGAAATCGAAAACACTCCCAGAGCTAAGAGTCTTCGCATGTCTGCTCTTTATGGATAGATTAAACACAAATAACATCATGGCAAGAAGAAATTGGCAAGTGGAATGAGGTTTAATATGTGGGTTGTGTCTTGCGTGACAACAATCAAGTCGAAACAAGGGACCACCTATTTCTTGCTGCAACTTCTCTGTTCAGTGCTGGGGTTTTCTGAACATTCAGTGGGATTCATCTGTCACGATACTCCAGATGATTTCACAAGCAGCTAACAACTTTATTGGGCTTTGCTTTGTGGAAATTTTCTCTTGCGCAGCTAGGAATATATGGAAGGAAAGAAACGACCAGATCTTCAAGGGACTAGAGCCCTCTTTCGCTTGGTTGAAAGTGCGTTTTTGCCAGAGTGATATTCAGCTTGGTTGCTGACAATTTTTGTTTAACCCTTGTTCTTGTTCCGTAAGTTAGACCTCCCTCCCATAATGTAAATACCCACTGTAAAGTTATTTTGTTGCCAGTTTGGGCCTTAAGTAAGAAAATTTTAAGACCGTAGAGGCTTCCCCCACGGTAGAGTTGTTGAAATAAAAACTTCTAAATTTACTCAAAATCAAATAAAGTCGACTTAGGAAAAAAAATATAAATATACTTATTCCCGGATGGAGGGTAATCGGCAAAGCACACACAGAATAAATGGACAAGTCCCAAATGACTGAGCTGGTAGGTGGCACGAACGTCGCCGTGGGCTGTGTATAGGATTTGGCAGGAGAAAGGTCCATGTGCCAAAAATTAACCTAAGAAATATTCTCACCGTGGCCAGTGGGTTATGTGAAGGGGAGCTATATTCTTTCTTTTGTACTCCCGACACTTATTATGGATCAGAGGAAGTACTATTTTTGTAACGGTATTCTTTCGCTACTAACATAAGAAAGTAATACTGCCGGAAAAGAGAACGTGTGGAGAAAACGTGTGAATGATTTGTGGCAGAATTTCATAATGTGCATGGTGGAACTAGACGTCATGGGAGCGACTACGCGTATGAATTATTATTGTTGTGAACACTACAACATGACAACCTGTAAACACAGCCATTTGCTAGGAGGCAAGGAAGACTTGGCCATTTGACGAGCCCCAAAAAAGGAACAAGCCGCACTGGCCACACAAATCTCTCTCACTCCACATATATCCGTCTACACATCCAAATAGTCACTTACGCCTGCTGGTCCGGCGCGAAATGCGCCAATTTCTGTTGAATCAGCCAGTGGATTGTCAGATTCCAGTGCCGTTGCCCGAGGTTGTGGTAAAGGAAAAAATGACAAGAGTGGGAAAAAGCAAGGGAGGATCATAAGTGTCATAAAACAATGTACTAACTGTGTCCATGGGCGAGACAAAGAGGACATAGCACTTTTGACTTTGCTTAATCGAGGCAAAAGCCGATGATGTCCCAAACAGAGGAAATAGTAGTTAATCCATGTGACCGCCCCCAAGATTGTTGCTTGGAGTTGAGCCTAGAGATGGTACAGGCAGTGCACTTGTGGGGATTAATATTACAAGGCTGAGATTGCTGTTGAGAAGAGTACTTTCAGAGTCTGATTATGATGCGACCAGCAGTTCTGGTGTGGCGACTCATGAAGAAGGGCCCATATGCATGGGGCAGGAATGATGAGCATGCACGCACAGGATAGAAAGAAAAGAAGGGGGAGAAAGCAAAGAAGTGTCCGGTCCAGCATCCCAACCAAATCTCACCCTGCCTGCCTTGTCACTTTTGGACCTTTTGGTTACCTGCATACACAGTGTGAGCCAAAGCAGATTGACTGATTGATTGCTTAACCACCTCTACACTGGTGGGATTAAACCAGCGCCTAGCCCTACCAACTTCACTTCACCCTGTACTGCTTGTCACTAGGCTTTTCTTGACCGCCCCTTGCCGTAGAGGACTGGATCAGGGCCTGGTGAGCTGATGAGCGTACTAGGGAATTCATTACCAGAATAGTTGCGGGGTCACTAGGGTACATGTAGTGTAGACTTGCTGACAGTAGAACTAGTTAATTACACCGCACCATCTGATGCCAATGTTCTACATATGCACCAGTGTCAACATCCAGTAGTAGACTGACTAGAGCCTTACCTCGATAAAAAAAAAGTGGTCTCCTGTTGCCTTGCCTTCCATGGCATTATTATAGTTGTTTCTGCCGTTGCCGTGCCATCGCCATAACGACTCTTCTGGTACTAGTTAAATACTTGTCGTGCTAATGACATGCCTCCCCCTCCTTCTGCTTAACCCCCGCGGTCTTCTTCCTCCCAGCTCGTAGAATTCATGAGTGCCTCTCCTCTTCTGCATCACCATCGCCATAACCTAATAAACTTGGATTTAGCTTCCTGATCAAAGAGGACTTGAGCTCGAGAGGCAAAGCAACCAGAGGGGCTAGCTTCAAGCCTACAATGGTGGAAGCAGTGGGGTCTTTCCAGAGGAGAGGCGCCGGCCCCGGCACAACGGGGATGCGCAGCACTGCGGAGGAGGCGCAGATGGAGGAGTCCCTCGTCTTCTCTGAAACCATCAAGGTCGGTTTATCCTTTTCATTATGTTCTTGCGTTTCTCTTCCCCTCCTTCTTTTTTTCTGTCTACAACTATGCATCTTCTTTGCAACTACCTTGACGCCCAACTGACAAAACTGGTGCCGAAATCAGCATCTGGAACAAATTCCACCTGATGCAACTGAAGATTCAAAACAATCACTCTATGCAGGATCTCAAGACTCTGCGGTCGCAACTCTACTCGGCGGCAGAGTATTTCGAACTATCCTACATACAAGAGGACGGAAAGCAGGCGTATGTCATATACCCATTGATTCCTCTTGTTTGCTGCACATGAAGATCATGTCGCTAATTTGCAAGCTTCCACGCATTTGCAACTTAAAGAGCCTGGTTTGCTCATCTTTTATGTCCGCGCACGTATATATGTAGGGTGGTGAGTAACCTTAAGGAGTATGCTGTGAAGGCCCTCGTCAACACTGTCGATCACCTGGGGTCCATATCCTTCAAGGTCTCCAGTCTTGTCGAGCAAAAGTTCGATGAGGTCGCCGAGGCCAATTTGCGGGTCTCCTGCATCCAACAGGTTTTAGTTAACGACTCCTCGCAGTAGTAATCTCAGTGTCTTATGCCTTTGCATTAACAAAGTGTTCCATTTCAGAGAACTCAAATGGGCCAAGCATGCATGAATCGGGAAGGCCTTTCGCAGCAATCCTTGGTCATCACTGCTCCAAAGTATCACAAGCGGTACATCTTACCAGGTAAATAGCCGTAAGATACCTTGCACCTGACCTATAACTGCTCCCGAGCTTGTCGGCACGTTCACGGCGCAAGAAGTGATAGGAGTTGACTTGGGTGATATATCTTGATATCTTACTATATTGATTTTAGCAGGAGGTGAATCAATTCCCAATGCCGTCCCCAACTTCAGCGAGATGAATAAGGCCAAGAACAGGACTGCCCAGATGCAAC
Source organism: Lolium multiflorum (assembly GCA_030979885.1). NCBI lineage: Eukaryota > Viridiplantae > Streptophyta > Magnoliopsida > Poales > Poaceae > Lolium > Lolium multiflorum. The sequence continues at coordinate 182,298,847 of CM061749.1, read as the reverse complement.
AAGCTTTCAGCGGTAAGAATCTTCAATCCATGGAAAATATTGAATATTTTTAACTTATTTTGGAGCTGAAATATTATTATTTTTTGTTGCAGCAGCCCAACCAAAAACCAAAGACAAGCAACCTTCATTCCGGTCAGTTTCAATTTGCATAGCACAACTCAGCCTGGGTCGTCTCTCTCCTTGTTTCTCCGTTCGCAGCTAAGTTCCCAAACTGAAATTTGTCATTTGCAGCAAGCTTCGGTCAATGGCCCGTACACCTTCTCAGCGTGCGCATTCATCCTCTCCGGTGCAGCATCCGCGCTTCATGGCACCTTCTGAGACTGCAATACCTAACAAAAAAGGTAAAGCCAAGCTAATGTTGGTACATGAAATGATTACAAAATTGAATATTAATGTTCCATAACCAATTTTGTTCTCCCAAGCAGATAAAAAGTCGGATTCGCCAATTTCTTCGACAACTCCACTCACAAGGTCTGGATCGCTCTCAAAGAAGCCATCCTTGCTCAAGACGTCAAGTGTCAGGGTCCAGGTAAATTAGGCCAGCTTGTGAACATAAGACTGCGAAGAGTTATATGCCTTGTAACACTGACAATATTTGTTGTTTCTGAAGATGCACACCACTTCAGATCCCAAAAGATTGGCACCGCTGCGGTCATACGCTGACAGGTACAATGAAGATTCCAAGGAAGGCGAGCAGACTCCAAAGAAGAGCAAGAAGTTTCTCAAATCACTGCTCAGCAGGCGCAAGTCTAGAAAAGAAGAACCACTGCCCTGTTACTTCGAAGATTACTGAGTCTTGACACCAGATGGCACTACACAGTGTCCGAATAGCTCTCCTGCTTCAGCCTTCCATGGCAAAGTGTGATAAGCCCTTGACATAAAGATCGTCAGTGTATAGCAACATAATACAGGTCATTCCTCTCTCTAAAAAAGAACAGGTTATTCATGTTGATAATGTAAGCAGAAGACACAGATTCTGGAAAGATGACCCTGATCCTTTACCTGTTTTAAGACATGTGTCATGAGTTAACAGTTCTGTTAGCTCACCTGATACTCTCAGCATTCAGCGTTGAAACATGGAGTTTGTCGCGCTGAGCAGCAATCAGGAACCATGATGTCTCTTCCCATAAATGTGGTCTGAGAACCATAGAACTTGAGTCATCAACTATGTTTTGATTTGTCACCCTACTTCTACTTTACATCCCCCTTCATGCGCTTAACTTCTAGAATACTCATCCTGGTCAACAAATCAAGACAACTTGCCCTCATTTACAAAAAGTTCTGGTAGCAATGTCTGGTGCAGATTGCAACGATAATCTTGCCTAACAAGAAACATGACAAGTAACCCACTATATACACAAGGCTTGACAACTAAAATTACTTGAATAAAGCATAAAACAATAGTATCATCTAGCAAAACAGCATCATAATTACCAACAGATTGTAAAACCATGATGATAAGAATTTAATTATACAAAACAGAAGCACACATGAATGATGGAAAATACAACAGATACAATTAAGAAATTAAAACTGGACCAGGTACCTGTCACATGTTAGATCGTATGATAATTAAAACATAAATAAATATTGAAATGTCGTAGCCATATAAATGTACAAACCAGACCCCATTTCCAGTTACCACATGGCTGTAATATCAGGAATCAGCCAGAGTATTCAGCAGTTCTGTATTGTGCGAACAAACAACCAAAATATTATGTACTTTGATGCCACCCTACTTCTACTTTACATCCTCCTACATGTGCTTTACTTCTAGAATACTCATCCTGGTCAACAAATCAAGACAGCTTGCCCTCGTTTACAAAAAGTTCTATTTGCAATTTCTGGTGCAGATTGCAAAGATTATGTTGCCTAACAAGAAACACAAGTAACCCAATATATACACAAGGCTTGAGAACTCCCCCCCGCCATGTCCTCCATCCAGACAGAACTCCTTTGTATATAAACTTGAGACAGATATAGCTCACACTGAATTATTTATATTTTACCCGGCTCCCTAAAATGTGCCCCATCATTGCTGTGCCATCCCTTACAAGAGTGGAACAGCTCATGGAAAAACCATTCAGGATGATATTAAATCAACAAACACTTTCACCACAATAAAACCATATGTAGAACGTATCTCCTGTCTTGCTTGCTCTAGAGCAGATTTACTGCAGCAAAATCATTCTTTAACTGCACAAGCTTCACAGATCCATCACCACCACACGAAACAAAGCCATTACGTAAGACATGGATATCTGTTACACCAGCCTGCAATCAGCGCTTAGATGTATTAATGAAAGAAAAATATGGCATAACTCAATCAAAAGTCAACGGCAAGGTTGTCAAAGATTATCTACACTTTATTCAAATTTGCATACCCTAACAACACCACCAAAGCCCCGGGAGGTTGGTTGAAAAAATGTGTGCCGCTCATGCAACTTTTGCCAGTGAAAGACCAGCTGGGAATTGTTTGCATCCCAAAGCTTCACATCCCCATCTTTGCTCCCAGTCAAGAACAGGGTTGTATTCGGAATAGTTGATAAACTGGTGACACTTCCTGCAGATGGAAGACAAGCGGTCAAACAGAAAGCCAACTTTAGAACTGACGAGTGACATAGCAATATGAGAACTTACCTAAATGAGCCTTTGGTATATGCCAAATCATCCCACTAGAACTACCACCAGCGGTAGTTTTGTGATGCTTACTCTTTCCGGTAGAAATGAACCGGAGATCATGCAATGCCACACCTCCACTTTTCCCACCAGTTACAATCAGCGGTGAGATGGTTCCAGAGCCTATATCATTATCAAACACAGAAAGAGAACGTGCTCCTCCTGCAAGATGAAGTGCGTCAGCCATACCGTACGTACTATATCCAATACAAAGTCCTATCAGAAGAATGTTAGCAATTAGCAGTGAACCTCTGTGTTGCTATGATTATGCGAAAAGACATGCAATCCCACACATACATGCCTTATCAACTATAAACTTATAGATCAACATATTTAGCTTTCTTATTCTTTAGATGTAATCTGGAACATGAACCACACTGTCATCTTGATTAGGTGGTGCAGAAGATATTGTTTGTTTTAATAGATTACCAAACTGAATTTTTAATATGCTGGCTTTGATCTGCACCGCTGCCATGGTCCCATGCTGCAACAACTTTTCAGACTGCGGCACTGTTTGGTCAAAAGTCTGTGGAACAGCACCTTGGGTTCAACTGTTGAAGAGCAGGGCAAGAAAATGCTCATAGGATGCTAATAGTTTATCATGTTCCATCATAATCTGGGTGGTCTGTTCAAAGTGCAGGTGTGCCAACATGGTGCTCGTAACGTCTTCACTATGCAAATTCTCTTCAACAGTAGAAAACCACCGACCCCTCGCTGCCGCTCGGCAGAATTCTCCTGTCGAGCTTGCGACACTCTCATCACCTCCCCACACTGGTCGTACCCCTTTGTTGTGCTCCACATCCAAGAGTGCAGACCAAGCTCCGATTAACCTCCGGCCGGTATTGACTCTGAATACATGGAGAGCCGGCTCTCTTCAGAGTCAAGCTTGCGGGCTTGGCCCTTCATGGATCCCATCAGATTGTCTTGGAGCAAGGGTAAGGAGCTCCAGCTTTGTCTCCTCCAGGGGCTGCACGCACGGCTCCTTGCCCTGCCCCCGCACCAGCTCGTGGTGGATTCATAGCAGACATGTGCCGCCTCTCAGACTTCACACCATCATGTCTCCTGTGTGCACCCAGCGGTTGCAGACACCCAGAGGATGACAAAACCATCTCCCATCTGCTCATAAGATGTGCTTTTTCCAGCTTAGTTTGGTCAAGAGTGCTCAAGGAGTATGGATTGCAGGGCTGCAGACTAACATCCCCGTGGCAGACAAGGAGCTCAATGCTTAGCTTGTGCATGCCACATAATACACAGGAAACAAAAGCAAAGGGGTAGTTGCTGCTCATACAGAGACAGGCAAATCTGGCTTCTGCACAAACTGTGTCTTCTGAAGGTGCGGGATGAGACTACCAATTACTGGTCAACAAGATTCTAAGTGAGGCTGATCTCTGGAAGCTGACTGGAGCAGTGGACCTCCTCAAATTCTATGTCCACACTCTGGCTTAGAAAAGCCGTGTTGTTTTGTCTTGTCCTTTTCTCTTTTGTTGGTTCTTTGTTTGTTGTTACCCTTGGTACCTTTGTACACTTTTGTGCCTTCTCAGCGTCTTTTTCTAATACAAAATGGCATGAATTTGGGTGTGTGTTCAGAATAAAATGTTATCACTACCCAATTCAGCAGTTCACTATTTTGTCATTGGACATTTCTTAGTATTTGTTACATCTCTGCTTTCTGCACTAGACTATTAGTATTTCAAACTGCAACACTTTGGACTGTTATACATATAGGTATTTCAAGTTCAAAGCCAGAATAGATTGCTCAGTTAAATACCTTCATGACACACGATAGAATTTTGACATGTGGCTGGTGGAGCTAGCATGTCACAGACAACAACATTTGCAGCATTTGAATTGCATCCAGCTGCAGCAAGAATAGATCCACTTGCATCCACATAAGCAACATCCCTGTGATCAATAAAGAAACCATAAGACAAAGCACAACCGTATCAAGCAATAGTAATGATTACATCGAAAAGTTCAGTCCACATACGAGGCATGGCCGTTAAAGCACAGAGATGACTCTGTGGGATGTACATTGCTTCGTCCACCCACCTCAACTTGCCATGTACAAATTGTACCATCTAATGCAGCAGTGGCAAACCGCTGCCCATAATAATCAAATTGAACAGCTGATATGGAAGCAAGTGCATAAGGTGGTGGAACATTAGCAGTAGGGAGAACACCATAAGTAGCTGTTGCACTATCTTTACCAAACTGTAAAAAAGAAAATACAAAAGTTATCAGTGGATAATTAAACACACGAGCATATCTAGTTCAAATTACCTTGCAGGTAGTGACATGATAAACCTTTCCACTGGCCTAACAAATAGTGAAACATCTAGCTATTCAGCAAACTCTACTGTTTTATTTCTTGTGAACTGATAGAGTTTGGGCTCACAATTTGGTAGGATGGTTGATAATATGCTTGGAAATCCCCGTCAAGTGCTCTCATGATATCATAATTTTGTTAAATCTTTTAGATGTATTGCTAATACAAAGTAGTCGTCACAGTTACGTTTTGAAGACATTTAATATCCATGTGACGAGTTATGTGAACTAGTGGGAGTACAGTGCAAGGATTAAAATGAACCTGACATCAAGTTTTTTTTTTTTGAGAAAACGCAAAGGACCTTGGCGTTTCATTTCATTGAAAAGACAGAGTTTGGTTTACATCCTCCTAGGAGGCAGATAACATATTTTTAATCCATACATCAGTGCACATCCCAAGTGGATGGCAGAACTACTCGTAGCCCTTGGGCTCCGGCTCGTGCCCATGAGTTGACCTCCTCTTTAATTTTTGACAGCAGGAATGGGATTGGTGGCTGGGCGCCCTCAAAGATGCAAGAGTTCCTGTGGTCATCCAAGGGGTTAGCAAGGTGGCTGAGGCAAGGCCTTTGTGAATCGGCATGGGCGTGTCCTGCTTCGCCCAACACCACCAGTCCATGATGGAAGGCTCATGGTCCGGTGCCCTTGCGGTCATTCTTTGCCAAGCAAGAACCGCATGCCAAACTTGCCAGGCAAATGGGTACTCCAACATCAGGTGCGCATAGATTCTGGTGCTTGGCAACAAAGCAGACATCGAGAATGGTGGGGAAGGGCATGCCTAGCCAGGCGTTAAGCAGCCCAGCATCTGTCTTGGTTAGCCAGCCAAAGGAAAATTTTCACCATCGGCGGCGCCGACGTTTTCCAGATTAGCTTCCAGGAGTAACAAGTTGTTGATCCATGGAAGGTGGCTAGGTAGCACGAGCATCAAGTTCAAGGGGCCAACATTCACTACCATATAGGAAATCTATGTCGCATGCACACTAAAGAAAATACATAATTTTGTAGAAGGTATGGACTAAAATATCATGAATGAGTTGACAAACAAAAGAAAGATAGGAAAGCTTTTTCCTCAAATGACTGGTCTTTATTTCCAGTATATAATAAAAGCAGGTGTAGATTTGAAAAACTTAAATTTGTATAGAGCGAAATAGCAGAAAAGTTGTGCAGTGGGCAAATATCCAAAGGTAGGATATTTACAGTGTACTAAATATATGTTTTACATTCTACAGAGCATACATAGAAAATTCTCCACATTTAAACTCCAATTTTATCTTACAAAATAATTTTCTCTTTCATTTGACAAATACATGATTTCCTCTAATCAATGACATGGGACATTATCATTCCTAACCTCGAACTACAGAAAAAAAGAGCTACTCATAAATTGGAAGTTATTTGTCACATTATATTAATCTTCATGTTAATTCATTTCCAGGTTCTCGCATTTTTTATTTTATTTCCAGGCATATACATTCATTGATTTGTGAATACAAACTACATATCCAGTAATTATATCAAAAGCCAATCAGTCTCTACAAAACCCTTATCATGCCATCAGTTACATGTTGTGTCTCCAAGATAATATGGATTCAAGACATTTGAATGGCCGTTTTGAGTTTTGTCTGCTGTTTACTCTCATGATCCTTATCACATGACATTTAAGTTATATAAATAAAAAAGGATGTCCTGACAGGGGTCCTGACAAGAAAAAAACAATCAAATATGATGTAATTGACAATTCCGCATAATATTCTGTTACGGAATATTTACCTCCCATAAGTACACATGTGTATTGCTTGACCCAACTAGCAAAAATGGCAGAGAAGGATGCCGTGATAGTGCTCTTGAATGAATGTTCTCAAGTGTTGCTGGAGGATCAACAAAATCCTCAAATTCGTCGGGTTCGCCCCACCCAAACCCAGAGGCCCCAATACCAGCATAACCAGGAATTCCAAATGCTCCACCACCAGTTAAGTCTCGTCCAGGTTTTGCCAAAGAACCTACACCTATAGTCACTCCATCTGAACCAAGATGTTGTCCTCTTCTCCCAAGACCAACACTAGGTGAAATAGGAGTTGCAGCAGGTGTAGGTGTACGTGTGGATTCAGAACAAGCCCAGCCATCTGATGGCCAATCAGAACCTGACCAAATATACTCCGCTGGTTTCTTGTCATGTTGCTTGTCGTACCAGTTGAAAAATACAAGACCCTAAAAATTGGATGACCTTAGTTAGTAAAAAAACATGATGCTATGGAGCAACTACACATGACTTAAGTAGACAAACATCCCACATACAAAATTACAACAATAATGTTGAACATCTTGGGACCAGTTAAGACACTTGCAGCACAGTTCTTAAAATGAGTTTGAAGATGTACATTTCATGCAACAAAGTTGTGTATGTGAGAAAACACAATCTATATTTCATTCAACTTATGTACAGAGTTCCTCATTTCAGGAATTAAGTATGCTACCTTGATTATCTAGTATCCAATTCAAAATTCCTAGCCATAACTCCATAAGAGCTGTTTTTTCTGGCCAGCCAAACCATTATTCTGTGTCCAATGTTTTTGAAAACAGGCATTTCATATTAATGCTAGCAAACGATTTTGTTCAACATATAAAACATAGGTCCCTCAAAATATAATGTAACCAAATTTGGATCTTCCAGCTAGATTATATTAAAAAAAATAGTGAACTTGGCAAACTTTAAATAAATAAGAAAAACGATACAACCACAATATCCTATAACAATATATCGTATGGAGAGCCACATAAGGTTAGTAATCATAGCGTCATGAGTCATGACTAAGAAATGATAAATAAGTTGCGGAGGTCATCATAATTTGAAAAGAGAGGTTGTAAAGGGTAATTAGTATTGTGTTCTTAAGAGATTAAATGTGTAATCAGAACACAATTTCATATACTCAGCTTAATTTGTGGGCCATAATATTAGATTGGATTGCTAAGATGGATTGTTTCAAACTCAACTGATTTTTTTATTGATACATATATTATCTTCAAGTCCAGACAAAAGAGATCACATGTAAAAACATCATAAAGAACTAGTTTTCTGCATCATATGTATAAATCTCTAGTCCTTATCCATAACAATACATGGAAAAGAAAACAACTACTATTTGCCTCAGTGTTTGAACCACAAAAGCCAAAGCAGCATGGGCCCTTTCAATTACAGTATATCTTAACATTATCACATTTCACAATCTAAATAAGAGAAGAAATCAATATACGCAAAAACTTAAAATTAAGAAAATGCACAAATAATTATGAAAAGGTGAATGATTAAAAATAAACCTTTCTGTTGGTAGCAATAGCAGCATGCTGTTCATTGATTGAGTTGAGACATATTGCCTGCACCATTACAGCAGATTAAAATACAGTGGAAGAAAGAAATGAGAGGATGAATCCCAAAGTCACTAGTAATACCTCAAGGAGTTCCCCATTTCTCCTTAAAAGTTCCCTTGGGCTCTGAAAATCATTTTCTGCGATCAAGTATTTACTTTTTGGTTCAAGAGTATTCACATCAGAAGAAGCCTTGTCAATAAATCCACGCCCTTCCTCATTGTTCTCAGAGCTAATGCTGCATTTATTTTCTCCGCCATTTCTGACCATATCCTTCCAAGATCTACTGAGCTTTGTGCTGTTTAGCGGAAAGCAATTGACTTCTTCATTCACAAAGGCAGTGCAAATGTCAACAGGGTTAGCAGATATGTCCCATAAAATATTAAATAGCACCTCCAAGTTCTCAGTGTTTACACACTGTACGATATGTGTGAACTGATCGTGCCTAGTCTTTTCGGACCTTTGCTGAGACGACATGTATTCTAACCAGAAAAGCACACTTAGATGTACATTCTTTGATAACTTCTGTCTGAAAAATGATGCATGAAGTTTTACCAACGAAGATGACACAAAATGCAAGGAATCAATAACAAGCTTTGCGCCAGCTGAAGAGATGAGACCCTTCAATTCCACATCACTTGTACTAGCTTCAAGTTCAGGTCTTTCTTTTCCAATGAACTCAGTTAAATGATGTTTCATGAAGGATGTCAGTCCAATCCACAAGGACATGCCTATCAAATGCCATTTCTCATCAATTGAAAGACTTGAGGCCTCACTTGTTTCCGGTTGTCTCATGTCAAATGGACCATTAGGCATTACCGCATCTGTGTTAATTGATATAGCATGACTTCTACGTTGTGCAGCTTGCATCAACTGATCTAATAGTACTTGAAAGGACTCTTCATTGATAGAAGCGCCTAACACTGGATTGATCATGATAAGTAATGCTTTTATGTCACGGCACAGCCAAGAAACAGAAAACTCCATATTGTACTCAAGGAGATCCATAACAGTGGATAGAGCTGATGTATTGTCCAGTGCAGAAGTTCTGCCGTGGCCCTGTTTCAGGAGTAACCTGCTAGTGCTCAGGAAATGTGATAAACTTGCTATAGTGTATTTAATGTTCTCCTTAGGTGTGCATGCAGTAATTTTGGTGAAGTCTGTATTAAGAGCGGAGGAGATGAAGCAGCAGGAGACAAGATATCGAGTAAGAAATTTACAACTCTCCTTGCATGACACCAACAAAAGATAGTCAGTTGGATGGACAGAGCAACCTTCAACACCATGACTATTAGTTCCACCATCTGGTGTTCTATGACCCAATAACAAAATGTATGCAAGAAACAGTATACCGTCATTGCAACAGAAGGTAAGGATCTGCAATGTAACAGATAGTGGAATTTAGGATGGTCTGTACGAAAAATAGAGCAAAAAGAACAACATGAAAGCTGCTATCTCCTGTTGTTACCTTCTCGGCTATATCAGAAAATTTGAGTGAGAACCTTTTATCAAATATTGAAATTGCAGCAGTAACATCACATGTAAGTTCTTCGATGCCATGACTGCTTTGCTCTTTAAGGGCCATGTCTTTATTTAGTGGTAGACTACATTCGGAACAGAGAGAGTGGTTTCTTAGCATGCGCGACAAATATTTTGAAGCCATGATTACTCTTAGATTTGATTCAAAATCACTAACAACCGTTGATGAAAGCCAATTGGAAGAAGCATCAAAAGGATTTAGTATTCCATCAAGAATCTTGTCATGTGCACCATGCGGTGAGCTGGTGCTGTCCTTGTAATCTATGCTTGATTTACAAGATAGGCATTCAAGTGCTTCAAGCTAACGAGCCAGAAAAAAACAAGATTAAGAATAATGCAAAACAGAAGAAATAATATCCAGATATCAACAAGCAAGAAGAGTTTAGCTGCTAAGAGATCGTACTTACAGGTAGTCCACATCGGTTTAACGCACATGCAGCCAGTGCAAATGAAAGCTTGGATAACTTTGCAGATAGAGCTTCACCAACACTGTTTCTGAAACTATGTTTCGTTGCAAGGATAGCACAATACTGACCCAATTCTGGGTCTGCAAACACGTTTTGACCACCACGAGTGTTGGATTCATCCAACAGTAGCCTGGGATGGCAGCCAAACAATTTACTGACAGACTGAGAATAATTCCCTAGCATCCACTGAAGAGTGATAGTTTAGATGAAATCTAGTTAAGAAGCTTAAGATCCATTTAGGACTTATTACAAACTATTTTGATTTTAAAAATGGAAAAACAAAGAAAAGGGCAGACATATAACATACTTCAAGCAGGCTTGAGAGCCAGTGGTCTCCTTTCTCAACTGCATCAGGGAGCAGCACATTCGAAATGAGGTTACGCTCCAAGGGCCCCCCAGATCCCTCAACAAGCCGACAAATTACAAGAGCAAGCTGTTCATCTTGAAGATTCTTGGCACAAACATTGAGAGCTGAGGAAGCATCACCTCCAAGCATGAAAAATGCTATAGCAAGCTCCCATTGATGCCTTCCCAGTAGTACATAAGCATTCTTAAGAGCAGCGGCTTTGTTTTTTTCTTCCTAGATAAGTTTATCTGAATAAGTATGGTGTAATGATATACTTAACACAAAGCATTGGTGTATGAAATTCTTTCCAGTCATGCTTCATGTGCATTTGCGCTAAAAAAGATGGCACTGCCAGTACCGTGATACAGATGTATATAGCAAACTTTGAGAAATCAGAACTAGCAAATATTACTCTCTGACGGATTTCAGCATGAGCAAGTTCACATTTGCGACTATGGTATTCATAGATTGTGTAAATGATATTCTTAAGCATAACTACGTAGTTGAAGGTGTCAAAATATTGAATCGCTATACAACGGACGTACCTCAAAGTTTCTGCAGAGAAATTCATACAGACGTTTATCTTTTTCATTTCTGCTGACCTTGAATAGGCCAACTAACACTTTCATTCTGTTTAATGCTATATAAAGCAGAGCACAATCCTTGGGGTCCTTGCTTTTAAGATACTGCAACCTTGCCAACTTCTCCATCTGCAATTTCAGACATATCATACTTAATCAGCACAGGTGATTATAATACCTAGAATGTGGACGCACAACACCACAACGATGACAATGGTATCAGCAGCAGAGAACATCACACATCGAATGTTCCAAATTTGATGCCTTAGTAAAAAAGAACATGCAGATTCAAATGTAAACCACAAAATTGAATACATTATTTACAGAAATATTATGGAATCATCTAGTGTAGGATACTAGTGGCCAGAAAGAATCTATGTCAACTGAAACTTTGTCACCATTATCAGTTCTAGATGAATAACCATGCTTTGTCACTGACGTATTGCCGCAGCAAGTTAAGTCTTCACCATTCAAGGGCTCAACAATTTCTGCTTGATGCCCTCGATTGAGGTTGAGGGCCTCCCGAGCATTGTCGCACCTCTCTCTTGTCGTGGTCAGCCTACAGTCCTACATTATTGTAAGAGCATAAAAACGCGTCCCACCGGCAGCCCCAAACCAAAAAGCTTGTCTGGTGTGCCCATAAAATTGGCCGGCACTCCCACGCCACTCTGCGGCTAATTTCTAGCAAATTGGCCGGCACTCCCACGCCATCATGGAGGTTGCCGATGCGCTCCTGTCCATCCTCGATCGTGGAGGAGCTCGCCGGCAACCGCGTCGGCCCCACGACCAGCAAGGTCAACAGCCGCGCCGTGTGCGGAGGGACGAGGCCCTGCTCGGCGTCGAACTTGCCGTGCCCCACCTGCGCGGTGCGCACGTGCAAGCTGGAGCCTGCTCGCCAAGTACGCCCAGGCCTCACAGCCACGCGCCTCCGGTGGGGATGCTCTAACACCCCGACCACCCCCCGGTCAGGCCTGTTACCCTGGCAGCTCTCTAGGACCTCTAGACTGGCCCCACAGAACCAACACATGTCTTTCATGCACACTTTGTCCTCACTCGTGCGCACCCGGGAAGAACTTCTCGGTCGGTCACCCATCCTCAAATCGCTGCAGGCCAAGCACGCTTAACCTCGGAGTTCTTTGGAGATGAGCTTCTGGAAAAGAAGTTGAAACTTGTTGATATGTGTATCCTACCAATCTTATTGAGCCGTGGGCTAGGATGTCACAATTATGCCCCCTGTTCTATAACCACGCTTGGTTGAGCTTCTTTACAGTCTGCATAGTACTCTGTTCTTGTTTGAATTTCCTAAGGAGGAAACTAAGTTATTTACATTAAGTAATTTAAGTTTTAAATGGCTTTGCTGTATATAATTTAAACTGTTTGTTTAATTGTCGGTTTTTAGGGACGTGAGAAGGAGATACACTACAAACTGGTAAACAGACCTTTCAGTGGTTCACAATATTATATACTATTTGATACTGTAAATTTCCTATGGCTTTGTTAGTCAACTATGTCATTTACTGTTAGCGAAACTTATGAAAACATAAATACTACGAGTAGTTCTGAAACATCTGGTTGTTGAGAAAGGTGCTTCCATACCCTGGTTCTTAGCTGGGACACATTGGTATACCATAATCCTATACCAAGGTTTTGCATCTCTGACCAAGTTGATTCTGCAGGAAGGACATAATTAAGTAGATCATCCTGACAATCAGATTGGAAGGCCCATGCAATTGAAGCAGAATCAACATGGCGCCCTTCAACACTTGATGAATCTCCAGATCTCCTAAGCGCATATAGGCGCTGGAACTGCACAGCAATCCAGAACCTTAAGAGAAATACAATCATCAATTAATGCAGATTTTACAACAAAAAAAGCAGAAGAAAATGGGGTCGGCAGCATTTTCTTCCAAGTATTTACAATCTCGCAGAGTTTAGGTTGTAGTAACAGAATATATATCAACAGAATCCATACATTAAGAGCCTTACCTTCGTCCTGCTTCATCAAGGCTTTTGTAGGGAGAAGCGCGGTTCTGATCAGTAATTTCAGCCAACAGATCAGAAACTGTAAGTATCTGTATTCTCTCACTGTCACTTATCGCCAACATGCCAAAGCTCTTATCAAGCAGCTGGTTTATCTCTGACTTTTGAGATACACTAGTGGTAGTGTTGACACCTAAATCACTTGCCATGTAAGAAAATGAATTTGATGGTGACAGCAAATTAAAGGCTGTGCTACTTCTATTGTCACCCCACAGTAACCCTTTGCTAGAAATGTCACTTGATGGTGTATCAGTAAAGTACTGCGGCAAAGGAATGTCAGGGATATTATGGCAGGGTTTACTGCATGAACTGCAGTTAAACATGGTGTCTAGATTTTTACTCGTTTTCATGGATTGGACAAGATGCTGCAGAACACCATCTGCACGTTTCCATTCACCTGTGCACAAACAACAATAAATAATTGATAACATTACCTAATGTATATAGAGTTACAAAAGGCATTGCAATTTTGTAGAAAAAGATTAATGAAAATACTGTGAGAAAAATCAGTGATGAACTTGGACTTCTACCATGGCAAATCATTAAGACAGAAAATGCCATGAGTTAGCGGCTGCAACATATATCATCGTGTTTGTAAATGTAGAATTCAGCATATTTAGCATAATGTTATAAATCTTATCCTTCACAACTGGACCACTTAAAACTTGAAATAAATAAAAACTAAAGCTAGCTAGATCTAATTTGCATTTGCAGTAACATACTTGATACAAAGTATCGAAAGTCTAACAGTACCTATGATCCAAATTACTTGTCGCAAATGACAAGTAATTTGGATCCCGCAGGAGTATTATAACAGAAATTTACCCTAATTGTGTTGTTCATATGAAATCCACCATTTTATTCCAGTATCGGAAATTTATTATAGTATATTCCTAGATTGAAGGGTACAAAGGAGTAAAGGACTGTTAGGAACCTGCCACAATAAGTTTGGTGTCTGGCAGAACAGAGAGGCCCAGTTTTTAATTGATTTTTTACACTGGATGGAATTAATGCAAGTGATACAATTAGGCCTAATTAGCGTTCCGGTGGGTTTAATCTGCAGTTTTACTCTATCATTTTGGTACACTAACTAATGCATAACCGTTTTAAGAGCCATAACAGGCATTTACAACAAATGGTGAAGATTCTCTTGACTAAAAATATTCCGTATTACAGCGCTGCACACTAGACGGGCCTAAATCATAAATTAACTGCAGTCAACACAAATTTTTGTTACAATCTCACTGGAGAGTAAAAAAAAAGCATGTAATGGTTAAATTTGCAAGGCCTTGTCCAACAAATATAGCTTCCAGAGGCAAACATAGAGATGAATTAAGAATAGTTTGACACCTGAATAAAGATACTGGATAAGTGCTCTTGGGTGATATGATGGCAAAGGTCCACTCAGAATACCAGATATATCCAACAAGCTCCACAAAACATTAGGAGAATGAATACTGTGTTGGTCTGGTAACAGTGTACAGTTGTTCTCAATAGTCTCCATGTTGATGTGATTTTCTGATAACCCAAGTTTACCAAAGATAGTTCCATTAAAATGCACAATACATGGCAACTCTTCATGCACATCTGTAGCAGAAGAAAAACCTTTCTGGGTAATATGCTCATTTGCTCCTCTTACTAACCATGAACTGAAGAGTGAAAGATGATTACTATGAACAAGCACAATTGTCGACTTTGGCCCCCAATGGAAGCCAGCAACATCATGATGAAAATGGGCTAATGCAATACAACTCCAAATATGCTTCTTTTCCAAACTCACAGCGTGCAGCACATTCTCAAAGGAGGGGTGCTTCTGGGAATATATATGCAACTCGTTATGAAAACAGACTGCAAGTAAGAATCTACCATCGCCTAAAGATAGCCAATCAAAACCAACAACAGGGCTTTGAATCATCAGTGCATCTTCCAGGAGAAAACAACCATCTCCCATGAGTTTTACTGCTTCCCAGATATGAATGGAGGTACTATTCTTCTCAACATTTCTGCCAACAGTAGCAACTCTGCCACATCTGGATAATGAAATTGCACTAATTGGTCCCCGATGAGCACTGAACATGCCAACTAGCTCCCAGGTGTTGCTCTCTCTCCCAGTCTGCTCTGGGTTATCTGCACCAGACATCTTCCAAAGTTTCACAGTGCCATCAGAGTACCCGGTAGCAATATGATAACCTGGGAAAGCTCCAGAAGGTACATGCTGCTGTAGAGGTAATACAGCATTGTTCAGCGACATAACAGAAATGCAGGTAGGATATTCTCCATCCAGGCCAGGAGGGAAAACTGAAGAACCTTCATAAATAACAGCTGAAAACTTTTCACCGTGGACGGAAGTAACATGTCTCCCTTGATCTGCCGTGGAAAGTGAACTGGCAGAAAGATCACACAAACACCCCTCTTCTTCATGGCACTTTTCTGAATGCAGGATTATTTTCCATGATAAAGCTTGAAAAGTCTTCCGCCATACACATACTACTAGGAAGCTGTTATTGAAAAAAGGTTTGCTGCAGTTAGAAGCTAATGGTATGGTATGAATGCTGTCAGGTGGCCCTTCTGTATTACTCCCCCGAAGGAAAGGAACTGTGAACATCTTGTGACATGAGAAAACATCGCCTTCCTTTGGGATTCTGACAACAAAACAATCGGCTCCATTTTCACCTCCCAGGACAAGAAACCTTGTATCACAGAGAACAGAAGGAGCCCAACACAGACATGAGTATTGCACATCTGCAGAAATGTCACGCAGATCAAATTTGCACAGGAGCTTCCATAAAGGATAAGTGGATGCATGCAAGGTAGGTAAGATAGTTGACAAGGTTGAAAGAGACCAGAGAAATAGCACTCTGCTAGAATCCATAGAAACAGCTAGCTCTATTTCGCAGCTGTATGGATGAATAGACACCCCTATGATGCTACCCTTATGTCCAGCTTGATTAATAGTTTTGGTTGAACAACATGAGATTGTTTTAGAAGAATCATTTGAAATATGGCTCCCAGTATCTGATGAAGGGCCAAAAGACAGGCGGGACCAAATGAATGAACTATCAGGCAGCAAATGAAGCAGGGAGCATGTTGTAGGTGGCCCAGAACATATCCTTCTTGATATGACA
This sequence comes from Lolium multiflorum, assembly GCA_030979885.1. Lineage (NCBI taxonomy): Eukaryota > Viridiplantae > Streptophyta > Magnoliopsida > Poales > Poaceae > Lolium > Lolium multiflorum. The sequence goes on along the minus strand of CM061749.1, from coordinate 182,282,385 downwards.
GCCTCAACAAAAAATGATCTCGGGGAACCCAAGTTAATAGCAGACTCCTCATGTGGTTTGCTCTGTTTCCATAGCGTAATCCGTGGGTACCTTGGTGGACACACATCATCAAGACAATGAACAGCCCAAAAGTTGGTACATTGCCCAGGACCAATGCTTACCAGCCACTCACATTTGCCAACTTTGCTCTCCGAGGGATCACCTGAAAACAAGTTGAATTTACCTTGGTCCTCTTGCGATACGGATCTTCCTGTTTCTACCGCCCATCTCACAGTTAAATCAACACCAAGCACTCCATTTAGAACATTGTTCAACTCGATTACTGCAATGACACTGAAAGATCTTGGCAGTGCACGGTGCTTCTTCGACCTGGTCACCTCATCTTCAGTCCATAGCCGGGCAGTTCCGTCCAAGCAGCAAGTCATGAGGATTTCTCTCCTCACTTCAGACTGATCATCGGCACATATTGCCAAAGGTCTCCACTGGATCATGGAAACAGGCTGAGGATGCGGAAGCTCAACTGTGTCGAGCCCCAGTTTAGCACCCTTCAGAAAGACCAGAACGGGCACATTGCCCTCGGAAGGAGCAGCAGCTGAAGCGGCCACGACAGGACCATGGATGAAGTAGGTAGCAGAAACGAGGGACTGCGGCACCTGTGGCTTGGACCTCCAAGCGAGCTGCCAGGAGGAGTGTGTCTTGGCCCACATGGAAACGCCCTCACCGGCCACCACAATGCCGTCGCCAGAGCCCGTCCAGGCAACGGCGGTGACCGTGAACGTCTCGGTGATGGCCCATCTCAGAAGCCAACTGAAGGAACCTGCCAGTTCCAATCTCCACACGATGAGCCGTGCGGCAACCACCTAATAAGTTAGCTAAGGACGAGAATTGGATAATAGTCGGATGAACGGACCTGCAGAAGACGAGGGCGCGGGCTGGAAGAAGGAGACGGAGTTGGCAGACGCGGCCGCGAGGTCGCCTCCCCCATGGCCGCACCAGGCGACGGCGGAGACGGGGGCTTGGAGGTCGATGACTTGGCGAAAGAATGGGGATTCGTCGTGGGTGGTGGCGCTTCCGCTGGTACGGGGAGGGGAGGGCAGGTGGGAGATGGCTAGGAGGGAGCCGGCGGCGTAGGCGACCCAGGAGAGGCCGCCGAGGTCGTTGAGGAAGGAGAGAGCACGGTGGTCGGGGGTGGGCGGCGGAGGGATCAGATGCGGCGGGTGGAGGGCGAGCGGGAGCTGCGGCAGCTCCCTCATCGTGCCGGCTACTGCACGAGCGTCGGCGCTGGTGGTGGTGCTGCGTGCAGTTCAGATCCTCACCGGTTGCCGCGGCCGCGGCCGATTCCTATTTTCTTTTGCCGGCGACCGCATGGTCCACGGTGCTCTCATCTTCCGCCCGCAGGAGCTAAGGTGGCACCGGCCCAAGCACAATAAAGTGGGCCAGCCCATCCAACCTTTTTTTTCGTCTTCTTTTTTCTTTTGGAGTAAAATGAATTAGCACTTAAACTATTTTTTGAGGGGAGCACTTAAACTAAACTCAAAAAAAAATATCAACACTTCAACAGTCCATATGCTTTATCAAAAAAACATAACGAAAAACAGTCTCTATGCTTGCGCGCATGACTCGACTTTGTCGTCCCAGCGAGCTTGGTTTTTTCCCGTTTTTCTTATTTGGTCCGCCAGTTGCTGCATTGTAAGGGTATATTGCCCCTATGTGTGGTTTTGGTAATTAGTGACAATTCCTATGGACTAATGTTTTCATTGAGTTTATATGAAGGAATATTCCATAGGTACTACTTGTATTCCATGTGTTGGATTCAATTATGGATGTCATGAAGATAAAGATATACCTTGTGTATTGACATTAAGATCATCGATTTGAAGACATATATGTGATATGATCAAGAAGAAGAAATTAAGATGGAGTTCCTATGTGGAACTCGATATTAGCCATGCTCTAGCTTATGTGATAAGCAATATATGATCAAGATCTTGAGTGCTTGATTCCAAGTGAAGAATTCAAGTTATGGCTCTAAGTCGGTGTCATGATAGTCTCATAAGTTGAGCTATGGTTGACTAAGATTTTGAGCATGCAAACAAATGAAGAATTCTTTATACACCTCAAGATAGTATGATAGAGCATGAGAAGATACAAGGTTGACCAATACAAAGAGTGAAGAATAGATTCAAGTTTGGTCAAGACATGAAGCATGAAGAATGTGCCACGTGAAGTCATGTGGTATGGTAAGCCTTGTCAATTATGCTTTATGAACTAACCCATCATATATGTGCCCTTGTGTTGTCTATATGGGTTAGGTATCTTTCCATGGGCATGCATCAAAAGTGAGATCTCATATAGCCCATGAGAGGATGACATCAAGTGGTGATCGTCATCAAGGTTGAGTTGGGCAAGTTCAAGTTGAGCATCTCAAGAGGATCATATGCTTGAAGCTTGTCGTCCATTTGGTGATAATGGACATGTGAAGATGTGCATCAATGAAGCTTTCCCATCATGGTGTATGTGGTAGCATTTGTGAGTCTTCACGAAGCAACAATGATCAAGTAAGGTATTCCGGCTTGAGTGGAGCTTGAAGAGTTATCATCAAGATCAAGCGGGATGCACAAGGCAAATGTATGGTCTTGCTAGGTTTTCCTTTTACCAGTCTCAAGGTGGATGTTGGGAGACCGGATTATAGGATAGATAGCCGCACTATCAAGAGGGGCTTTCGGTTGGGTCTTCGGGAGCTTAATCCTTTACATATCCCTATTGCTTCTTGGTATTTCTCTGTGTGAGGTTCTTGAGCTTGTTGCTAGCTTTACAACAAGCCCAAGTTCATCGAAAACGGAATCTGCATGCATCTTCTATTGCGTTTTCGAGTTCGGACGTCTTCACCGTCTCTTGACGGTGGGAGACTCTCTCTCTCTCTCTCTAGAGTCATCTAAAAATATCCTGTGAGGAGTTTTTGTTGGGATTCTATTTGTCGTTATCTTTCCAACAAAATTGTTTTCATGTCAATCGGAGTCCGGACACAAAAGTTATCACAGTTTTTGTATAACATGTTTTCTTGCTGCCCCAGTGTCTCGCCCGGCGTGACCGTCCCACCGGATGGTTCAACCGGCCCCTGGACCGGTGCACACCGGGCACCATCCAGGGAGCTTTCCTTAGCTCGGTGCTGGCCCGGTGATACGTCTCCAACGTATCTATAATTTCTTATGTTCCATGCTAGTTTTATGACAATACCTACATGTTTTGTTCACACTTTATGATTTTTTGATGCATTTTCCCACTAACCTATTAACAAGATGCCGAAGCGTCGGTTCTGTTTTCTGCTGTTTTTGGTTTCGAAATCCTACACAAGAAATATTCTCGGAATTGGACGAAACAAAAGTCCATGGTCTTATTTTTCCACGAGCTTCCGAAGACCGAAGAGGAGACGTAGAGGGGCCACGAGGCGCCCTAACCATAGGGCGGCGCGGCCAGGAGGGGCCCGCGCCCCTATGGTGTGGGGCCCCGTGCCTCCTCCGACTTTGCCCTTCCGCCTACTTAAACTCTCCGTCGCGAAACCCTAGTACCGAGAGCCACGATATGGAAAAGTTCCAGAGACGCCACCGCCGTCAATCCCATCTCGGGGATTCAGAGATCGCCCGGCACCCGGAGAGGGGAATCATCACCAGAGGGCTCTACATCACCATGCCCGCCTCCGGACCGATGCGTGAGTAGTTCATCCTTGGACTATGGGTCCATAGCAGTAGCTAGATGGTTATCTTCTCCTCTTGTGCTATCATGTTTAGATCTTGTGAGCTGCCTAACATGATCAAGATCATCTATTTGTAATACTACATGTTGTGTTTGGTGGGATCCGATGAATATGGAATACTATGTCAAGTTGATTATTGATCTATCATATATGTGTTGTTTATGTTCTTGCATGCTCTCCGTTGCTAGTAGAGGCTCTGGCCAAGTTGATACTTGTAACTCCAAGAGGGAGTATTTATGCTCGATAGTGGGTTCATGCCTCCATTGAATCGGGACAGTGACAGAAAGTTCTAAGGTTGTGGATGTGCTGTTGCCACTAGGGATAAAACATCGATGCTTTGTCTAAGAATATTTGTGTTGATTACATTACGCACCATACTTAATGCAATTGTCTGTTGTTTGCAACTTAATAGTGGAGGGGTGCGGATGCTAACCTGAAGGTGGACTTTTTAGGCATAGATGCATGCTGGATGGCGGTCTATGTTCTTTGTCGTAATGCCCCGATTAAATCTCATAGTGATCATCATGATATGTATATGAATCTTTATTTGTCAATTGCCCACCTGTAATTTGTTCACCCAGCATGCTATTTATCTTATCGGAGAGACACCACTAGTGAACTATGGACCCCGGTCCTTTCTTCTACATCTGAAATACAATCTACTGCAATCTCTGTTCTTAGTTGTTCTTCGCAAACAAACATCATTTTCCACACCATACTTCTAGTGAAACTATATTTTTATTCCATCACATCTTATGTTCTTTACTTGGAGCGTCGGTTTGCTTTTATTTTCGTTTTGGTTTGAATAAAGTTGGATCCCATCATCCTTATATTGGAGATATTACGCTCCGCTTTTTCATATGGAACACTTGTGTTCTTAATTGTGCTTTAATGTTCATGGCGAAGGCTGAAATTGCTTCGTTAAATTGCTATTTGGTTGGAATCGAAAATGCTGCATATGGTTTGGTAACTTGGCAATTGTTTGAGCTCTCATAGATCATGTTTAAGCTCTTGCATCGTGTAGTTTAATCTATTAATGAAGAACTACCGTAGAGCTTGTTTAATTTGGTTTGCATGATTGGTCTCTCTAAGTCTAGATATTTTCGGGTAAAATGTTTGAACAACAAGGAAGACAGTGTAGAGCCTTATAATGCTTGCAATATGTTCTTGTGTGAGTTTTGCTGTACCTGTTCATACTTGTGTTTGCTTCAAACAACCTTGCTAGCCCAAACCTTGTACTGAGAGGAAATGCTTCTCGTGCATCCAAACACCTTGAGCCAAAATCCCATGCCATTTGTGTCCACCATATCTACCTACTATGTGGTATTTTTCTGCCATTCCAAAGTAAATTACTTGAGTGCTACCTTTAAAATTTCATTTCTTTATCTTTGCAATATATAGCTCATGGGACAAATAGCTTAAAAACTATTGTGGTGATGAATATGTAGTTATGTGTCTTAATTCTTATAAGTTGCTTGTTGAGCGGTAACCATGTTTCTGGGGACGCCATCAACTTTACCTTTGTTGGATATCATGTGAGATGCTATGCATGTTCGTCTTGTCTGAAGTAAGTGCGATTTCATGATCAAATGGTTTGAGTATGCATATGTTAGAGAAGAACATTGGGCCGCTAACTAAAGCCATGTATCATGGTGGAAGTTTCAGTTTGGACATACAACCTCAATCTCTTATTATTCGTTGTTGAATGCTTAAGCATTAAAAGAGGAGTCCATTATATGTTGTCTATGTTGTCCCGGTATGGATGTCTAAGTTGAGAATAATCAAAAGCGAGAAATCCAATGCGTGCTTTCTCCTTAGACATTTGTATAGGCGGCATAGAGGTACCCCTTTGTGACACTTGGTTGAGACATAAGTTATGCAATGATAATCCGTGTTTTCCGAGCTAAGTAGTACAAGGTGCGAGCACTATTAGTACTCTATGCATGAGACTTGCAACTTGTAGGAAGTATTATGCATAGCACATATGAATTATTACTACCGTTGACAAAATTGTTTCTATGTTTTCAAAACAAAAGCTCTAGCACAAAAATAGTAATCCATGCTTCCTCTGCGAAGGGCCATTCTTTTACTTTATGTTGAGTCAGTTTACCCACTTCTTTCTATCTTAGAAGCAAACACTTGTGTTAACGTGTGCATTGATTCTTACATGTTTACTTATTGCACCTGTTATATTACTCTATGTTGACAAATATCCATGAGATATACATGTTACAAGTTGAAAGCAATTGCTGAAACTTAATCATCCTTTGTGTTGCTTCAATGCATTCTACTTAGAATTTATTGCTTATGAGTTAGCTCTTATGCAACTCTTATTGATGCTTGTCTTGAAAGTACTATTCATGAAAAGTTTTGCTATATGATTCATTTGTTTAGTCATTATCTTTGTTAGCAATCTTTTGTTCAGATCACTCCATTCATCTCATATGCTTTACAATAATGTTGATCAAGATTATGTTGGTAGCATGTCACTTCAGAAATTATTTGTTGCTATCATTGTTTAGATCTTGTGAGCTGCCTAACATGATCAAGATCATCTATTTGTAATGCTACATGTTGTGGGTAATCGTGGACCGGTTGACGAAAAGTGCACACTTCTTAGCAGTAAACCAGCAGGACAAAGGAGAGAAACTCATCGATCTTTACATCAAGGAGATCGTGAGTAAACATGGAGTGCCGAAAAAGATAGTGTCAGATCGAGGATCCGTGTTCACATCAGCATTTTGGAAACAATTACATGAAGCTTTAGGATCCAAGCTAGATTATAGCACTGCATATCATCCTCAGACAGGTGGACAAACTGAGAGAACAAACCAGATATTGGAGGATATGCTTAGGGCTTGTGCCCTAGACTTCGGAGGATCATGGGAGGAACACTTGCCACTAGCAGAGTTTTCATACAACAATAGCTATCAAAGTAGTATCAAGATGGCACCATTCGAAGCTTTATACGGAAGAAAGTGTAGATCACCGATATGTTGGTATGAAGCGGGATCAAGCAAGGAGTTCAATCCTGATTATGTCAAGGAAAAGCAACAAATAAATGACATTATAAGAGATAGACTGAAGATAGCCCAAAGTCGCAGAAGAGCTATGCAGACCGAAGAGAAGGACTTGGGAACCACAAGTTGGAGACATGGTATATCTTAAGGTAAGCCCGATGAAAGGTCTTCAGAGATTTGGAGTAAAGGGAAAGTTGAGCCCTAGATACATCGGACCTTTCAAGATACTGAGTCAGAATCGAGGGTTAGCCTTTGAATTGGATCTACCGGAAGGTTAGCTCAAGTTCACAATGTATTCCATGTGTCGCAACTCAGAAATGTTTAAAGACCCCAGATGAGCCAGTATCACATGAGGAGCTCGAGTTACAACCAGACTTGACTTACATCGAGAAGCCAGCCAAGATTCTTGAGGAGAACTGGAAACAACTCAGGAATAGAGCTATAAAGTACTGCAAGATACAATGGAAGCATCACCCCGAGAGGGAAGCCACCTGGGAAAAAGAAGAAGACCTGAGGAAAACATACCCCAAATTGTTCAGGTAATACAACCACAACTTCGGGACGAAGTTTTCTTTAAGGGGGGAAAGGCTGTAATGTCCCAGGTTTAGAGACGATCGAGGGGTAGATTTTAGGAAGGGATGTGCATTGCATTGCAAATTTCGGGGAAATTTCGCGCTTTTAAACAAAAACTGCATCGAAGAGGGACAAGTTTCTCTCTCGACACCTTGCAGGTTAGGGTCTCGAGAGTGCGACAAACTTGCACCTCACTTAACTGGTTTAGGGTTTTGAGAAGAGAGGTGAGAGATTGCATCAAATTTAAGTTGCATGATTGAATTCACATTTAAGTTGCATGATTGAATTCAACCCAAAGTTGAATTTGAATTTTAAATTCAAACATTAAATAAATACCCTATATTTCAATTATGAGGAAATTCATTAAGTAAATAATAATAATACACATAATGAAATATACAAATAATAATAAAGCTCATTAGAGAAAACCTTGAGCTTTATTGATTAACACACAATATACATTGTCTTTACAATATTCATAATGAAAATAAATGAATATTACAACACATTACAATAATTGCTTAAATAGAAGAAAGAAAATAAAAGAAAAGTACAAGGTAATATACTATCCTAAATACTACAAAGTAACCTCCATTTGAACTTGGATTTGATGATCTTCATGCCCATTTGGATCATCAGATTGATCCCTGCATAAATCAAAGCAAAAACAAGTTATGCCAAGTGGCATAGCCACTTGGCAGGTTAGAAAGAAATGGAAATGGTGGATAATACCAAGTTCTGTCGAGCTGATCCACTCTCACAGCCAAGTGCAAAGTATCAGGATACACACACACAGCCTGCTCACAAGGCTGTGTGCATGGAGCACAACACACACACACACAGCTAGTGAGTCACCAACACATGCCAGGCCTTGTTGTCGACCAGAGAAGAAGAAGAAGATCATATAAAAGCTTTTCACAGCCCAAAACCCTAGCCATTAGCTTCATCCATCGACAGGCAGCAGGGTAAGTCATAAGATACCAAGAACAGCTCAAGAACACCAAGAACAGGTGAACAGCTAGAGCTGTTTCACCTATTCCCCAATCACCAGAAAATAAACCAAGATATCAAGCTTGCAAGGAGGAGCAGGGCAAGCCAAGAACTCAATCAGCAGCTGAACCTCTACACCAACACCCATTTCTAGGAGCTGGAGTGAGGTATACACATAGAATCATGAGCAAGCATCTGTCTTGATCATAAATAAGCATGTGCATCAAACACACACAAGCCATAGGGTGTGAGTACCCTGTTTGTGTCATCATCTGGCTACCAAGTCAGTGGTGCAAGCAAATATGGGTGAACCAATAGGTAATCACCAAGGGAACACTGGTTAGACCAAGTCAGTGGCTTAACCAAGGCAATCCAGCAATGAAATGAACCTACATAGTCAACCAAAGTCACCTAGCACCTAAAACCTAGTACACCATCAGACTGATAGACAATATGTGTCTATCCATGTTTGTCAACATCAAAGACCACTGGGAATCCATAAAGGGATTAACCAGTAATGCATTCACAAAATTACAACAAGCCAACAAAGGTGGGAGCTACCCTAACAGCAAAGAATTGCTGTCAAGGCCACCTCAACCACTTTACCAAACCCAACAGAGAAGCCATGCACAGATATCATCACCCAGATGGGTTCAAAAAGAAGCTAGGGTTCCCAACAGATGTTGGCATCCCTCTAGCTCAATCAAATTAACTGTAAGATGATCACAACTGCAAGCAGTTCACATCATTTATCCACTTAGCCAAGCAAGACAACACAGATAAATGAATATACAAGTAATCAATACACCAGAGCCTTGCAGTGGATCCAATGGATCACTGCAAGCAACAAAAATTGCTTAAGCCAACAACAACACACACCAGTACTTATATGTCACCCACACACAGCTCAAATTAAGCACTAGTAAGGCACAAGATGAAGCACCACAGCTTTTAACAAGCAACTGATGATCACAAGATCATCAGAAGCTTGCTAGAGCATGCTAGGGCATCACTGGCATCACACAGGAATTATATAAATTAAACAGCCACAGTTATGCAACAATTGAATCACAGACAAGTACATAAACCATTTTTATGATTGTATCCAGAGGCATATCATCAAGGAATTGATGTATATGGACAACAATTAAGCAAGGGCAAGCCTACCATGAGCCAGAGTCCAATAAGCATCACACAAATAGCACTGGCACTTGCAAATATGCAAGGATTCATCCCAGAAATCAAGCCAGGGGCAACTAACTAGATACACAGCATAGGTACAGTACCAGTAGCATCTCAAGACCAACCTAGCATGACAGGAGCATCATAGAATGTTCATGAGCAAGTGTTCATGAGTCACAACAATACAGAAGATGAGCACATATACTTAGCTCAAAGAGAGGAGTATACCAGCATGAGCACAAGAATAGAACCAAGTCATGGCAGTAGAGCAATAGCAGCAGCTAGCCAAAAGAGCAGCAGTAGCACACACACATGCATAGCAAGCACAAGCAGTAGAGCATGGCAGAGAAGGAAGAAGCAGGGGAGAAGATGGAGGCGCGCGTACCTGGAGCGGAGCACCACGACGTGCCATGGCGGCACGGCGGCACGGGCCAACCACCAGCGCCAAGCCGCGCCTGGCCTGGCGTCGCCGAGCGCGAGCGCCCATCACCACCACGACAGCGCCACGGCGCGTCACGGCGCCAGAGTCGCCGGTGAGCGACGCATCACCGCGCAACCTCATAGCCGTGCGGCGAACGCGACGGGGGCGAACGAAGAAGGAGACGAAGAACTGATCGAGCCGGAGGATCTGGTGCGCCGTCGTGAGGCGGTCCAGATCCGCCGCATCTCGTCGCCGGAGTTGGCCGGAGACGGCCGAGTATTTCAGCGAAGGCGGCGGCGACCACGGCATCGCCAGAGAGTCGAGGGGATTAGGGTTTCTGCGCGAGGAAGAGAGGAGAGGACGAGTGGGCCGACCGAGCCGAACTGGTGGCTCGGGTGCGACCTAACCCACTGGGCCGCACTGACATGTGGGCCCAGGGGCATTTTTGCCATTTCATAATTCAATTAAAATACATAAACTTGGAAAAGCACAATAAATATTTAATAGCTCTAAAAAATAATTAAAAATATGAAAATTGATCAGCATAAAATTCTCTACCTGAATAAAATATCAAAGGGATTTTTTGAAGACAACTAAGAATAAGTCTTAATTTGATGATTTAAATAATCATTTAAATCACACATATTATTTTCAATAATGAAAATAAGTCCATTAATGCCTTCGGACTATAAAAACACCTTGACAACATTTCAAGGTTGTATTTTACTCTAAATAGAGTATCCCCAAATTATTCTTAGTATTAACCTCTCACATGAAATAATAATGACATCGGAAGGGGGAACAAACCCTAAAAGCTGAATCATGCATAATTGCTTCTTTAACCATTGCCCTTATCGGACAATGATGCTATTTTTCGCAACAGAGGACAAGGGTCAGTCCACACCATCCAACAGCAACACTTTGCAGTGTTCAGGCAAGTTCATCGCTTGCTCATGTCATTTGAGTATTTTTACCAAATTACTTGCAAAGTACTATGTTTATCACTCTTGCATGAAAACAAAAATACTATTTTCATAACTATGAATATGACCATGTGGTGGGCAATGGAACCATGGTATGTGTTGATATGGTGGAGGTTCCATTGCATGGGTTGATGTCTACGGGTGCTTCTATTCTTGTAGACAGTGTTGGGCCTCCAAGAGCAGAGGTTTGTAGAACAGCAGCAAGTTTTCCCTTAAGTGGATCACCCAAGGTTTATCGAACTCAGGAGGAAGAGGTCAAAGATATCCCTCTCAAGCAACCCTGCAATCACGATACAAGAAGTCTCTTGTGTCCCCAACACACCTAATACACTTGTCGATGTATAGGTGCACTAGTTCGGCGAAGAGATAGTGAAATACAAGTAGTATGGATGTATATGAGTGGTAATAGCAATCTGAATAAAATATGGCAGCAAGTAAACATGCAGTAGAACAGTAAATAAACGGTGTTTGTGTATTGGAAACAAGGCCTAGGGATCATACTTTCACTAGTGGACACTCTCAACATTGATCGCATAATAAATAATAACTTCTCTCATTTGTGCTACATACACTCTTGTTTGATAATGAACACCATTCGTTGCGTAGGACGAACCCTCAATGCCGGAGTTAACAAGCTCCACAACATTCGATATTCATGTTTAAGTAACCTTAGAGCATAATAGATCTTTGCAAAATAAACCGAGTACTAACATAGCATACACATTGTCACCTTTACACTATGAAGGGGGAATAAATCACATCAATACTATCATAGCGATAATCAACTCCATAACCTACAAGAGATTATGATCGTAATCTACGACAAGAACCACACGATGCACACACTGTCACCATTACACCATGCAGGAGGAATAGACTACTTTAATAACATCACATGAGTAGCACATAAACTAGTAGCGATACAAAGCACATTGCAATCATAAAGGGATATAAATAAGCACTTCAATATGCTATTCATAACAGTGAATAAGTATTCTGTGAAATATAGCCTAAGAGACCCACACGTGCACACACCTGTCACCTTTACACACGTGGGACAAGGAGTCTCCGGAGATCACATAAGTAAAATCCACTTAACTAGCATAATGACATCTAGATTACAAGCATCATCATATGAATCTCAATCATGTAAGGCAGCTCATGAGATTATTGTATTGAAGTACATTGGAGAGAGATTAACCACATAGCTACCGGTACAGCCCCTTCGATGGAGAACTACTCCTCCTCATGGGAGACAGCGGCGGTGATGAAGATGGCGTGGAGATGGCAGGTGTCGATGGAGAAGCCTTCCGGGGCACTTCCCCTCGGCGTCAACAGACTCCCGTGCCCGCATCTTGGCTTCGCGATGGCGGCGGCTCTGGAACTTTCTCGTACCGTGGCTTATTTTTCTCGAGGTTTTAGGTCAGGGAGGCTTTTATAGGCGAAGAAACAGAGTCGGAAGGGTTACGTGGGGGCCACACAACAGGCCGGCGCCCCCCCCTCTGGCCGCGCCGCCTTAGTGTGTGGGGCCCATGTGGCCCCCCTCTGGCTCCTCTCGGGTGTTCTGGAAGCTTCGTGTAAATATAAGATACTAGGCGTTGATTTCGTCCGAGAATATTTCCTTACTAGGATTTCTCGAAACCAAAACAAGCAGAAAACAGGAACGGCACTGTGGCATCTCGTCAATAGGTTAGTCCGGAAAACGCATCAAAACGATATAAAGTGTGAACAAAACATGTAGGTATTGTCATAAAACAAGCATGGAACATCAGAAATTATAGATACGTTGGAGACGTATCAAGGGTTTATATCCATCTAGGATTAAACAACAAATGTCGTCCAGTGATTCTTGTGCCGTAAAACTCGTGTTCACCATAAGATCTGGAGTGGGACGGAGTAGCCAATTGTATTTCCACCTCTCGTACATCAACGGATGCGCTTACCGTAGACACTTGACCCGGGTTGGGCAAGCGGTGGGGTGGGGATCCCATTCTAATTCCCACGGTAAGTGGTCTATGATGGGTTGCGCTTGCGGAAGGAGTTTGGTTAACGAGTCCCAAACTGTTGTCGTGGTCGGGGTCCATCCTTAATTGGTGTAAGGGGACCGACGAGGACCCAGGGTCGGGGTATGCAACAAAGGGTGGGTGTGCGAGGTAGCGGAGGAATATGAACGGCTAGGACCTTACCGGGACTCACACAAAAGGAAGTGTGGACGGAAAGCTGCCCTTGGCACCAAGGTTAAGATCTCTTATGGGTAAAGCAACACACCTCTGCAGAGTGTAACGAATTGTGACCGTCACTCCCTGTTCCGAGATTTGGAATCGAACGCGAAAGGAACTCCATGAAGTTCTAGTAAACCGGTGAAGGCTGACGGACATAGTTCTTCTGAATAAAAGCAACCTTTTGAAGAAATGGTTATCAAAACCTGCATGGTATCAGACTTTCTGGTCTGGTATCGTAGTTAGTGCATTAACCACCTCTTTCCTAATATGAACTTGTTGAGTACGCTCGTACTCATACCACTCTTAAATCCCCTGCTTAGACTGTCTGAACCATCTGGAGGAGGACAACGACAACCCTGAAGGGGCCGATGATGCGCGTAGATGTACACGTCCGTTGGGAACCCCAAGAGGAAGGTATGATGCGCACAGTGACAAGTTTTCCCTCAGAAAGAAACCAAGGTTATCGAACCAGTAGGAGCCAAGAAGCACGTGAAGGTTGTTGGTGGAGGAATGTAGTGCGGCGCAACACCAGTGAAACCGGCGCCAACGTGGAACCTGCACAACACAATCAAAGTACTTTGTCCCAACGTAACAGTGAGGTTGTCAATCTCACCGGCTTGCTGAAAACAAAGGATTAAGCGTATCGAGTGGAAGATGGTGTTTGTTTGCAAAGAACAAGAAAGCAGTAGAATGTATTCAGATGTAAAAGAATGGACCGGGTCCACAGTTCAGTGGTGTCTCTCCAATAAGATAACTAACATGCGGGTGAACAAATTACAGGTGAGCAATTGACAAATAAAGATTCAATACATATCAACGATGATTACTATGTGATTTAATCAGGGCATTACGACAAAGTACATAGACCGCTATCCAGCATGCATCTATGCCTAAATAATCCACCTTCAGTTATCATCCGAACCCTTCCGTATTAAGTTGTAAACAACAGATAATTGCATTAAGTATGGTGCGTAATGTAATCAACACAAATATCCTTAGACAAAGCATCAATGTTTTATCCCTAGTAGCAACAACACATCCACAACCTTAGAACTTTCTGTCATGTCCCAGATTCAATGGAGGCATGAACCCATTATCGAGCATAATTACCTCTTGGAGTTACAAGTATCAACTTGGCCAGAGCCTCTACTAGCAACGGAGAGCATGCAAGAACATAAACAACACATATATGATAGATTGATAATCAACTTAACATAGTATTCTCTATTCATCGGATCTCGCCAAATACAACATGTACCATTACAAATAGATGATCTTGATCATGTTAGGCATCTCACAAGATCTAATACAATGAAAGCACAAGCGGAGAAGACAACCATCTAGCTACTTCTATGGACCCATAGTCCAAGGATGAACTACTCACGTATCAATCCGGAGGCGGGCATGATGATGTAGAGCCCCTCCGGTGACGGCTGCCTCGCGATGAGGCGAGATGGGACGCCCGGTCTCTGCGATATGAAGGTGGGGTACCCCAAGTTCCCCCGTATAGAAGCAACTCTATCAAGGTTTGCGCCAGTAGGAGCCAAGAAGCACGTGAAGGTTGATGGTCGCGAAATGTGATGCGGCGCAACAACCTGAATCTGCACAACAAAACCAAAGTACTTTGCCCCAACGAAGCAGTGAGGTTGTCAATCTCACCGGCTTGCTGTAACAAAGGATTAAACGTATCGAGTGGAAGATGTTTGCAAAGAAAACAGTAAAACACAATTGCAGTAGATTGTATGCTATGTAAAGAATAGGACCGGGTCCACAGTTCACTAGAGGTGTCTCTCCCATAAGATAAAGCATGTTGGGTGAACAAATTACGGTCGGGCAATTGACAAATAGAAAGGCATAACAATGCATATACATGATATGATAAATATAGTGAGATTTAATTGGGCATTACGACAAAGTACATAGACCGCCATCCAACTGCATCTATGCCTAAAAAGTCCACCTTCAGGTTATCATCCGAACCCAATTCGTATTAAGTTGCTAAGCAGACAATTGCATTAAGTATGGTGCGTAATGTAATCAACAACTACATCCTTAGACATAGAATCAATGTTTTATCCCTAGTGGCACGACATCACAACCTTAGAACTTTCTCACTGTCCTGTGTCAATGAAGGCATGAACCCACTATCGAGCATAAATACTCCCTCTTGGAGTTAAGAGTAAAAACTTGGCGAGCCTCTACTAGTAACGGAGAGCATGCAAGATCATAAACAACACATGAACAATAGATTGATAATCACCATAATCATAGTACTCTCTATCCATCGGATCCCGACAAACACAACATATAGAATTACATATAGATGATGCGGATCATGTTAGGCAGCTCACAAGATCCAACAATGAAGCACAACAAGGAGAAGACGACCATCTAGCTACGCTATGGACCCATGGTCCAGGGGTGAACTACTCACTCATCACTCCGGAGGCGACCATGGCGGTGTAGAGTCCTCGGAGATGAATCCCTCTCCGGCGGGTGCGGAGGCGATCTCTGAATCCCCGAGATGGGATTCGGCGCGCGTCTCGAAGGTTTTCCGTATCGTGGCTCGATGGGGTTTCGCGACGAAGACTTTAAGAAGTAGGCGGAAGGTGCGGGGGCCACACGAGGGCCTGGGTAGGCCGGCGGCCGGGGCTTGGGCGCGCCGCCCTAGCTCTGGCTGCCTCGTGGCCCCACTCGTTATCTCTTCGGTCTTCGGAAGCTTCGTGCAAAAATAGGACCCTGGCGTTTCGTCCAATTCCGAGAATATTTCCTTACTAGGTTTCGAAACCAAAAACAGCAGCAACCAGGCTCTTCGACATCTTGTTAATAGGTTAGTTCAGAAAATGCATAAATATGACATATAATGTGCATAAAACATGTAGGTATCATCAATAAAGGGGCATGGAACATAAGAAATTATCGATACGTTGGACGTATCAGCATCCAGTTCGCTCGTCGAGCAGGTAAAACGATAACAAAGATAATTCTGAAGTGACATGCCATTATAATCTTGATCATACTATTTGTAAACATATGTAATGAATGCAGCGATCAAAGCAAAGGTAATGACATGAGTAAACAAGTGAATCATATAGCAAAGACTTTTCATGAATAGTACTTCAAGACAAGCATCAATAAGTCTTGCATAAGAGTTAACTCATAAAGCAATAAATCAAAGTAAAGGTATTGAAGCAACACATAGGAAGATTAAGTTTCAGCGGTTGCTTTCAACTTATAACATGTATATCTCATGGATATTGTCAACATAAAGTAATATAACAAGTGCAATATGCAAGTATGTAGGAATCAATGCACAGTTCACACAAGTGTTTGCTTCTTAAGGTGGAAGGAGATAGGTAAACTGACTCAACAATAAAAGTAAAAGAATGGTCCTTCAAAGAGGAAAGCATCGATTGTTGTATTTGTGCTAGAGCTTTTATTTTGAAAACATGAAACAATTTTGTCAACGGTAGTAATAAAGCATATGAGTTATGAAAATTATATCTTACAAGTTGCAAGCCTCATGCATAGTATACTAATAGTGCCCGCACCTCGTCCTACTTAGCTTGGACTACCGGATCTTTGCATGCCATGTTTCAACCAAGTGTCACAAAGGGGTACCTCCATGCCGCCTGTACAAAGGTCTAAGGAGAAAGCTCGCATTTTGGATTTCTCGATTTTGATTATTCTCAACTTAGACATCCATACCGGGACAACATGGACAACAGATAATGGACTCCTCTTAAATGCATAAGCATGTAGCAATGATTATTATTCTCATATGAGATTGAGGATATATGTCCAAAACTGAAACTTCAACCATGATTCATGGCTTTAGTTAGCGGCCCAATGTTCTTCTCTAACAATTTTGCATGCTCCAACCACTAAAATGATAGATCCTTCAGACAAGACGGACATGCATAGCAACTCACATGATATTCAACAATAGTTGATGGCGTTCCCCGAAGCATGGTTATCGCACAACAAGCAACTTAATAAAAGATAAAGTGCATAAGTACATATTCAATACTACGATAGTTTTTAAGGCTATTTTGTCCCATGAGCTATATATTGCAAAGGTGGATGATGAAATTTTAAAGGTAGCACTCAAGCAATTTACTTTGGAATGGCGGAGAAATACCATGTAGTAGGTAGGTATGGTGGACACAAATGGCATAGTGGTTGGCTCGGATGCATGAGAAGTATTCCCTCTCGATACAAGGTTTAGGCTAGCAAGGTTATTTGAAGCAAACTCAAGGATGAACAAGTGCAGCAAAACTCACATAAAAGACATATTGTAAACATTATAAGACTCTACACCGTCTTCCTTGTTGTTCAAAACTCAATACTAGATATTATCTAGACCTTAGAGAAACCAAATATGCAAATCAAATTTTAGCAAGCTCTATGTATTTCTTCATTAATGGGTGCAAAGCATATGATGCAAGAGCTTAAACATGAGCACAACAATTGCCAAGTATCACATTATCCAAGACATTTTAGAATTACTACATGTAGCATTTTCCAATTCCAACCATATAACAATTTAACGAAGAAGAAACTTCGCCTTGAACATTATGAGTAAAGCCTAAGGACACATGTGTCCATATGCAACAGCGGAGCGTGTCTCTCCCACAAAGTGAATGCTAGGATCCATTTTATTCAAACAAAAACAAAAATGAAAACAAACCGACGCTCCAAGTAAAGAACACAAGATGTGATTGAATAAAAATATAGTTTCAGGAGGAACCCGATGATGTTGTCGATGAAGAAGGGGATGCCTTGGGCATCCCCAAGCTTAGACGCTGAGTCTTCTTAAAATATGCAGGGGTGAACCACGGGGCATCCCCAAGCTTAGAACTTTCACTCCTCTTGATCATAGTATATCATTCTCCTCTCTTGACCCTTGAAAACTTCCTTCACACCAAACTTCAAGCAAACTCATTAGAGGGTTAGTGCACAATTAATAATTCACTCATTCAGAGGTGACACAATCATTATTTTCACTTCTGGACATTGCATAATGCTACTGGACATTAATGGATCAAAGAAATAAATCCAACATAGCAAAAGAGGCAATGCGAAATAAAAGGCAGAATCTGTCAAAAACAGAACAGTCCGTAAAGACGAATTTTAAGATGGCACCAGACTTGCTCAAATGGAAAAACTCAAAACTAATGAAAGTTGCGTACATATCTGAGGATCACGCTCGTAAATTGGCAGATTTTTTCGAATTTTCTACAGAGGACTGTGCCCAGATTCGTGACAGACAGCAATGCTGTTTCTGCAGCGATCCCAAATATAACATCAACTTTGACATAGAAACTTTACTTGGTACAAAAACATGATAAGGAGAGGTTGCTACAGTAGTAAACAACTTCCAAGACTCAAATATAAAACAAAGTACTGTAGTAAAAAAACACATGGGTTATCTCCCAAGAAGTTCTTTCTTTATAGCCATTAAGATGGGCTCAGCAGTTTTAATGATGCACTCGCAAGAAATAGAAATTGAAGCAAAAGAGAGCATCAAGAGGCAAATTCAAAACACATTTAAACCTAACCCACTTCCTATGAAAAGGAATCTTGTACACAAATAAATTCATGAAGAACAAAGTGACAAGCATAGAAAAGCAACACAAGTGCAATTTCAAGATTCTCAACATAAAGAGGGGAAACTTAATATTATTAAGATGCATATAACCATGTTTCCCTCTCTCATAATAATTTTCAGTAGCATCATGAACAAACTCAACAATATAACTATCACATAAAACATTCTTGTCATGAGCCACATGCATAAAATTATTACTCTCCACATAAGCATAATCAATTTTATTAGTTGTAGTGGGAGCAAATTCAACAAAATAGCTATCACTATTATTCCCATCACCATAATCATCATATATAGGAGGTAAAGTATCATCAAAGTAAATTTTCTCCTCCATGCTTGGGGGACTAAAAATATCACAACCAGCTTCCCCAAGCTTAAATTCTTCCATAGCTTTAGCAATAATGGTGTTCAAAGAGTTCATGCTAATAACATTGCTACAACTATTTTGCAAACAAAGTTCCATGGGTTTTTTAATTTTCTCTTCAAACACATCATGTCCTAATTCAAGATAAAGTTCATAAAGATCTCTAATTTTTTTGTTATTTTCCATTAAGCCTAACTAGTAAAAATAAAAACAAGTACAGGACTAGACATGATAACAAAATAAACTAAATGCAAGTAACTAATTTTTTTGTGTTTTTGATATAGAGAGCAAGACAGTAAATAAAGTAAAACTAGCAACTAATTTTTTTGTGTTTTGTTTAGGTGCAGCAAACAAAGTAGTAAATAAAATAAAGCAAGACAAAAACAAAGTAAAGAGATTGAGAAGTGGAGACTCCCTTGCAGCGTGTCTTGATCTCCCGGCAACGGCGCCAGAAATTTAGCTTGATACGCGTAGATGCACACGTCCGTTGGGAACCCCAAGTGGAAGGTATGATGCGTATAGAAGCAAGTTTCCCTCAGTATGAAACCAAGGTTTAATCGAACCAGTAGGAGCCAAGAAGCACGTTGAAGGTTGATGGTCGCGAAATGTGATGGCGCAACAACGGGATTCCTGCAACGCGGAATCTGCACAACAAAACCAAAGTACTTTGCCCCAACGAAACAGTGAGGTTGTCAATCTCACCGGCTTGCTGTAACAAAGGATTAAACGTATCGAGTGGAAGATGTTTGCAAAGAAAGCAGTAAAACACAATTGCAGTAGATTGTATGCTATGTAAAGAATAGGACCGGGGTCCACGGTTCACTAGAGGTGTCTCTCCCATAAGATAAAAGCATGTTGGGTGAACAAATTACAGTTAGGCAATTGACAAATAGAGAAAGGCATAACAATGCATATACATGATATGATAAATATAGTGAGATTTAATTGGGCATTACGACAAAGTACATAGACCGCCATCCAACTGCATCTATGCCTAAAAAGTCCACCTTCAGGTTATCATCCGAACCCCTTCCAGTATTAAGTTGCTAAGCAAGAGACAATTGCATTAAGTATGGTGCGTAATGTAATCAACAACTACATCCTTAGACATAGAATCAATGTTTTATCCCTAGTGGCAACAACACATCACAACCTTAGAACTTTCTGTCACTGTCCCAGGTGTCAATGAAGGCATGAACCCACTATCGAGCATAAATACTCCCTCTTGGAGTTAAGAGTAAAAACTGGAGCCTCTACTAGTAACGGAGAGCATGCAAGATCATAAACAACACATGAACAATAGATTGATAATCACCATAATCATAGTACTCTGTTATCACCAGAATCTGACCAAGCCAGAGGTGGGCCGCGATCAAGATGGACTTAAGGATATATGCGTGGAGGGATGTGTGAAACGGCTTTGTTTACCAAGTTTGGGCTTGTTAGCCCGTGTATCTTTATAGTAGGTTATGTAGAGATTAGAATTTATCTCGTGCACGGTTTGGTGCACCCACATTAGAAAGTCCCTTGGACTATAAATATGTACCTAGGGTTTATGGAATAAACAACAACCAACGTTCAACACAAACCAATCTCGGCGCATCGCCAACTCCTTCGTCTCGAGGGTTCTTCCGGTAAGCACCATGCTGCCTAGATCGCATCTCGCGATCTAGGCAAAGACGAGCCTGCCTAGTTGTTCATGCGTTGCTCGTACTGAAGCCTTTTTGATGGCGAGCAACGTAGTTATCGTAGACGCGTTAGGGTTAGCATCGTTCTTAGCATCATATGCTTGCGTAGTGCAATCCTAGCGCGTCTAGCCGTCCTTGTGCCTCATCATGGGTGCAGGGGCGGCACCCCGATCTTTATTTAGTAGATCTGATCCGTTATGGTCGATCCTTGATTCATCAAGGATTAGTTTAATATCTGCAATAGTTAGGCCTTACAAAGGGTTGGAGGATCCAGCGGCATGCAGGGTGTAGTTTGCCCCTAGACAGGACATTCCGAGGATCAACCTAGTGTTGGTTTTTAGGCCTTGTCTAGGGCTGGCTTTACGTGCGTGAGCGCGAGGCCCAATCGTGAGTAGGATGATCCGATTATGCGGTGAAAACCCTAGATCGTCGTGGATCTCATACGCTTTATATTGATCAAGCAGGACCACCATATATTCGGCCACCTTGGACGAATCATGGGTGAATCGGCTCCCCGAGCCGATTCACAGGACAACTGAGCCGATCGAGGCTCGTATTTAACGTGTACGTGTGTGCCCTGCAGAAACTAAGCGAGGCATCATCCACACCTTCGACCAGGTATAGGGTGGCACGCCCTGCGACCCAGCATCGGCGCGCGACCGGGAGGCTTTGCGGGCCGTCGCTCCGAGGGATCGGGCCAGCAGCCTAGTCATTCCGGCTCTACCGTGTTGGATCGCTGCCCGCCGGTGGGTTTCTGACGCCAACACATTCTGGCACGCCCGGTGGGACCATCTTCAACGACAACCACCTCGCCATCCACATCAGAGATGGCGGAAGAAACTCCGGTCACCTATGAGGAGCCCTCTGGCGAGCTCAAAAAAGAAGCATGACAGGGTCAAGGGGGTCCTCGGAACCAAACTCGTCGGCTTCCGTAGGGAGACCTGTTTGCGCGGCATCAAGCAACGGAGACACACACCCGCATCCTGGTGTCGACATGGCAGATTTTAACCACCGCGGAGGGAAGCTAGAGTTCTCCTTTGGCATCAGCACGGCGGGGCTCGCATGCCGCCGTGGCGAATGCAAAGGCAAAATCTACCCGACGAGCTCGAAAAGGCGGCGTACTAAACATAACATCGCCAGATTCTCGTGGGCCTACGAACGTAGGAGCCGATTTTAGGAGTCAGCTAAAATCGTGTTCCGGTCCGGGCTCAACATCGATCTAATGAACAAATGGGATGCGTCGTCTATGGCGCTGGAAGGAATCCACGTTGGTCCTAATAAAGCCGACGTCCGCACTACAGTACCTTAGCTAAACATAGAGCCGATTTCAGCAGTCACCTGGCAGAATCGGCTCGGGGGGCACCCAATCAGGGAGCGCGCACGACGCCGTTGGACATATGCGGAGAAGATTTAGTAGCCGGATGTAGCCGAATATAAATTTTTTTCGGATATGACCAGAACTGATGCATGGCAGTTGACTTGACAGAGAACAGAAAACAAGTTTACAAGTGGCAGTTCATTAAGAAGCCCTACTGAAGAAATGCATTAAGAGCGTGGAGAGCATCGGTACGGATTCGATCAACCTCAGCGATCTCGACCTCGTCGTCCTCGTCTCTCCCCATCACCAGCTGGCTGCTTAGGGCACGTATTTCAGCCAGGTCGGTCTTCAGGCGGTGAGGCCTTGCGCTTCCTCTTGGGAGCGAGCAATGATGGACTCCTCGTCTTGGATGAGTTGTTTGGTCTCCCTGGCCCTCCTTTCGAGATCCTCCAGCTCCTTGCGTAGGGACTCAAGTCCGGCACTATGAGTGGAAGTGGCGGTCTTTGCGTCTAAAGCAGCCTTCTTCTCGTTGAACGCCGGCATTTTTTACGGCTCTCAACGGGAGTTGGGCGCGGCGGAGATTAATCCTTTGACGAGCCGACTGCACCCTTGGCTTGGCGACAAAGTCACGTCGCCGAGTTTAGCTACTGCTGGACGGGGACAGGGATGTCCCAAGGATGCCCGATTGTCTCGGGTCCTCAACGAGCGTCAACCGAGGAGGAGAGCAGGACTCGGAGACGCTGTAGCGGGCCGTCGGCCTGCCGAGATTTGGCTCTTCACCTATTTTGGGGGCAGCTGGCTCGATGGAGTCGGGGTCGAATGTCGCAAGCTCGAAGGATCGCACCCCTGGGAAAAGAGCAAGAACGGTATGGGCACATGGCAGATATAAAGGAAGTAGAGAAGGAGGAAAGTATACCTCTCCCAAGAAAGGAAGGGAAGCCGAGGCGGTAACAATCGGCTTCGCAGTATGCTGGTCAGACGACTGGTTCGTCACACGTGGCGAGTTGGAGGGACCAGGGGCAGTAGGTGGCATCGGCACCTCTTCAACGACCCCGCTAGAAGTCTCATTGATGCAAGGGGATTGGTAAAGTAAGCCGTTAGTGACAAGACAACAGGGAACACGAGCTATCAAGAGGGTTACCTTTGAAACTGGCTAGGGGAGAGGCTTCAGGGCCCGTGCGAGCCCTTTGAACACATCGGCGCTTTATGCGCGACCTCGTTGGACGAAGGCGAGGCGCGGGCTCGGGAGTCGACCGTTTTCTAGAAGCCGGGGTTGGCGAGTCCGTCTGGCTCTGTGTAGTGGATCTGTCCGTACCGCGTGGGTAGGAGGCCCTGGGACTGGATTGTTCTCCCTCGCTGGAGTTCTCTTCGGTGGAAGTTTGAAAGAAGGAATACAACCATCTTACAAGGGTTGGGAAGGCAAGTGCGATCGATCGAAATATGGTGCAACTTACCTGCGAATTCGCTGGGGCAGGGGTTCTGCGCGGCAGGGTTTTCCTGACAGCCACCTTCCTCACCGCCGTCCTCGCCCGGGTCGAGGCTCGGGGGGCAACCGACTCCAAGGATGCTTTGTTTTTAGGAGCCGATTTCGGTGAAATCGGTTGGCCTTCCATTATAACTTTCTTCAGAGGTGGCGAACGCTGACAGAAGAGGACCACTGGGGCCGGAGGGAGGAATTCAAAGGGAGAACCATCGGCTTGCAGGGGAGCTGGGCCGTCTTGTTCCTGCCAAGAAGTGAAGTCAGTTCGCAGGCAAGGTACCATTAAAGGGTTGTGGGAAATATTTTAAGGAACAATACCTGCTCGGCGGAGATGACATGCGTGGCGTCAAGTTGTTTCAATTGCGGTCCTAGCGCCCTCCTAAAAACATGGGTCTTCCACATGGACCACCAAGTCTCGAAGCCATCAGTAGTGGAGGAGAAACGGAGGTTGTGAGGAATTGGGAGGGCCAAAGCATCAAAGAAGGTGTAGCACCTATGGCTGGTAAGGATGTCAGGCAGTTCGGCTCGACTTGCGGTCAGGTGGTGTAAGAATAAGTGCGGGGGCACTTGCCCGAGGCCGAGCTGACGGGCTACCACTACTGGTTGATAACACTCGTAACCGGGTTTGATGATCCGGTTTGAAGTGCTCATTCCAACAGGGAGAAAGCAGGACGAATCATGATAGAATATAGATGCCGGGTGCTATCGTCATCGGCAAAACTACCCAATCGGAAGGAGACTGGGTTTTCAAATTCCTCCGTTTCGGTATAAGGAAAGAACAGGGGGTTGGCCAGGAAGAAGACCTTGAACCACCCTGTGCTTCCTTAGGGATCAGCCTCTTGCCTGGGAGACCATACAGGGCTTGTCCGTAGCTGGTGCATCGAATATCCTTCCCGTTAACATGGGAAGGTGCGGGAGGTCGAGGTGGGAAGTGCGGGATCTGATCCCGAAAGTATAGCTGCGCCATAACTGAATAAACCACCAGGGACCGCCTTTTGTCCGAGAGAACGACTTGACAGACATCAATTGAAGAGATCGATAGACCTCTCCAAGGAACAGTTTGCCGATGCCGAGATGGGTGCCTTTGGCCAGTTCATAGGCTAGGGAGAGGTAATTCTTGGTAGGGGCAAGTGATGGGCATGAGATATGAAGTGTTCCAACCAAAAGTTTAGGAAGGTTGTGTGTTCTCGCTCCGTCCAGGGCCTTTGGTTTTCATATGGCGATCAAGGTAGGCGCCCCAGCTGGTACACTCCTTTTTAGAAGAAAGAGTGAAAGGGACTTTCGGCGTTTGAAAGCAGAGGGCTTGGAGACGCAATGTCCAGGCCTGTAATCATGGCTACATCTAGCAGGGTTGGTGTCATCGGGCCATGGCCGAATATGAAGCAGTTCATTGCGTCAGACAGAGAAGTAGCCGATGGTTTTGAATATTTTCATTCTTCTCAAGGGAGACAATGATAATGATAAGGCATCGGCTATCCCTATAGATTCCCAGGTGGCGTAATGGGTTTTGGATACTCTATTGTACCATGGCACCCAACCTTCGGGGGGGTTAGGCCAGGCTCGCAGGCAGTCGGCCCATGAAGTCAGATCTAGGTGCTGATTCACGAAGGGGATTCTGTTAGCTTCACATGAGATTAAATGAGCAGGGCTCTCGGAAGAACGGGGGCCAAGACACATGGAATTTGGGAGAGAAGGATGCGGCAATAGGATGTCGGAGACCTAAAATCAATGACGGAGTAGAACATTAAGTCAGGTGTTCCTCTATTCAATCCTTATATTGGCCCTAATGGAGGAGATGCGGTGGAGTATTACCTTCAAGCCAGAGACCATGGTGGCGGCGTTGGATGATTCCGCCATTCGGTGCGCTGCGGAGTTTGGAGCGCTGTGGTCGAGATCTGAAGCTCGCGAGATTGCGTAGGTGGCGGATTTTGGGGATCTGAGTTTGCTTTCTCAGACGGAGGTTGCAGGTGACCGTTTGGAGGGGTACCCAGGTTTGCCCTTGTTTGTTATATGGTAGGGGCCGGTGCGACGCCATCGGCTCTTTCGGGGTTTGTTTGACTTTGACTATCGGCTAAGTTAACTAGAAGCCGATTGTGTAGGAAAAAAAAAGAGCCGATTGCTTAAAGATTGCTGGAATCGTCGAGTGGTGTGGAAGAAGTGCTAATAGACAGTATTGCGACGGTTTTGATCTGCTACGACATGACCCTACGAGAGGAGAGCATAATGATTTTGGAAATGTTATTTCCAAAACCAGGGGGGCATGTGTTATCACCAGAATCTGACCAAGCCAGAGGTGGGCCGCGATCAAGATGGACTTAAGGATATATGCGTGGAGGGATGTGTGAAACGGCTTTGTTTACCAAGTTTGGGCTTGTTAGCCCGTGTATCTTTATAGTAGGTTATGTAGAGATTAGAATTTATCTCGTGCACGGTTTGGTGCACGCCCACATTAGAAAGTCCCTTGGACTATAAATATGTACCTAGGGTTTATGGAATAAACAACAACCAACGTTCAACACAAACCAATCTCGGCGCATCGCCAACTCCTTCGTCTCGAGGGTTCTTCGGTAAGCACCATGCTGCCTAGATCGCATCTCGCGATCTAAGCGACAGGCCTAGTTGTTCATGCGTTGCAATCGAAGCCTTTTTGATGGCGAGCAACGTAGTTATCGTAGACGCGTTAGGGTTAGCATCGTTCTTAGCATCATATGCTTGCGTAGTGCAATCCTAGCGCGTCTAGCCGTCCTTGTGCCTCATCATGGGTGCGGGCGGCACCCCGCTTGATCTTTATTTAGTAGATCTGATCCGTTATGGTCGATCCTTGATTCATCAAGGATTAGTATCGCAATAGTTAGGCCTTACAAAGGGTTGGAGGATCCAGCGGCATGCAGGGTGTAGTTTGCTGCCCCTAGACAGACGTTCCGAGGATCAACCTAGTGTTGGTTTTTAGGCCTTGTCTAGGGTGGCTTACGTTTACCGTGCGTGAGCGCGAGGCCCAATCGTGAGTAGGATGATCCGATTATGCGGTGAAAACCCTAGATCGTCGTGGATCTCATACGCTTTATATTGATCAAGCAGACCACCATATATTCGGCCACCTTGGACGAATCATGGGTGAATCGGCTCACGAGCCGATTCACAGGACCTGAGAGCCGATCGAGGCTCGTATTTAACGTGTACGTGTGCCCTGCAGGAAACTAAGCGAGGCATCATCCACACCTTCCTGACAGGTATAGGTCGTGGCACGCCCTTGCGACCCGGCATCGGCGCGCGACCGGGACTTTGCGGGCCGTCGCTCGGAGGGCCCCGCAACCCTAGTCATTCCCGGCTCTACCGTGTTGGCCAGTCGCTGCCCGGGTTCTCGCCAACATACTCTCTATCCATCGGATCGACAAACACAACATATAGAATTACATATAGATGATCGGATCATGTTAGGCAGCTCACAAGATCCAACAATGAAGCACAACAAGGAGAAGACGACCATCTAGCTACTGCTATGGACCCATGGTCCAGGGTGAACTACTCACTCATCACTCCGGAGGCGACCATGGCGGTGTAGAGTCCTCCGGGGAGATGAATCCCTCGGCAGGGTGCGGAGGCGATCTCCTGAATCCCCGAGATGGGATTCGCGGCGCGTCTCCGAAAGGTTTTCCGTATCGTGGCTCTCGGTACGGGGGTTTCGCGACAGACTTTAAGTAGGCGGAAGGTCAACGCGGGGGCCACACGAGGGCCTAGGGGGTAGGCCGGCGCGGCCAGGGCTTGGGCCGCGCCGCCCTAGCTCCTGGCTGCCTCGTGGCCCCACTTCGTTATCTCTTCGGTCTTGGAAGCTTCGTGCAAAAATAGGACCCTGGGCGAAAGTTCCGTCCAATTTGAGAATATTTCCTTACTAGGATTTCTGAAACCAAAAACAGCAGAAAACAACAACTGGCTCTTCGACATCTTGTTAATAGGTTAGTTCCGAAAATGCATAAATATGACATATAATGTGCATAAAACATGTAGGTATCATCAATAAAGGGCATGGAACATAAGAAATTATCGATACGTTGGAGACGTATCATCCCCAACTTAGTTCTGCTCGTCCGAGCAGGTAAAACGATAACAAAGATAATTTCTGAAGTGACATGCCATTATAATCTTGATCATACTATTTGTAAACATATGTAATGAATGCGGCGATCAAAGCAAAGGTAATGACATGAGTAAACAAGTGAATCATATAGCAAAGACTTTTCATGAATAGTACTTCAAGACAAGCATCAATAAGTCTTGCATAAGAGTTAACTCATAAAGCAATAAATCAAAGTAAAGGTATTGAACATAAGAAATTATCGATACGTTGGAGACGTATCAAAGGTTTTCCGTATCGTGGCTCTCGGTACAGGGGGTTTCGCAACGAAGGCTATTTGTAGGCGGAAGGGTAGGTCAAAGGGCGTCACGAGGGGCCCACATATAAGCCAGGGCTGGGCGCGCCGCCCTGGTGTGTGGCCACCTCGTGGCCCCACTTCGTCTCCCTTTCGGTCTTCGGAAGCGTGTAAAAATAGCCCCTGGGCGTTGATTTCGTCCAATTCGAGAATATTTCCTTACTAGGATTGCTGAAACCAAAAACAGCAAGAAAACAACAAATGGCACTTCGGCATCTTGTTAATAGGTTAGTGCCGGAAAATGTATAATAATGTAAAGTATGTATAAAACATTCAAGTATTGTAATAAAAGTAGCATGGAACATAAGAAATTATAGATACGTTTGAGACATATCAAGCATCCTTAACTTCGACTCGTCCTCGAGTAGGTAAACGATAACACAAATAATTTCTGAAGTGACATGCTACCAACATAATCTTGATCAACATTATTGTAAAGCATATGAGATGAATGGAGTGATCTGAACAAAAGATTGCTAACAAAGATAATGACTAAGCAAATGAATCATATAGCAAAACTTTTCATGAATAATACTTTCAAGACAAGTATCAATAAGACTTGCATAAGAGCTAACTCGTAAGCAATAAATTCAAAGTAGAATGCATTGAAGCAACACAAAGGATGATTAAGTTTCAGCAATTGCTTTCAACTTGTAACATGTATATCTCATGGATATTTGTCAACATAGAGTAATATAACGGGTGCAATAAGTAAACATGTAAGAATCAATGCACACAGTTAACACAAGTGTTTGCTTCTAAGATAGAAAAAGTGGGTAAACTGACTCAACAATAAAGTAAAAGAATGGCCCTTCGCATGGATTACTATTTTTGTGCTAGAGCTTTTGTTTTGAAAACATAGAAACAATTTTGTCAACGGTAGTAATAATTCATATGTGCTATGCATAATACTTCCTACAAGTTGCATGTCTCATGCATAGAGTACTAATAGTGCTCGCACCTTGTCCTACTTAGCTCGGAAACACGGATTCTCATCGCATAACATATGTTTCAACCAAGTGTCACAAAGGGGTACCTCTATGCCGCCTGTACAAGTGTCTAAGGAGAAAGCACGCATTGGATTTCTCGCTTTTGATTATTCTCAACTTAGACATCCATACCGGGACAACATAGACAACAGATAATGGACTCCTCTTTTTAATGCTTAAGCATTCAACAACGGTTAATATTCTCATAAGAGATTGAGGTTGTATGTCCAAACTGAAACTTCCACCATGATACATGGCTTTAGTTAGCGGCCCAATGTTCTTCTCTAACATATGCATACTCAAACCATTTGATCATGAAGTCCACTTACTTCTGACAAGACGAACATGCATAGCATCTCACATGATATCCAACAAAGGTAAAGTTGATGGCGTCCCCAGAAACATGGTTACCGCTCAACAAGCAACTTATAAGAATTAAGACACATAACTACATATTCATCACCACAATAGTTTTTAAGCTATTTGTCCCATGAGCTATATATTGTAAAGGTAGAGGAATGAAATTTTAAAGGTAGCACTCAAGTAATTTACTTTGGAATGGCAGAAAAATACCACATAGTAGGTAGATATGGTGGACACAAATGGCATGGAGTTTGGCTCAAGGTGTTTGGATGCGAGAAGCATTTCCTCTCAGTACAAGGTTTGGGCTAGCAAGGTTGTTTGAAGCAAACACAAGTATGAACGGGTACAACAAAATTCACACAAGAACATATTGCAAGTATTATAAGGCTCTACTGTCTTCCTTGTTGTTCAAACACTTTACCCGAAAATATCTAGACTTAGAGAACAATCATGCAAACCAAATTAAACAAGCTCTACAGTAATTCTTCATTAATAGATTAAACTACATGATGCAAGAGCTTAAACATGATCTATGAGAGCTCAAACAATTGCCAAATTATTAAACCATATGCAGCACTTTCCAATTCCAACCAAATAGCAATCTAACGAAGCAATTAGCTTTCGCCATGAACATTAAAGCACAATTAAGAACACAAGTGTTCCATAAGAAAAAGCGGAGCGTAATATCTCCAATATAAGAATGGCGGGATCCAACTTTATTCAAAACAAAACAAAAATAAAAACAAACCGATGCTCCAAGTAAAGAACATAAGAATGTGACGGAATAAAAATATAGTTTCACTAGAAGTGACCTGATAATGTTGTCGATGAAGAGGGCCTTGGGCATCCCCAAGCTTAGATGCTTGAGTCTTCTTAAAATATGCAGGGATGAACCACCGGGGAATCCCCAAGCTTAGACCTTTCACTCTTCTTGATCATAGTATATCATCCTCTTCTCTTGACCCTTGAAAACTTCCTTCACACAAACTTCAAGCAAACTCATTAGAGGGTTAGTGCATAACCACAAATTCACATATTCAGAGGTGACACAATCATTCTTAACACTTCTGGACATTGCACAAAGCTCCTGAAAGTTAATGGAACAAAGAAACTCATTCAACATAGCAAAAGCGGCAATGCGAAATAAAGACAGAATCTGTCAAAAACAGAACAGTCCATAAAGATGCATCTGGAAGGGGCACTTAACTTGATCAAATGGAAAAACTCAAAACCAATGAAAGTTGCGTACATATCTGAGGATCACGCTCGTAAAGTTTTAGATTTTTTTGATTTTTTTACAGAGACTTATGCCAGAATTCGTGACAGACAGCAATGCTGTTTCTGCGCAGCGATCCCAAATATAGCATCAACTTTAGCATAGAAACTTTACTTGGCACAAAAACATGATAAGGAGAGGTTGCTACAGTAGTAAACAACTTCCAAGACTCAACAATACAGTAAATAAAATGAAACATGGGTTATCTCCCAAGAAGTGCTTTTCTTTAACGCCTTTCAGCTAGGCGCAGAAAGTGCAAATCAAGTAACATCAAGAGAAGAAGCATCAACACCATAGCTTGTTCTAATAATAGAATCAAAAGGCAACTTCATTCTCTTTCTAGGAAGTGTTCCATACCTTTCTTGAGAGGAAATTGATATTTAATATTACCTTCCTTCATATCAATAACAGCTCCAACGGTTCGAATAAAGGTCTTCCCAACACAATAGGACAAGATGCATTGCATTCGATATCCAAGACAACAAAGTCAACGGGGACAAGGTTATTGTTAACCGTAATGCGCACATTATCAATCCTCCCCAAAGGTTTCTTTTTAACATTATCGGCAAGATTAACATCCAAATAACAATTCTTTAATGGTGGCAAGTCAAGCATATCATAAATCTTTTTAGGCATAAAAGAAATACTTGCACCAAGATCACATAAAGCATTACACTCAAAGTCATTGAATTTAATTTTAATGATGGGCTCCCAACCATCTTCTAACTTCCTAGGAATAGAAGCTTCAAGTTTTAATTTCTCTTCCCTAGCTTTAATGAGAGCATTTGTAATGTGTTTTGTAAAGGCTAAATTTATAGCACTAGCATTGGGACTTCTAGCAAGTTTTTGTAAGAACTTTATAAATTCAGTAATATGACAATCATCAAAATCTAAACCATTATGTTCTACAGCAATGGAATCATTGTCACCAATATTTTGAAAAAATTCAGCAGTTTCAGGCAATTTTGTGCGCTTTGCACTAGGAGTAGAAACATTGCCAACACCAATTATTTTACCATTGATAGTAGGAGGTGCAGCAACATGTGAAGAATTAACATTACTAGTGGTGGTAATAGTCCATACTTTAGCTACATTATTTTCTTTAGCAAGTTTTTCTTTTTCTTCTATATCCCACCTAGCATGCAATTCAGCCAACAATCTAATATTATCATTAATTCTAACTTGGATGGCATTTGTTTTAGCAAACCTAGCATCTTCAACTTTCTCAGGCATAACTTTCAATTTAGATCAACATCAAAAGCAAGACTATCAACCTTGGAAGCAAGAATATCAATTTTACCAAGCTTTTCTTCAACGGTTTTATTGAAAGCAGTTTGTGTATTAATAAATTCTTTAAGCATCACTTCAAGACCAGAGGGTACACTCTTATTATTATTGTAAGAATTACCATAAGAATTACCATAACCATTACTATTAGAAGGATATGGCCTAAAGTTGTTGTTACCATAATTATTCCTATAAGCATTGTTGTTGAAATTATTGTTCTTAATGAAATTCACATCAACATTTTCTTCTTGAGCAACCAATGAAGCTAAAGGAACATTATTAGGATCAATATGAGATCTACCATTTGCAAGCATAGACATAATAGCATCAATCTTATCACCCAAAGAAGAGGTTTCTTCAACAGAATTTACCTTCTTACCTTGAGGAGTTCTTTCAGTGTGCCATTCAGAGTAATTGATCATCATATCATCAAGTAATTTAGTTGCGGCGCCTAAGGTGATGGACATAAAAGTACCTCCAGCAGCTGAATCAATAGGTTCCTTGAGGAAAAATTCAATCTGCATAAAGGTTTGGATGATCATCCAAGTAGTCATCCATGGGTTGGGCAATTCTTTACCAAAGATTTCATTCTCTCCCATGTGAGCAACATGTTCATTATCAAATTGTTTAAAATTCATTATGCTACTTCTCAAAGATATAATCTTAGCGGGAGGATAATATTTACTAATAAAAGCATCTTTACATTTAGTCCATGAATCAATACTATTTTTAGGTAAAGATAGCAACCAATCTTTAGCTCTTCCTCTTAGTGAGAAAGGAAACAATTTCAGTTTTATAATATCACCATGTATATCCTTATACTTTTGCATTTCACAAAGTTCAACAAAATTATTAAGATGGGCAGCAGCATCATCAGTACTAACACCAGAAAATTGCTCTCTCATAACAAGATTCAGTAAAGCAGGTTTAATTTCATAGAATTCTGCTGTAGTAGCAGGTGGAGCAATAGGAGTACATATAAAATCATTATTATTTGTGCTAGTGAAGTCACACAACTTAGTATTTTCAGGAGTACCCATTATAACAGTAATAAAGTAAACTAGGCAAATAAAGTAAAGACAAGTAACTAATTTTTGTGTGTTTTGATATAGAGAACAAGATAGTAAATAAAGTAAAGCTAGCAACTAATTTTTTGGGTTTTGTTTAAGTGCAGCAAACAATGTAGTAAATAAAATAAAGCAAGACAAAAACAAAGTAAAGAGATTGGAAGTGGAGACTCCTTGCGGCGTGTCTTGATCTCCCCAGCGGCGCCTAACCACTTGATGCGCGTAGATGTACACGTCCGTTGGGAACCCCAAGAGGAAGGTATGATGCGCAATGACAAGTTTTCCCTCAGAAAGAAACCAAGGTTATCGAACCGTAGGAGCCAAGAAGCACGTGAAGGTTGTTGGTGGAGGAATGTCGTGCGGCGCAACACCAGTGAAACCGGTGCCAACGTGGAACCTGCACAACACAATCAAAGTACTTTGTCCCAACGTAACATGAGGTTGTCAATCTCACCGGCTTGCTGAAAACAAAGGATTAAGCGTATCGAGTGGAAGATGGTGTTTGTTTGCAAAGAACAGTAAACATAGAATGTATTCAGATGTAAAAGAATGGACCGGGTCCACGGTTCACTAGTGGTGTCTCTCCAATAAGATAACTAACATGCTGGGTGAACAAATTACAGGCGAGCAATTGACAAATAAAGATTCAATACATATCAACGATGATTACTATGTGATTTAATCACGGCATTACGACAAAGTACATAGACCGCTATCCAGCATGCATCTATGCCTAAATAATCCACCTTCAGGTTATCATCCGAACCCCTTCCGGTATTAAGTTGTAAACAATGAGATAATTGCATTAAGTATGGTGCGTAATGTAATCAACACAAATATCCTTAGACAAAGCATCAATGTTTTATCCCTAGTAACAGCAGACATCCACAACCTTAGAACTTTGTCACTGTCCCGATTCAATGGAGGCATGAACCCACTATCGAGCATAATTACCCCCTCTTGGAGTTACAAGTATCAACTTGGCCAGAGCCTCTACTAGCAACGGAGAGCATGCAAGAACATAAACAACACATATATGATAGATTGATAATCAACTTAACATAGTATTCTCTATTCATCGGATCTCACCAAACACAACATGTAGCATTACAAATAGATGATCTTGATCATGTTAGGCAGCTCACAAGATCTAATGCAAAAGCGAAGCGGAGAAGCCATCTAGCTACGCTATGGACCCATAGTCCAAGGATGAACTACTCACGCATCAATCCGGAGGCGGGCATGATGATGTAGAGCCCCTCCGTGATGATTCCCCTCTCGGCGGTGCGAGGCGATCTCCGAATCCCCGAGATGGGATTCGCGACGGCGTCTGGAAAGTTTTCATATCGTGGCTCTCGGTACGGGGGTTTCGCAACGAAGGCTATTTGTAGGCGGAAGGGTAGGTCAAGAGGCGTCACGAGGCCCACACAACGGCCGCGCCCGGGGCTGGGCCGCCACCCTGGTGTGTGGCCACCTCCCCACTTCGTCTCCCTTTCGGTCTTCGAAGCTTCGTGTAAAAATAGGCCCCCGGGCGTTGATTTCGTCCAATTCGAGAATATTTCCTTACTAAGATTTCTGAAATCAAAAATAGCAGAAAACAGGAACTGGCACTTCGGCATCTTGTTAATAGGTTAGTCTGGAAAATGTATAATAATGCTGTAAAGTATGTATAAAACATTCAAGTATTGTAATAAAAGTAGCATGGAACATAAGAAATTATAGATACGTTTGAGACGTATCAGCCGACATCATCGGCTACGAAGAACCAGACCTCTCTGGAGGTGTCGAAGGTGTAGACTACCTGATAGTCTACGGAACCGGGGAGGGTTCCGGAGGAGATCAATCTTAGACCTATTAGTAGTAGTAATAGTACCCGAGCAGTCCGAACTTCTAGTATTTAACTGCTCGTTGGAATAAATGTATAGTCTCGTGAGACTTTTATATTGTAAGTTAAGTTGGGTTCGCCTCGAACCCAGGAGTAACCCTCTGACCCAAGAGGAGCTCCTGATGATATATGGTTTGTAATATATATGAATATGTTATGGAGCTATGTTCTGTTGTACTACTCTGAGGGATGTAATATTTGCGGATTGGTACTTCGCGAATGTTATATCAACGACTGGCATACTACAACATGCAGTGGTATGCAGGGTCACCACAGGTTCCCAACGGACGTGTGCATCTCCGCGTATCACCTCCTCGACCAATGCTGAGCTGGTCACTTCCCCAACGGTTAGATTTCGGCTTGGACTATAAATAGCCCTTCTTCCACCTTGGGCTGGATAAGTTCTTCCACTCTCTCTCCTCCATTGTTGACTTTGAAGAACTTGCCATATCTCTTGATTCCCCCCATGATTCTTGCTCATTCTTGAGGGATCTAAGAGAGGAGATCTACATCTACAATCCCCACCAATCCATCTCTCCTCTAAGTGAGGGGAACTCTTGGGATCTAGATCTTGGAGTCATTTGTTGATTTCCTCTTTGTTCTTCCTCTCCAATCTCATCCTAGCATTCGTTGCTTTGGTGGGATTCGAGTGTGAAGGATCTGAACACCTCTAGTGTTCTTGCTTTGCATCATTGCATAGTGTTGAGCTCTCCACCACGATTAGTTCGAGTGAGAGACCGTGAGCTTGTTACTCTTGGAGGGAGACCTCCTAGTTGGCTTGGCGGTTGATGCTCCGGTGATCTCTTAAAGAAGAAAATGAAGAGGCCCGGGCTTCTCCTTCGTGGAGCTTGTGAAGTGGTTTTGGAGCTTGCCATTTCCGGAGTGGAGGAAAAGCTAACCATAAGGAAAGGGCCATTATCCTTCGTGTGTTTGGCTCGGAGAATAGGGTGAGCCTTCGTGGCGTTGGGGAATCCTTCGTGGGACCTCCACCCTCCAAACGTGACGTACCTTCTTGCAAAGGAAGGGAACACGGGAATACATCCTCG
Organism: Lolium multiflorum; assembly: GCA_030979885.1. NCBI lineage: Eukaryota > Viridiplantae > Streptophyta > Magnoliopsida > Poales > Poaceae > Lolium > Lolium multiflorum. The sequence goes on along the minus strand of CM061749.1, from coordinate 182,246,439 downwards.
TCTCCGCGTGCCTCGGTTATTTCTATACCCGAGCTTACTTTTCTTGTGATAGCCATCGTGCTTGAAGTACATATATCTTGCTATCACTTGTGCTACATATATCTTGTGCCTATCTTGCTTAGCGCTAGTTGTTATTGTTGCACTTAGTTGAGCCTAGCATATTTAGGATTTGTGCTTGTAAAATAAACGTTAGTTTAATTCCGCATTCTTATAGGCCAAATACGTAAGAGTTTTTAAACGCCTATTCACCCCCTCTCTAGGCGACATCTCGTCCTTTCATGCATGTATGGAAATTAAGGTTAGGCATGTTTAGGTATTTAGTTTGGTTGCTAACATTATGTTTTGGTGTAGTTTCAGCCCTGTTTTTGATAGTCTGCACCGGTAACAAATCTAGTAGCTAGAGGAAAAAAATGACGTTTGGTTATGTGCTAAAATTGACCTACGAGTTTGAAAGTACACGGATGCCGCCTAGAGGAAGGGGGTGAATAGAAAGTTTAAAACTTATAGGATATTGGCATAAAAATACGGAATAAAATTAGCCTTTAATTTGTCAAGCACAAAACATGTATAACTAGGGCTCACCTATGATTATAGACCAATTATTCTGTGCAATGTCATCTATAAAATCATTGCTAAATGTATCGCCAATAGACTGAAACCTCATTTGCCAGACTACATTCACCCTTCTCAACAATCTTTCATCGAAGGAAGATGTATAAGTAATAGCATTATTATTGCTCAAGAAATAACCCACTCTTTTGCTTTAAACTCATGGAAACAAAGTGCTTTCATGCGCTTAAGATAGATTTAGCCAAAGATATTGATCGAGTAGAGTGAAATTTTATTGTTCAGGCTCTCGCACGTAAAGGGTTGCATAGTCATTTCATCAACCTTATCCATGCTTGAGTTTCCTCTCAGACTTTTTCTGTCATCATAAATGGCCAACAGTTTGCGAGATTCCATGGAAACAGAGGTATCCGGCAAGGATGTACTCTGTCCCCTTACCATTTTTGTTTTGGTCATAAATGAATCGTCGATAGCTCTCCAAGAAGCCATGTCCACTAACTGTTTTGCAGGGATCATGCTAGGGCCAGACTGTCCCCTGATCCGCTCTTTTATTTTTGCAGATAATCTCTTAGTGTGCGGAGCAAGAGGCGAACAGAATGAAGCAAATCATTCAGGTTTTTTGGTGGCAGATCAGGGCAAATTCTAAACTGGGCAAAATCTAGTATCATTTTTAGTAAGCATGTGTGTTCAAGCATGACTAACTTGATAAAGAAAATTTTCCCTGTCCCTGACATTGATAATAATTTTATTCATCTTGGACACCCGCTAATTATTCTTGGAAAATATAAATCGACTGCCTAAAATTTTGTGATTGACAAATTTAGATCTAAACTCTCTACTTATAAAGCTGATCAACTCTCTCATGCGGCTAGGCTTGAACTAAGAAAATCATTTTTCTCTTCCATCCCTGTTTATTACATGTCCAATATACCGTTCACAAAAAAAATTATTGCTATCATTAGGAATTTCTAGTGGGCAGGTATAAGGGAAGATTCAAACTCGAAAAGCTTGTGGCTTAGAGCCTGGAAAGACATATGTGCTCCAAAAAAGGAAGGAGGACTAGGTATAAGGAACTTGCAAGCTGTAAATCAAGGTCTAATCCTTATGGCAGCTTGGAGAATTGCTGACCAACCTGACAGTTTTCTTCATGCAACCTTAAGATCCAAATGCTTTCCTGGTTCATCGATTTGGCGCCCAAATTCGAATGCTCCAAAATCTGTCTTTTGGGCATCCATTCTAAAGATTCTCTCCATCCTTAAGGCACATTCTTTCTACCAAATTTCAGTGGGTTGCCTTTTAGTCTGGAGCACACCCTGGTGTGATGGCTCGGCTCAAATTTATGAATCTTTGATTATTCAATCTGACATTTTCACTTATCTAGTCCAAGTAAAGGATCTCTGGATGCCAGGACGACAAGCTTGGAATTCCCAATTAATCGATCAACTTTTTCAAAATCCTCTTGCTAACAGTATTAAAAGAACTCCCATTATTTGCTCACCAGACAACGATATTCTATATTGGAGACTAACACCTTCAGGTAAATGTAACTCCAAAAGTGCCTACAGGGCTTGCCTAAATGTTTTGCAGCAGCATGGAGAACCAAGACCAAGGCAAGTAACCCCTACAACCATTCAACTCCTAAATCAGATTTGGAAGAACAGAAAGGTAACTCCGAGAGTGCAGACTTTCGGTTGGCGTCTCATATGGAAAGCTATGCCAACAGGAGCTCGAGCAGGTAAGGATAGCAAGCACATTTCCAAATTTTGCAGTAGATGCGGGTTACAAGAAGATGATACACACTTGTTATTTCTCTTTTGCAAGAGCTGCTTGGTTCAGTCATCCATGGTATATAAAAATTGATCAAATTGTAAATTGTAGCAAACCATAACAATATGACTCAGATTCTATTACACATCTTGAGTATGACTCACTCCTATGCTTCTATTGACAATGTCCTCACCTTTATGTGGTATCTGTGGAAGGTGCGGAATGATTACATCTTTAACAGAAAAGACACTAATCTCAAACAGATATATGATAAGGCAAATGCTATTCACAAGGGATTACAAAAAAAAGTCTGATTATTACAATTGTTGTCTATTAAATCTTTGAGGTTATTGCACCACAAGTACAAGAACTTGCACTCTATGTGCATTTTCATACAAAATCTTGCAAAACGTGTTCCACTCATACAAGAACTTGTCCACTATGTGCACAACTCATACAATTCAATGTGGGGGCGACACGTGGCAGTTTGGAGGCGGGAGAGGAGGGTTTGCATTGCAGCGTTGAAGAAAAAGGATAATTGCAAACAGGTCCTCGCACCTCTCTGTATAACCACCGCAGAAATCACGGAACAGGACATTGCCTTCCTTTCTCTTCGTCGTGGGTGGCGACGACGCGGGCGAGTTCGTGGGCGGCGGCGGCGGACATGGCGGACGATCCACGTCGGCGAGAGTGGCGCGAGGAACCTCCGCAGTATGGTACGTCTCGTGGCCGTCCTCGTTTTCTGTTTCTCCTCTTCTTCTCTGCGTTTCTCCTCCACGGCCATGGATTTTCGTGGGGCCGATCGAGCTTATGTGTGGACGATTAGCTGCGCAAAATTAGTCGGAGACGTCGTTGTAGTGCTTAGGGATAGGTTTTGGGAAGGTTTTGGTCGAGATGGTAGGTGTTCATGTTTGGCTCCAGAAAATTTTGATCAGAAAAGCTCCGATTTTTGCAGATGAACAAGTCGATTCAGCTCAGATGAATGCATCTATTCCATTGCTGGTATTGTGTTTGCAACAATGTAGCAATAATCCATCTTGTTTTACGAAGTTTTGGTCCAAATCGAAGCTGCACAAGTTAACTGAATATGAAGCTGAATTTTTAACTGAATTTCGACAGTTCACTGTTTACTGAATTTTAACACTTGACCTGAATTCTGCAGATGATCCAGATAGATTTACTGTTGAGTTGGATCATGTAAGGGTACTTTACCCTTATTCATTATTTTGGTAACTATGACACCGTGCTAGAGTATTTGGACTAATACATGTCTACAAGATAATTCACAGGTATTAGCCAAAGAGGTATAATGGTGTATCGATGGAACAAGAAGGCAGGAGACCCCCAATTCGATGAAGAATCAGAAGGTTTTCCAGAGCTGGTCCGGAATCTGGTGGACCGGCCCTGAGCCGGACCACCCACCACCGGACCAAGCACAGGTGCCATCTGGCAAGATCAAGTAAAGAATGAAGAGCTGCCGGTGGCGTCCGTCACATTTGGACCGCTGCTCCGGTTTGTGCCCGGTCGGACCGGGCACGACCGCGTCCGATGCCAACCGCCTATGCGCTGTGCCATCGGGCACTATCCAGTAAAGAATGGCGCCTGCCGTCAAGACCCGGTCCCAGCTCCGGTTGAAACCGGCCGGCCGGTCGGTGGCCGGTCGGGCTGGACCGCTGTCCGCGCCGGATCCGGCCGCCGGGCTCCTCGAGGAATCGCGATGTGGCAAGTGACCAACGGCCATATTTGAAGAACACTATAAATAGGCCTTCTCCTACCTCCGAACAGTTAGGCACTACACTACAAGCTGTTCTTGAGCTCCTACTCTCATACTCCATTGTTAGAAACACCAAAAGCCTCAGATCTCCTCCTCCTCCACCCAAACTCAAATTCCTCCGGGGAAATGATAGAGGAGGACCCGATCTACCGTTCTACCAAGCCAAATCCAATTCCCCCTTGTATTCATCAAGAAGCTTGCTTCCTAGGGTTCCTTGAAACCCTAGGTGGGCAAGAGGAGTCCGGAAGCATCCGGGCTGTGGATCTGCTCCGGGCAAGATTGTGAAGGTTTGGAGGCTACCTCAAAGTCTACCACAAGTGAGAGAGCTATTCCTTCGTGGGATAGGCTCCGGAGAATAGGGTGAGCCTTCATGGCGCGGGGAATCCTTCGTGGGACCTCCACTCCTCCAAACGTGACGTACCTTGTTGCAAAGCAAGGGAACACGGGAATACATCCTCGTCTCCGCGTGCTATCGGTTATCTCTAACCGAACTCCTTACTTGTGATTTAACTGCCTGTGAGAGCCTTCGTGCTCGAGTTAGTTGTATCCTCATATAGGTTGCTTCACCTAGTTTGCATTAGGCTCACCTTTATATTCCGCAAAGCCTAATATTGCAAAAAAAGAATTAAAATCTGTAGAAACCTATTCCCCCCTCTAGGTTTACCATCTCTATACTTTCAATTGGTATCAGAGCCTGGACTCTTTTTAAGGGCTTCACCGCCTTAAGAGTGAGATGGAAAAACTATTCGAGGGTCTAGATGATGACTCTAACCTTTCGGTTAAAGAAATGAAATCTAGATTCTTGGCATATGATGCCGAGAAGAAGAAAAAGGATGATGAACTACAAAGCCAAATGGCAGAAATGTCTGTCATGCTTAAGAACCTAACTGCTAGTGGAGCTCCTAGTGGGACTTTGGGCTCTAAGGAAACTTACAATGAAGTTAACCATGACTATCCCAGAAACACTTCACCCATGCCTCATATAAACCATAGTGGGACCGTTCCCCATTTTGATGGAACTCACTTTCCACATTGGAAATCTTCTATGGAATCTCATATTCGCAGCTGCAGTGTGGAGCTATGGGAGATCATTCTTCATGGATACCGCGAGCCACAAGATCCTATTCGATTGACCTCCACCGATTTCTACAACCGTCAACTCAATGCCTCCGCACGTGACAAGATTAGAAGTGGCATCAATCGCAAGCTCCTTGATCAAGTCAATGACATCGGCTCCGCTAAAGAGTTGTGGGATCGAATCGTAGTACTCCAAGAGGGAACCGATTTGATCCAATAAGCTCTTTATGAGACCGCAAAGCAAGAAGCTCACCGGTTCATGATTTGAGAAGGAGAATCCGTGGCCGATGCCTATGCAAGGCTTGGTGCTCTTAGAGTAAGGATCAAGGGACTTGGTGCTGAGAAGTATGATGACGGCTTTGAGATGAATGAAGGATTCATAAAGTCCAAGGTCATTGCTATGATTGCTGTCAAGCAAGAAGATACCAACCTTGCACTCAACTTGCAAATCATGACCAAGAGTGCCGATCTGAACTCCGATGATCTAGTCTCCTATGTGGCCGCCAATGAAAACATGGCCAAGGCAGGAAAAATGCTCATGGCAATGAACCGTGTTGATGAAGCCTCACACAACCATGAAGCATCACGCAACCTTGCTCTCAAGGCTAGAGCTGACCATGGAGGAGAAGAAGAATATGAAATTGAAGAAGATGAGGAGATGACTTCAACTAGTGACATCGCCACTGACTTTGCCTTCTTTGCCAAGAAGTACAAGGGAAAGTTGCCTATGCTCCTCAATGACAAGAAGAAGAGAACTTGCTACAATTGTGATGAAGAGAGCCACTTTGCAAATGAGTGCCCTTATGAGAAAAGGGTTGACAAGCCCAAGTTCATCAAAGGGGTCAAGCCAAGATTGAAGCCAAACCCAATCAACGATCGATACAAGAGGAACAAGGGAAGAGCCTTTGTTGGGGCCGAGTACTTGTCCGATGAAGAGGAAGATGAGGAGAAGGAGGCCGGAGTGGCCGGCTTGGCTTTCTCTAAGCCCGGGTCACTCTTCACATATGACTACTCCAAGGATTACTCCACGAAGAATGATGTTGGTTCTTCCTTCATGGCAAGAACAACTCAAGATGATGACTCCGATGACTCTACCTCATCTACAATCGTTGGCTCTTGTCTTATGGCAAGAGAAACCAAGGTAATGGAACCCCCACCTTCTTTATCTAGTGTCCTTGATGATGAAACTGAAAATCAAGAAGAATTAACTGTGCTTAAGGAACTTTACAATGTTAGATGCACCCTTCATGGTGAAGCTCTTGTCAAATTTGATTTATTGATGGACTCTCTCAAAGAAAAGGATGAGTCCATTGAGGAATTAGAATATCATTTGAATGATAAGGAAAGGAGATTCAATCTCCTAAGGCAAGAGCTAAAAACCGAAAGGTGCATATCTCAAGGTCTTAAGCAACAAATTGAAACTTATGAACTAGATAAAGTTAAGGATCTTGAAACTATTGAAAGGGCTCAATCATTGACTCAAGAGCTTAATGCCTCAAAGGAGGAGCTTGAAGTTGCTCATGCTTCTCTCACTAGGGATCTTGACCACCTTGAAAGAGCTAACAAACTTGTCAAGGATGAGCTCAAGAAACTTGGAAAGAACCATGACCTACTCCAAGAAACCTACTCCAAAGCTCTTGAATCAATGAATGATTCTATTGTTGATAAAAATGTTGCTAGTTCCTCCACCACCTTTACTAGTGAGCATGCTAAGCTTGTTGCGGAACATGTTCGTTTACAAGAGGAACTATCTTTGCATGTTGAGACCAACACATATCTTAAATCTTTGGTAACCAAATATGGTCTCAACTATTATCCTAATGAATCGGCTTGTGAGCAAGCAACTACTCTTGAGGAGAATGTTAGGTTGAAGAAAGAACTTGCCAAGTTCACCACAACCAAGAGTAAGATGGGATTGGATGACCTCTTGAGTAAGCAAAGGTCAAACAATCAAAAGTATGGACTTGGGTATGATCCCAAGCCCTACAAGAAGAACAACTACAAGAAAGAGAAGCCCGCTCAAGAAAAGAACAAGAAGGTCACTAATGATGGCAAAGCCCCAAAGGGCAAAGCCACTAGTGGTGATCGCACGGGGCCAAACAATCACTATGCTTTATTTGTTGATTATTATGGTGATGTTTATGCTAACTATGTTGGTCCTCGTAATGGCTATGCTTATAGAGGGTACTCATTTGGGTACCAAAAGATCTTGTTGCCATGACTAGTGACATGGGCATACCCTTCGGGTACCCGTTATTAGTATACCTGGCTCGGCCCAATATGGAGAAGACCCAATATGGAGAAGACCCAACAAGGCAACCCGAAGAAGTAGTCGACTAGGACTCTTGTAAAACCCTAGGCTGGTTGCATATATAAAGCCAGCGAGGGCACCCGATAGGAGGGAGGCCAACAGATAGACAGAATATAGACAATATGGCCCCGCCTATGGCGGCACCCTGTAAATATATCATCATATAGTGGATTGCTAGCAGCACGTAGGGATCCTCCACCGAGGGGACCCGAAGCTGGGTACGTCGTGTGGCTAATCTCGTCCCCGGAATCTCCATCGTCGTTCTCTCCCGAAACCCTAGTCTACAATACGTAGGCATTGCCGAGGTGTTCCCTCGTCAATTGGCGCCGTCTGTGGGAAGTCGTGACGATTGGATTTTGTTATCCGGGCGGGATCTCTCGTCATCTTCATCAAAAAGCACAACTTTCGGGCGTCTCCAAAAAAAAAGCCTGCGCAAGGACGGTCTGTGACGAGGGCGCCTGATCCATTAACGCCAGCAAGATCTGCATCTGGTGGTGGTCGTGACAAACTCGGTTGGCGCAGTGGGCTCCGGTTCGCTAAATCACGCGTACTACCCCAACTTCCTGGTCTGATCTTCACGAGCGTCAGAGAAGAAGAAAAAAAAAAGCTAAAGGACTCATCCACGCACACGATTGATATGCTCTGAGTCGCGATTTCAGGGGAAAAGAGAAGACAACCCACATGATCGTCAGGAATCAACCTTACGAAGCTAAGTATTTTGACGCCAATTCAATGTACTAGATCTCTATTGTTTATTGCTTTTCTCTTGCATCCATCAAAGTAAACTAGAACCGACTTCTGGCTACTTAATTTTCTATGCGCTCCTTAGCGTGTCGCTGCAATAATCAGCCTAGCTTGAGCAGATGAGACCTTGTATACTACTGAATCTCGTAATTTTACAAAGATATATTTTATTTGCCTTGTGCGCTACTCTCATGCATGTAGATAACTATTCATTGCGGACTCGCCGTTGCGGACTTGCCATCCGACACAAATACCATTAGGTTTTATTTTCCCAATTAGTTACTGTTCACAAAATTTATTTGACCAATTTTTTCGTTCGTGTTGTTATTTGCGCACAGTTTTTTTTTGCGCCATAATATAACTGCAGATCGGAACAAGCTTCGACTGCTTCGCCGCGCACAGTCGCCATGCTCGGGGGCTCGCCCGCCAATGCACTGGCCTCGCCGGGGGCTCGCCTGCCGCGAACCCGACGATTCTCTCCTCCATGCCGACTACTTCCACCGTGTCAAATATTTTCGGCTAAACGCCGCACGGCTCCGCTGCATCCGTCCGCTTCTTCAACTCCATCTGCCGGACGGCCTACTTCCACGCCGACTCCATCGCATCCAATGATAAAGCTAAGTGTTTCTCTTTCAACAATCAATTATTATTTATTTTCGCCGCACCCGACAATTGGGGATGCGCCATTACATCGGTTACTGTAAATACACTCGATTACTAGGTTACTGTGAATGGATTTTATTTTCTATGGTTATCTAGCATTGACCCGATGAACTTTCGAGCCAAGGGATTCATTTATATGTGGATTCAGTTTCTAATGGTTGTCAGTGGATTCATTTCCTTTGGTTTAGTGGATTTTCTTTCTTCGGCTCTAGATATATTTTCTTCGGCTCAGTGGAATTATTTTCTTCGACTTAGTGGATTTATCTTCTTCGGCTTAGTGGATTTATTCTCTCTGGATTACTGGATTGGTTTTCTTTGGGTTATTATTGGTTCACTTATACAATATTACCCGACGCGTTTCCGGGTCAATGGATTCATCTTCTATGGTTATTACTGGAACTATTTTCTCCGGCTCAATGGATTCATCCTCTATGATATCAACGGATTCATCTTTTATGGTTATTACTGGATTCTTCGGGTCAATGGATTCATCCTCTATGATATCAACGGATTCATCTTTTATGGTTATTACTGGATTCTTCGGGTCAATGGATTCATCATCTATGATATCGGCGGATTCATCTTCAATATATGATGGTGTAATCTTTAATATGGATTCATCTCAAGTACTTCATCTCGGACTTCATCTTCAGTATTTCATCCTTAATGGCCTTCTTTCGGCGACACGGATAATACTCGGGGGCTCGACAACGACTTCGCCAACAACTGTGACACGGCGTCTAAGCAACAATCATGACATCACCCAGCAACGGGGGCTCGGCTATTTCTTCATCAACAATTGTGTGGCATTCACTTTCGCAATTCGGTGGTTTCTACTTGGCTCAACTTTTTCGCTGCACTCGAAGACTTCATCGCGCATCGACTCTGTCGTATCTAATAAGCTAAGTGTTTCCTTTTAATTTACATAAAGTTGATTATCATTTACTTTTGCCGCACACGACACTCGGGGGCTATGCGGCATAAATTTACTTTACATATTATCGAATCCGAGCATCTGACACCGCATGCGAAAAAGAGAATCAAGAAAAAGATAGAAAAAGTTTGTTTATTTGTGCAGGAGAAAGCAAATTTCAAAGTATATAAGAGAGAACCCGACGAAATTTTCTACAGGGAGAACTCGACGAAATTTTCCTGAAGGAGGAACCCGAAAAATTATCCTTAGGGAGGACCCGAAGAATTATCCTCAAGGAGGACGCGAAGAATTATCTTCAAGGAGGTCCCGAAAAATTATCTTCAATGAGGTCCCGAAGAATTGTCCTCAGGGAGGACCCGAAGAATTGTCCTCAGGGAGGACCCGAAGAATTGTCCTCAGGGAGGACCCGAAGAATTGTCTTCAAAGAGGACCCGAAGAATTGTCCTTAGGGAGGACCCGAAGAATTGTCCTCAAAGAGGACCCGAAGAAATTTTCCTGAAGGAGGAACTTGACGAAATTTTCATCAAGGAGGAAACAAAAAAAAATAGTGGACAAATCTTCGGGTTCATTGACTCGTCATTTGTTCCGATTAAGAACATCGGTGATATGCCTGACGACAATATAGAAGAACGCAATATATTCGGCTGACTCATCAAGCCCAAGAGAAAAATAGAAGAACCCGCAAAATAGGTCATTGCATCAGCCGAACAAGGCACTCGACAATATATCCTCAGAGCGCTAAAAGTCGCGAATAATCTCTGAATGCCGCAAAACTCTGCGAAGGTAAGACCCCGGATCCGTTCGAGCGGCGTGGCACCGTCTCGACGTCGGTTTGCTACTTTTTCCGTATCAACAGATACGAAGAAAAATCCTAACGGACGCGTTAGGTACCCGATAAAACATGACTGGGACTCGACAGAATGATAAGACCTTAAGCGGCACTGTCGAGTTAACACCAGTATCCCGGGATCATGTCCAGGGACGTGATCTTGAAGTAGGTTTTTGCGGATTGCCACTAGAGCAGTTAACTAGTACCTGATCCGTCAGATGAACTAGCCCCAATTACCATTATCCCTGTACAATATAGATATGGATGTCAAAAATAGCAACGGCCTGGAGTCGATAAAAAGAGGGGCTGCACCCAGAAATATAGTCAAGTTCTTTATCGAGTAGTACAACTTGAGCCTATGCCTAGGTGCAAGCACCTGCCCATAGGCTCGGGGGCTACTCTTATCGAGAGTATTGTTCACCCTCCCGATAAGATACAAGAAAGAGGAAAAATTGTGGTGTCGATTAAAAGCAAGTTGAGCCTACACCCAAGTGCAAACACTTGGCTGTAGCCTCGGGTTACTCCCATCGGGAGCGCTGGTCGCGCACCCGATAGAAAGATAACTTCGACAGCATCTACGACAATCAAGGTTTGTAGACTCAACTCGATTCTATGACTCGAGTGGAGCCTACTCCCATCGGGAGCACATGGATTTCATCAAGTTCTCCGGAAATATAGTTAAGTTCTTCATCGAGTAGTACAACTTGAGTCTATGCCGAAGTGCAAGCACTTGTTCATAGACTCGGGGGCTACTCCCATCGGGAGCGCTGCCGCGCACCCGATAATTTCAAGAATCGTCGACATCATCTACGCTACACATGATCTACGACATGGACCTCGCCTTGTATTTCTTCGACTTCGGAGATGGTTATGCTTGGAGTTTCTACGCAAGTCTTCGACTTCCCTATAAACTCGGGGGCTACTGACATGGGCATACCCTTCGGGTACCCATTATTAGTATACCTGGCTCGGCCCAATATGGAGAAGACCCAATATGGAGAAGGCCCAACAAGGCAACCCAAAGAAGTAGTCGACTAGGACTCTTGTAAAACCCTAGGCTGGTTGCATATATAAAGCCAGCGAGGGCACCCGATAGGAGGGAGGCCAACAGATAGACATAATATAGACAACATAGCCCCGCCTATGGCGGCACCCTGTAAATATATCATCATATAGTGGATTGCTAGCAGCACGTAGGGATCCTCCACCGAGGGGACCCGAAGCTGGGTACGTCGTGTGCCTAATCTCGTCCCCGGAATCTCCATCGTCGTTCTCTCCCGAAACCCTAGTCTACAATACGTAGGCATTGCCGAGGTGTTCCCTCGTCAACTAGGGAACCCATTAATCAATGGGTTCCTAAATCCTCTACTTGATTTTGTAGGGGTATTCCTCCGGTGGTCCAAAATGGGTGTTTGATAGTGGATGCACCAACCATATGACCGGAGGAAGAGGTGTGCTTGACCAATTCATTGAAGATATTAACAAGAAGTCAAGCATTACCTTTGGTGACAACTAAAAGGGAAAGGTACTTGGGTATGGCAAGGTGGCAATCTCCAAGGACTTGTGCCTTGAGACGGTCATGCTTGTTGAACACCTTGGTTATAACTTGCTTTCTATATATCATCTTGCCGATGCCGGTTACAATTCATATTTTACTAAGTATTATGTGCAAGTCTTTAGGAGTGACAATCTCAAATTGGTCCTTGTTGGATATGTGGAGAACAACCTTTACGTGGTTGACCTCTCGAAAGAGAGCCCCTCTCCCTCCACATGTCTAATGGCGGCCAAGCATGACGAAGGATGGTTGTGGCATCGCCGCCTTGGTCATGTTAACATGAGGAATCTTAAACAACTCCTAAAGGGTGAGCACATTGTTGGACTAACCGACATTTCTTTTGAGAAAGATCGTGTATGCAGTGCATGTGTAGCCGGAAAACAACTCAAGAAGAAACATCCTATCAAGAGTATCGTCACCACATCTAGGCCTTTGGAGCTCCTTCATTTGGATCTCTTTGGGCCATCACATTATGATACTCTTGGTGGGAGCAAGTATGGACTTGTCATTGTTGATGATTACTCAAGATACTCTTGGGTCTTTCTCCTTAAGTCTAAGGATGAGACCCATAGAGAGTTCATCACCTTCGCCAAGAAAGCTCAACGTACATATGAATCCGAGATCAAGGCGATTAGGACCGACAATGGCACCGAGTTCAAGAACTACACTATGCAAGAGTTTGTTGATGATGAGGGCATCAAGCATGAGTTTTCAGATACACCCCTCAACAAAATGGTGTTGTTGAAAGGAAGAACCGGACTATCATTGAGATGGCAAGAACCATGTTGAGTGAATTAAACTCACCCCACAACTTTTGGGGAGAAGCCATCTCTACAGCTGTCCACTACTCCAACCGGCTCTTCCTCCGGCCCCTCCACAACAAAAATCCATATGAGCTTCTCACAGGTAACAAGCCTAACGTCATGTACATTCGTGTCTTTGGATGCAAATGTCTTGTTAAGAACAATAAAGGGAAGCTTGGTAAATTTGAAACTAGAACTATAGAGGGCATTTTTGTTGGATATGCGGAGAACTCCCACGCCTATAGATACTACAACCGGTCCACTGGGACTATTGAAGTATCTTGTGACGTGGTGTTCTTGGAGGATAATGGCTCCCAAGTGGAGCAAGTTGTTCCATGTGTTGCAGGTAATGATGATGATCCATCTAGTGCCATCAAGCATATGGGCATTGGACACATCCGGCCCATGGAAGTTCATAGTGATGATCAAGGTGATGGAATAGAAGTATCAAGCTCACCTCAAGTTGAGCCTAGCTCAACTCAAGTTGAAGCCATCAAGTGCAACCCAAGATGTATCCTCCACTCAAGATGAGCCACATCCCGAAGAACAAGAAGAAAGCCCTCAACCCACTGAGCAAGACCATGATGATGATCAAGAAACATCCTCAACTCATGTTCAAGCTCAAGTTGTCCCTCATGATCAAGTATTAGCAAGAGATGAATTCATTGATCATGAAGGAACCATTCGGAAGATCAAGGCTGCTACAAGGGCAAGTGACATGAAAGTAGATCAAGTCCTTGGTAGCATCTCAAAAGGAGTGGTAACTCGTAGACACCATGCATTACTTATCACTTATTGTCAACATCATGCTTTTGTGTCTAGTTTTGAACCACTCAAGGTACATGAAGCCTTGGTTGATCCGGATTGGGTTATTACCATGCAAGAAGAATTGGAGTGTTTCACTCGGAATGAAGTATGGTGTCTAGTTGAGAGACCCAAGGATCATCGCATCAATGTTATTGGGACCAAATGGGTATTCAAGAACAAGCAAGATGAGAATGGCATTGTCATTAGAAATAAAGCAAGGTTAGTGGCGCAAGGGTTTGCCCAAATAGAAGGTATGGATTTTGAGGATACCTTTGCGCCGGTAGCCCGTCTTGAAGCTATTCGTCTTTTGCTTGCATTTGCATCCTTCCACAATTTCAAACTATATCAAATGGATGTGAAAAGTGCATTTTTGAATGGTCCTCTAAAAGAAACCACATATGTAGCTCAACCCCCGGGTTTCGAAGACCCATGCCGACCCAACCATGTGTATTTACTCCATAAGGCACTCTACGGTCTCAAGCAAGCTCCACGTGCTTGGTATGAGTTACTTAGGGATTTCCTACTACAAGATGGGTTTTGCATGGGTACGGTCGATTCCACCCTTTTCACCAAGCGGGTTAAAGGGGGTGGCTTGTTTATATGTCAAATATATTGATGATATTATATTTGGTGGAACTAACCCCAATCATAACAAAGCTTTTGAGCTATTGATGACTAGGAAATTTGAGATGTCCATGATGGGGGAGTTGAAGTTTTTCTTAGGCTTCCAAGTGAGGCAACTTGCAAAAGGCACCTTCATCTCTCAAGAAAAGTATGTGAAGGACATGCTCAAGAAATTCAACATGACCAATGCAAGCCCAATGAAGACACCCATGCCCGTAAAGGGGCAACTTGGCTCATGTGACGGTGAGAAGGATGTGGATATAAAGGTATATCGTTCCATGATAGGATCCTTGCTCTACCTTTGTGCCTCTAGGCCGGATATCATGCTAAGTGTAGGGATGTGTGCTCATTTTCAATCCGCTCCTAAGGAGAGCCATTTGGTGGCGGTCAAACGGATTCTAAGATACCTTGTTCTCACTCCTACTCTCGGGCTATGGTATCCAAAGGGGTCAACCTTTGAACTCATTGGCTACTCGGACTCCGATTGGGCCGGTGATAAGGTTGACCGGAAGTCTACCTCCGGGGCTTGCCAATTTATTGGCCGGTCATTGGTGAGTTGGTCATCCAAGAAACAAAACTCCACCGCTTTATCCGCCGAAGCCGAATATATATCCGCGGCATCTTGTTGCACTTAATTGTTATGGATGAAGCAAACCTTGAAAGACTATGGTGTGTCTCTTGGTACGGTGCCTCTTCTATGTGACAATGAAAGTGCAATAAAGATCGCCAATAACCCGGTTCAACATTGTCGCACCAAACATATTGACATTCGCCATCACTTCCTACGTGACCATGTTGCCAATAAGGATATTGATCTCACTCATGTGGGAACAACCTACCAATTGGCGGATATTTTCACTAAGCCTTTGGATGAAGCCCGGTTTGTAAACTTGAGAGGATAACTTGGTATTCTTGATCCTAAAAACTTGGATTGAATTAACTTCTTGCACTATATTCTTGCATTTATCTAACTATCTAGCTTAGAGGCACAACACATATGGGGATAGTCATCTTACCATGTCTTGGTATGATGCATACCTATGTGTGCAACATAAATAGACCCAATGTCATTATATGGACCCAAGCACGTCTCTTTGAGGTCACATGACATTTGCGCTTTCACATAGGGGGAGTAATCCCCCGCCCCTCATTTAGCCTCAATTGCAACTTGATTTGACTATACAAGGCTAAATGATCTTATTGCAAAAATCACTTCAAAATGACTTATGATTCTTGATTTATATTTCGAATCATGCCCATTGTTGCTATTTACATCTTGTTTGGGTTTTCACTCCAATGGGTATGCCTAGAGAACTTTGTGGTTCCAACCCCATGTCTATGCTCATCTCATCATCCTCTATCTATCTATATGTACATGTCATCATCATCTGAGCATTCATACACACTTAAACAAAGAATAGGGGCAAAACGAGGCAAAAACGAGACAAAACTGGGTGGCCGGTCTCTGGCCCGGTTGGACCGGCCCCTGGGCCGGATCAGCCGGCGCCAGGTCCGGTCGACCGGGCGCCCGACCGGCCGCGCGGCATGTTATGTTTTGAAGGAGGATACCCCTTGGGGGCTTCTTCCTCATTATCCCCCAACCTTCAAACCTCCATGGCCGCCGCCTCCACCAGCTCCACCACGTCCTAGGTCCTTCCCCCCACTAGTTTCTCCCCAAACTACACCCAACCATAGATCGGGATCCCTCAAGCCTCTTCACCAAAGGATTTGGTACCTTTCAAGATATTTTGGGAGATCTTGGGGATTTGGTCCTCAAGCCCTCTTCACGTGTTCCTCCTGCTCACTTGGGCAAAGAGGACAATGTCTTCGGGTAACTTTTTCTCCCTATCCCTCTCCCTCTTGCTTTTCCTCTCCCATTGCCAAAGTTTGAGGAACTTTGAGAAAAATTAGGGTTAGGGTTAGGGTTAGTAAGTCCTCATGCCAACTAGAGTGTCTCACACGCCTATGCACATTGTTCACTATCCTAGTATAGTCTATGTTCAAGTTTGTGAGTTTTTGCATGATTTTGTGTCGAATTTCTGGGCAAACATCACAAGTCAGCATGACTCAGTTTACAGCCCGGTCGACCAGCCTCTCAACCGGCTGGTCCGGCGCCCCGCCCGGTCAACCGGATGGACAACCGGCTGGTCCGGTCTATCGTCCGGTCTGACCGGCCTCTGCGCCGGCTCGCCCAGCATTTTTCGCATAATTTCGTCGAAACACTTGGATATAGGCTATGCTTTTGGCTTCCTCATATATACTGATGACATGTACACTTATCCCTCCTGCTCCCTCTTGTTCTATTTTGCTGATTCACAGGAAGTTGGAGCGGTGAGGATCGTGGCACTACCGCCAAGAGAGGAAGGCTTGCAACGGCTCCACCACGCCGTGCTAGTGGCCGTGCATCTCAGCCCACTGGTGGCAGCTCAGCTAGGGGACGCACCAAGACATCTGCCAATAAGAGGAAAGATAAACATGTAGCACAAGACGGTGATGAGGTATTGCCAACATTCCATGTTGGTAATGTACATGTTGGTGCATGGAGAAGACTCAGAGAGTCCAACCCCTATCGCTTTGAGGAACCTACTTACATAGAGGGAGATAAGTTTTTCTGGACCAAGACACAACAAGTCATGTGGGACGACTACTATAACTCCCAAGAGCACATGAAGATAGGCACCATTGTTATGCCCAAGGCCATCAAGGATGTCATCGGAATGTATGAAGCCACCAAGTTTCGCTTTGTGGTTGAGACATTGAGGCGGATGGGGTTGTATGATCTTATGTGTTTGACACCTTCTGATGGGTGCTACTGTCCAATCTTGGTGAGACAGTTTCATTGCACAGTCTTTTTCCATGATGATGCAGCTCGGACTATGACTTGGATGACTGGCAAACAGAAATACACTTGCAACTATCTTGACCTCTGTGAAGCCTTGGGGTTTGGTGGAGGCCGTGCTCGTGGTTTCAAGATATATTCTCAGCAGACGTTCACCAGAGGGGACATTGCCTTTTGCTATCCCCGGACCCTGGACCTCCCAGCATCTCGGCATGTACTACTCCTACCTTATACTTGCCAAGCTATTCCGTGAGAGTCTCATCAGCAAGATCGGCGATACAAGTGAATGCCGTGCATACCATCTGAACTTGATGTACTACTGCCATCCTGAGCACCAGAAACTTATTGACGGCTGTGATCTCATCTACTGTGAGTTACGACGCTGTGTTCGTGAACGGTTGACTCCTAATCTTGCCCAGTACGTTCAGCTGCTCATCAACAAGGTTGTGCCAACACCTCTCAATACGCAAGGTGAACGGGTCAGGATGGCAGCCTTCAAGGTAACTGCCCAAGGTGATAGACCGGACGTCGCTGCCATGATGCCTTCTGAGCGCCGGTCCAAGGAAAGCCATGATCATGCCAGCTCCAGCTACTCTAGGCGCCCACAGCATGGTGTCTCACGGTTCTTCTCTAGCCTATGTCAGATGTGCAAAAATACCAATGATGTTGCACATCAAAGTCTTTCTTTGAACCAAGAGACAAGGAGGCGCCAAAATGAGTTCATGGCAACTAGGAATGCACCTGTTCCTCCTCCTGGCCCTGAGTTGGAGCCTGTCCATGCACCAAACTGGGAGATGCCTCTCCTTTCTGATGAGATGTTCCAGAACTTTGATCCTTCCCTGTACACCTTTGGTGGTCCACCTCCTAGGCCTGCTTGTGCACCTCATGCTGCTGATGATGATGATGAAGATGAAGGTGATGAGGATGACAATGGCGAGGATGATGATGGAGAGGATGACGATGAGGATGGTGATGGCAGCTCTCCATCCACGGGGTGCGAGTTCTATTGATGGGAACGCTAGCCTCTTTTCTTCGCCTTTTTGGTGTTCGATGCCAAAGGGGGAGAAGAGAGTAGAGTCTAGGACCACGGGGTTCTTTGATTGCCACAAGCCATGGGTGTTGCTTTATTTGATTCTTATATGGCTTGTGCTTGTTTGCTTTGATTTCTCAAGAACCATTTGGATTTACTACTTCGAATAATTTGTGTATGGACGAATATTATGTGTGCTACTCTATGTTAGGATGTTTTATGTATGCTATGCTTATATATCTTGATATGCACATCTCCATACCATGCTTGTTTCCTAAAGATATTGGGGGAGCTTCTCATGATCCACTAGTGTTGCCCTTTGCATTCAAACGCAAATTCTCCAAGTGCACACTTTATGGGGGAGCCGTCTCAATATCTTATATGGAATCAAGGTTTAAAGCTTATCATAATATTTATATGTGACTCTAGCTCGGTTTGTCATCGTATACCAAAAGGGGGAGATTGTAAGGGTACTTTACCCTTATCCATTATTTTGGTAACTATGACACCGTGCTAGAGTATTTGGACTAATACATGTCTACAAGATAATTCAGGTATTAGCCAAAGAGGTATAATGGTGTATCGATGGAACAAGAAGGCAACGGAGACCCCCCAATTCGATGAAGAATCAGCAAGGTTTTCCAGAGACTGGCTGGTCCCAGATCCGGTCGGACCGGCCCTGGCGCCGGACCACCCGGTCACCAACCGGACCAAGCACCGGTGCCATCTGGGCAAGATCAAGTAAAGAATGAAGAGCTGTCCGGTCAGCGTCCGGTCGCCAGCCCGGTTTGGACCCCCGGTTTGTGGAGTCGGACGGGCACTGCCGAGCGTCCGTCTGCAAGGCCTATGCGCTGTGCCATCCGGGCACTATCCGAGAAAGAATGGCGCCGGTCAAGACCCGGTCCCAGCTCCGGTTGGAAACCGGCTGCCCGGCCCGGCCCTCGGCTGGGCCGGCTGTCCGGCGCGATCCGTCGCGGGCTCCTCGAGGAATCTGCTGATGTGGCAAGTGACCAACGGCCATATTTTGAAGAACACTATAAATAGGCCTTCTTCTACCTCTGAACAGTTAGGCACTACACTACAAGCTGTTCTTGAGCTCCTACTCTCATACTCCATTGTTAGAAACACCAAAAGCCTGGATCTCCCTCCTTCTCCACCCAAACTCAAATCCCTCCGGGAAACGATAGAGGAGGACCCGATCTACCGTTCTACCAAGCCAAATCCAATTCTCCCTTGTATTCATCAAGAAGCTTGCTTCCTAGGGTTCCTTGAAAACCCTAGGTGGGCAAGAGGAGTCCGGAAGCATCCGAGCTGTGGATCTGCTCCGGGCAAGATTGTGAAGGTTTGGAGGCTACCTCAAAGTCTACCACAAGTGAGAGAGCTATTCCTTCGTGGGATAGGCTCCGGAGAATAGGGTGAGCCTTCGGCGCGGGGAATCCTTCGTGGGACCTCCACTCCTCCAAACGTGACGTACCTTGTTGCAAAGCAAGGGAACACGGGAATACATCCTCGTCTCCGCGTGCTATCGGTTATCTCTAACCGAACTCCTTACTTGTGATTTAACTGTGAGAGCCTTCGTGCTCGAGTTAGTTGTATTTTCATATTGTTTTTACCTATTTTGCATATCATTTAACTAATTTTAAGATTGACCTGAATTTACATCCCTCTAGGTTTACCATCTCTATACTTTCAGATCACAATGGGTTTTTCTGTGGTCTGAAGGAGCATTTGCAGTATATTGGTGGGACTGTGGATTTTTTTGACAATTGCAACACTGATACTTTCTCACTTCTTTGGCTTGAGGATTTTGTTAAGCAAAGAGGGAATGAAATGACAGACAGAAAAAAGTTCTACTGGTGTGTTTCTGGGAGTAACATGAGAGATGGATTGTGTCTCATTGAGAATCATGGTGACATTGTTGCAATGATGGCAGCTGTGAGAGAATTCAAGACACTGTCAGTTATGGTTGATCATAACAATTTCTTGCAGGGGCTAAGGACAGATGTACTAGTGCCAATTGCAAGCAAATACACTGGAGGTGGAGATGGAGCAGAGCAAGAGAAATATATTGATGAAGAACCTGTGTCATCTGCATGTCTGTCATCAGGAGAGTTACAAAGTGAGGATGAGGATGATGGTGACACTGACAGTGACTTCTATGACAGTGATTATGATTGTGAAGATGGTGATGATGATTTGTTTGTAGATAATATTGACAAAGATGTTAATGACCACAATGAGTGCACAGACATTGTTGAGTTTGAGGATGATGCTGGTCTTGATCATGATAATCTGAAACTGACCAATGAGCAGCAGAAACTTCTGGAATACAAGTTCAAAGAATTCAACCCTGAAGTTGACATGGCAACCCCTATCTTCAAAGTGGGAATGTTATTTTCTAGCATGGCTGAATTTAGGAAGGCTTTGACAGCTTATGGTGTGAATGAGAGAGTAAAGATTAGGAAGTCAAGGAATGAAGCAACTAGGCTTGACGCTCATTGTGAGGAAGGATGTCCTTGGTAAGGCTGGCAATCGGGTCGGGTTTGACCGGGTCGACCTCTTCCAAACCCATGCCCATTTAACGAACGGGCGAGTGCCCACGACCCTACCCATGGGTCTAAGAGCATACCCATGCCCACACCCATCGGGTCACCCGACCCAACCGGGCACCCATCGGGTCTGTAGACAACCCATCAAATAGCATCATTTTCAGCTTGCAAGGCCATCAGGTAATTTACGAAACACATGTTTTTTTCTCATTACAATACATGCACGAGGCGCTCCGTTCAGGCAAACAAATACAAATTACGCTCAAGTCTCTAATACTTTGGCTCTGCGGTTCCTTATATAGGCAACTACCCCTACGCTTCACTCTTCTCTTAGCGAGGTGGTAGTAACTAGAAGACTAGCCATCCATGCATCACTAGTGAGACAGCGAAAGGCTGCAAGCCTAGTCGTACTTTGCATGGGCCAGTAGGAACTAGGAATTAGCTTTGGTCCAAAACAATCTTAACAAACGTTCAAGATTAGTGTCTTGCTAGCTAGCGGCCAAGTGTTTGCTTTTCCATGTAATAATATCAAGTGTATTTACATAAAACAAAACAAAATACTAATTATTATATAGAATACATATTTATTTAATTATCAGTATTAATCGGGCGACCCATCGGTTAACCCACGGGCGCAACCTTGTGCCCATACCCTACCCATAACTAATCGGGTTATCCATGGGTATGACCCATGGGCGAAATAGTCGACCCATACCCTACCCATTTGGGTCGGGTGCCCATGGGCGCCCGGACCCATGGGCAAGATTGCCGGCCTGCGTCTTTGGATGATCAAGGTTTCAGAAGAGAAAAGGGAGGGAGCCATTGTAGTGAGACAACATTGAAGTGAGCACACTTGTGAGAGGTACTGGGAGTTGAAGTCACTGACAGCTCCTTTCCTCACTCAGATCTTCATTGATGAATTCATAGATAACCAAAAACTTGGCTTGAAAGCATTTGCAGCAAAAGTTCAAAGGAAATTCAATATGTGCCCAAACAGATTTAAGTTGGGAAGGGCAAGGAAGGCAACACTTAACATAATCCATGGGGATGAAAAGGAGCAGTTTGCCCTATTATGTGACTATGGGCACGAGTTGAGGAGATCAAATCCTGGATCAAGATTCTTCCTAAGCACCAATCAAATTAAAGAAGTTGCAGATGATGTTCCCAAAGAGCATCTGGCCACATTATATTGGTCATATGATGCATGCAAGAGGGGTTTCTTGGAAGTTTGTAGGCCTCTGATATGCATAGATGGATGTCACATTAAAAAAAAGGTACAAAGGAAATTTGTTGACAGCAGTTGGCATTGATCCAAATGACTGCATCTATCCTATTGCAATGGGACTAGTAGAAGTTGAGTGCACTAACTCATGGGAATGGTTCCTGACAACACTAAGGGATGATTTAGGGATTACAAACACTGGTCCTTTCACTATCATGAGTGACAGACAGAAGGTATGTCACTATCTACTCAACACCTACTTATCCTTACATTACATTCTTATTCAGACAAACTAGATGAGTGAAAGAGGAACAAACTACATGACATGATTTAACCTTTCCTATGATAAACTAGGCCCTTGTCCTTGCCTTTACCAATCAGTGCCTCTTTTATCTTCTTGATGCCCTTCTTTAGCCAGCACAACATAACTCCAGCTTTCACCTTTTCTTCAAGATTTGGTGACACATTGTACCTTCTCATTTTGGGAGTAGGTTTTGGTCTGTCTTTTGGAAGGTGGATGACCTGTGTGTACCTAGGACACTCACTTAGCTGCTTCAAGCAAGCAGATGCTTCTTCCTCTTCCCTGCGCCTAACAACAGCTTCTTCCTCCTCCCTGCGCCTAGCAGCAGCAGCTTCCCTCTCTTTCAAGGTTCTCCTACGATAAACTAGCAAGTGCTTGTCTGCCCTAGCCATGGAAGCACTTCTGGACAGAGAGGCATCCTTGGAGCCAGAGGCACCAGTAGAGCCAGTGCTCCTCCTCCAAGATAGATTGTCCATCTTTGTTTGCATTTATGGTTCAATAGATGGATGCCATTTATAGGATGCAACACAATGACATGAGCACACAAGCTGAACAGTTAGCACACTAGCTGAACACTTCTAGACAATGTCATGAGTTTGATCTGTAGTGTCAAGCCAGAAAAGGGAAAATAATATTCTCTACATTGGGCATAATTAACTTTTCAGTCGACCTGCCATATTCACAAGAATATTCTCTGATTAACATTGTTTCTATCTTACAGGGCCTCATCAATGTAGTCCAGAAAGTACTCCCTGATTCAGAACATAGGCACTGTGTGAGACACATTTACCAGAATTTTCACAAGAAACACAAAGGGCAAACTCTGAAGAATATCTATGGGCAGTTGCAAGGTCTACAAATATTCCTACTTGGGAAAGAAATATGGAGAAAATGAAAGTGGATAGTGAAGAAGCTTGGGCATGGGTGGAGGAATTGCAGCCAAATACATGGATTAAAGCTTTTTTCAATGATTTTCCAAAATGTGACATGCTTCTGAATAATCATTCTGAAGTTTTTAACAGCTACATTCTTGAGGCTAGAGAGTTTCCTGTACTATCAATGTTGGAAACCATTTTCAGCAAAATCATGCATAGAAATGTGGCAAAGCAAAAAGAGGCAGATACATGGCCTGGTACTATTTGCCCCAAGATAAGGAAAAAATAGATAAAATGACAGAATGGGCAAAGAATCTAGGAGCATTACATGCTGGAAATGGTGTGTATCATATCACATCAAATGAATATGAGAAAACCTACAATGTTGACATGGTCAGCAGGCAATGTGATTGCAGGAGATGGCAACTTACAAGGATCCCTTGTTACCATGTCATTGCTTGTTGCAGAGCAGATAGACTCCAAGTGGACAAGCTTGTGCACAGCTGTTATAGCATAGACACATTCAAAGAAAGCTTATGCATACAATTTGACTCCACTTAGATCCAGGGTTCATTGGGAAAAGATGAATGCAGCAACTGTGCATCCATTTCCCTATACCAAGAGTGCAACAACCATTACCTGAAGAAAGTGCCTTTGTGGTGTCTGCAAGAGAGGAACTACCACCTACAAGGCTGACCACTGCAAGTGCAAGAGGAAGAGGAGGATGAAGAGAAGCTGGAAGAGGCAGAGCTAATGCACAAGCAGATGGAGGAAGAGCAGGTGCAAGTGCAAGAGGAAGAGAAGCTAGAGCTAGAGGAGGAGCAAGTGCAAGAGGAAGAGGAGGAGGAAGAGCAAGTGCAACAGGAAGAGGAAAATAAAGGAAAAGAAAAGAGCAAAATATGGCAGAGGAGGCCAATTCATCACAGCCAACTGTGGCAACTGCATCAAATGCAAGAAGAAGAGGTTACAACACAGGTCCAGGATCATCATATTACTTGCTTTTTGGTGATGAGCAACCCAGAAATCATTTGCCTGATTTGAATGAGGCATTCCCAAGTGACAATCCAGAAGAAATTCAAATTAGTCAGACTGCACCTCAGTGATATTTGTAATGTTCTAACTGAATGATGTTTCAGATGGTACAATTGAATCATGTTTTAGGACCAGATTTAAATTTGTAACACTTGAATGCTATCACTGCTACTCAAATGATGTTTGCACCCTTCAATTTCTCAAACTCTATTACCAATGCCTGAATGCAAAGCAAGTACTGAAGAAATTCATATTTATTTCATAAACAGAGTTGGTTACAAGCATGGTTTTGATCTAAACAAGCATGGTTGGCACCTACATTTCCTCCTTCTACCTCACACTGATCATAGCAACAAGCACTAAACAAACAGAGAACAAGCACATCATTACACATTCCCTACAATCCCTGCTTCTAAGCTCCTGCCTATGTTTCTTCCGCATTTTCTTATTCTCTGCCTTCCTCATCTCTAGCTCTAGCTCCACCCCCTTTAGCTTCATTAGCACCAATGAATTCTCCTCTTCCAATTTCTTCTTCTGCTTCTAAGAACAAACACAAACCAACTCAGTCCTTGCTTAACTGAATTCCACTAAACACAGTAATGAAATGGCAGGTTAACACTCACCAGTGTAGAAGGAGAAGATGATCCTCCTGCTGTCGACGACTCCATTGCCCAACCATCTCTATTCTTCCAGAAGTATTCACTTGTGATCATCGCCTACGGGTCTCCCTCCTTCCAGATGCGCATGTCTTCCTCGTTCAATTTGCTGGCAGTGGTGGCGGGGGAGGCTGCCGCAGGCTGTCCACCTGAGCCTCCATGACGCGAATCTGCTCCTCCAAGCTGACATTGCTTGGGATTGGCGGCCGCCAGCCATTAGGCTCTGCCATGGCCGCCCTCTCCTCCTCTGATGCTAGGCAGCAGTACATCAGCATGTACTTCTGGTACAACTTCTCGTACCTCCATCGCCTCTCGTCCGCAGCCCTCCTCTCTGCCGCCGCCCTCTCCTCCGCAGTACTTGGCCTTCCTCCGCCGCCGCATGTCGCAGCCGATGTCCACGAGCAGGAGCAGGTGCTGGGGCCACGGGCCTGCCCCTCCACCGCGGCCCTCCGCGACGGGCAAACCCTGGCGGCGGCGACCGGCCAGTGCTCTCCATGCTCCCCTCCCCTTGGTCCACATGCATCAGCAGCCGATTTCGCCGCACCTAGGGTTCGAGAGGAGAGGACAGGGGAACGAGACGAGTGGAGACGAGAGGGGATTTCTTCTGGTCGCGCCCGAAATCTCGATTTCTATAAGGACTTCTCTGCAAAAACGCTTTGACGGTGGACCAGGGACGCATGGCAGCTGCAGACAGCAGTTGTACCAACGGTGCACATCCAGATCAAATTCTTGTACCACCTGAACACGTTTTGCAAGATTTTGTATGAAAATGCACATAGAGTGCAAGTTCTTGTACTTGTGGTTCAATTACCTCTAAATCTTTTATTTATATTGCCGTGGAGCTTTATAGAAAGAAAAAGATTTAGCGGCGAGCGACGTGACCTGGTATATTCCAGTGGAAGTGGAACCACTAGTGGAACGCCTCTTATCCCTCCACAAACTTCAGGAGAGAAAATCAAACGCGAGGAATTATCGAATAAATATCCCGAGAAAGAGAAAAAATCACATCACTAGTATGGCGTTGCTGAGCCCGCGTGTGCCGCGGCTGCCGCTCGCCTCCCACTACGCCGGCGCTCTCCGGTGCTGCGGCCGGGTTGCCGCGTCCGCTGGGCGGTGCCAAGCGACAGCGGCGGGCAGCGTGGCGGCGGGCTCTCAGTCCTCGTCGGGGCTGGAGGCCATCCGGTGGGGAAGCGCCAAGCTGCAGGGCGCCCGCGAGGAGATGGAGGACGAGGTCGTCCTCCGTCCCGAATCCCTCCTCCACGGCTTCTCCTTCGCCGCGGTCCTCGACGGCCACGCCGGTTTCTCCACCGTCCAGTTCCTCAGGCACGCACGCGCCGATCACCTCCTTCTTTGCGCTGCAATTTCTCACGCTTCACGGCCACTTGACCCGGAATTTTCTTGGTGCTGCAGGGACGAGTTGTACAAGGAATGCGCGGCCGCGTTGGATGGTGGCGCGGTGCTTAATACCAAGAATCTTGAAGTCATCACGGAATCGATCAGGCGTGCCTTTGCCACTGTGGACGCCAACCTCTCCACCTGGTCAGGATAGGATTTCGTTTACCCCATTGAATTGAGCGAATCCCAGCTTCCCAGCATGCCACATGCTCAATTCAAAGAGGCTTAATTATTGCCTGAGTACATACCAGTCGATAATAGTTCTATGCTTTAAAAAATGTTTTGAGTTCCCTTCATGCCATCCCATAAATTTCTTCCATTATGTATGAAAAGATCATTTTGAATAGTCCACTATAACCGAGACTTTTAGAGAATCCCACTTCCCAGCATGCTACATGCTCAATTCACAATACTACCAAGTAGGAGTATGACGAAAAGGGGCTTATTGCCTAGATACCACTGGATAATACTCTAGCTCTATGCGTAAAAAATGTTTTGAGTCTCCTTCATGCCATTCTATAAATTGCATGTCAGTGCAGGCTCAATTATGTATGAAAAGATCATTTTGCTCCTGTATTGCACATTATAATGCGGTATACACTAATTCTCTATACGCCACTTGCACATGCTATGCCATGTTTGTTCGTACCGGATTTTTTTTTCATTCTTTGAGCAATGATTTTTCGTCGAATGTATTTTTCTATATTATCGGGAAAAGAGACATATTTTATGTTGCTTAACGGGGGTTTTCTATCGAGAGGTTAACACAATGACATTGAAGGGATTCAAAGCCGTTAATCAGTGGCATGTAGGGAATACGCTATTTGTCTGTGGTATAGAGGGTATTGAGCTACTTATCAGTGGCATGTAGGGATTTCTCTCATTTCTTACTCACTGATTATACTAACTATGAATGCTTTGAGTTTTGACAGCTTACGTGCTGTGTTGTTGCTTCACAGGCTTGAGCAAATGGACAAGGAAGACGACTCTGGGGCCACAGCCACGGCCTTGTTTCTGAGGAACGATGTCCTTGTTGTCTCACACATCGGTGACTCCTGCTTGGTAGTAGCACTTCCTCCTCCCTCTACCTATTTATCATCTTGTTATCAGGTTTAGCGCCGTGACATTGAAACTGAACTCTAGATTGATGGTTAAGTGTGTGGATTTTTTTTGGTGATGATAAGATGGTCGATGATATTGATTAGCAGGTCGTATCCCGTGGCGGAAGACCTCAATCTCTGACAAACTTTCACCGTCCGTATGGGAACAACAAAACATCCCTTGAAGAGGTCAAGCGGATTAGAGCAGCAGGTGGATGGGTGTGTTTTCTCTTCCATGATTCCGCTGAATTTCCTCACCCGGACTACTGTTTTTATTGTTACATAGTGGAAGCTCAAGTCTCCCATCCTCTGTTGAACTACTGTTTTTGTATCTTCAGAAGTACCACAATGTTCTGTTAATATGGGCCACTTACCATGACATTTCTTAGATCTTTGCTCTCATATGCAAATAAACATGTTTATTTTTTCATATAAATTGCGATCTGTTTTCCAAATATGGGTAACAATCAACACAGATGTCATACGGAAAATCTAGCACATCTAGGAACCTCCTGCATTTGGTTGGGAGCTGCATGTTTGTGGTTTGGTAGTACACTACAAGCTTGAGGTACTTTATCAAGAAGGTTTTTTTTTCCATAAAAGCCTTTGTGAAGAAGTTATGTCTACGATAGATGGACCACATGGCTAACAAAGCCTATTTGCCACTGGTTTGGTCACCGGCAAATCATGTCATTGTATGACAGCATGCTTTCTTTTATAAAATTCTACTTCTTCCATTGGATACCACTTGCCTATGCGTGTCCTTGATATTCCAACAAAAATAGTGATATAATTTGGCCCCTCTTGTAAATGCTTGTGTACTGTTTGATTTATTTGGTGCCCCTTATATCTATTCCGTATGTACAACACAGAGTGCCTTCACGTTCTAAGTTAATGATTATTGATTAAGTCCCACTGTTTCCATAAGAAACTTTATATTGCAGTCATTTCCATGCTCGCCATGTTTTTCATTTGCGTCCCATAAAATGGTTAGGTTTATGTAGGATACTTTTTTCTTGTCATAACCTGAGCTCTGTCTGTTCAGTGCCTGATGAACATATTGGTCTCACTCCTGTGGTTTCTTGTTTTAACAATTTGAACATTACTTTTGTAGATTCTCGATGGACGCATATGTGGAGACATTTCGGTATCTCGAGCTTTTGGAGACATAAGATTTAAGACACGGAAGAATGAGTTCGTCTTTTGTACTCCCTGCTCCCTACACACATTAAAGACTCCTTTGGTAATCATTCCCTATAATGCCCTACTATACTTAAAATCTCATGGTGTTATGCAGGATGCTGGTAAAAGGAGTTAAAGAAGGAAGATGGACTGAAAAATTCATCTCAAGGTAAAGCGTCCAATAAATCTGTGCTTTATTTTATTTTCATAGCTGCATGTGATTTCACTTCTTTGTTTTTTTGTATCTCAAGATATGTCTGAACTCTCAAAAGAACTAAGTCAGGCTTTTCTAAATAAAAAATTAGGTCATTTGTGTTACTTTTGTTTCTGAAAAGGAGGCATGCCCCTGGCCTCTGCATCGATTGATGCACGCAGACTTTTTATTGTGAAGTCTGTAGGTCATTTGTGTTCGGTGTGTTTTCCTCTTCAGTTAACTGCGAACAACTCTTTTGAGCAGAATATGTGTGCAAAACGTCAGAACTATGCTTGCTAGTGGTTGTTAATTAGCAGTTTAATCCTTATAGCACTGCTACTTTCCGATGACCTTCCATTTTTCATCCACTGTTGACAACTATAACTGTGCTCCCTTTTTATTGTTTCCTGGTGGATGAAATGTAGTGTTTCCTTTATTTGGGTGATTTACTCAGATTTGTTTTTTTTGCTTCTATCATGAACATGTAATGGCTCATTCCTCACAGTCCGTTGCTTGTGGTAATTATGCTAAGTACCCTTGCTTGAGATCTTATAATAGTTCATTGTTTGTCGGACCAAAAATGATTGGTTGTACTAGGGAAAGTAAGCTTTATGCTGAAACATATTTATTTGCATCTGATAAAATATTTTATTTGCACCTGCAGTTCTTGTTGTAACTGGAATGGTCATCCAGTGATCACCACATATTAGATCAGTGATTTTCTGCAAAAAGAATATTAGATCAGGGATTTGAATATCCTAAATTGTATACTCTCAGTAATTATCTTCTTATTACCATGCATTTAATGCTTATCCAATTTCCATGCATGTCTTTTAGTTGCTACTGCTGCTGCTGTACAGTATGAGATGTCTTGTATGATAAGTAATTGACACGCCCAATTGTGTAACTTCATATTCTTCAAAAGAATTAGATAGATAACAACACTATGTTTGATGACAAATAATATAGTTTCAAAACGTAAGTCTTGCCATGAAATGTCATGTCGCCGAAGATGATACCACGGTGGGTTACATCACTTTTGGTACATGATAATATGATAGGGCATGGTTTTTAATTATCCAATCTCTTATGTACAGAATAAAATTTAAAGGGGATCTAATAATCTCTTCACCTGATGTATCTCTGGTGGAGCTTGGACCGGATGTGGAATTTGTTTTGGTAGCAACTGATGGCCTTTGGGATTACATTAAAAGGTAAATCCACGAATTTTTTGGTCTTCATGTTTTAGTTGTACAGCCTTAAGTTGGTCATGTTTTCCATCTCGCATGACACTTCAGTTATCTGTTCAACATTGCGACATTTATAGATAACTATATTGTGCAGCACTGAAGCAGTAGCTTTTGTCAGAGATCAACTCCGTCAACATGGAGATGTCCAGGTATGCAATCTATTTCTGCTTAAATAAATGACACTCACTATGTGCCTCTTACAGTACATTTTTTATGCTTGCTTATTTCGCATTTGGTTGTGTAGAGGGCCTGTGAGGCGCTTGGGGAGAAAGCTCTGGTATTGTTGTTTGCCACCTTTATATCTTCCGATCCACCTTTATATTTGGTGTTCATTAAACCTTATTACAATAAAATATGTTATAATTTCCTTTCTATTATTTTCGATTGCAGGATCAACGGTCACAAGACAACATTAGCATAGTCATAGCTGACTTGGGGTACTGATTCTCAAACTTTTAGTCTGGAGTTTGTTATGAACTGTGTTGCAGCTTACTGTGCATGAATGATATGCCTGGTGTAGAAATTGGAGGAAAAAACGATACCACCTAGGAGCTTATTGGCTTAGCATAGATGCTGGGCCAGACAGCTTGGGTTCGATCCTAACTTTAATGTGCAGTTAGTCCTAGGAATCACTCATATAATTGCAAAAAAGGACCTTAATCAGAGGTCTGCCTTTACCAGTTCTTCGACTGCGTTATTACATCGTGTGCATTTTGGTCAGGAAAAAAATTACTTCATGATGCAGAGGCAGGAAGATGTTTTTTTTTTCCTTCATCTGTAGGAAGAAAAGGATTATGCCCATATTGTACTTTGTGGTCTTTCATGCCTAGTTCATCATGTCTTCCAATACACTTATATTCCTAATTTGTACCTTTTATCCTGGCAGAAGGACAAACTGGAAGGAGTTGCCCGTTCCAAGGCCAAACGTGTTCTTGGAGCTAAGTCAAGCAGTTGCCACTGTAGGGGCTGTGTCAGTAGGAATCTGGATTTCATCACTTCTTACCCTGCAATAGGCCTAGTTCAGTTCAGATTTGTACAGTGCGTATAGCATTACTCCTCCTGCTCCGGCTGCAAATATGTATGGGCTCATAGGGTTAATTTATAGGATAATTGAACTGTTCAACAGTATCTGGACTGAAAAGAAGAAAAAATGTATGTTTCTGCAACTGCTGTCTGATAACTGAGTTCATTAAGGACCTGGGACTGATAAGTCTGAATTTTTTTTTCCGCAACTGCTTCGTTCAGGGATAAAAAAACTTAAATTTAACAAGCCAACCCAGAAACATTTTGTCACCCTGAAGGGAAATTCATGTTAAAATGCCATTTTAACAGCACTTATAACCGATGGTGGTAACATCTTAATCATCTGTTTTTTCATTTTAATGTATTTTAGAAGTCATGTCACACTAATATCCGATGGGAAAAATACCAATAGTCTCTTTCATAAAAATTCAAATAAAAATTAGAAATCTAATGCATTTTAGCATGTTGGGCGAAACGAATTGATAAAAGAATGCAGTATTAGAGTTTAAGTCAACCATATTATATCCTTTGATTTAGGAAAGTTAATTTAAGCTTTAAAAGTTTTGTTATGGTAAATAATTTAGCGGTATTTTGCTGGAGAAATGTAGACAGTTGATACTTTAATTAGTTGTGTACTATTGCTGTGTCCTTAAATAATTGTTATGATATGGATGGTTTAAATTTTGACGAGCAATTGGTGAAATATATGTTTTGAGATTGTATATTTGTATTCCCTTAGTTTGGTATATATTGCTGACCAAAGTATATGTGTTTTTGTACCCACATCCACAATTGTGTGTTTCCACTTTATGTGTCCACATAATTGACGATGGAAACGTGACATAATTTGTGCTACAGTATCAATAATATCTCAAAGATTGTTCTACCACCAATCTCGTCTTAAGATATGCAATACAAAATTCAAATTACATTTAAGTTTACATGAATTATACTATGGTCTTTGAATTATGAAAATCACAATTGATCTTTAGCTGTTGTAAAAGGTAGGGGAGTCACTCTAAAGCTAGCTTGGAAAATAAAGTCATCTTATTGTATTATTGATTGATCCCTAAATGTGTGATGCATATAGTACTACTTTTAACGAATACCTAGCTAGTTTTGCTGTTGGTATCTTTTGAAGTATTTGCTTCTCGTAGGCTTTCTTTGTTCGTACCATACACATGTCTGCATGCCAAATTTCATACTCAAAATTGAAAGTAATTAGCTTAGGCAAAATGTCAAGGTTTATGAAGGAACTCACTCCTTTCCGAATTGTATGTAACTTAGAGGTCGAAACATGCACCATCAAACTTAAGAATAGCTTAAGTAATATTGCGATCAAGAGTATCTATGTTCGGGAGAAAAAAATGCTCTGCCCTCGCATCACTCCCGCTGGGGCTACTCGGGCGGTGTCCCAAACCCTAGTGCCGCCAGCCCCCTCCTCCCGCCTTTCCCCCCTCCCTTGCCGCTACCTGAGGTAACCGCTGGAAAGCCGCGCGACCGTTGAAGATGGTGGCTGCGAGGATCTCGTAGCTCCGCTTCGTTGTGGAGGACTCTAGGATCGGGGCGGCGGCCCTTCAGACGAGGCGATGGCGCGTGCGGAAGGCATCGTAGCTGGTGTCTCTAGCTGTCAGCCTCGACCTCTAGGGAGGTTGGACCGCGACGGTCGGCGGCGGTAGCGTGGAGACCCCCCTCCCCGTCAGATCGAGGTCGTTCTCCTTCATCTCTCTCTCCTCCCTAGTTTCGGCTTAGCAGCGGCTTGGTGCTCGCTATGGAACGCAAAGGTAGCTGGTGGTTGGCTCGAGAGTCAGGACCAAGGGAAACCCTAGGTTAGCTGGCCTGGCCCAGCGGTGATGGCACCTACGGGCTCCGTCCTTCCTCCTTGGAGGCGTGGCTGGGGTCCCCTATCTCCACCCCTACCCACGTCTTGGGCGAAAGCACAAAATCTCACAGACTAGGCGACGTCGACGTGCTGCACGCCGTGTCCTCCTTGGAGGCGTCGCCTGGGGAGTGTGGTGCTCGGTGAGGTTGAAGGCGGAAGCTTGGTCTCGTGCAGTTGCTCCTGGTGGCTTTCCTGCTTCTCTTAGGATGTCCAAAGGCGGAGGTTGTATGGCCGGTGTGGTGTGCTTCCCTTACTTAGGTGGTCGTGTTCTGGGGTTGTCCCGGGGCTCAAGTCCAACACTCCCCAGCTCTCGGGTGAGCTTTTCCCATGTCCGATGGTTCGACGCCTTCGAGCCAAGGCTAGAGGATAGGGGCCCTCTTCGGCGTGGGAACCGGAAGGTGGTTTGGTGCTTGCAGTTCAGGGTGTCTTCCTCCCTCATAATCTCCATCCTGCTCTTTGGCAGTGCCTCGTCGCGCCTTTACTACTCGTTGCCCTCGGTGCCTGAGCGTTGTAGTCTTCGCTTTGCAATTTCCATAGGTGCTTGCTAGTAGTGTTGAGTTGTAAGCCTTTTAGGGCGTGCCCTTGTATCGTTCGGCCGTTGTGTTATGTTGTGTTGTGGTGTGTCGTGTGTGGGTGTTTGTACGGGAGGCCTTGTGTATTTTCTGACCGTTGATGGCTTCATTAATTCAATGTCGGGCTCCTCTTGAGACTACTGTTTAAAAAAGAGTATCTATATTCTGAATTTTCCTTTTATAAGCTACATTCGGACGGTGAAGGTGTCCGCTTGTCGGTGGAAACAACGAGGCGACTGTTGTAATGAGTCACCACCGACGCCAACCGTGAGATCAACACTAATTCCGTCCTAGATCGTGTAGTGGCCGCTAACACAAAACGAAGATATAAGGCTCGTGTTGTCTACATCTCCATGATGGTGATCCACGGATCATCCAGGAACACTATGCCGCAGCAATAATGGAGAGAAGAAGGGATCAAGCTAGGGAGAGGTCAAAACCAGACCCACCACAGCTAGTCAGTATTCCATGTATACGAGAGCGCACACGCACGCACGCATAAACAACGCGACCGCAGGCGCCAGTCAGTCGTCCCCTGCGTCCATTCACCCCACTGTTGGAGCCTTACCAACGTGGTGGATCGATCTTGCGAATGGGGGGCATCCCATTCCCAATCTGTAAAGCTGGGGGCATCTCATCTCTTGCCCGCTCGATCCATTCCAATCCTCGGTCGATGTCGCGAGCCCTTTGCATTTATTTGCAATATCATGCGCCGTTGATTATTCTCCTAATCATATGTGAAGGAGCAGTATAGCTTTGCTTCTTTGTAGTGTCATGCAGGTTTAATACAGCCATGTTTTGTTAGTTGGTTGTCGGATATCAGTTTGTTTCGAATTATAGGGCGTCCTATTTTCTTTTGGAATCACACGTACTTCACAGATTTCACTGTGTCTTTTCACAGATTTCGAATTATATATAGTTCGCCCTGAAATGTCCAAAAGATCTTAAGATTCGGAACCCAGGGTTCATGCGTTATGTGACAACGTTAAGACTGCCAGTTTACCAACATGCACTGCATACTCCATCCGGCTACAAGTAAGTGTACTTCTATAATTGTTTTCTAAGATAAATTTAATAACTTTTGACCAAGTTTATAGGAAAGTACATACTCCCTATATCCATAAATAAGTGTACTTCTAGAATTTATCCTAGGTGAAATTTAATATTTTTTGACTAAGTTTATAACGAAGTACATTTATAACACTAAACCAGTATCACCAGTTTCATTTAGTTTCGTAGTATTTCAATTTAATATCATATATGTTGCCACAGCTATCTATAAAACTGGCTAAATTTTAATAAGTTTGACTTAGACCAAACCTATATGTGCACTTATTTGAGTATTTGAGGACGGAGAGAGCACATTCTATTACATTTTATTTTTATACTTCTCTGTGCTCACCTACCGAGAGGTCTATGGACTATGGAGTATGGAGACTACGATATACTACCTCCATCGCATAGCTTAAAGCTTTTTTTTTTGAAAAACTAAACCAAGTAAAATTTGACCAAACTATATAATACGAGTATGTTGTAGATACTTACGAAAAATATATTTTATTATCTATTTAATGATATTAATTTTGCATTTTTTATGTTAATATTTTTTGGTAAAAGATTAGTTAAACTTGACATAGTTTGACTTTCTAAAAATAATATAAGCCTTAAATTTTAGGATGGAGGTAGTATAGATGAACCAAGTCATTAATAATGGATTGGAACATCGATGAGCATACGAAAAGACCACAGAAACAAGCTAAACTTCTTTTTGGATATCACCCAATGAACACACTGTTTTCTTATTCCTTCCTTACTTTGTGCTTTCCATGCACAATCGATCAGCCGCATCCCATGCCCTGCAAAAGTGTAAAGCAAGAATGGCCCCACACACCTATGATGAACCTTAAATTAAAAAAATGGAGTTTCTTCCCTCTCTTTTATGAGTGCATATATAGCCCGGCATGAATATGGGAATCCGATGAGTGCTACTAGGAATTCGACAGGTGGATGACCTCGTCTAAGCATTTGCCATCTGCGAGTGTCTAACTGGTGCAGCTAGCTCCCCTGAACAAATCTCTTATCTGCATTGCTCTGCCTGTTAGCCAGGATGTCTGAGTTCAGCGAATCAAAATTAAAGTTCTCTCCAAGCACGTCAAAGTCTGGATCGATCAGAGGGAAAAGGTCGATTGATCTACACTAGCTCTCACCAAAAATAACATGTGCTGGTTTTGTGCCTTAAATTTCTAGAGCACATGTGCACATGGACCATGTAAAATTCCCAAGGAAAAAAATAGCGCGCTATAATAAAATAGCGTCGGCCCAAAAATACGCTATTATCGTGCTATAGGGCGCTAATAGCGCGCTATAACACGCTATAGCGCCAAAATAATATAGCGTGGCATGTTCAAAAACGCTATAGCGTGCTATTAACGTCAAAATAGCGCGCTATTTTTTTCCATGAAAATTCCTCTACATAGTCTCTGTTTTGCACCTTAAGACTCCTTTGACTCGCAGGATTTCTAAAACTCAAGAGCTCCAGTTGAATCGTATATGATTGGATAAATAAGAGATCACTGAAAGAGTGCTAGGCATATTGGAAAAGATCTTTATGACGACGCAACAGAAACCTGCCTCCGGAAGTTTTTTCCACCTTGCATATCGACTTAACAGAAAGCATGGCAAGGACGACGCACAATATTCGGCGTGGTAAAAAAGAAGAGCTTTCCAGCAGTACTGGCATCATCGACTTTGCGTCGCGTAAAACACGGCATCGACTGTGCGTCCAACATGAATGGCCAGTAAAGCATGTCCCTCTGACCGGTGAGCCTAAGAGCATCCCCACTCGTTGGCGCTCCCCACGCTC
Organism: Lolium multiflorum; assembly: GCA_030979885.1. NCBI lineage: Eukaryota > Viridiplantae > Streptophyta > Magnoliopsida > Poales > Poaceae > Lolium > Lolium multiflorum. Next base: position 182,210,020 of record CM061749.1, on the reverse strand, counting down.
AAATCCGGCGAAATTTTCGTCTGAATTGGATCAATTTTTGGCATGATGGCCCGGGGAGTCCGGACGAAAGAGGAGACACATGGGCGTGGACGGTTGGTTTTGCTTCATCTGGAGTCCCCATGCGCTCCCCGGGGGGCCGGGGATGGCGTGGATCGCCCAAATCCGGACGAAATCGAGGAACCGGGGGCGCGACTGGACCGGATTTCGCCGTCCGGATGTAAAAAACGGCTCGTGGGGGCTTCTCGGGGAGACTAGTGGAGATGCTCTAACTGAAGCAGAGACTTTGTCCTCTGAATATTAAAATCTTCTAAGATAGTATTCGCGCATGTCACCCACTTAGTCCTTTCGAAAAAAAAACATGAATTACTTTATTCATCTATGTTTTGAATGACATGAAACTGATTCTCTAGATTTTTTGATAACTACTTATTGATAATTGTGATTTTGTATTAATAATTTATCGAAAATCTAATACACGAGTGGACATGTACAGTGGCACTCCTTCCGTTCTCTTATACTCTATATTTTGAACTAAAATTTTATTCCATATTAGTCTACATTTTATCTTTGTAATTAATAATAATATGGAAAATAGCAATCCGACTCTTTCTATTGGATATCACTAATTTTATGTAGTTTGAATTGGTTGTTGACATATCAAAGTAGTAGTAAATGAATTGCTAATTAGTCTTAAGATTTGTAGAATATATACTGAAACAGAATGGAGAGAATAATTGCCAAGTTAAATATTTACTTAGTTGGATGAGAGAAATAAAAAAGAGAAGGTTATCTTCCCCGGTTGCTACCGGAGAGAAAGTCGATCGACAAGGAGCGACAAGCCGCTCTGTGCCCCTGGCCGTCCACCTCCCCCCCCCCCGCCCCCCGAGCGATTCAGGGGCGAAACCCCAACACAACTCGCCTAATCTCCTCCCCTCTCCAAAGTCACCACTGCCGGTGGGAGGCGACTGGTAAAGCCGGGGCAGCCCATCGACTCCCACCGGCAGCGACAACCACTCCTCTACCCGGCGCGAGCTCCTCCAAAGCGGTGCTTGGAGGACAACAACGATGCACCATGGCGCAGATATCGGCCATGGGATCATGGCGAGCACCGACGGTGAGGCTTGCCGGGACTGGTGGTGGTGTGGGTCAGACAACTCAACGATAAGACGACAGTGGGCACGAAGAGAAGCATGCAAATGGCGAGGACCAGACGGCAGAGAATCCTTGTGTTGGCGGCGTTTCAGCAAAGACAACTCCTAGATCACATTTTGGAGGCCTAGATCGAGGTCAGTGGTCGGTCCGAAATACTGAACGTGGGGTGAAGGTTTTTTTTTTGGGCGAAAGCTCAGCGCTCCGGAGACAATGGCGCCGATGCTTGTGGGTGTCGTAATCCTCTTGAGGGCGCTGTTGTGGTTAGCTTTTACGCATTTGATCCAGGTGAAAACCCTTGACCGTCTCGGTCTCGATAACGGACACACGTGGCGTCGTTGCCCTCTTGGGGTCGTTGTCATGGAGCTCTGGTCTCTTTCGGTCTCGGTCATGTGTCTTCGATGGCAAGTTCGGTTTTCCTTGTGTTTTTTTTAATAGGGGAGCAAACCCACAGCCTCTGCAACGAAGTGATGTACACAACCTTATTCATTGCAAGATATAGATTTCAAAGTTTACATCTTAAGGATAACACAAAGTTTCAGCAAGGATCAACCAAACTTTTCATTACGTTTTTTGTTTATCCCTTATTTTCTTTGTAAGAGGGCCCTCTCATCACTTTCTATCGGTTCTTGAGGATTTTAGAGTTAAAGGTTCATAATATAAAAATGTAAAAGTTCTGACCTTTTACCTATTTTTTACTTTTTTTTGATGAAAACACCATTCAATTTATTTATAAAGACGTGTGAAAGCATGTTTCGAGGTTATTAGAAAACAACTGTTGTACAATAAGTCTTTCCTTAGCAAGTATGTTAATTCTCATTAGTTGCTAAGGATAATATAAGAGATAATGCATTATACAAGTTTATCTATTGACTTCGCTAGATAATGTGGAGGGTTAAAACTCAGGCATGCCTTCCATACCACCGTACATACCTTAATTATACACCAAGAAACCGTATATATGCATGATACTCATGTCGTTACATAAGCACATCACTTTTGATGTCTGCGTTCCTTCATATGTGCGAGTGTATCAATAACTTGGTTGCTTAAAATCTAAATACGGTCAACGATCGAATATATTTGGTGATAACGAGGACTCATATAATCCTAGTACACCATGTTGACTACTTGCTCATTGTGCTGCCCCTTTGGACAGAATAAAATGGCAACATATATGCATCTCTAAAAGTCAGAGCGCCGGAGAAAATAATGGCTGCCGAATATGGAAAACGTATATTCTAGCTGGACACTCCATGTCTATAGAAGTACAGAAATATCGAGTTTAGATTTAATTATTTCCAGTTGGTAACTGATCGTATTTGGATACTTAAGCCGTAGTATATATGTGTAGCGCTAAATGTTCTAGCGACAAATATATTCTTGACTAAGAAAGGCGCGTTTCTGAACCTTGTGTGTACTTTCATATGGTGATCCCTCGCCAAAATGAACTATGAAATGTTTTTTTTTAGAGAAAGAACTATGACATGTTAACACCACCTCAATGCCAAAGGGTTAAGACTTAGAGCATCTCCAGCCGCGTCTCCAACGCGGCTCCCAAACAGCGCCGGATCGAATGTTTGGGGGACGTGTTTTCTTCGTGCCGCGTTTGGGGAACATCAGCCACGTCCACTAAACGCGGCACCAAATAAATAAAAAAACACAAAAATAAAGATTTTTATTCAAATTTGATTATATTTTACAAGTTTGAATGAAAACGGCTAGATTTTATCTAACCCTAGCCTACTGGCCGCCGACGGTGCGTTCGACGGCCCCGCCCCGTCGTCGCCCCCCCCCTCCGCCGCAGCTCCTGCATCGCGCGCCACCTCTCCCTGTGGAGGGTGATGAGAAGACGCCGGTGCTCCATGAGCGCGTCGTCTGCCCTCCTCTGTTGCGCCGCCTGGAGGGAGAGTTCAACATCGCGGCGAATCTTCTCGTCTTCGCGGGCACATGCGTCGTTCTGCAGCTTCTTCTGCGACTCGAAGGACTTGACGAGCGCTCGTTGCTGATCCTCCGCCTCGTCCGGGTGCGGCCCGTCGTCATCGGACCCATCGAAGTCGTCGTCGTCCTCCTCCTCCTCCACCAGCTCCTCCATTTATGCCCCCACAGGTACCGCCATCGCTTCCGCCTCCGCTGCCAACGCATCCGCCCGCGCCCCCAGGCCGCCTCCGCTGCCGCCAGCGCCGCCTCCCGCAGCTGACGGTCCTACGCCGCCTCCACACTCCATGTGCAGGTGCTGCCACTCTGCACGCCACCGCTCGCCCAACTCCTCCGCCTCCACACTCTGCATGGCGGCATCGGACGCCGCTATGGTGTCCGCCAGCGCCGCCTCCTTCCACGCTTCGTTCTCCGCAGCTTCCGGGTCGATGTCGAACTGTGCTGCCGGTGGTGGTGGAGACGATGGTGGAGGGAACTGGCCAGCGCCGGAGCGGTTCGTCATTGCGCAGGTGGTGTTTATGCGACGAGGGCTCTGCTTGTAGCGGAGAAAGGGGTGCCAGCGGCTGTGGTGGCTACCATTGAGTGGGGGAGGCTTTTTATAGACGCCGGTGTCGCCAGAAAAGGCGTAAAGATAGTACGGGAAGAGGCTAGAAGCGGCGGGAAGAAAGCGCGGGAACACGCGGTTTCGTGCGAACGCCGGCGACGCGTGGAGGCTGTGCAGCGCCGACGAGACGTCTCGCCTGCCCCTCCGTCGCCATTAAGGCAAAGCTGCGACGCTTCGTTCGTGAGTCGTTGACACGTCGGTCCCGCCACTCCTCGCCTCACATTTGTTTGTGTCCGGCGTGCCCGGAGCGTCCCCTGTGGAGCGGAGACGGGCTCGGGACGCTGAACACCGTACTGGGCCGCGTCGGACGGAAAGGGCCTTTGGGGGCGTGGCTTGGAACGAAATTTTGTCCGGCACGCCCCAAATCCCTTTGGGGGCCGCTTTGGAAAACACGGCTGGAGATGCTCTTATATTTTTTCTAAAATCATACTAAGTAAAGTTTGATCAAACCTTTAGAAAAATCTATTAATGAATATGATATTTTGTAAATACCATATGAAAATATATTTTATTATCTATCTAATTTTATTAATTTTGTATTTTGCATGTTAATGATTTTTGTTTAAAACTTGGTCAAACTTGACATAGTTTGAATTTTTTAAAATAAATATAAGTCTTAAGCTTTGGAATGGCGTCGCCGACTCACGGTGTGTAGAATATGGTTTAGATTCTATCATAGCAATGACAGTAAAATCTTTGTTGAGTTAGAAGAGAAAAAATGAAAAAAAAAATCTTCGCTAAGCTAAGAGATGATCTCTTGGTAAGAAAAATAAGATATTTTTTCAGTGTACAGTACTAGATTTTTGTCTTAGTTAAAACGTTTTCTGGCTAAACTTTGATCCTTCCATAGTTTTAGGAGAATGCGAACACTAACTGTGACAAAAAGTAAGAGATAGCAATATGTTTTTAATTTTTTCAAGTTAGTTTTTTTTTAAGTTAGTCTCTTGACTATTCGCACCAATTGAATCTTGCATGTTCCTACAAATAATATCATATTCCAATCAACTTATATCCTTTTATTTTTTATAAAATAGAGTTATCGGAGAAATTCCCGCTGCAACGCGCGGGTATCCTTCTAGTTACTCAATACGAGGGAATACCCATCTGAAGGTCCCTCAAGCGTCATGTTGACATCAATAACTCTTTGTGCAGAGAGACTGACATCATCACACAACCTTAACAAACTGAAATAAGCAAGATCAGTCGACTTTTAGTATTATCATTCATTTGTATCAAATAATCGAACAAAACAAATTCTAGGAACTGTCAACGTGGACCCACCAGCTTGAAGAAACCCCGACGGCAAATTCGTTGGTGCAATAGGAAAAGTCAATTTCACTTGTATGAAGGATCCGTTTTGCCAAGGATTGCACATATATCAACATGAAATGCCGACTTTCATCGTAGAACTATGAGTCTACGAGATGTGCACTAGTGGTAGATTTGTGAGTGTGAGAGTCAGATTCAGGCAGGAATATATAATGCATGTAATCAATTTCTGTCAACCATATTCGATAAGAAAACTTCAGTTCGATTTATGGTTGGAAAAGTATCTACTCCTTTTTCACGCATAAAAACACATGTAATTGGCTCGGAATAAAAATCTAGCAAAGTTTTTTACCTGGCATCAACGGGTTAGAGCTTTGTCTTTATCTTTTCACATACTGAATTTGCTAGGTTCCCTTTTTGATCTATGTCACGTAGTAACATTTTTTTCTGCGAAGATCAGCGACGTCCAATATAAACAAACTGGACTTTAGAATCATGTCCTTAGAAACGAATGTCCAATCCGGCATCAACAACTCCCTTTAGTTATCTATTCTCACCCATCTCAAGATCTTTTCATCGACGGCAAAGGAATCCAACGCATATAGCACTGGGGGTCGGGGAACGAGAGCGCAGTCGAAATCAAGCGTGAAGTGGCTGGCTTGAAGCTTTAAATTATGGAGTGGGGGCAAACCAAAGAGAAAACGATGGAAATCATGGATCTATCTCTTCCCTCCGACAGGCAGAGCTGGACGATTTGATTCCCTGGACACGTACACGCGCGGGGCATGGTGAAATGTAGAGATGCCAGTGTCTACATGGGCGAACGAGTGAGCGAAACGAATGGGGTTTTTGCAGCAGCCCTTTAACCAGAGTGACAGATCGGCGTCGTCGTGATATGACCCGTAGGTTTGCATGGAAAGGATCTAGCTACCATATAATGCTTAAGAGGGGAAATTTCATTGAGAAATGAGATTCTAGCATGTACACTAGCTTCCAATGTGTTTCATTAAGTTTAAATTAGACTAAAAAAATTAAAACTTGGTGAAACCTAATAAAACTTGACAACACGAATCTTAACGCAAGGAAGGGTGGTCGCAACGGGCTCACGATCTAGAGTGCACGCTAGAATCGCCGTGTTCCGATATCATTCGCTGTAATTACACATAGATCCGTGGTTGAGTATCAATCTGGCAGAGTGTCTAGTTAACAATGAGCTTCCAATGCTATCTGAATCCATATAATTGTCCTGTCAATTAATTCCTTCCGGTGGCATATAACATGAATCCACGCCATGCATACATGCATATCATGATCCCGCCAAAGAATTTTTTTTCTTCGAAATGGAGACATGCCCCTAGTTGATTTTCATATCAACTAGTGCTGGGACTTGAGATGTAATAAGTATAAAACTTGACTTCAATAAGGTAATAAACCAGCCGTATGCATCTTTTTAATATTAACTATGCACACACGGGCGTACAAGAACGTGCTTGCATAAATCTATCTCACATATTGTGAGCTATCCATATCCATGAGATTTGTGTGGACATTCCAGGATGGAGGGGGCATCAACACCTTGGGGATGGACCTGCATGCATGATTGTGGGTAGAGAGAATATGCAACCCCCGCATAAGACCTTCCTTGCATAGTCTAGCATAGATAGCTCTCCCATATTACAACATTTTGACGCTAGAGGAGCTTCCCCATCGGAGTCAGGGGCCCTTTCATGCAAAGGGTTTGAGATATATGGAGGGGGTTGTGGCCTTGTGGGAATCACATAAAGCTAGCCCCCACAGGTATAATTTGGGGCCGGGCTCATCGTCTCACGCCATCGAGCATCAAATATTGTTCTATGTCACACATGCATGTGCTAGCTCCACCACATCTCTGTCTCAGCCTATCTTCATCAGTCCTCGTTTGGCTAATGGATATGGGCGGCCGGCCGATCACTGCTGCCGACTTAAATCAGGCAGCCTGCAGGACAATAACTGACTAGAAGAGAAAATTAACTTACGGAATTGCTATGCAGTGTCGGTTTTGCGTCGTGATTCGTACATTTGAGGTGCAAGTTGAGTTGCAATTGAGATTTTTTCAGCTACAAGTTGGGTTGTGACTTGTGACTGAAATTTTCAATTGCAAATAAGGTTGCAACTAGGAAAAATGCCTCCAACCTATTAAATTTGCTTCGTGATCTATGCTAATAGTGAGTTACAACATGGGTGGCAACTGAGATTCAATGACAACATTCTACCGAGAAAGAAGTAATTTCTCAGTAGATTGAGCTAAACGTACCCATTAACTTAATAGATTAGAAGAATTATGTTCCTTTGAGAAATATCCGCTACAACTCGGAGAGGAGCGTGCACACAATAATTCATGTTATCATATTTATACAACCAAATTACATATACCTACTCCGATAGCAGGCTCGTGGGCTTGAAGATGCGGGATATTTTTTCCATAGGGGGAAACCTTGGTCTCTGCATTGATCAACGTATATAGACTTTAACTACTCTCTCAAATCCATATTATTTGATGCTAAAATAGATGTATCTACAACTAAAATGTGTCTAGATACATCTATATTATCATCAAGTAATATGAATCGGAGGGAGTAACATAATTCAACAAAATTAAGTGATGATATCCAAAACGAGAAGAAAGCTATTCTGTACATTTCTAGTTGTGCTCCCGCGAAACCAAAACTTTGATCGATGTAAATTATGTATGTGATGAAATTTGAACATGAAATGAGCCAATAATAGGTTAATTATATTCTGCATGTTGCACAAACAATTACGTAAAACATCACCTTTAGAGTACTTTAAAGTAAGATACATTTTCGGTCAACTAAGTTCATACCTTTGTAACAGTAGAGTGAAGTGCATCACTGGTCCGTCAACTATTTTTTTCAAGTTTTCCATAAACTATTTCAAAGGTGTCACATAGGTCCTGAAACATTGACGAGGAATTTCAACGTGAAAAGTGAGATGCACTTCAGTCTTTACAATATACATTCACAAGTATTTTCGGATTTTAGGAAAATTTAAGTATGCCCTTACTCTCTCTGAGTTAAAAATTACTAGTAGGTAAAAAACATTAAAAAAAACAACAATGCATAAAATAAATCTACACTGCATTAATTACTTAATTAGTGACACTAGCTGTCTAGATCTATCTTGAAATATGTTAACATGGACTACGTTTTGGTTGCAGGGAAAAGATGTGCTACTTTCACATGGAATTAGTCATTTTCCTAAACGAAAATACCAAACGGAACCTGGATACGCGCGCACCCAGTCGTGCATGTCCCTAATTATCTTAACTTTATCTGGTGCTTTTTTCGAAGTGTCCGTGTAAATCCCACGACGTGTGAATGTCCTGTCAAAAAAGTGCCATGTAATGCACATGGTGGAATGCAAGGATGGTGAGTATCAGTGGTCATAGTATAACATAACTTGCGATAGACTAATCTGCGCACATGTATGGAACATTTCTAAGCATTTGCGCTACACGCATGGTTATTCGTATTCCAGTTCCCATGATTAAATAATTCGCGGACATGCAAGGATCGATTACGATTTGATACGGTAACTACTGGCAGGAGTGGAACATAAATGGGGAGCCTCTCCCCACGGAATCTGAATAGCAAACATTTTGGGAGATTTTGTGTTACTTAGTCATATTAGCCAGGGCTGGGTACGACACCACCTATCATAATTCACATCTAAAACGCATTCACTCAAACGCATTCACATCTAATCCATTCCATTGCAAAAATCATCGCCAAAGCGCCCGCCCTCCACCTTAGGCCTTCCATAACCTTGCTAGCATCCTTGGGGCTTTTGGAGAGGTCACCGGCCTACGCACCAACTTCCAAAAGAGCATTGTCGTCCCTATCGATTGTGGGGAGTTAACTTTGGACGACATTCTTGAGAGTTTACGGTTGTAAGAGCCAAGTTCTCCATGAGATATCTAGGCTTCCTCTCTCGGTTTGCAATTGAAAAGTGTGGACTTCAATACCTTGCGGACAGGATGGCCGGACAAATACCAACTTGGGATGGCAAATTTATTAACATGTACGGCCGCACCGCCCTTGTGAAATCTTTTCTTGCCTCGCAATCAATCTACTATCTAGCTCCCCTAACCATTCCACCGATGTCCTTGACAACATGAAGAAAATTGAGAGACCCTTTCTCTGGATGGCAACAAACAAAGTCACGGGAGGCCAATGTAAAGTGAATTGGGAGACGGTTTGCCGCTGCAAATATCTTGGTGGTCTCTGTGTTCTTAACATTGAAAAGTTCTCAAGAGCGCTTGGGTTGAGGTGGCCATGGCTTGAATGGGCGGACCCAACCAAAGTCTAGACCGGACTTGGAAATCCTTGCACGGAGGTGGACCTCTTATATGCCTCAACAAAAATCATGGTTGGCAATATGCTAAGAACAAAGTTTTGGGATGCCCCGTGGCTCAATGGCTTTGAGAAAGATATGACGGTTGACAAGGCTATAAAAATGATGAATGGGTGGCCATCATTTTTGTTGCCCCGTGGCTCACATGGAACAACTTGTTTATCTTTGGATCCAACTTCAAGATTTCCATCTTACTGAGGATGTAGAGGTAACTATATCCTGGATGCTTACGGATGATGGCCAATACTCAGCGGCTTCGGCATACAAAGAACAATTCTTTGGGGGGCATCCGATATGAAAAATGTGGTGTCGATTTTTTCTTGGTTCCGCCTAAAATCAAGTTTTTCGCTCTACTAGCTCTACAAAATAGGCTTTAGATGGACTGCTTGCAAAAAAGAGGGTGGCCTAATTGTGGTACTTGTCCTCTATGCAAGAGAAATGCAAAATCTATTGATCGCCTCCTTGTCCATTGTGGATACACTCAAAGAATATGAGGTCTCGTCAAGAAGTGGCTCAGCCTATATTTCATCGACCGCCACCAATTGCATGCGAAGATCAGTTCGTTAGTGTTGGCTTCTCATGACCGGCGCCTCCACTTCAAAACGAAAAGCCATTGTATCCATTGTCCTTCTCACTTCTTGGGAAGTGTGGAACGAAGGAAACATGTGTTTTAGAACAAGCATGTTTTGCCGATGGTGATACTCGAAAATATTAAGAGGGAGCAAAAACACCGTGGGTGCCAAGCGTGAGAGTGATTTGATGCCGCGAAAGTGGACCGGTAACAACTTGGTTACTATCTTGTAAAACTCTTATTCTTTGGAGCCCCCCCGACCTACCCCCCCGTGTTGCCCCCTAGGGCGACACCGGGGTCGACTCCACGCACCATCGCCAGCCCCTCGCCGTTGCTGCTCCCCACGCCGCCGCTGCCGTCGGCCCTTGCCGCGGTGGCAGGCCCTGCCGCCGAAGGCTGTTTGTGGGCGGAGGTCACCAGGAAAGGCCGCCATGGCTGCTAGGGCGGGTGTGGCCAGCTCATATTCGTGCAGCAACAAGGGCGACACCCTTGGTTGGGGTGGTGGCGGAGATCCTCGTCCAGCGGCACCATGGCCGGCGGTGAAGAAGCAGGGCCGACGGATGATGGTCGTAACCTCAGATCTCGATTTGGGTACCCCTGCCACCGCCCCGATCCTCTTCGCCGCATGGTTGGGCCAGGTCCTGTGGGGGATCGACCCTGCTCGGCCATCTCCTTTCCCAGTGCTGGTCTAGCCTCAAGGCTGTTGGTAGGGTTTGGTGTGGCTGCTTGCAGGTTTCTAGCAGGTGGCGTGAGGGCTGCTCGCAAGGCTTGAATAAAGGTGGTGGTCCTAGGGTTCTTCTTTTGCGAAGATGAAGACCTTCCGGATGTCGATCCTCTTCATCTAGTCGGAGTGATGAGTTCTGAAAGGCGCTGCCGGCGAATGAAACAGTGTATCTTTTCCCTAGAGTTTGCTGGATCGGGTGGTATTCGGTCGTGCTTACCCATGCTTTTATTCCGACCGTTTAGTTCTGGAGGGAGCGGCGGGAAGCTCTGTTCTGTGTTGCCATCATATGACATTCTGATTATGGTGAAAATCAGAGACGGAGAATATCATGAAGGCCGGATTGGAGGACTAGCAATGGAGGTTCGAGTCTCTGTGATGTTGAGAGACATGCTTGGTGTTCTGGTTCTCTAAGCAGCAGTATGCAAGTGGGGGCGACAGCACATGTGAAGTTCAGAATCTTACCTTTCAGCGTGAAAATTCAAGGTCTGGCCTTAATTGGTTGTGCCTGTCAATGAGCTTGTTGAAGGCATTGTTTTGAGAGAGAGGACTATCTTCAGGAAAAACCTAAGATCTTTGATCGGGCAACTACGACGGTTGTGCACTATTTTTCTTCTTGCAGGCTTCGCTTTTGGAGAGCGTTTAGATGTTATCTTGGTGGTGGATATATTGTTGCTGCTAGGACTGGAACACCGTAGCAAGACTTTTTTTCTTAGTTTTCTTTTTAGTTTTTGGCTGGGTGCATCTGTATTACCATTAGGGTAGTGCGTAGTTGCAGAGGTTGGGTGTAATTTGTATCTTTCTGATATTTTCCTAAAAATCTTGTAAAACTCTTGCTTAATTAATAGAATGAAGCAAAAAATGTGCCTCTGTTTAAAAAACGCATTCTCATGTAATTAGAACCAAATTATACTATTTGCAGATATTTCAGTACACACCAAGGTTGTGAACATATAGATATCCTGAGGAATAAAAACGTCCAAGATTGTCTTGTCATGTTTTAGTATACAGCAAAGTCATGAAACATATCGCTAGATAGATTAGAGCATATCGGAAACTACAACCACTAGGCATAGGGTACCGTAAAACCACAATCCAAGAAAATTTTAGCGCAAAACACAAATTTGTGGGGTAGTTGTTTCAGTGAACCCAAATCTCACGATTTAATTTACTGACGTTGTTTCCTGACAACCAGGGTCCACAAAGTTAGGTTTCACGTGGCAAAGGAGGCCGATTTCCTCTTTTTTCATACAGATCGGACTTGAACCGTATAGTTTGGAAAAAAATAAATTTTGAAACCATTTTCGAAATTTTGCATTTTTTTGTAGTTTTTGGGCGAAGTTTAAAAAATCTGAAACAAAATGTGTGTGTCAAACTGACTCAATAGTGAGAATTGGTTTATTTAAAACAATTTAGACCTAATTGTTTTCGTGAAATTGACACAACGATGAGAATTAGTCTATGCCAAATTTCATTCGTTTGTGGTTTTGCGACACTTTCTCTAGACAGATAAACCGGCGTCCTCCGTGCTCTGCTGCAAGACCATCCTTTCTCGTACAAAAATAAAGATTTTTATACTAGGAAACTTTAAACTAGGAAACATAGCAAAACTTTAAACTAGGAAACCACGAGTTGTACTCAGAAACTAAGATCTTTCAACTTTGAGTAACTAAGAAAGAGCTGAAGTAAAATCCCAACAAATAGAAACTCTTATGACACAACTTTCGACTTCAAAATTTTGACTCCCAAACCAATGAAATAATAATTTTACTTGTATAATGTATCTACTCTTAAGTTGTATGATATCAGCTTCCACCACAAACTTTGAAGCCCTGGAGACAAAAATAGGCAAACTTCTAAAGAACTGGGCTTTGGAGCCTAACTATCTTAGGTCAAATGTTCAAACATAAAACTCCGTGGTTTCCGTGGGCACCAAATTTGGTCAGAATTTGATATATAAAACCTGTCTTAAATAACTCAATAAAAATACCCTCCAATCCATAATAAGGTTTTAGTTTAAATTAGCTTAAATCTGAACTAAAATCCCGACACTTATTATGGATCGGACGGAGTATTAAGAATTCCGTCAATTTGGGCACAAGACCAAATATTTATGTCTTCAAAATTGTAAACCCTGATCATGTACAATATGTAAAAATAAAGTTTGGGCATTATGTATCATATTAAAATATTATCACCATATACACTAACATGTCGGCTAGAAGTCAAAGTTTTAGTTTTACCGTATACACTTGGTACCGTATGTATATATATTTGGAAATTGGGTGTGACTAATTCTTAGTCGACCGAGAGCGATGCCACTCTCATATTTCAAAATCTGAGTTGCAACTCAACATGTAACTGAAAAATCTCAGTTGCAACTTGACTTACAACTGAAAAAGTCCACTTAAAACTGAAAATTTTCAGCTGCAACCAAACCCGCAACTCATAGAATGCAAATCTGATAATGTACGACTCGACTGAGGACTAATCTAGTTCTGAGCTAGCTGAGAACTAACAAAGCTGATATATATTTTCTGCTCATTCGAAATTTTTCCCAGATGCAAATATGACAGAAATTGCAACTCATACGAACTTAAAATTTGCTTCCCACGTTTTTCACCATCCGAATACGTTTCGATCTTGATAAAACTAATGAAAGAGATCGATCAGAGATGGCCATCCGCACATGCTCATACCATAAATCAAATGACAGATGAACACAATTGATCACCTGCCTGATGAAGCTGCAGACCGGAGGAGGCTGGAACTCTCTGCTCACACAGCACGGTGATATCTATTCTCTAGCTTGCAGAGGCCCCATCAATCGTAGAGATTCCCCAGTTATGAGAACTGAGAAAAGGGGCGATGCATGATGAGCCAGGCAGACAGCTAGAGGGAGCACACTCAGCCAGTATGCAGCAGCAAGAAGGAAGGAACAGTGCATGCATGATGCATCCTTTCCTTCCGGCTTTACTTGGGCCCCAACTAACTGGCCATCCTCTCCTCGCAGTGCTGTGTGTGCTGCACCAAACCCTATATAAAAGCCTGCGCCACCTCCCATCTCCAAACCAACCCAGGCAGCCGTCCAACACAACACAAGCTAAGCTACTAGAGCTAAGCTCACCCCTGCTTCCTCTCATCATCTTGATCACCTTCTCCTACATCGATCTCGTGATTGCTAGTAGAGAGCTAACTAGACACAGTAGATTAACAGCTAGATATATTTAAGAATTCTTCATTTCTGATCAGTATATAGCGATGGAGAAGGTGATGATGAGCAGGAAGCCGGGTGACTGGAGCTGCAGGTCGTGCCAGTACCTCAACTTCTGCAAGCGTGACGCTTGCCAGCGGTGCGGCGAGGCTAAGCTGGGCACGGAGCGGGCGGACTACGCGGCCATGGGCGGCAGCTGGGAGGTGAAGCCCGGCGACTGGTACTGCGGATGCTGCGGCGTCAACAACTACGCCAGCCGCGGAAACTGCTTCAAGTGCGGCGCCGCCAAGACCGACTCCGCCGCCGTCGCCCAGAACTGGGGGTTCAACGCCGCCGGCCAGGCAGGATGGAAGTCCGGCGACTGGATATGCCCAAGGTTCGTCTCTAACTAGCTAGTATTCCCCTAAACTAATCGATCCTAGTCCTACCTAGATAGATTAAGCTTTCTCGATCAGGAATGCAGCTGCATACATGCATGCATGATGCATGCAGCCGCCATCAGCTTAGTTGAGTTAACTAATGGCTAATTAACACTTTCATGAACTGCACAAACAACCCTCTACTTTGCACGATTCCTAAATTAGGATCCAAACTCTTGCAAAAAAATTCTAGCCATTTTTCTTCCCAAACAAATCGAATCCGGCCTGATGGAGCTGCCAAATGGAATTTCTTGACGTGTCAGCTCAGCATTTCTTCGCAGTGCACATTCTAAAAAATGCCTCGAATGGAATTTATCGATGTTTTTCTTTCGGCAAAAAAGAAATACATGGCAATGTTGCAAGGTTACTTATCTAATAACAAATGATACGTATTGTACTGGGTGCTGACGAAGTTTCTTAACAGAGTGGACTGCAGCGTGCAAAACTACGCCAACAGAACCGAGTGCTTCCGCTGCAATGCGCCCAAATCATACTACGGTAAGCTCATTCTGCCAATTCAACCCAATCTACATGCTACATTTACACATGACAGTGACAAGCTGGTTATCTAGTGCTGTACATATATGGTCTCATCTAATTCAGTTTTCTCTTTCCCTTTGATCAGGTTAAGCAGTCACTACGCCTAGAAACAAAATTGAAAACAGAAGTATTGGAGCAAATATGGATGAGATTGATCAGCCAACAATCACTCGCCCCAAGGATTTTTCCTTTTTTTCCTTTTCTTTTTTTTCTCCTAAAGGAAAACTCTCGATAACTCGAGGGTTAGTCATGTGGAAGAGCTGTAACAACAGCCGCTGAGAAAAGAGAGATAAACGTGTGTGTTAGTGTGTGGCTGATGACAAATATCCGATTTCCCTTTTTCAGTAAAAAAAATAGTTCGAGAAGAGAAAATAGAAAATTCTAGTTTCGCTTCACTTGTGTTGTGGATCAACTTTTTTCACTCATGTCTTCTCACTGAACTCCTGTGCTCGAGACTGAGGGGTTTAATTATTCCTAATCGTTAGACTGTTGCTGCGTGCAATTCCAGTCGCCACTATCTATCCATAAATAGATGCCTTGCTTGCTCGTGCTTTACGGCATATGCAAAGCGGAGTGATCGATGTATTCGATTGATCGTTCTATTACTGCAGCGAGGGAGCACGGAGGCGACAGCGAATTCGCGCAGCCACAAGCGAATGTTTCATCGAAAACCTTTAGTTGCCGCGATAGAGAGATTCCGGGAGCAATCATGCCCTGCTTTACTCGCAAAAGCGAGTAGAGATGCACAGAATTATTACCTCTTTGGGCACCCGATCGATCACTGCACGAGTCTCAAATGTGGCCAGCATCGTAGCTACTTACATTTCCCCCCGAAAATCAACGTTAAGCCTTCTGGTTTCTACATCCTGAGATGAACAAAACCAAAATATATAATAATTGTATTAAAGAGAATATTAATGCAAGTCAATATGGTCAAACAATTAACTTGGAACTACATAAAGTAGGCACCAATTGAAGAGCTACAACAAGATGGAAAAACCACCTACTAAGTCAACTATTATTCCATGATTCCGCCTTTCAGAAGGGAGAACAACTCGCATTCGGCGTTGCCGGATCCAACCTGTGAATGGAAGGGCATAGAATTTTCCTCCTACATAATTGGTCCAATGAATCAAGGATGAAACATCAGCGAAAGACGACATTTTTAACAAGGAGACGACATAAGTGTGTCGTTGCCGTGACCAACCATCGCAGGTTTTCACTCTGGACATGAAGTACTCCCCTCGGAGGATTCCAAGAGTTGTGCCACCTGACTCCACATAGCCCCAAAATGAAAGATTTGTTGAAGCATACACGATAGATTCTATGGCTGAAGCATAGAGGACGTCAGCCATCCTCTTTCTATTATCAAAAAAAATAAAAAAAAATGAATTAGTGTTAGGAGGAACTAGACACTAAATGATATAGTAGAAGCGGGACCTCGGCGTGAGAATTCCAGAAATTCGCTCCTGACAGGATTCGAACTCTGGTCATTGGGATGCGCCACTGCGACCCCAACCACTGGGCTATGCCCACGTCCTCTCCTCTTTCTATTATCATCCGTTGATTTTTTCGATAAAGATTAAACTCCTCGCCCCTCCTGCTTCACTCCAAATCCCGATGAGCTCGAACAATTATTCAAGTGCCTCCTAGAAGTCAAATTTCCCCTAGGCTACGCGGGGCTGATACGCAGATGTCTGGACCCGACGAAAAAAATCTTCAGCGGGATGAAGTCTCATGACTGTCATGTCATGATGATGCAGATACTTCCAGTTGCAATCTGAGGGATAATGGAACCGCACGCCCGTGCGACGCTGACTGACCTGTGTAGTCGATAACCGTCAAGAAACTCAGGAGGCTGCAGGAAGAGATCGTCACCATCCTATGCGAGATGGAGATGTACTTCCCGCCCGCATTGTTTGACATCATGGTCCATCTGCTGGTGCATATAGTGGACGATATCGAGGATCTCGGGCCTGCGTTCCTTCACAACATGATGGCGTTAGAAAGAATGAACGGCTTCATCAAAGGATACGTTCGTAACAGGGCACATCCGGATGGAAGCATCGTCCAGGGCTTTCTCACCGAGGAGTGCATCTCTTTCTGCAAGAATTATCTAAATGCGTCAGTGTCGAGGTTGAGCAACGCGTCAGTGACGCGGTTGCTAGCAAGGTCGATGACGCGGTGGCCAGCATGGTCAATGAAATCATCCCTAATCTTGTGTTGTCGATGAAGAATTACTTCGCCGGCGGCCAAAAGGGACCGATGCCGGTGATCAGCCTAGGCGCCAGCAACTCGGACAACCGGCCTCCAACTACACACGCTCAATGCACACCCAACTTGGTGACTCCACCCGCCGGCAATGTAGGCGCTAGAGAGGATTCACCGGACCTGGGGGGCGCCTAGGTCACCTGCACGCCTAGCCTCGGTCCTTCAACGCGAGCCGAGCTCGACGCCCTCACGGTACTTAATTTAGTCTCTCAAGCCTCTACAAATTAGTTACTTTGTCGTCGCCCCTCTCTGACCTACACATGTTTTCACAGGAGGATGTGACTCTGATGTCTACGTGTGCTTCTATTCTTGTAGACAGTGTTGGGCCTCCAAGAGCAGAGGTTTGTAGAACAGCAGCAAGTTTCCCTTAAGTGAATAACCCAAGGTTTATCGAACTCAGGGAGGTAGAGGTCAAAGATAGTCCTCTCAAGCAACCCTGCAATTAAGATACAAGAAGTCTCTTGTGTCCCCAACACACCTAATACACTTGTCAGATGTATAGGTGCACTAGTTTGGCGAAGAGATAGTAAAACACAGGTGGTATAGATGGTGATAATATTGCAGGAAGTAAAGATGCAGTAAAACAGTAAACAAACGATGTTTGCAGTATTTCGAAAACAAGGCCTAGGGATCATACTTTGACACTCTCAACATTGATCACATAATAAATAAATAACTTCTCCTCACTTGTGCTACATATACTGTTGTTTGATAACAAACACCATTCATTATGTAGGGCTACAAGAGCTCCCTCAAGCCGGAGTAAACAAGCGCCACAACATACGGCATTCATATTTAAGAAACCTTTAGAGCATAATAGATCTTTGCAATATAGACCGAGTACTAACATAGCATACACACTGTCACCATTACACTATGAAGGGGGAATAGATCACATCAATACTATCGTAGTAATAGTTAACTCCATAATCTACAAGAGATTACAATCATAACCTATGCCAAGTACTACATGATGCACACACTGTCACCGTTACATCATGAAGGAGGAATAGACCACTTTAATAACATTACTAGAGTAACACATAGACTAATAGTGATACAAAGCTCATCATATGGATCTCAATCATGCAAGGCAATTCATGAGATCATTGTATTGAGGTACATGAGAGATTAACCACATAGCTACCGGTAGAGCCCTTAGCCTCGAGGGAGAACTACTCCCTCCTCATCATGGGAGACGCAGCGTTGATGAAGATGGCGGTGGTGTTGATGGAGATGACTCGGGGAAATTCCCCGTCCGAGGACGGAACAGAGATTCTGTCCCGAATTGGAGTTTTGCGATGGCGGCGGCGCCCCGGAGTCTTTCTGGATTTTCATCAATCGGTGTCGGGTTTTAGGTCGCGAGGGACTAGGCGAAGAGGCGGCGTCGGAGGGGCACCGGGCGCCCTCCCCATAGGCCCCGGGCCTCCTCTCCGTCTCCCCTTCGGTGTGGGTCCGTCTCGGTGAATTAAGATGTTTGGTCTTTGTTTCGTCGAATTCGAGAATATTGCCCGAACAGCCTTTGGAACCAAAAACAGCAAAAACGAGGAACTGTCACTTCGGCATCTTGTTAATAGGTTAGTTCCGGAAAATGCATAAAATCATTATAAAGTTTGAACAAAACATGTAGGTATTGTTATAAAACTAGCATGGAACATAAGAAATTATAGATACGTTTGAGACGTATCAAGCATCCCAAGCTTAGTTCCTACTCGCCCTCGAGTAGGTAAACGATAACAACAAATAATTTCTGAAGTGACATGCTACCAACATAACCTTGATCAACATTATTGTAAAGCATATGAGATGGATGGAGTGATTCGAAGCAAAATATTGCTAACAAAAGATAACGACTAAACAATTGAATCATATAGCAAAACTTTTTGTGAATAGTACTTTCAAGACAAGTATCAACAAGACTTGCATAAGAGCTAACTCATAAAGCAATAAATTCAAAGTAGAATGCATTGAAGCAACACAAAGGATGATTAAGTTTCAGCGGTTGCTTTCAACTTGTAACATGTATATCTCATGGATATTTGTCAACATAGAGTAATATAACAAGTGCAATAGGTAAACATGTAAGAATCAATGCACATAGTTAACACAAGTGTTTGCTTCTAAGATAGAAAGAATAGGTAAACTGACTCAACAATAAAGTAAAAGGTAGGCCCTTCGCAGAGGGAAGCATGGATTTTTGTGCTAGAGCTTTTATTTTGAAAACATAGAAACAATTTTGTCAACGGTAGTAATAATTCATATGTGCTATGCATAATACTTTATACAAGTTGCAAGCCTCATGCATAGAATACCAATAGTGCCCGCACCTTGTCCTAATTAGCTTGGATTACATGGATTATCATTGCATAACATATGTTTCAACTAAGTGTCACAAAGGGGTACCTCTATGCCTGTACAAAGGTCCAAGGAGATCAATTGCATTTGATTTCTCGTTTTTAATAGATCTCAACTTAAGACATCCATACCGGAACAACATAGACAACAGATAATGGACTCCTCTTTTAATGCTTAAGCATTCAACAGATAATATTCTCATAAGAGAGTGAGGATGTATGTCCAAACTGAAAACTTCCACCATGATACATGGCTTTGGTTAGCGGCCCAATGTTCTTCTCTAACATATGCATACTCAAACCATTTGATCATGACATCACCCTTACTTCAGAAAGACGAACATGCATAGCATCTCACATGATATCCAACAAAGGTAAAAAGTTGATGGCGTCCCCCGAAACATGGTTACCGCTCAACAAGCAACTTATAAGAACTAAGACACATAACTACATATTCATCACCACAATAGTTTTTAAGCTATTTTCCCATGAGCTATATATTGCAAAGACAAAGGATGGAATTTTAAAGGTAGCACTCAAGCAATTTACTTTGGAATGGCAGAAAAATACCATGTAGTAGGTAGGTATGGTGGACACAAATGGCATAGTTTTTGGCTCAAGGATTTTGGATGCACGAGAAGTAATCCCTCTCAATACAAGGCTTAGGCTAGCAAGGTTGTTTGAAGCAAACACAAGTATGAACCGGTACAGCAAAACTTACATAAGAACATATTGAAAGCATTATAAGACTCTACACTGTCTTCCTTGTTGTTCAAACACCTCACCAGAAAATATCTAGACTTTAGAGAGACCAATCATGCAAACCAAATTTCAACAAGCTCTACAGCAGTTCTTCATTAATAGGTGCAAAGTACATGATGCAAGAGCTTAAACATGATCTATTTGAGCAAAACCGTTGCCAAGTATCAAATTATTCAAGACATTATACCAATTACCACATGTAGCATTTTCTGTTTCCAACCATATAACAATTAACAAAGCAGTTTCAACCTTCGCCATGAACATTAAAAGTAAAGCTAAGAACACATGTGTTCATACGCAAGCGGAGCGTGTCTCTCTCCACACAAGCATGAATTTATTCAGAAAACTAAGATAACAAAACGAAAATAAAAGCACACAGACGCTCCAAGTAAAGTACATAAGATGTGATGAAATAAAAATATAGTTTCACTAGAAGTGACACGATAAGTTGTCGATGAAGGGGATGCCTTGGGCATCCCAAGCTTAGATGCTTGAGTCTTCTTAAAATATGCAGGGATGAACCACCGGGGCATCCCCAAGCTTAGACCTTTCACTCTTCTTGATCATAAGATATCATCCTCTTCTCTTGACCCTTGAAAACTTCCTCCACACCAAACTTAAAGCAAACTCATTAGAGGGTTAGTGCATAATCAAAAACTCATATGTTCAGGGGTGACATAATCATTCTTAACACTTCTGGACATTGCACAAAGCTTCTGAAAGTTAATGGAACAAAGAAACTCATTCAACATAGCAAAAGCGGCAATGCGAAATAAAAGGCAGAATCTGTCAAAAACAGAACAGTCCGTAAAGACAAATTTTGCAGAGGCACTTAACTTGCTCAAACGGAAAAACTCAAAACTAATGAAAGTTGCGTACATATCTGAGGATCACTCATGTACATTTTCAGATTTTTTGACTCTTCTACAGAGAGATCTGTGCGAATGTGTGACAGCAATGCTGTTTCTGCGCAGCAATCCAAATCTAGCATCATCTTTAACATAGAGACTTTACTTGGCACAAAAACATGATAAGGAGAGGTTGCTACAGTAGTAAAAAACTTCCAAGACTCAAGAATACAGTTAATAAAATGAAACTTGGGTTATCTCCCAAGAAGTGCTTTTCTTTAACGCCTTTCAGCAAGGCGCAGAAAGTGCAAATCAAGTAACATCTAGAGAAGAAGCATCAACATCATAGCTTGTTCTAATAATAGAATCAAAAGGCAACTTCATTCTCTTTCTAGGGAAGTGTTCCATACCTTTCTTGAGAGGAAATTGATATTTAATATTACCTTCCTTCATATCAATAACAGCACCAACGGTTCGAAGAAAAGGTCTTCCCAACACAATAGGACAAGATGCATTGCATTCAATATCCAAGACAACAAAATCAACGGGGACAAGGTTATTGTTAACCGTAATGCGAACATTATCAATCCTCCCCAAAGGTTTCTTTTTAACATTATCAGCAAGATTAACATCCAAATAACAATTCTTCAATGGTGGCAAGTCAAGCATATCATAAATCTTCTTAGGCATAACAGAAATACTTGCACCAAGATCACATAAAGCATTGCATTCAAAATCATTGAATTTCTTCTTAATGATGGGCTCCCAACCATCTTCTAACTTTCTAGGAATAGAAGCTTCAAGTTTTAATTTCTCTTCCCTAGCTTTAATGAGAGCATTTGTAATATGTTTTGTAAAGGCTAAATTTATAGCACTAGCATTAGGACTTCTAGCAAGTTTTTGTAAGAACTTTATAACTTCAGTAATATGACAATCATCAAAATCTAAACCATTATGTTCTACAGCAATGGAATCATTGTCACCAATATTTTGAAAAATTTCAGCAGTTTCAGCAGTTTCAGGCAATTTTGCGCTTTGTACTAGGAGTAGAAACATTGCCAACACCAATTATTTTACCATTGATAGTAGGAGGTGTAGCAACATGTGTAGAATCAACATTACTAGTGGTGTTAATAGTCCATACTTTAGCTACATTGTTTTCTTTAGCAAGTTTTTCTTTTTCTTCTTTATCCCACCTAGCATGCAATTCAGCCAACATTCTAATATTATCATTAATTCGAACTTGGATGGCATTTGTTTTAGCAAACCTAGCATCTTTAACTTCCTCAGGCATAACTTTCAATTTTAAAAGATCAACATCAAGAGCAAGACTATCAACCTTAGAAGCAAGAACATCAATTTTACCAAGCTTTTCTTCAACAGTTTTATTAAAAGCAGTTTGTGTGCTAATAAATTCTTTAAGCATCACTTCAAGACCAGAGGGTACACTCTTATTATTGTTGTAAGAATTACCATAAGAATTACCATAACCATTACCATTATTAGAAGGATATGGCCTATAGTTGTTGTTACCATAATTATTCCTATAAGCATTGTTGTTGAAATTATTACTCTCTATGAAATTCACATCAACATTTTCTTCTTGAGCAACCAATGAAGCTAAAGGAACATTATTAGGATCAATATGAGATCTACCATTTTCAAGCATAGACATAATAGCATCAATCTTATCACCCAAAGAAGAGGTTTCTTCAAGAATTTACCTTCTTACCTTGAGGAGTTCTTTCGGTGTGCCATTCAGAGTAATTGATCATCATATCATCAAGTAGTTTAGTTGCGGCGCCTAGGGTGATGGACATAAAAGTACCTCCAGCAGCTGAATCCAATAGGTTCCTCGAGGAAAAATTCAATCCTGCATAAAAGGTTTGGATGATCATCCAAGTAGTCAGTCCATGGGTTGGGCAATTCTTTACCAAAGATTTCATTCTCTCCCATGCTTGAGCAACATGTTCATTATCAAATTGTTTAAAGTTCATAATGCTACTTCTCAAAGATATAATCTTAGCAGGAGGATAATATTTACTAATAAAAGCATCTTTACATTTAGTCCATGAATCAATACTATTCTTAGGTAAAGATAGCAACCAATCTTTAGCTCTTCCTCTTAATGAGAAAGGAAACAATTTCAATTTTATAATATCACCATCTATATCCTTAGACTTTTGCATTTCACAAAGTTCAACAAAATTATTAAGATGGGCAGCAGCATCATCAGTACTAACACCAGAAAATTGCTCTCTCATAACAAGATTCAGTAAAGCAGGTTTAATTTCATAGAATTCTGCTGTAGTAGCAGGTGGAGCAATAGGAGTACATATAAAATCATTATTATTTGTGCTAGTGAAATCACACAACTTAGTATTTTCAGGAGTACCCATTATAGCAGTAATAAAAGTAAACTAGAATAAAATAAAGTAAAGACAAGTAACTAATTTTTTTGTGTTTTTGATATATAGAGCAAACAAGACAGTAAATAAAATAAAGTAAAGCAAGACAATAAAAAAAGTAAAGAGATTGGATGTGGAGACTCCCCTTGCAGCGTGTCTTGATCTTCCCGGCAACGGCGCCAGAAAAAGAGATTGATGCGCGTAGATGTACACGTCCGTTGGGAACCCCAAGAGGAAGGTGTGATGCGCACGGCAAGTTTTCCCTCAGAAAGAAACCAAGGTTATCGAACCAGTAGGAGCCAAGAAGCACGTGAAGGTTGTTGGTGGAGGAGTGTAGTGCGGCGCAACACCAGTGAAACCGGCGCCAACGTGGAACCTGCACAACACAATCAAGATACTTTGCCCCAACGATGAGGTTGTCAATCTCACCGGCTTGAAAACAAAGAATTAAGCGTATCGAGTGGAAGATGGTGTTTGTTTGCAAAGAACAGTAAAGAACAATGATTGCGGTAGAATGTATTCAGATGTAAAAGAATGGACCGGGGTCCACAGTTCACTAGTGGTGTCTCTCCAATAAGATAACTAACATGTTGGGTGAACAAATTACAGGTGGGCAATTGACAAATAAAGATTCAATACATATCAATGATGATTACTATGTGATTTAATCAGGGCATTACGACAAAGTACATAGACCGCTATCCAGCATGCATCTATGCCTAAATAATCCACCTTCGGGTTAGCATCCGCACCCCCTCCAGTATTAAGTTGTAAACAACCAATTGCATTAAGTATGGTGCGTAATGTAATCAACACAAATATCCTTAGACAAAGCATTGATGTTTTATCCCTAGTAGCAACAGCACATCCACAACCTTAGAACCTTCTGTCACGATCCCAGATTCAATGGAGGCATGAACCCACTATCGAGCATAAATACTCCCTCTTGGAGTTACAAGTATCAACTTGGCCAGAGCCTCTACTATCAACGGAGAGCATGCAAGAACATAAACAACACATATATGATAGATTGATAATCAACTTAACATAGTATTCTAGATTCATCTTTTTCTTGAAATGCACTTTCTCATCGTCTGCTGGTTCCTTTTGCTAGTCATAGCTCTGAACAAGGCTCGAGAGAACAAGCACATACAAGAACGTGTACATGCATTGACCCAACTGTCGTCGGCAGATGAAGTGTTCTGGAGAGAACAAGGAAAAGCTTCGACTGTCGCCAGATTCCAGGACCGGGTTCAGCAGGTACATCGCTTCTTTGACAAGGTGTACAAGGCACTCAGCGTGATCTGGAAAACGATGTTTCCCTTGAATGCTTCTGTTGGAGATATGCCCAAGAGGCAATAATAAAGTGGTTATTATAATATCTTTGTGTTTATGATAAATGTTTATATACCATGCTATAATTGTATTAACCGAAACATTGATACATGTGTGTTATGTAAACAACAAGGAGTCCCTAGTAAGCCTCTTGTATAACTAGCTTGTTGATTAATAGATGATCATGGTTTCGTGATCATGAACATTGGATGTTATTAATAACAAGGTTATGTCATTAGTTGAATGATATAATGGACACACACCCAAATGAGCGTAGCATAAGATCAAGTCATTAAGTTCATTTGCTATAAGCTTTCAATACATAGTTGTCTTAATCCTTCGACCATGAGATCATGTAAATCACTTACACCGAAAGGGTACTTTGATTACATCAAACGTCATTGCGTAAATGGGTGACAATAAAGGTGGGATTAAGTATTTGGAAAGTGTGAGTTGAGGCATATGGATCAACAGTGGGATTTGTCCATCCGATGACGGATAGATATACTCTGGGCCCTCTCGGTGGAATGTCATCTCGATTAGCTTGCAAGCATATGAATAGTTCATAAGAGATCACATACCACGGTACGAGTAAAGAGTACTTGTCGGTAACGAGGTTGAACAAGGTATGGAGATACCGATGATCAAACCTCGGACAAGTAAAATATCGCGAGACAAAGGGAATTAGCATCGTATGTAAATGGTTCAATCGATCACTAAGTCATCGTTGAATATGTGGAAGCCATTATGGATCTCCAGATCCCGCTATTGGTTATTGCTCGGAGAGGAGTCTCGACCATGTCACATAGTTCACGAACCGTAGGGTGACGCGCTTAAGGTTCGATGTCGCATAAGTAGATTCAGAATATGAGATGGAGACCGAATATTGTTCGGAGTCTCGGATGGGATCCAAGACATCACGAGGAGAACCGGAATTGTTCTGGAAGAATTCTGCTGTTTTGTATTTCAAGAAAAGTTGTTCGAAACATTCTCGAATTGGACGAAATAAAACAGAAGTTCTTATTTTTCTGTCGCGAGACGGAGTCCAAAGGGGAGACGGAGAAAGGCCAGGGGTGGGCCACACACCACGCCGGCGCGGGCCCCACCTAGGCCGCGCCAGGGTAGTGTGTGGGCCCACCAGGCGCCGGCCCTAGATCGGTTTTGTGAAACCCTAACCCTAGTTCCCGACTATAAATAGTGGGATAGTTTGGCCGGCCATTGCTGCTCCGTACGAAACCCTAATGTGCCACCTCTCCTCCCCCTAGTTTCTCTGCTGGCTTAGGCGAAGCCCTGCAGGAATTCTTCTCCACCACCACCACCACGCCGTCGTGCTGCTGGGATTCCGTGGAGATCTACCACACCTCCGCTGCCCGCTGGAACGAGGAGAGGAAGGAGCTTCATCGACACCGTACGCGCGAACGAGTACGGAAGTTTGCCGGATTGCAGCACCGGGGACGATCGTCTACACCAACAACGAGATTAATCTCGTAGGCTTTGGAATCTTCGAGGGTTAGTCTCATCTCCATCTCGTTGCTTAGATCTAGTAGATTGGATCTTGGGTGTTCCATAGATTAGATCTGTTGGTTTTATTCGCTTT
Organism: Lolium multiflorum; assembly: GCA_030979885.1. Classification (NCBI taxonomy): domain Eukaryota; kingdom Viridiplantae; phylum Streptophyta; class Magnoliopsida; order Poales; family Poaceae; genus Lolium; species Lolium multiflorum. The sequence goes on along the minus strand of CM061749.1, from coordinate 182,183,607 downwards.
GCGGTAGGAAATTTTTTGTTTTCTATGCAACGAACCCCATCAGTGGTATCAGAGCCACGTCTATGCATAGATCTGTTTTACGAGTAGAACACAATGGTTTGTGGGCGGTGATGCTTTTGTTGCTTTAGTTTGTGTACTTTGCTTCTTGCGGGATGGTGGGATGAAGCGGCCCGGGCTAACTTTACATGACCGCGTCTCATGAGACTTGCTCCACGCTTAACATGCAACTTGTATTGCATAAGTGGCTTTGCGGGTGTCTGTCTCTCCCACCATAGTGAAGATTGTAATTTGCACTTCTATTGTCAACACTAGTATCACCGTTGTGGTTCATGTTCGTAGGTAGATTGGATCTTGCTCGAAAACCCTAAACCACGTAAAATATGCAAACCAAATTAGAGGCGTCTAACTTGTTTTTGCAGGGTTTGGTGATGTGATATGGCCATGATGTGATGATGATTATATTTGATGTATGAGATGTTCATTATTGTATTATGGCAACCGGCAGGAGCCTAATGGTTGTCTTTAATTTTTGTTAAAGACCTGCGTGTCTATTCATCATGTAATAGCTTTATTTCAAGTAGTTGTTATAGTAGCTATAAGTGATGGACAACCATGAAGCGGCGCCACTGACCTTGACGCCATGCTGGTGATGATGGAGATCATGTCCGTGCTTTGGAGATGGAGATCAAAAGCACAAGAAGAAAGTCCATATCATATCACACATTATGAATTGCATGTGATGTTAATCCTTTTATGCATCTTATTTTGCTTAGATCGCGACGGTAGCATTATAAGATGATCCCTCTCACTAAATATCAAGATAATAAAGTGTTCATCCTTAGTATGCACCGTTGCTAAGACTTGTCGTATCGAAGCATCTCGTGATGATCGGGTGTGATAGACTCTACATGTGCATACAACGGGTGCAAGCCAGATTTGCACATGCGGATACTAAGGTTGCCTTGACGAGCCTAGCATGTACGGACATGGTCTCGGAACACGGATACCGAAAGGTAGAGCATGAGTCATATGAATGATATGATGAACACTTTGAGTGTTCGCCTTTGAAGCTACATCTTTTCTCGTGAAGATCGGACTTGGTGTAGTGGATTTGGTTCGTGTAATCACTAAGACAATGCGAGGGATGTTGTTTTGAGTGGGAGTTCACATAGTTAATTTAAGAATTAAAATTGAACTCATTTTATCATAAACTTAGTCTAAACTCTTTGCAAATATGTTGTAGATCATGGCGCCCCCCTCCATCAATTTTAACCAGTTCCTAGAGAAAGAAAAGCTCAAGGGCAATGGTAGCAACTTCACTGACTGGTTCCGTCATGTGAGGATTTTCCTCACTGGCGTAAGCATCCAATATGTGCTCGAAGCACCGCTAGGTTCCCCACCACCTCCTGCAGTGTCCGAGGACATAAAGAATGTTTATGAGACTCGGGTAACTCGGTACTCCGAAATTTAGTGTGCCATCTTGTGCAGTTTAGAGGCAGAGCTCCAAAGCGTTTTGAGCACCACGACCCATGTGAGATGATGCGTGAGCTCAAACTTATCTTTGAGACTCATGCAGCCGTGGAGAGCTATGAGACCTCGAAACAGTTCTTTAACTGCATGATGGAAGAGGGCAGCTCCGTTAGTGAGCACATGTTCGCGATGCCCGGACATGCGAAGAAGCTCAGTGACTTGGGGATTGTGATCCCTAACAAGTTGGGTATTCATCGTGTCCTTCAATCACTGCCACCAAGTTACAAGAACTTCGTGATGAACTACAACATGCAAAACATGAACAAAGAGTTACCTGAACTCTTCTCCATGCTGAAGTCTGCTGAAGTAGAAATAAAGAAGGAGAACCAAGTGTTGATGGTCAACAAGACCACCAGTTTCAAGAAGCAGGGCAAGCCTAACAAGGGCAACTTCAAGAAGGGCGGCAAGAAAGTTGCAGCGCCTCCTGAGAAGCCTAAGGCTGGTCCTAAGCCTGAGACTGTGTGCTACTACTGCCGGGGAAGGGGCACTGGAAGCGGAATTGCACCAAATACTTGGCCGATCTGAAGAGCGGCCACGTCAAGAAGAAAGGTATATTTGATATACATGTTATAGATGTCTATCTTACTGGTTCTCGTAGTAGTGCCTGGGTATTTGATACTGGTTCGGTTGCTCACATTTGTAACTCGAAACAGGAACTGCGGAATAAACGAAGCCTGGCAAGGGACGAGGTGACGATGCGCGTTGGAAATGGATCCAAGGTCGATGTGATCGCCGTCGGCACGCTCCCCCTACATCTACCTTCGGGATTAGTTTTAAACCTTAATAATTGTTATTTGGTACTGCGTTGAGCATGAACATTATATATGGATCTTGTTTAATGCAAGACGGTTATTCGTTTAAGTCTGAGAATAATGGTTGTTCGATTTATATGAGTAATGTCTTTTATGGCCATGCACCTGAGATGAATGGTTTATTCTTGTTGAATCTCGATAGTAGTGATACACATGTTCATAACATTGATGCTAAGCGAATTAAATTGAATGATAATTCTACTTATATGTGGCACTGTCGTCTTGGTCATATTGGAGTGAAGCGCATGAAGAAACTCCATTCCGATGGACTTCTTGAGTCACTTGACTTTGAGTCACTTGACAGATGCAAAGCATGTCTAATGGGAAAAATGACTAAGACTCCATTCTCTGGTACAATGGAGCGAGCTACAGACTTGTTGGAAATCATACATACCGATGTGTGCGGACCAATGAGTGTAGCATCGCGCGGTGGTTATCGTTATGTTCTAACCTTCACGGATGATCTGAGTAGATATGGGTATATTTACTTTATGAAACACAAGTCCGAGACTTTTGAGAAGTTCAAGGAATTCCAAAGTGAAGTAGAAAATCAACGTAACAAGAAGATTAAGTTTCTGCGTTCGATCTGATCGCGGAGGTGAATATCTGAGTTATGAGTTTGGCATGCATTTAAAGAAATGCGGAATACTTTCACAATTGACACCGCCGGGAACACCACAGCGCAATGGTGTGTCCGAACGTCGTAACCGAACTCTCTTAGATATGGTTCGTTCTATGATGTCTCTTACCGATTTGCCATTATCGTTTTGGGGTTATGCTTTAGAGACAGCCGCATTCACTTTAAATAGGGCACCATCTAAATCCGTTGAAACGACACCATATGAATTATGGTTTGGAAAGAAACCTAAGTTGTCGTTCCTTAAAGTTTGGGGTTGCGATGCTTATGTAAAGAAGTTACAACCTGACAAGCTAGAACCCAAAGCGGAGAAATGCGTCTTCATAGGATACCCTAAAGAAACCATTGGGTATACTTTCTATCATAGATCCGAAGGCAAAATCTTTGTTGCCAAGAACGGATCCTTTCTTGAGAAGGAGTTTCTCACTAAAGAAGTGACTGGAAGAAAAGTAGAACTCGACGAGGTTGATGAACCTTCTTTCATAGATCAGAGTAGCGCAGTGCCGGAAGAAGTTCCTGTGCAGCCTGCACCGATAGGAGAGGAAGCAAATGATGATGATCATGGAACTTCGAACGAGGAAGCTGCGAACCTCGCAGATCGACGAGGGAACGTACCACTCCTGATTGGTATGATCCTGTCTAAATGTCATGATTGTGGACGACAATGATGAGGACCCTGACGTATGAAGAAGCGATGATGAGCCCAGATTCCAACAAATGGCAAGAAGCCATGAAATCCGAAATGGGATCCATGTATGATAACAAAGTATGGACTTTGGTAGACTTACCTGATAGCCGCAAGGCTGTCGAGAATAAATGGATCTTCAAGAGAAAAACATATGCTGATGGTAATATTACTGTGTATAAAGCTCGACTTGTAGCAAAGGGTTTCCGACAAATTCAAGGAGTTGACTACGATGAGACTTTCTCACCTGTAGCGAAGCTAAAGTCTGTGAGGATTTTGTTAGCGATAGCTGCATTTTTCGATTATGAGATTTGGCAAATGGATGTCAAAACGGCGTTCCTTAATGGAGACATTGAGGAAGAGTTGTATATGGTACAACCCAAAGGTTTTGTCGATCCTAAAAATGCTGACAAGGTATGCAAACTTCAGCGTTCCATTTATGGACTGAAGCAAGCATCCCGGAGTTGGAACCTACGCTTTGATAGAGTGATCAAAGACTTTGGTTTTATACGGACTCATGGTGAGGCCTGTATTTACAAGAAAGTGAGTGGGAGCTCTGTAGCGTTCCTGATATTATATGTAGATGACATATTATTGATTGGGAATGATATAAAACTTTTAAGCAGCATTAAAGGTTATTTGAATAAGTCTTTTTCAATGAAAGACCTTGGTGAAGCAGCATACATTTTAGGCATCAAGATTTATAGAGATAGATCAAGACGCCTAATAGGCCTTTCACAGAGTACATACTGGACAAGATTCTAAAGAAGTTTAGAATGGATGAAAGCAAGAAAGGGTTCTTGCCTATGTTGCCATGTAAGGTCTTGAGTAAGACTCAAGGTCCAGCTACGGCAGATGAAAGAGAGAGGATGAGCAAGATCCCCTATGCTTCGGGTAGGCTCTATCATGTACGCCATGCTGTGTACTAGACCGGATATAGCACATGTTGTTAGTTTGACCAGCAGATATCAAAGTGATCCAGGAATGGAACACTGGACAGCGGTCAAGAATATCCTGAAGTACTTGAAAAGGACTAAGGATATGTTTCTTTGTTATGGCGGTGACCAAGAGCTTGTTGTAACCGTTACACCGATGCAAGTTGGAACACCGACCCTGATGACTCTAAGTCTCTCGGTACGTGTTTATATTGAATGGTGCGGCGGTAAGCTGGAGCAGTTCCAAGCAATGCACGGTGGCGAAATCTTCAACAGAATCTGAATATATAGCGGCTTCGAGGCTTCATCGGAAGCGGTATGGATGAAGAGGTTCATTGTTGAGCTTGGTGTGGTTCCTAGTGCATTGGACCCGCTAGTCATTTACTTGTGACAACACGGGTGCCATCGCCAATGCAAAGGAACCAAGGTCACACAAGAAGCTGAAGCATATCAAGCTGCGTTTTCATTCGATTCGCGAGTACATCGAAGATGGTGAAGTAGAGATTTGCAAAGTACACACGGATCTGAATGTTGCAGATCCGTTGACTAAAGCTCTCCCAAGGGCAAAGCATGACCAACACCAGAATGCCATGGGTGTTAGGTACCTTACAATGTAATCTAGATTATTGACTCTAGTGCAAGTGGGAGACCGTTGGAGATATGCCCAAGAGGCAATAATAAAGTGGTTATTATAATATCTTTGTGTTTATGATAAATGTTTATATACCATGCTATAATTGTATTAACCGAAACATTTATACATGTGTGTTATGTAAACAACAAGGAGTCCCTAGTAAGCCTCTTGTATAACTAGCTTGTTGATTAATAGATGATCATTGTTTCGTGATCATGAACATTGGATGTTATTAATAACAAGGTTATGTCATTAGTTGAATGATATAATGGACACACACCCAAATGAGCGTAGCATAAGATCAAGTCATTAAGTTCATTTGCTATAAGCTTTCAATACATATTGTCTTAATCCTTCGACCATGAGATCATGTAAATCACTTACACTGAAAGGGTACTTTGATTACATCAAACGTCATTGCGTAAATGGGTGACAATAAAGGTGGGATTAAGTATTTGGAAAGTGTGAGTTGAGGCATATGGATCAACAGTGGGATTTGTCCATCCCGATGACGGATAGATATACTCTGGGCCCTCTCGGTGGAATGTCATCCGATTAGCTTGCAAGCATATGAATAGTTCATAAGAGATCACATACCACGGTACGAGTAAAGAGTACTTGTCGGTAACGAGGTTGAACAAGGTATGGAGATACCGATGATCAAACCTCGGACAAGTAAAATATCGCGAGACAAAGGGAATTGGCATCGTATGTAAATGGTTCAATCGATCACTAAGTCATCGTTGAATATGTGGGAGCCATTATGGATCTCCAGATCCCGCTATTGGTTATTGCTCGGAGAGGAGTCTCGACCATGTCTGCATAGTTCACGAACCGTAGGGTGACGCGCTTAAGGTTCGATGTCGCATAAGTAGATTCGGAATATGAGATGGAGACCGAATATTGTTCGGAGTCTCGGATGGGATCCAAGACATCACGAGGAAAACCGGAATTGTTCTGGAAGAATTCTGCTGTTTTGTATTTCAAGAAAAGTTGTTCGAAACATTCTCGGAATTGGACGAAATAAAAACGAAGTTCTTATTTTCTGTCGCGCAGACGGAGTCCAAAGGGGAGACGGAGAAAGGCCGGGCCACACACCACGCGGCGCGGGCCCCCCCTAGGCCGCGCCGGGTAGTGTGTGGGCCCACCAGGCGCCGGCCCTAGATCGGTTTTTTGAAACCCTAATCCTAGTTCCCGACTATAAATAGTGGGATAGTTTGGCCGGCCATTGCTGCTCCGTACGAAACCCTAATGTGCCACCTCTCCTCCCTCCTAGTTTCTCCTGCTCCGGCTTAGGCGAAGCCCTGCAGGAATTCTTCTCCACCACCACCACCACGCCGTCGTGCTGCTGGGATTCCGTGGAGATCTACCACACCTCCGCTGCCGCTGGAACGGGGAGAGGAAGGAGCTTCATCGACACCGTACGCGCGACCGAGTACGGAAGTGCTGCCGGATTGCAGCATCGGGGACGATCGTCTACACCAACAACGAGATTAATCTCGTAGGCTTTGGAATCTTCGAGGGTAGTCTCATCTCCATCTCGTTGCTTAGATCTAGTAGATTGGATCTTGGGTGTTCCATAGATTAGATCTGTTGGTTTTATTCGCTTTGCGGTAGGAAAATTTTTGTTTTCTATGCAACGAACCCCATCAGTTCCTCCCACGCTGTTAACCTTGATGTCAGAGTTTAGCAATGCCAAGAAGATTCGAGACTTGGTTCGTGCTCAAGTGTTTGCAGGAGCCGAGTTTACATTGTCCCTTGTTCTTGTGCGTTATCCTTCAGCAAATATTCTTTCAATCGCAAAAGCGACTGGAAACTTAGAACTTTTATATCCGAAGGTGATGCTGCCTGCCAATTTGATTGTCGACAGACTTGAATAAGACTCGAAGGCACCTGAAGAGAAAGAAACTGCGCAAGGGTAATTCAGTGGTCTATTGTAAACAATCTACTTTTTATGACATTCGAATATTTATCGGTTAGTCTGCATGCAAATGTATGATTGCCGTGTTATTGCCGTGTTGACAAATTTTGAAGAGGGCGAATCGCTCGTTGATGCGCGTAGATGTACACGTCCGTTGGGAACCCCAAGAGGAAGGTGTGATGCGCACAGCAGCAAGTTTTCCCTCAGAAAGAAACCAAGGTTATCGAACCAATAGGAGCCAAGAAGCACGTGAAGGTTGTTGGTGGAGGAGTGTAGTGCGGCGCAACACCGGTGAAACCGGCGCCAACGTGGAACCTGCACAACACAATCAAGATACTTTGCCCCAACGTAACAGTGAGGTTGTCTATCTCACCGGCTTGCTGAAAATAAAGAATTAAGCGTATCGAGTGGAAGATGGTGTTTGTTTGCAAAGAACAGTAAAGAACAATGATTGCAGTAGAATGTATTCAGATGTAAAAGAATGGACCGGGGTCCACAGTTCACTAGTGGTGTCTCTCCAATAAGATAACTAACATGCTGGGTGAACAAATTACAGGTGGGCAATTGACAAATAAAGATTCAATACATATCAATGATGATTACTATGTGATTTAATCAGGGCATTACGACAAAGTACATAGACCGCTATCCAGCATGCATCTATGCCTAAATAATCCACCTTCGGGTTAGCATCCACACCCCCTCCAGTATTAAGTTGTAAACAACAGATAATTGCATTAAGTATGCTGCGTAATGTAATCAACACAAATATCCTTAGACAAAGCAATTATGTTTTATCCCTAGTAGCAAAAGCACATCCACAACCTTTGAACCTACTGTCACGATCCCAGATTCAATGGAGGCATGAACCCACTATCGAGCATAAATACTCCCTCTTGGAGTTACAAGTATCAACTTGGCCGAGCCTCTACTAGCAACGGAGAGCATGCAAGAACAAAAACAACACATATATGATAGATTGATAATCAACTTAACATAGTATTCTAGATTCATCGGATCCCACCAAACACAACATGTAGCATTACAAATAGATGATCTTGATCATGTTAGGCAGCTCACAAGATCTAAACAATGATAGCACAAGCGGAGAAGACAACCATCTAGCTACTGCTATGGACCCATAGTCCAAGGATGAACTACTCACGCATCAATCCGGAGGCGGGCATGATGATGTAGAGCCCCTTCGATGATGATTCCCCTCTCCGGCAGGTGCCGGAGGCGATCTCCTGAATCCCCCGAGATGGGATTGGCGGCGGCGGCGTCTCGGAAGGTTTTCCGTATCGTGGCTCTCGAGGGGTATTCGCGATGAAGGCTTTAAGTAGGCGGAAGGGCGGAGTCGGAGGGGTCACGGGGGGCCCACACACTAGGGCCGCGCGGCCCCCCCTCAGGCCGCGCCGCCCTAGCGTGGCGGTGCCCCGTGGCCCCACTTCCTTTCCCCCTCGGTCTTCTGGAAGCTTCGTGTAAAAATAGGACCCTGGGCGTTGATTTCGTACAATTCCGAGAATATTTCCTTACTATGATTTCTGAAACCAAAAATAGCAGAAAACAGCAACTGGCGCTTCGGCATCTTGTTAATAGGTTAGTGCCGGAAAATGTATAATAATGCTGTAAATATGTATAAAACATTCAAGTATTGTCATAAAAGTAGCATGGAACATAAGAAATTATGGATACGTTTGAGACGTATCACTCGTAAAAGTGTATGTATATTGGTTGGTTAGCAAATTGTTTGAGTGATCAGCTCGCGTTGCGGGTCTTGCTAAACCCGTTGTGTGTGCAACTTTGCTTTCAACCGATGTATGTCTTGACAGCAGCTCCCGAATATATCGGGAGCACTAGCTCTGCCGATGACTCCGTCGCTTTTTGGCACTTCCATAAGTAAGGTGCCAAGCGTGGGTCGCTTAATTTATTTGTTCCATGTTCCTTGCTATTTACGGCACTCATTGAGGCATCTATAGCGAAAGGGTATGATTCTCGTCAGTTTTGCCTCATAGCACTCGTAGTTTCAGAGGCTTTAGAGTGCAATTACCAGACGTGTGTTTCCAACACGCCTCCGTTTGCCGCAATATGCAAAACGAGGTTCAGATGATGTGGTTCGGGTGACCCGAGTTACTGCAATGCTTCAGAGAAACGAAACTCAAGTTTTTTATTAATATCGTAAGCGAATAACGAAGGGATGAGAAAGCATCCTGCCTAAAAACGAGAAAAACGAAATACTAGCCGTCTTTTAAACGAGAGGAGGATTCTCCTTGTCTCCAAGCTTGTCCACCGTGCCCGCAGTTTTGGAAGCCTCACCGATCTCATCGGGATTCTGGGTGATTGCTAGGGATTTGTTTTCTTCAGTGACTGCAGTGCCATCGGCTGCCGAAGTTTTGGCTGCAGTGACCTTTGTAACCAAATCAGCTGGCTTCTTTTTCGTCCTCCTGGCGTGTTCATCTTCCCTGTCGTCGTGTGCCGAAAATTTTGAAGGAAGGTCGACAGCTTCCTGCCTAAGCCCGAACTTTGCAGCAATCTTCTGAAACTCGCGATCACAATTCTCTGAGCGTGAGAAACTTCCATGGACTGTGATGTTTGTCCCATTGTTCCCAGGCATTTTCAGCTTGAGGTATGCATAATGTGGCACGACCATGAACTTGGCATAAGCTGATCTTCCGAGTATAGCGTGGTACTGCGATTCCCAATTCACTACTTCGAATTCGATCTTTTCTTTCTTGAAATTGTCGGGTTTGCCAAAAACAACGTTCAGGAAAACCTTGCCAATAGAGTAGGCTGGTGAAGTGGGGAGGATCCCATGAAAACAAGTGTTTGTCTCGTCTAGCATCCTCATCATAATTCCCATGGTTTTGATTGTGTCGAGGAATATCAAGTTGAGCCCACTTCCACCATCCATAAAAACTTTGCTCATCTTAAACCATCTAATTTGCGCTTCAACCACTAGCGCAGCATGCCCCGGTTTTGGTATTGTCATCGGGTGATCCGCCCTGCTGAACATGATACTCTGAGAGGACCAGTCGATGTAGTCGGGGATATTGGCCATGATGCTTTCTGCCAGGTTGATTTCTTGAGTGAGCTTCTTCATCTCCCTTCTCGAGACGCCTGTTCTGTGAATCATGCTCATCTGCCCGTGAGGTGGCGGGAAGGACTCGTTGGAATTGTGAGGCTGAACTTGCTGAACTTGGTGCTGGGGCAGTGGTGGTGGTGGTTGTTGCTGCTTCTGTAGGATGAGCTTCTGCATTTCAATGAACTGTCGACAATCTCTGAGCAGATGATGACTTCTTCTTGTTGTCTTTGGAGTCGATGTATGCGTGCAGGTAGCAGGTGCATTTATCTGTTCGGCAAAGGGCAGTTCGGGTGTCCTCTGGGTTCGTGAGTTGTAATTGCCCATCCCCGTTGCCTATCATCATACCGATCGTCCTGTCGATCAGAGTAGCCAGCTACTAAGTTATTGTCATCGTAACCGCGATCTTTCCTCATCTTGCACTGATCTCTACGACCACCCGAATCATTCTTCGGCTGGTCATCATCTTCGTCGTCGCTGCGCTGTCGTGGTCTTCGCACGTCGTCCTCGCCATCAGCCCAACTATTAACGATCTCCATTAACTTGGTTATGGTCTTTGGCTTCTTGCGTCCAAGTTCTTCTATGTAAGATTCACGTCGAATGCCGTCGCTAAAAGAGTCGATTGCCCTGTTGACGGAAACGTCTTCGACAGCGTTCAGGAGCTTTGTGAATCTCCCGATGTACGCGCGCATCGACTCTTTTGGCTTCTGCTGGCAATGCCGCAACTCTTCGATCCCGACAGGCCTCTTGTATGTTGCTTGAAAGTTGGCGACAAAGGCATCCACCAGGTCGTCCCAGGATTTGATAGATCCCTTCGGCAGGCCCCTCAGCCAGGCCCGTGCCGAATCTTTTAGATAGAGCTGCAAACACTGCATTGCTGCAATCTGGTTTCCTTTATGTAGGATCACAGTCTGCAGGTAATCATCTATCCATGATCTTGGCTCCTGCTGCCCATCATACTTGGCGGCGTCGGTAGGGGTAGGTTTGAACTTTTTGGGCGGCATCGTCTCTCGAATCTTGTAACTCAAGCAGTCAGCTCCCCTCAGCTCGCCATCATACTCCTCGCTTTCTTTTGAGGAGTCGATGTCGTAATCCCCCCTTGCCGCTCGCCGTCGTCTGGATTTATCGATTCTGCTCTGGGTAATCTCGTCTCGGGCATCCCGTGAGCGGTGTTTTGAACCTCCGGCTTGTGGCGAGGCTTTTTCTTTTCGTGGGACCAGCTTGTCTCCCAGGATTGCAAGACTTTCTAGAGCACCCCGATGAGCCTGAACCATAGAACCTTCGGGTTGTTGGTTAACGAGGTACGCTGCGAGATTAGCAGTTGCTGCCTCGACGGTTTTTGGCCTCAGCATCCCCGCGGTATCCGTGGTCATGAATGACCTGGATAAGTTTGATGTTATCTCCCGGGCATCGTCTTCCGAAAGCCTGGATAACCTCGATCGGTGCTTCCCTGCACCTTGACTGCTTCGAGAAGCGCTTCCTCTTCGTTGTTCGCTGGACCGTTCTGCCGCACGCAGGCGTCTCTCGAGGGTGGTCTGCTCGAGAGACAGCCGCTCCCGATTCTTGTCCAGTATTTCGCGAAAGGCGTTGAGGGTTCCGACCGAGGCTCCAACGGGGAGTGGTGTGTTGTTTTGCACGGCCGCGCGGCAGCCGCCATTCTTCTTCTGCGATGGTGTAAGCGCTACCATGGTTACTGGCACTGTTTCCGAAGCTCCGTCGTCTGCTAGAGCGAGGGGTGCGATCTCCTTCTCCCCCGTTCCTCCATGTGTTATTAGCAGCGTAAACTTGGTGGCGCGCCGCTTTCCAAGTAACTTCTTTGGCGATGCTGTCGATGTTGTCCTCTCCCGATGAGTACTGGGCACTACAGATGAACGGCGTGTCACTCGACCCCAACCCATGCCTTGTGTCGCAGTTCAAACAGTAGTATGAGGTCATCTCTGATGGCGCGGGGTTGTCGGATCCGACTGACATTGAGGACGTCGATCGAGGAGTCGAGGGTTCGGACGGACCACTCGAATCTGTCAGCCCAGCGGAGAGATCGATTGATGATGACATGATCGGCCCTGCAGCCGATAAGAGCGGCTTCCTTGCTGACCTGGGAGCGTACGGCTCTAGCAGTCGAAGGATTCCCTCCACGTTGACGTTGTAGTGGACGCTCCCGAACGCGATCTCCATGTTTCCTTGCAAGCCCGAAAAAGTCGAGCGAGAAGAGTCGCTGTGCGGGGTGAACTCATAGGAGCCGAATCGAATCGGGCTTCCCAAGATCGGTGATGATGATGATGGCGTCGATGAAGCTGTCGACGACATGGTTGGATCTGCCGATGATGGATCTTGTGCCAACAGGTTTCCCACAGACGGCGCCAATTGTCGAGGGACTTAGGGTTGATGGAATCCTGTAGGCTGACACGAGACATCGGTTAATAGACAAGCGGGAAAACGATTTACCCAGGTTCAGGGCCCTCGATGAGGTAACACCCCTACGTCCTACCTGTCTGATCTTGATTATGAAGATATCGGGTTACAATGGGGTGCCGAATAGTTCGGCTATGATCTCGTCGAGAGGCTAAGTGCTATGGTGACCTAGCTCTAGACTTTTGGTGGCTAAAGTTGCTAAGATTGATCGTGTCCCCCGGCAGCCCCTCTCCTGGCCTTTATATAGGAGGCCAGGTATCAAGAGATCTGTCCGGGTACGACTAGGTTTACAAAAAGACCTAGTATCAAACTTTCCTTGTTCGGCTCTTCGTCTTGTACTCCAAGGAATCTCCTTCAGCACCTTCCTAGTGGCCCACCTTGCCGTCGGGTATCTTCATGGGCCTCCAGTTGGGCCGCACAGGATAGGGCAATGACTGCTTTGACGGCAGGCGAAGGCAGGGCCAGTCCTCCACCGGCTGATGATCCTTTTGAGCCCGATAGTCAGCCCGATAGTCAGCACGAGAGTCAGCACGACAAGGCGTTGGACATCGATCAAGCTCCCATCGATACGTTCATCGCTGAGATGGAGGCCGACGCGGTTTCTCCTTACAAGCCACCACCCGCCGGTCATATCCTAAAGAAGAAGTTGTTCCTTTCACAAGACACGCCCGAGCAGGAAGACACTACCGCCTTCACCGCTCCGCCCCGAGTTGGGCTTACCCCGAGGACACTCCTTGGTGCGACCAGGGAGGGTATGAAACAAAACGCCACTCCCAGTTGCAATAAGAAGAAGGGCAGGAAGCGGAAGAAGTCGGGAGATGTTGCCGCAAGCAAGATAGTGGTTAATGACAAGTTGCCGACCCCGTGGAGGAAGTTGCATCACATAGGCCAGCCGATGCTGCCGGCACACGTTGTCAACCAGTTGACGCCGGATATGAGGAGCGTGCATGAAACTATTCTAATGAAGGAGAAGCTACTTCTTAAAGATAGAAATCCCTCGTACCCGATTTTGATGGCCAAGGTGCCCACTGGCTTTGGCTTTGTCAACACATACCCTGCGGACTTGATATTCATTCGGTACGAAGACATCTTCAGGCTCTTGCACATGCAACAGCTAGACCGAAACTTGGTCCGCCTCGTATCGCTCAGCATGGCGCACGATATCGCCATGGAGAACACAACGCACATCGCTATCATGGACCCCTTCTACATGACTCCAGCTACCACCCAGAACGAACAAGCGTTTCTCGCGAAGTATATCAAGGATTTCTTGGTGTTAAACAAGGATAAGAAATGCTTTGTCATACCATATTTCCGCGAGTAAGTATTTGGTTACTAAAGTACCCTATATTACATTCTTTCATGAATTTCCTTAATAGCTGAGTATGATGGTTTATTTCCATTTTGCGCAGACTCAAGTACTGCACCCTCCTCCTCTTTCACCCGTATCATTCCCATGTCACTTATCTCGACTCCGGGCTTGATAAGGAGAAAGACTTCACCGACGTTAAGTCTACACTTGATAAAGCCCTCAGCGGCTTCATAGCTGAGATTGGCGTCGACAAACTCAGGCATGAGAAGAAAGTTAAAGGTTGCCATGTGTGCAACCACATAACCAAGTTCCCCTGCCTCAAGCAATCGACGGATGACAATGGGATGGAGGCCTGGTTTGCCATCCTACAGATGAGGGCGGTTGTAAGGTCTCAGAACGATCTCTTGTTGCCATCTGGTCTGCAGGGGAGGTTCGTGAACATGTCGGACACCAGCGATGAAAACGTGAGAGCCGAGTTCCGTGCCATCCAGCGGACCATTTGCACAATACTCTGGAGGGATGTCTTCATGAATGGTGGCTTGTTCAACTATGGTCCCGCACTTTCTAATTCCGAGATAGAAGGCCGATTAGAAGATGGATGTGACGAGAGAACATTCAACACGCTCGAGGGCATCCGTCCCTTCCCGCCGAAGTCGACTTGAGTCAAAAACTTTTGTGTCCTGCAAATGTTAGTCATAAATTACATAAGTATTTTTTATGTTTGTTCTTTTGCACACCTATATGTTATATCTCTCTCTATGGATGTACTAACAACTTACATTTCTTTGTTGTGTGTTTGCATAGATGACGTACTATGTCGTCTACCACGGCAGGGTTCCTGGAGTCTACGAGGACTGGGAAGACTGTAGGAGGCAGGTCCACCATTTCAGCGGCAACAGCTACAAGGGGTACACCACTTTGGAGGAGGCGGAAACTCGATACGCCAACTTTCGAGCGGGACAGAGGAGGGAGATGTGGAGGACCCCTTTCATCGTGATGCTTCTTGCCGCCACCGCCTCTCTAGTTTATTATGTCATTGTTGTTTAGCTAGGTCGTCGACTGGACTTATATGTATTTCTGTATCATGTGCTACTTCGAGTCATGATGTTTGAACCATATGGTCGACACTTGTGTTATTGATGCATATGCATGCATGTTATGGACATTTCGGGACTTTCTAATGATGTGTATCATTGCCAATGATGTGTATCTTGCTAATGATGTCTATTTTGCTGTCATTCTGGTATTTGCCTGTATATTCTGTGTATATGCTATGAATTCTGGTGTATATACTGTGAAATTCGAGTTTTTTTTATTTTTGCTCCTGTTAATATTACCACTGGCGAAATGTACATGTATCCCTGGCGTTTTGCAAAGCGCCAGCACTACGACCTGATACCCCCGGCGAAATGGAAGACGCCGGCGGTAAGACTTACCCCCGGCGAATTGGGTAAAACGTCGGCGGTAACGGCACTTACCACCGGCGAATTGGAAGGCGCCGGCGATGAGGCATTACCACCGGCGAGGTGAGCGCCGGAGAATGCAAAAAAACGCTGGCGGTAAGCCATTTTAGGTTGCCGGCGGTAAGGAATTTCCTAGTAGTGCAAGAGTGCTATCAAGTCTATCACAACATCTATGGAGTTAAGTATCTTCAAAGTTAAACCCTTAAGACAATTGGTCATCATATGAGACATAATTTTAAGACTTCTTCTTGTTGTACTTGTTTGGCAATATTATTTCCAAGGCAAGACTCGGTTAACTAAATGAACTAGAGTAAGAACTTTCACAATTAACTAAGCATACAAATAAAGCTCTACTCCAATTGTTTCAAATCACTCCCACTGGTACAATATCTTAACAAGTCTACTGACTAGCATAAACAATTCAAACTTCTAAAGTGGGATACATAAGACATACCTCTTGTAGGCGGCTTCATATTTCTCTTCCTTATGATGTGTTCCTTTAAAACTCTTGGTAGATCTCTCTCATAAATAATATCAAGCAAAGAGGCATTAGAAAATTCAGCTCTTTCAAGAACAAGGATAAAAGGAAAAATATTTTTGTGGTTTTGTGAATTGGGATAGAGAGGGAAAAAGAAACGAGAATGGCGACAAAGTAAGGAACTAAAACAAAACAAATGAAAAAGGAAAACAAACTAAAACGAAAATCAAATAAAAAGCAAAGTGTTGGAACAAACCAACACAAGTGTTTCAAAGCTCTTTCAAAGAGATGGAGTACAAATTTATTCAACACAAATAAAATTCTTGAGGAACACATCCCCAAGCTTAGGCTTTTGCAAGCCCTCTTGATGAGCTCATTGTGGTAGAGGATAATTCCCATAGTTCCATTGGCTGCTCCAATGAGTGAACTGGAAATTGAGTTTGGTGGCATTTTCTCGAAGGTTGATGGCGAGGTTGCTCAGGTTCTCAATGCTTCCTTCGAGCGCATACATGTCCTGGTAGGTGGTGAAGTCATGGAGTGGCTGCTGCTCCTGTTCTGGTCCTTGAGGTTCTTGTTCAACCTCCTCTTCTCCTTCAGGTTCATCTTGTTGTGGGGGTATATTTGCCTCAAGCTACGCATCATAATGCAGACACCTATCCTCGAGAGAATAAACCATTAGGCAGAGGGGCAGCGATCAAGTGATCAGCTCCCGGTATATTGAAGTAATATCTACCTTCTATTTTTCTAACCATACCACATGCATTCAGAGTAGTAAAACCAAGACGGCGAGGGCCTTCCAATGCTCGTAAATTACTTACATTGATATGAAGCCTTCTTGCCAAGACGGTGATGACTCCAACTCCGCATATGGGATCCCGAGCTTCAAGTGCTTGGTGGTTCAAGTAGAGAACGAGAATGGTGCTCAAGTTGGGGCGGAGGTTGCTTTCTGGGAACACAACCTTTGTGACGATCATCATGTCCTCTTCATTAAGTCTTGTGAAATCACCTCGTGCCTGCAAGGTGTTAGCAATAACATAGTACAAATAGCGAATAGCAGGGCACTCAATAGAATTTCCCCGAGGGAGTGTGCTAGATACTCTCATCCTAGAAAAATACATGCTAGGTGAGGGGTTCAAAGTAAAGCATGCATAGCGGTTGGCGGTGGCACTGTTCTCAAAGCCAAAGTGGTTGCACCACTCATCTAAAGTCAAATCATACTCACGGTTCATCAAACGGAAGGATATTTGGTCGACTCCGGGTTGATTCTCCTCAGTGTTGTAGTAGTGGTTCACCGTGTGCTTCAAGGTGCTGAGGAACTCGAGTGTCAAGCGGCGATAAGTGGCAGCCTCTAGAAAACAAAATTCAAGCAAACCAACATTGTTGCAAAGAGTATTAAGATAATCGCGTAGGTGATGCGCGTAAATGTACACGTCCGTTGGGAACCCCAAGAGGAAGGTGTGATGCGCACAGCAGCAAGTTTTTCCTCAGAAAGAAACCGAGGTTATCGAACCAGTAGGAGCCAAGAAGCACGTGAAGGTTGTTGGTGGAGGAGTATAGTGCGGCGCAACACCAGTGAAACCGGCGCCAACGTGGAACCTGCACAACACAATCAAGATACTTTGCCCCAACGTAATCATTCTTAACACTTCTGGACATTGCACAAAGCTTCTGAAAGTTAATGGAACAAAGAAACTCATTCAACATAGCAAAAGCGGCAATGCGAAATAAAAGGCAGAATCTGTCAAAACAGAACAGTCCGTAAAGACGAATTTTGCAGGGCACTTAACTTGCTCAAACGGAAAAACTCAAAACTAATGAAAGTTGCGTACATATCTGATGATCACGCACGGAAATTTGCAGATTTTTTTGACTCTTCTACAGAGAGTTCTGCGCGAATTCGTGACAGACAGCAATGCTGTTTCTGCGCAGCAATCCAAATGTAGCATCAACTTTACCATAGAGACTTTACTTGGCACAAAAACATGATAAGGAGAGGTTGCTACAGTAGTAAACAACTTCCAAGACTCAACAATACAGTAAATAAAATGAAACATGGGTTATCTCCCAAGAAGTGCTTTAACGCCTTTCAGCTAGGCGCAAAGTGCAAATCAAGTATTATCAAGAGATGAAGCATCAACATCATAATTTGTTCTAATAATAGAATCAAAAGGCAACTTCATTCTCTTTCTAGGGAAGTGTTCCATACCTTTCTTGAGAGGAAATTGATACTTAATATTACCTTCCTTCATATCAATAACAGCACCAACGGTTCGAAGAAAAGGTCTTCCCAACACAATAGGACAAGTTGCATTGCATTCAGTATCCAAGACAACAAAATCAACGGGGACAAGGTTATTGTTAAACGTAATGCGAACATTATCAATCCTCCCCAAAGGTTTCTTTTTAACATTATCAGCAAGATTAACATCTAAATAACAATTCTTCAATGGTGGCAAGTCAAGCATATCATGAATTTTCTTAGGCATAACATAAATATTTGCACCAAGATCACATAAAGCATTACATTCAAAATCATTGAATTTCATCTTAATGATGGGCTCCCAACCATCTTCTAACTTTCTAGGAATAGAAGCTTCAAGTTTTAATTTCTCTTCCCTAGCTTTAATGAGAGCATTTGTAATATGTTTTGTAAAGGCTAAATTTATAGCACTAGCATTGGGACTTCTAGCAAGTTTTTGTAAGAACTTTATAACTTCAGTAATATGACAATCATCAAAATCTAAACCATTATGTTCTACAGCAATGGAATCATTGTCACCAATATTTTGAAAAATTTCAGCAGTTTTATCACAAGCAGCAGTTTCAGGCAATTTTGCACGCTTTGTAGTAGGAGTAGAAACATTGCCAACACCAATTATTTTACCATTGATAGTAGGAGGTGTAGAAACATGTGTAGAATCAACATTACTAGTGGTGGTAATAGTCTAAACTTTAGCTACATTATTCTCTTTAGCAAGTTTTTCTTTTTCTTCTCTATCCCATCTAGCATGCAATTCAGCCAACATTCTAATATTATCATTAATTCGAACTTGTATGGCACTTGTTTTAGCAAACCTAGCATCTTTAACTTCCTCAGGCATAACTTTCAGTTTTAAAAGATCAACATCGAGAGCAAGACTATCAACCTTAGAAGAAGAACATCAATTTTACCAAGCTTTTCTTCAACAGTTTTATTAAAAGCAGTTTGTGTACTAATAAATTCTTTAAGCATGACTTCAAGACCAGAGGTTACACTCTTATTATTGTTTTAAGAATTACCATAAGAATTACCATAACCACTACCATTATTAGAAGGATATGGCCTATAGTTGTTGTTACCATAATTATTCCTATATGCATTGTTGTTGAAATTATTACTCTTAATGAAATTCACATCAACATTTTCTTCTTGAGCAACCAATGAAGCTAAAGGAACATTATTAGGATCAATATGAGATCTACCATTTGCAAGCATAGACATAATAGCATCAATCTTATCACCCAAAGAAGAGGTTTCTTCAACAGAATTTACCTTCTTACCTTGAGGAGTTCTTTCAGTGTGCCATTCAGAGTAATTGATCATCATATCATCAAGAAGCTTAGTCGCGGCGCCCAAGGTGATGGACATAAAAGTACCTCCAGCAGCTGAATCCAATAGGTTCCTCGAGGAAAAGTTCAATCATGCATAAAAGGTTTGGATGATCATCCAAGTAGTCAGTCCATGGGTAGGGCAATTCTTTACCAAAGATTTCATTCTCTCCCATGCTTGAGCAACATGTTCATTATCAAATTGTTTAAAGTTCATAATGCTACTTCTCAAAGATATAATCTTAGCAGGAGGATAATATTTACCAATAAAAGCATCTTTACATTTAGTCCATGAATCAATACTATTCTTAGGCAAAGAAAGCAACTAATCTTTAGCTCTTCCTCTTAATGAGAAAGGAAACAATTTTAGTTTTATAATATCACCATCTATATCCTTATACTTTTGCATTTCACAAAGTTCAACAAAATTATTAAGATGGGCAACAGCATCATCAGTACTAACACCAGAAAATTGCTCTCTCATAACAAGATTCAGTAAAGCAGGTTTAATTTCATAGAATTCTGCTGTAGTAGCAGGTGGAGCAATAGGAGTACATATAAAATCATTATTATTTGTGCTAGTGAAATCACACAACTTAGTATTTTCAGGAGTACCCATTGTAGCAGTAATAAAATAAACTAAGCAAGTAGAATTAAGTAAAGACAAGTAACTAATTTTTTTGTGTTTTGATATAGAGCAAGTAAACAAGACAGAAAGTAAGGTAACTATTTTTTTTGTGTTTTTAGATATGAAGCAAACAAGACAGTAAATAAAATAAAGTAAATCAAGACAAAAACAAAGTAAAGAGATTGGATGTGGAGACTCCCCTTGCAGCGTGTCTTGATCTCCCCGGCAACGGCGCCAAAAAGAGCTTGATGCGCGTAAATGTACATGTCCGTTGGGAACCCCAAGAGGAAGGTGTGATGCGCACAGCAACAAGTTTTCCCTCGAAAGAAACCAAGGTTATCGAACCAGTAGAGCCAAGAAGCACGTGAAGGTTGTTGGTGGAGGAGTGTAGTGCGGCGCAACACCAGTGAAACCGGCGCTAACGTGGACCTGCACAACACAATCAAGATACTTTGCCCCAACGTAATGAGGTTGTCAATCTCACCCGCTTGCTGAAAACAAAGGATTAAGCGTATCGAGTGGAAGATGGTGTTTGTTTGCAAAGAACAATAAAGAACAATGATTGCAGTAGATTGTATTCAGATGTAAAAGAATGGACCGGGGTCCACAGTTCACTAGTGGTGTCTCTCCAATAAGATACCTAACATGCTGGGTGAACAAATTACAGGTGGGCAATTGACAAATAAAGATTGAATACATATCAATGATGATTACTATGAGATTTAATCAGGGCATTACGACAAAGTACATAGACCTCTATCCAGCATGCATCTATGCCTAAATAATCCACCTTCGGGTTAGCATCCGCCCTCCGTATTAAGTTGTAAACAACAGATAATTGCATTAAGTATGGTGCGTAATGTAATCAACACAAATATCCTTAGACAAAGCATCGATGTTTTATCCCTAGTAGCAACAACACATCCACAAAATGGAGGCATGAACCCACTATCGAGCATAAATACTCCCTCTGGAGTTACAAGTATCAACTTGGCCAGAGCCTCTACTAGCAACGGAGAGCATGCAAGAACATAAAACAACACATATATGATAGATTGATAATCAACTTGACATAGTATTCTAGATTCATCGGATCCCACCAAACACAACATGTAGCATTACAAATAGATGATCTTGATCATGTTAGGCAGCTCACAAGATCTAAACAATGATAGCACAAGCGGAAAAGACAACCATCTAGCTACTGCTATGGACCCATAGTCCAAGGATGAACTACTCACGCATCAATCCGGAGGCGGGCATGATGATGTAGAGCCCATCCGGTGATGATTCCCCTCTCCGGCAGGGTGCCAGAGGCGATCTCCTGAATCCCCTGAGATGGGATTGGCGGCGGCGGCGTCTCTGGAAGGTTTTCCGTATCGTGGCTCTCGGTACAAAGGGTTTCGCGACGAAGGCTTTAAGTAGGCGGAAGGGCGGAGTCGGAGGGGTCACGGGGGCCCCATACACTAGGGCCGCGCGGCCCCCCCTAGGCCGCGCCACCCTAGTGATAAGGGGTAGCCCGATCTTCTCAGTAAGCAACGGTGGTGATGATGATCACGGTGATGGCAGCGGAGATACACGACGATGAAGTGGATGATAACTTGTATGACGCAACGAGATCTCTCGATTGGTCCCTGTCGCAATGCAACAGCTCTCAACCCTGCAAGATATTCGCAACTCCACACACTTGCGCACGTAGCCGACCACGAAGCGGTAAGTTGCAACCGTCTAATTCCCAATGGAACAGCAGATCACACAAGACTTAAACAGATCTACACAATATCAAGCAATATGGTGTAGGGAATTCAATAGTTTTGCAGAGCAAACAACTAAGAACTAGGGTTTATCTTAAACGTGGTCTAAAGCAGCTAGGGGGCGTCCTGGGCACTTTATAGGCGTCCGGGACGAGTTCTGGTCGAAAAGATACAAGAATAACCGACCAGAATAGATCCGGTCGAGACAGACTGACGCGTCCGGTCGGGATCCGGTCGATGGCTGTGGACCGGCCGGTCCGTTGGCGGCCGGTCAACCGGGCTGTGGACCGGATGGTCCGGTCTGTGGTCCGGTCAACCGGGCTGAGGACCGGAAACTGCGAAGTTTGTTGTCCGGACGAGGGCTTCGTCCGGCCGTCGTCGTTAGCGGCCGGCCGAGGCGGACCGGGCTGGCCGGTCTGGGGCCGGTCTGACCGGGTTCTGGACCGGCCTGGACTTCTTCTTCTCCTCTCGCGCATGCCTCCCGCTCCTCCCTCGCGCGTCCATGAGATATCTTCATGTCCAGCTCCATGTCCAGCTTCACGGCCATCTTGACGTCCTTCTTCATGTCCAGCTGCTCCTCTCCTCGTGCGATGCTCGTCTCCTCTTGATACCTGATGATACATAAGTAATAGGACTTAGGCAGTATAAAGTTCTCATCAATCAAAGTATCGTTTAGGAACAAGTTCACCTGTTGTTTAAGTAGCTTCGCACGAGCTCGTGTCATTGGTCCAATCCTGACTTCATTGGACTTGAGCTTCACAGCAGGTTCATCTTCAGTTGGTAATGACGGAGGTAGTAGTGAAGTAGGGATGTCCTCATCATCTCCCCCCCTTCAAAAGGCGTCGACCCCGACGCTCCAAGGTCTTCTCCGTCATATGGTGTCAAATCAGCAACATTGAAAGAATTACTGACACCAAACTCATCCTCTGGAAGATCTATCGAGTATGCATTATCATTGATCTTGGCAAGCACTTTGTAAGGACCATCACCACGAGGCTTCAACTTAGACTTCCGTAGCTTTGGGAACCTATCCTTGCGAAAATGTACCCAGACCAAATCACCAGGCTTGAACAACATCTCCTTGCGCTTCTTATTCATCCTTGCAGCATTGCTCTTGCCTTTCTTCTCAATCAACTCTTTAGTCTTCTCATGAATCTTCTTCACATAATCTGCCCTCTTTGATGCCTCCATATTAACTCTCTCATGTATGGGCAAAGGCAACAAGTCAAGTGGAGTAATGGGTTTGAAACCATACACCACCTCAAAAGGACATAGCTCCGTGGTAGAATGTACCGCCCTGTTGTAAGCAAACTCCACATGCGGCAAACACTCTTCCCACTCCTTCAGGTTCTTCTTGATCATGGATCTCAACGGTTGTGACAATGTTCTATTCACCACTTCAGTTTGACCATCAGTTTGGGGATGACAAGTAGTGCTGAATAGCAGCTTCGTCCCCAGCTTTCTCCAAAGCGTCTTCCAAAAGTAGCTCATAAACTTCACGTCACGATCAGAAACAATAGTCTTTGGGACTCCATGTAGACGTACAATCTCCCTGAAAAACAGGTTAGCAATATGCGACGCATCGTCGCTCTTGTGGCAGGCAATAAAGTGTGACATCTTAGAAAATCTATCCACTACCACAAATATAGAATCATGGCCTCTCTTAGTACGCGGCAAACCCAACACAAAATCCATACTAATATCCTCCCATGGTGTAGTAGGTGCCGGTAAAGGAGTATACAAACCGTGAGGCTTCAGCTTGGACTTAGACTTGTTGCAAGTAATGCATCTTCGCACATATCTATCCACGTCCCGCCTCATCTTTGGCCAATAAAAATGGTCAGCTAGCATGAGTAGCGTCTTCTCACGCCCAAAGTGACCCATCAAACCTCCAACATGTGATTCCTGCAATAAGAGCAAACGCACAGACGATTCTGGAACACATAGTTTGTTAGCCCTAAACAAGAACCCATCATGTATGTGATATTTTTCCCATGCTTTACCAAGAGCACATAAGCGATATGGTTCAGCAAAATCATGATCAGTAGCATACAAATCACATAGTATCTCTAAACCAGGAATTTTAACATCAAGTTGAGTTAATAGCATATTCTTCCTAGATAGAGCATCAGCAACAATATTATCTTTTCCCTTCTTATGCTTAATAATGTATGGAAAAGACTCAATGAACTCAACCCACTTAGCTAGACGCTTATGCAAAGTAGATTGGGCTTTCAGATATTTCAAAGCTTCATGATCAGAATGTATGATAAATTCTTTTGGCCACAAGTAATGTTGCCAAACCTCAAGAACTCTAATTAAAGCATACAATTCTTTATCATAGATAGGATAGTTCAACTTAGCACCAGATAGTTTCTCAGAAAAATATGCAATTGGGCGACCCTCTTGCATCAACACACCACCAATTCCAATACCACTAGCATCACATTCAATCTCAAATTGCTTATTGAAATCAGGAAGTGCAAGCAACGGTGCAGAAGTTAACAATCGTTTCAGTTCATCAAAAGCATGATCTTGGGCTGCGCCCCACTCAAAGACAACACCCTTTTTAGTCAAGTCATTCAAAGGTGCAGCAATAGTAGAAAAATTAGGCACAAAACGGCGATAAAACCCAGCTAGACCATGAAAACTTCTAACTTGACTCACATTCATGGGAGTAGGCCAATTTTGAATAGCTTCAATTTTAGACACATCTACTTCTACTCCATGCTTAGAGACAACATAACCCAGAAATATGACCTTATCTTTGCAAAATGTGCACTTCTCAAGATTACCATAGAGTTGATTATCACGCAACACTTGCAAAACATGTCGAATATGTATAGTATGATCAGATTCATTGCGGCTGTAGATTAATATGTCATCAAAATACACAACCACAAATTTGCCAATAAATTCACGCAAAACATGGTTCATCAGTCTCATGAAAGTGCTAGGTGCATTAGTTAAACCAAAAGGCATGACTAACCACTCATATAAACCAAATTTTGTTTTAAAGGCTGTTTTCCACTCATCCCCTTCTTTCATCCTAATTTGATGATAGCCACTACGCAAATCAATTTTAGAGAACACAGCAGCACCACTCAATTCATCTAGCATATCCTCTAAACGGGGAATAGGATGACGATATCGAATAGTAATGTTGTTTATAGCTCTACAATCTACGCACATACGCCAAGTACCATCTTTTTTAGGAACTAGAATAACAGGAACAGCACAAGGACTAAGGCTTATGCGAATATAACCTTTGTCGAGTAGCGCTTGTACTTGCTTCTGTATCTCCTTCGTCTCTTCGGGATTAGTGCGATATGGCGCCCTATTGGGCAGCGATGCTCCGGGAATCAAATCAATTTGATGCTCAATACCTCGCAATGGTGGTAGTCCTGCGGGTACCTCCTCCGGAAACACGTCGCCGAATTCCTGCAAAACATTAGAAACACCAAGAGGAAGAGGGGTCATGTCGTTAGAAACCAAAACCGTACCCCTGTACAAAAGCACAAGAGGCATGGCCGTAGGATCCTCACTAAATTCTCTCATGTCTTCTTTGGTGGCTAATGAGACTAAGGAATTCACTCTCTCACTTTTCGTTATATCACTCACGACATTACAATTCTCTCGCCTATCTAGAGGTGCATCCTCCAAATTCACTTCGATCTTCTGACGAGACTCATTGACAATTTGTTGTGGTGACATAGGCTGTAAGTTAATTTTCTTGCCCTTGTACTCCAAGTGATATGTATTGGCACGGCCATTGTGTTGCACAGAACGGTCATAGAGCCAAGGCCGACCCAATAAGAGGTGACAAACCGTCATAGGAACCACATCAAAATCAATGCAATCCTTATACGGTCCAATCGCAAACTCAACACGCACCATGTGGTTTACCTTCATCTCACCATTGTCGCTCAACCACTGAATATAATATGGATGCGGGTGCGGTAGATACTTCAACTTCAGCTTGGTACATAACTCCTTGCTTGCTAAATTGCGGCAACTCCCGCCATCAATAATGACCTTGCAAGCCTTGTCAGGTCCAACTAAAGCTTTGGTTTGGAACAAATTGCAGCGCTGAGTAGATGCACTAGGCAACACATTAAGAGCACGCTGCGACACAACAATGGTGCGAGCATCAGAAGGATATGCATCTTCACCATCAGTGTCATAGTCATCATTGTCTAGAGCATTTGGATCAACATCATCTCCAGTCTCATACTCATTGTCCTCATTGATGAACATGACTTTGCGGTTAGGACAATCTCTCTTGAAGTGACCCTTGCCACCACATGTATGGCAAAGCATATCACGGTTGCGCGTTGTAGACGCACCAGAACCACTCGTACTTGCCGCAGATTCGGACTTCTTTGCATTAGATACATTGGAGACCGGTTTGCTAGGCGGAGTAGAGTAAGGAGCAGAGCGCGTCGAAGGCGCCGGCGCTGTAGAGGGCGCGCGGGGTGTAAAACGCCCAGCTCCCGTAGCACGTCCCTTAACCTTTGCTTCTTCAGCCAACTGTGATTCAGCTTCTCTTGCATGATGTAACAATTGATTCATATTGGTGTAGGTGTAATGACGAACAATGCCTTTAACATCATACTTCAATCCATTGAGAAAACGCTGCATTGTCATCTCTAGAGACTCACGGACACGACCACGCTGCATAAGCATCTCCATCTCCATGTAGTACTCATCAACAGTCTTCACACCTTGCCTCAATAGTGTTAGCTTATCAAATATGTTCCGCATGTAATTGGTAGGCACAAAACGAGAAGTCATAACCTCCTTCATTGCACGCCATGTACGGATAGGCTGTGCACCATCTTCGTCGCGGTTACGAACCAAAGAATCCCACCAACGCAATGCATAACCATCAAATTCAGAAGACGCAAGCTTGATCTTCCTATCTTCAGAGTAGTGTGGATGTAGGCTCCATAATTTCTCAATCTTGAGCTCCCAAGTGAGGTATTCTTCAACATCAGCTCCTCCTTCAAACTTGGGTATGGAAAACTTAGGCTTACCCAATCCATCTTCTTCATCTTGTCCACGACCATTGCGGCCAAGTGGAACCCAGCCACGAGGATGATGACCACGAGGCGCACCACGAGCATTGTGTGCGTCATCTTCAAGCTCAGGATCTTCATCATCTTCTTGTTGTTGTTGTTGTAGTACAGTCAAGTTCTCAATAGCGAGACGCATATCCGCAATATTGCGCTGTATATCCGTCATTTGATCAGACAACCCAGTGACGGTGACATTAGTAGCATCCAGCGTTTGTTTGATCTCATCAACTGTACTCTTAAGCTCATCATCGTTAGTGCGGAATTCACGTCGCATCTCATTACGAAGAGCTTCATACTCCCTCCATGTGATGATATCTGCCGAATTCTTGTTCTCCTGGTTAACAATCTTATTATCACTAGCAGACATGATTAGTAGGTTAGTGCACTAAATCAAAAATATATGGTGGTACTCTCACAACTCACTCAAAACTGATAAGAAAAGGAAATCTTACCGTTCCAAAGTGAATTAGTGTTGCTTACCACTTGTAGTAACAACTAGTGCACGGATGTAGCGAAGCGAATATCAAGGGTATAAGAACAATCACACGACAAAGCAGGGTATATGTGGGGCTGTAGGTAGGCTACCTATTTGCACCAATAACAAGCTCTAGCGCTGACCGTAGACAACCAAAGATACTCACACAAGGCGATATAATGGGGCAATGCAACTATATGGAGGAAAGGTTGCAATGCACAAGAGAGACGCTAGCAAAGCTCAATGAGACAGGCACAAGATTGCTCAACTACGGATGCAGTAAAGAAAACTTAGGCCTTTCACTTGATTTCAACTAGCACACACTTTTCTTTTTGTATTTTCTTTTTGTAACACACGCAGCTATGTAGCTCTTTTTGCTTCTTTTCAATTTTCTCTCTTTTTTTTTGATTTTATGACTCAACTCCTTGATAACACGGCCAAACAAGATATGCAAAGCACCAAACCCTAATGAGCAGCCTGTCGAGCGGTAAAACTAGTCTCTTCTGGGGAAGTTCCTAGTCACGTATATCGAAAGGCTGTGTCTATGGTTGGAAACAAGCACACTGTACGCTATGTGGACTCGGAGTAACAAAACTGACACTAGAAGATAAACTAGAGAACACAAACCCTAACAATTCTACTAGAAGAAAGATAAAGGTACGCAAAAACAACTACGAAAAACAACTAAAACTCGAAATTAGTGCAAGCTATGGCTATGGCAAACCCTAACCCTAAATATTTTTGGCTTTTTCTGGATAGGAAAACACTCACAACTCAACTATGGGGTGGATTGTGGATGGCTTACCGAGGAAAACTGGATACCAAGATGATAAGGGGTAGCCCGATCTTCTCAGTAAGCAACGGTGGTGATGATGATCACGGTGATGGCAGCGGAGATACACGATGAAGTGGATGATAACTTGTATGACGCAACGAGATCTCTCGATTGGTCCCTGTCGCCAATGCAACAGCTCTCAACCCTGCAAGATATTCGCAACTCCACACACTTGTGCACGTAGCCGCCGACCACGAAGCGGTAAGTTGCAACCGTCTAATTCCAATGGAACAGCAGATCACACAAGACTTAAACAGGATCTACACAATATCCAAGCAATATGGTGTAGGGAATTCAATAGTTTTGCAGAGCAAACAACTAAGAACTAGGGTTTATCTTAAACGTGGTCTAAAGCAGCTAGGGGGCGTCCTGGGCACTTATATAGGCGTCCGGGACGAGTTCTGGTCGAAAAGATACAAGAATAACCGACCCGAATAGATCTGGTCGAGACAGACTCGGACGCGTCCGTCTGGGATCCGGTCGACCGGGCTGTGGACCGGCGGTCCGGTTGGCGGCCGGTCAACCGGGCTGTGGACCGGATGGTCCGGTCTGTGGTCGGTCAACCTGAGGACCGGAAACTGCGGTTTCCGGTTTTCGTCCGGTACGAGGCTTCGTCCGGTCGTCCGGTTAGCGCCGGTCGGCCGGGCCGGGACGGGCTGGCCGGTCGGGGCGTCGACCGGGTCTGGACCGGCCTGGACTTCTTCTTCTCCTCGCGCATGCCTCCCGCTCCTCCCTCGCGCGTCCATGAGATATCTTCATGTCCAGCTCCATGTCGGCTTCACGGCCATCTTGACGTCCTTCTTCATGTCCAGCTGCTCCTCGTGCGATGCTCGTCTCCTCTTGATACCTGATGATACATAAGTAATAGGACTTAGGCAGTATAAAGTTCTCATCAATCAAAGTATCGTTTAGGAACAAGTTCACCTGTTGTTTAAGTAGCTTCGCACGAGCTCGTGTCATTGGTCCAATCCTGACTTCATTGGACTTGAGCTTCACAGCAGGTTCATCTTCAGTTGGTAATGACGGAGGTAGTAGTGAAGTAGGGATGTCCTCATCACCTAGTGTGGCGGCGCCCCGTGGCTCCACTTCCTTTCCCCCTCGGTCTTGTGGAAGCTTCGTGGAAAAATAGGACCCTGGGCGTTGATTTCGTCCAATTCCGAGAATATTTCCTTACTAGGATTTCTGAAACCCAAAACAGAAAACGAACGGCGCTTCGGCATCTTGTTAATAGGTTAGTACCGGAAAATGTATAATAATGATGTAAAGTATGTATAAAACATTCAAGTATTGTCATAAAAGTAGCATGGAACATAAGAAATTATAGATACGTTTGAGACGTATCAGTAGGCCTAGTTGGTTCAGAATATGCGGCATGCCCATTTTGTCGACTTGATCTCGCGGTCCTTGAGACGGTTGAAACGGTTGAGATGACATTGATCTTCGAACTCTATACCGAGCAAAGCGGGCGAGTCTTCAACCGGTAGTGCAGCATGTGAAGCCACAAGGCGCGAGTGGCTCCTTGAGTTCATCTAAAATAAATAATTAACAATTTAGTATCTTAAGCACAATTTAAAAAAATTAACCAAAATAAAATATGATCCGATAGAAATAGACATATGATGATCCTCTACACATCTTATAAAAGAATGCTCATTAAGGTGATGAAGTTGATAACATGACCTAAGTCTAGATTGATAATGGCAAAAGCTAGAGAATGCATTCGTGGATAAAAAGTTGGGGATCGGAGGAGAAACGTACCATACTTCGGTGGAGTGCGACGAATCGAATAAAAAACAAACAAAATTGGATATCCAATGGAGTGGGTTTTGAGTATGGATGAGGGAGAGAGAGAGAGAGAGAAGATATGAAATTTTTGACTTGGTTACCTCTTTCCTGCCCGTTTAAGGCTCCCGACGTCTGGTACGGGCGCACGGTACGAGCGCATCCCGCCCGTACCAGGTACAGCCAACTTAGAACTAAGGCAGTCGACGCGGTACGGTCGGACGGTATGGTCATATCCCCCCGTACCGATGATCGTTGAACTTACAGTATGTTCTTCCGAAAATTTGGAGTTTTCATCGTCGAAGCGGTACGGGCGCAAGGTACGGTCTGATCTGCCCATATCAATGGTCGCCAAAGTTACAGATGGTTTTGACAGAATCTTCAACTTTTCTTCCTCGAAGTCGTGGATACGGTACAGGTGCGTGGTACAGGCGGCTCAGGCCATACCGATGGTCGCGAAAGTTATAGTAACCTTCGAACATCAAAAAAAAATTGTGCAATTTTCACGTGCCTTTGTGCATCAACATTGCCTCGAAAAAGTCTAAGGAAAAAACAACAGTATATATATCAAGAATGCGCAACCGTTAGTATAAAAAGGCATTGTTGTTTATTTTCTTCTCCTCTTTTTCAAAGGCTCTCATCAACACTCTTTATTAAAAATAAAAAACAAATGAAACAAACAAATAAAACTAAACAAGAACTAGATAGAAAAACTTATTAATCATGGGTTGCCTCCCATGAAGCGCATCTACTTAAGGTCAACTAGCTTAACCAAGATGGTGATTACGTAAGTGTTGGAAGTGGAAGACTCACTCCAAATTAATTAGCTTTCAAAGTAATGATCCCATCATCATGTTTGGCCTTCTTCTTTCTAGGGAAGTGTACTACAAATGGGTCTTTGGATGGTAGTCCAATTCTCACATTTCCTTCATGCAAAGTGATTAGAGATTTAATAGTTCTAAGAAATGGCCTTCCTAAGATTATAGGAGCTATAGGATCTTCAGACATGTCAATAATAATAAGATCAATAAGATTAGGACATCCTTTAATCTCTACTACAATATTATCTTTTATGCCTACAGCTTGTCTATATGTTGAATCAGCTAAGTGAAGTCTTAGCTCAGTAGTTCTAAATGGTCCCATTTCTAACTTATCAAATAAACTCTTTGGAATTTGGAGATTCTTGCACCAAGATCACAAAGTGCAACCACCTCATTTGTTCCAAAGTGAATTTTTTTTATAGTGGGCTCAAATATATGATCAAGCTTAGATGGAAGTTTTTCAGCTAGCTTCTTACATTGTTGTTCTAAATCATGGACTTTGCATGCTACCTCATGAATAAAGCGATGGTATCTTTCACCATTACCTTCATAGACTCCAGGGTGTCTTGCCGTGACCATCTTATGAGATCTTCTACGGAGTACTCAGGTGTTGTAGCATTGCTATAGTCTAGTTCTTCAAGTGTTTCTCCTTGTCTTTCGATCCTCATCATCTTGAGGTATTCAACGGGGGTTGGTTCTGGTTTACCTGCAAATCTTGCAAATATTATAGTTTGGCTTTCAGCTATCTTCCCCAGTTGTGTCTCGACGGTCTTCGTCCTTTCCTATAGAACTTGAACATCATTCTTAAGAGAAACGGTTTGATTAGATAAATTCCCTAACATAGTGCTATGATTTTTACTGAGCTTTGTAAGAGTACTATTTTGTTCAACTTGAGCGTGCATAAAATTCTTAAAAGTACTTTCAATTGAAGTATTAACATTGCTTTCTCCACTACCGTTGGTGTAGTTATTATTTGGAACTCCTGCATTGTTATTATATTGTCTAGGAAAATTAGAGCCATAGTTCTGACTCTTCCATGTAGGGTTATAAGGATTTCTTGCTATGAAGTCTACTTCCTCAACATTTAGAGTTGGTGATGGAATTAACTTGGGTACTTTCCTTACCCTTAAGAATATTTATAAGCTCATCTACATTTGAAGTAAGCTCGTCATTGTTACCTTCGGTGATTGCATTCACCTTTCTTGAGGAGAATCTTTCTACATGCCATTGTTCATGGTTGCTCTGCATATCATGTAGAAGCCTCCTTGCCAGTTCAACTGGCTTGCTCATGAATGTTCCTGCAACTGCAGTATCATGCGTAGACTTTGACATTGGGTTAAGGGCATTACGAAATAAATGTAGAATTAACCAATCCTCCATTCCATGACTTGGACAATTCATGGTGGCTTCTTTCATCATTTCTAATGCAAGCGCTAGTGGCTCGCGGTCTTCTTATCTAAAACCTGAAATGTTAGGACGCAATTGCATAGTCTTTGCTGATGGAAAAACAGAGTCATAAATATATTAGTACATTCATCCCATGAAGTTATAGTGCCCTTAGGCAAAGCTAGCAACCAGTTCTTTGCTTTCCCTCTTAATGAAAAAGGAAACAATCGTAATTTAATAGCATTTGGGTCAACATCTTTAATGTGCATCATATCACATATTTTAGTGAATGTGTTTAAGTGCATATCTGAGTCCTCAACGGCTGAGCCTCCAAATTTGTTCTGCTGAACCAAACATAAAAGGTTAGGCCTAATTTCATAGGGGGATAGCATATTCCCCAAGCTTCTTTTCTGCCATAGTGATTATCTTTTTGGTATTTTCTTCTATGATTGTAAAAGAACAAGTAACTATTTTTTTGGATTTTTAAATAAAGAATAAAACAGTAAACTAATAACAATAAATAAAAACTAAAAACTAAAAATAAAGTAACTAACAAGGTCTCTAGTAACCTTACCAGACTAGCGAAATTGCTTCCCTCGCAACATCGCTAGAAAATTGGTTGATACCTTCGATCCGGATTACGGATTGTAGTATGATAAGATTTTTCTCTAGCAGACCTAGGTTTAATTAATTCTTGGGAAGCACTGCTAAATGGTGTAAAAGAAACGTCTACAAGACTTGCTAGTGTAGTTTATCTTCAGTTTACCGGACATATCTAATTTACTTTTAAGGGGGTTATGGTCAATGATGCAAATAGGCCAGTGTTAAGGTTTCACCTGCAGCTATGCATACATATATAATTGAAGCACATATGTGTAACAAATAAAATAGAGATAAGAGATTTGTGAGTAGCACATCCGTAAATACTCTTGCCCCTAAAGCCAGAGTTGACAAGAGCTTAATGGTCCAACCACTGTCCTTACAGCCGCAAGCAATAATAGTTATTAAGTAAATGAATAAATAACAAAGCCTTAAGCTAGATGATTGTGCTATGATATCGAATGAATCACTAAACATGCGTTACTTTCCCCTTTCTCTCACCGAGGTTGCGCGGTAGCAAGCCGTTCTCCACTCATCCCACCTCTTCCCTTGATCGACTCGAATGATATGGGTACTTGCAGATCATCAAGACGAGGCAAAGAAACAAGGATACAAGATTGCAAAACACATATTCAATCCTTACAAATAACATAAGATTAGATGCACATGAACGCTGCGAGGATTCACCCCAACACGCAGCCTGTGAGGACTACTCACACGTAATATCAAGATCAAATACAAAGATAGAAATTATTGTGCAAAATACTTAGATTGAAATCACAAGGAGATCTCTATTACAACGGTGATGGCTATGGCTATGGAGGAGATGAGAGATGGGATGGATGAACTATGGTGATGGATCTCCTTCGGTGTGGTGCAGATCAATCTGGTGGATGGCGGTTCTGTTTGGCGACGAATGGCTCTCCTTTCAGCGTCGGTCCCATCACGACTTTCATAGGGTTTGACCTCGGGAACGCAGCGGTGCATTGTATGGGCGGGGCTTGCCCGTACCGAATCCCGTTAAAGCTCCTGGAACCGCCTTTCCGAGTGTAGTCAACTTTGCCATGCTCCTGACGCGATTTTCTTCATTAATTGCAGGTCCATTTGTCATTATGACGTGATTTCTGCACATCATCCAAAAATAGAAGAGATTGCACATCTTTGCATTGATTAGGCATTAGTGGCAAGTTGAGAGGTAAACTTAGTCAATTTCTTAACTTAGCTAAGGGTTTAAACGCGAGAAAATATGGCGTATTTCACAGCCAGCAATAACCATCAAGAAACAGAAATAAGAGTTACTTGAAAGCCTTTCCATGATTTGCTCCATTAATGGTGGTGGTTTGTGTTTCTTTTTAGTATCGTTTTTGAGTTTTCTAAAATCTATGCACATACTGTAATAGTTATAGTTTGTAACATCCCAAGTTTTCAACAATAAATAAAGAGAGGGAAAAATTCAAATACTCAATTTTTGCAACAAACAAAAACTTTTATTATTCATATAGTGCTACATTTAGTCTCATGCATAGTATGTGCTTTTTGTGTGCAATTGCCATGATGAGTGTAGTAGTGTTGATCACTTGTACTTAAACCCTAAACCATGATCTTACTATCTCAATGTGAGAGAAAAACAAGAAATGCAAGATAGCCATAAACCTTCACATACACATTAAGCCCATATTTCAAATTCTCACCAAAGGCCACCAAGGTTTGATCTAATTCTTGTAAAACCCTTATATAAAAAAAACAAACATAAATGCATAGAAGGAACCAGATTCAAATCAAAGGAAATTTCCAATTTAACATACATATGATAATGGTCATATGACCCACTTATAAAATCTTCCCCTCTTTGCACCCCTGTATTTAAATTTTCTTAAACCAAACTTGGTCAAACATGGACACCTCATCCAACACCAAGTCAAGGTGAACACTTTTCCTGTTGACCACCATTGCTGAAGTTGACCAGATTGACCAGGATAGATTTGACAAGAGGAGACTTTGAAACAAAGTGTAGATGACCCCCATTTTGGAATGTTGCCAAACTTCATCAAAATGAACACCACCACCACCATTCCATCACTATAAATATATAAATGAACTCCACCAAAAAGAATTTCAAAATTTCAAAATAAGTTTCTTGCGGCCATTCTGTCAAACAACTGGCAGGCACAAACCAAATATGATCAAACCTTGCTATATCCAACAGTCCAAAGCCTCAACCAGTGGTGAATCTTGATGATCATTGCCTTTCTTGTACCTCTCCATCATTCTCAGTACTGGCTCGTGCAAATGGAGGAGTGGAGGAACCCTAAACCTTCCAATGGCAAGCTCATGCCGGCCACCATGCCTACTCTCTCTCTCACCATGTCTTGGAGCTAGCCCAGTACATGACGATCATGATCCAGCACCGCTGAAGCTCGCCCAGCCACGGCATTGGCCGCACCAAGAGTGCCCATGCGCGCCCAGTACATGCCATGGCATGCCAGTGCACGCGGTGAGCGCGCACTGGATGCGCCAGAGCATGGCGATGCCCCGTCACCCTCGTCCACGCCTAGCGCCCATTCCCTGCGTCGAGCACCGCCACCAGTACCTCTACACGCTAGCCACACTCGAGCATCGCCGGAGGACCTGTCGCCGTCGAGCTCATCGGAGCCATGCCGCGGGTACCGTGGCATGATCATCAAGCGCCTGAGCGATCCCATCGACCCCTGGACGTGTCAGCAGCACCCCTAGCTTCGCCATGCCGTCGCCAATCGAGTGTTGTACCTCGCTTGCCCTTTCGCACGCCGGAGCAGCCACGCCGTCGACGACCTCCCACGGCACCCACCGCACTCCCTCCCCTCTATAAATAGAGACCTCCCGCGGCCTTCTCCTTCACACCACCACGATCGCCTCACTCCACTGGTTCACCTCGACCAAACCCCACCTCCAATCATCGCCGGAGCAGCTCGAATTTGAAGCCGAAGCTCGCCGGAGTCCGCAAATCCTCGTCGCCGATTCAAGCCGCCCCGAGCCTCGCCACTGCTACCAAATGCTCCCTCACCGTCGACAACGTCGCCTCGCACCCAGCAGAACCCCGCGGGAACGCCGGTACACCCTCCGACCCCCTAGGCTCGCCGCCAGAGCTCTGGCTTCTCGCCGGAGAAGACGATCGTCGTGAGCCGTCGATCGCCCATCTGATCTGACGCTCCACGTTCGTCATACCGTTTCGGGTTTTAAGTGAGACTGACGAGTGGAGCCCACTCTGTCAGGCGGCCCGCGTGTGCGAGTCACACTGCTGGGCCGGCCCAAGTCTTTTCGCCCGTTTAGCCCACGTTGCCTTCCCGCCAAGCCCAAGTATTCAAATTCTGTTTTTTGTGTTTAAATCAAATACCCTTGCAGATGCTTTTTCAAATTTTAAATACAACAAAATCCACTAAACCAAATTTAGTAAATTTTATATAATTAGAAAGCCCATGAAATTATCTAAACAATGCCATTGGCCTCACTTGCAAATTATTTATAGAATTTGAATGATAAAAATAACAAGGCAGAGCTTTTTCCAACTTCAAATAAATATTAAAAATTATCTATAAATGATTTTAAGATGATTCCAACTCTCATAAATCACATTTGATACCCTCTAATTGTTTATGCAAAAATATAGTATAGTTGTTTTGCATGATCATGGACTAGAACTAAATAATGGCTATGGAGCCATTTCTAGTCCATTTAACTC
The DNA here is from genome assembly GCA_030979885.1 of Lolium multiflorum. Taxonomy (NCBI): domain Eukaryota; kingdom Viridiplantae; phylum Streptophyta; class Magnoliopsida; order Poales; family Poaceae; genus Lolium; species Lolium multiflorum. The sequence goes on along the minus strand of CM061749.1, from coordinate 182,147,044 downwards.
ATACAAATAAATTATTTAAATAGTATGAGAGATATTCTCCCACTTAAATTGTGATCTTAAGTAATTCAAATAGAGGTACTGACTTTGGTCTAATAAACCTCATGCTTGATTACTTAGAGATATTAAATCATTAGCATGCTAATATTAAAATGCATGAGGTGTAGCACCTCATTTAAATTTCACTCTCAAATAATAGATATGAAGTGTTGACCTTGGTCAACTAATACTCATACCTTATTATTATTTGAAGAGATTAAATCTTAATAATTCAATGAGAAGAAATTATCTTCTCCAAAACATTAAAGAGCTATATTAATAAATAATTATAATGAGAGGAAATTATTTTTCTATAACCTAAATGAAGGAAATCACCAAGTTGATAAATATGTGATGATAGCTTAGGATTGTGTGAATCTTTGGTGTGTTTAGCTTAGCACTTAAGTTTGTGTAGTGATCGCTATACCTTGCATTCGTATATAGACGCTAGCCTCGAGGAATACCAGGAGGAGGAAGACTACAACCAGGAGGAGGAGGAAAACTTTGACTCCTATCCCAACCAAGGCAAGCTAATACTCTTGCAAGCCAACCTAAGGCCAAGCTCTTCATGAGCAAGGCACCATTACATATTACTTTCTGCTTAAGAATCCTATCCTATGCTTTATTTTACTGATATTTTACTTATTGTATTTCAAAGTTACTTTTTATTCATGATTCACTTTGTCTAGACTAGAACAAGAGTATCAATGTTAGCATAAGCAAACAAAGCTAGATAGCACCCCCTCATGACTAGATGCTATTGCTAAATAAATAAAATTGACTACTCTAGATAGGAACAAGGTGAAATGAAATGACTTGGAAGGAATTTGAAAGTGAAAGTGACTTGAATGACTTGGTGAAAATTTGGGAAAACTGATGATTGGGTTCGGATGCGATACCTTTCCAATTATACAAGTACCCCCACAATACCGGAATATGGGTATGGCTTAACTAGAAGTTTATATATCTTAGTATGGGTTCCCTCTAAACAAGCGTCATAGGGGTTATGCCGAGGCTGCCTCCGTTGAAAGTGAATTGATATGAAATGACGTGAATGAGGTGAATTGTCCGGCCCAAGCCCTGTGCAGTTCCAGTGACGGTTTGTCTTCACTGGGAGGCCAAGCTCATGGGGAGAGGTGCCTATACTAGGGTGTGTAAGTGAAAGGTTAGGGTTGATAATCCGCGTACTGAGTTAGGATTATTCGGGGTTATCCCTGACGGATGTAATCAAATGTTTTGGCACAAGTGTGCAACCTCTGCAGAGGGTTAAACCTATTCAAATAGCCGTGTCCACGGTTACAGACGGTTGGAAAGGCCATACTGTACCATTGTCAGAACTTGTCTTAAAAAGGATTGGTGAACTTGAATGGTGACTTGAGTTTTGAAAACACAACTGATGTTGTGGGAATGACACTAATGTTCCCACTTGAGTTAGTCTAGAGATTCAAGCATCTTTACTAAATGTTTATGAAATAAACTTGGCTTTATGCAAATAAACCTAGAGCTTAGCAACCCTTAATATGGATAATTACTTACATTAGTGTTAGTTTGCGAGTACTTAAGTACTCATGGCTGTGTCCCTGGCTATTCCAATGCCAGACTATGAAGAGGAGCAACACTATGAGGATGACGGTCAACAAGACATCTACCAGAACTAGGATGCTTCTAACGTCAAGCGTTGGCCTGTGGATAGATAGTTCCATCTACTACGCTTCCGCTACTTATTTGTGTTCGTTGATCGTTTAGATCAACTATTTGTGTAATATTGAATAATGTGATCTATGGTGTAAGACATTATGTGTTGTAATAAATGATGACTCTATGGTATTCAACTGTTATGTCTCGCAACAACAATATTCCTGGGATTGCGATGTATGACATAATAGGCATCTGGATTTAAAAATCTGGGTGTTGACAAGTTGGTATCAGAGCCATTGTTTGACCTTAGGAGCCCTAGTTTAGAATGGACGTTTCGAAACACTTAAATTCGAAAATAATGAAAGAAATAATTATGAAAATATATTCAAACTCTTACCCTTGAGATCTTTTACAAAATAACAAGTTCATGTTTCCTCTTACAATAAAATTAAAATTTTGAACACTCACACTTCTCTAACTTACTCATCCATGTCTCTACAGATGGAGCAATTCGCTCAGACGGAGTTTTACCGGCTAGGCAATGCTGGCGGCCTAGTTTTCGAGTAAGACCTGACTGAGCTCTCCCTGTTCCTCGGGCGCCCCTTCCCGGAGTTCTTCGGGGGACAGGTCACCAACCAGCTCGGGGGACAGATGCAGTGGATCATCTGCGCTGACCTCCGCAGAAAGCCCGAGTCGCCCCGACGATCAGGATCGATTCTCCTTCGGGAGAACAGTTGGGTGGACGGCCTCGCTCGGGCCATGAAGGAAGCACTAGCCCGTCTGTGCGGGCTGGAGCTGCCCCGAATCCGGGGAACCCGCTACTTCCACATGGCAAGGCACGACTCCATGGGGGCACCGATGGATCTCTCGCCCCATCCTGAGTTGAAGTACCACGTGGACTACACTGACTACATGTTGTGCGAGACCTACGTCCAGCTCGACAACGCTCGTGCTCTCGCCAACTTCGCCTACCACCAGATGGCTCAGAAGGACGAGATCACCAAGATCATCGCCGCAGAGCGCAAGACCCTTCGCCGTGAGAACACGAAGAAGGACTACTCCATCTCTCGCCTCCGCGAACAGATCGCCACCCTCAAGGAGACCATCAAGACCCAGGAAAACCAGCTCGCGGCCCTCGAGGGAGAAGGAGAGGGGGAAGACATCCAAGGGGATGGCTACTCCTATGTGAGCAACGACAACGACTACGAGGAGGATGACGATGACCTGGCCTTCTATCCCGATGAGGATGGTCATGAGCACCTGACAGCCGGGATGGATGACACCTTCCCGGTCAATGTTGAATGAAGAGAGTTTCACTTGTGCACCCTGCGTAGGTGTGAGTTGTATCGGTCCCCCTGTATCGTAGTTTGTCGAAAGGGTTCTTCAAACCCTCTTAAGTGTAAGCTTGTAATGTTTGCATCATGAATAAAATAAAAGTGTGTTTAATTCCAATATATCAAAAAACTCAAGTTTTAAACTTTAGCTCAAAATAAGCCATAGAAAATTCCCTCTTATCTCATGATCTATCTACCTGTTCAGATGGCCCCTCCGAATCGCAATCAAGATGCAATGATGCAATTGCTGCAAACACTTTTGGCTGAGAGAAGATGAAAGGGCTGAAAGGCAAGCCAACATAGCAGCACTGCAGCAGAGGGCCATGGAAACCATGATCATCCGGGATCCAAACTTAAGAATTTCCAAAACACCAACCCACCTGTCTTCAGCAAGACAGAAGAGCCTTTAGATGCAGATGATTGGCTGCAAACGATGGAAAACAACCTGGAAGTAGCTGGAGTTTAGGAGAATGAGAAAGTGTTGTTTGCTACGCACTACCTTGCCGGACCAGCAAGAGCTTGGTGGACAAGCGCCCGTGCATTAAATGCCGGACAAATGATGACTTGGGCTGACTTCAAGCTCAAGTTCAGCAAGTACCATGTGCCCCCGGGCCTGATCAAGAAGATGCGGGACGAGTTCCGCGAACTTAAGCAGGGCCGGATGACTGTGGTGGAGTACCATGACAAGTTCCTCACCTTGTCAAGGTACGCGCCTGATGAGACGGACACCACCGACAAGAGGAAGGAGAGGTTCCTGCTGCACGATGAGATGCAGATCGTGTTGGTCAACATTCCATTTGCTGACCTTGAAGCCCTTGTCGACTCCACCATCCAGATGGAGGGCAAGCTGAACAAGGCCAACGAGAACCGCAAGCGCAGGATGATGCACCAGAGTGGGCCCAGCAATACCCCAAGGTATCGGCTCAAGCGGAGGATTCCCCCAGAAGCAACAAGCCACCAACCCCGATGTCACGCCCCGGTTTTCAACACCGGAGTGGAGGAAATCCCAGGCCAGGAGGCCACCACAACAACAACCACAGCAACAGCAACTACGTCCACCACAACAGCAACTTCAACCGTGCTCCGCGGAGAGCCCTGCCAACAACAACCCCAATAACTCCAACACCGCACCAAGGACCGGGAGCAACGCTGTCCCTATTGCAACCAAGGACAAGGCCACCATTACTTGCTACGAGTGTGGTGTAGTGGGACACTATTCCAATGAGTGTCCCAAGAGACTCGCCAAGATCGCCGCCAACACCGCTGCACCTGCTCAGCAGCAACGCCATGTCTCCACCGGCAAGAAGTTCAACCCCAACAACCGCAGCGGCCGCCTCTTTCACATGAGTGCGGAAGAAGCCCAGGAAGCGCCAGATGTCGTGCTGGGTATGTTCTCTGTTAACTCGATGGCAAGAGTGTTGTTTGATTAGAGCATCGCATTCATTTGTCACCGAAGATTTTGCATGCACTAGTAAGATTCAACCCATTAGTTTGAAGCATGTCATGATAGTTCAAATACCCGGTTCAACTACAAAAGCTAGAAAAATTTGCAAAGATGTGCCTATCATCATACATGAAATAGAATTGTATGCAAATTTGATTGTTCTAGGAACAAAGGGTTTGGAAGTAGTACTGGGTATGGATTGGATGTCCAAGCATCAGGGCCTGATTGATTGTGCCAAGAAGGCTATCACCATGACCAGTAGCACCGGAGTGCTGGTGGAGCACATATCAGAAAGACTGCCCAGAAAATTCACTTGTAACCAGAGTCTAGCCAAACCCACCTTGGATCAGATCAGGGTCGTCTTTAGATACCCTGATGTGTTTCCTGATGATCTACCCGGTATGCCCCCAGATCGGGATATCGAGTTTATCATTGAGTTAATCCCCGGAACAGGACCTATAGCCCAGAGAGCCTATAGCATGAACCCAGCAGAGTTAGTGGAATTGAAGAAGCAGCTGGATGAACTTTTAGCCAAAGGTCTGATCCGACCAAGTGCGTCGCCTTGGAGATCCCCAGTTTTGTTTGTGGATAAGAAAGACGGTGCCAGTCGTTTATGTACGGATTATCGTAAGCTTAACGATGTCACCATCAAAAACAAGTACCCCTTACCAAAGATAGAAGATCTGTTTGACCAATTGACCGGTGCCACCGTGTTTTCAAAGATTGACCTTAGGACCGGTTATCATCAGCTGAAGATCCGTGCAACGGATATCCCGAAAACTGCATTCACCACCAGATATGTGTTGTATGAGTACAACGTCATGTCATTTGGTCTGACCAAAGCCCCGGCGTACTTCATGAACCTCATGAACAAGATCTTCATGAACTTCTTGGACAAGTTTGTCGTTGTTTTCATCGACGACATCCTAATCTACTCCAAGTCCGAGGAGGAACATGAACAACACCTGGAGATCGTGCTAGAAACCCTTAGACAGCACAAGTTGTACGCCAAGTTCAGCAAGTGCGAGTTCTGGTTGAAGGAAGTCGGATTCCTGGGACACATCTTGTCTGCAGGAGGAATTTCCGTGGACCCCACCAAGATCAAGACCGTTGCAGAATGGAAAGTTCCAACCACTCAGACCGAAGTCCGTTCTTTTCTCAGATTGGCGAGATACTACCGCCGATTCGTTGAAGGATTCTCGAGCATAGCGAGACCAATGACCCAACTGCTGAAGAAGGACAAGAAGTTTGACTAGACTGACAAATGTGAAGAGAGCTTCCAAAAGCTCAAGGCAAGACTGACGACAGCCCCAATACTAATCATGCCGGACATCACCAAGCCATTTGATGTGTACTGTGACGCCTCCAAGATTGGTCTTGGATGTGTGTTGATGCAAGGAGGAAAGGTGATATCATACCTGTCCAGACAATTGAAGCCACATGAGCAGAATTATCCCACCCATGACTTAGAATTAGCCGCAGTTGTGTTAGCTTTGAAGGTTTGGCGTCATTACCTCATGGGTAATCGATGCGAGATTTATTCGGATCATAAGAGTTTGAAGTATATCTTCACCCAGAAGGAGCTAAACATGAGGCAAAGAAGGTGGATCGAGTTGATCAAAGATTATGACCTAGAGATTCACTATCACCCCGGCAAGGCCAATGTGGTAGCCGATGCTTTGAGCCGACAGCCGTGTCAGCTGAACTCCATGATCGCTGAAGAGAAACCTAGTCTGTATCAAGAATTTGAACAGTTTAGACTGGAGCTGGTCAGCGAAGGGTACCTCGCCAGCCTAGAGCTTCAGCCTACCCTGGTTAGTCAAATCAAAGAAGCCCAGAAGGGGAATGCTAGTATTGACGGAATCAAGAAAAATATGGCAGCAGGAAAGGCACCGGGATTCACCGTAGATGAAGAAGGAGTGCTTTGGTGAACGCTTATGCGTACCGTCAGATTCTGAACTGAAGCAAGTCATTCTGAAAGAAGCCCATGCCACCCTTTATTCCATTCACCCCGGAGGTACCAAGATGTATCAGGACTTGAAGGAACAGTTTTGGTGGCATGGAATGAAGCGAGAAATCGGGAGCTACATCGCCAAGTGTGACATCTGTCAACGAGTCAAGGCCGAGCATCAACGGCCTGCGGGACTGTTACAGCCCCTGCCTATTCCCGAGTGGAAGTGGGATTCGGTAGGAATGGATTTCATCACCGGAATGCCCAAGTCTAGTAAGGGAAATGATTCTATCTGGGTAGTGGTCGACAGATTGACCAAAGTCGCCCATTTCATCCCCGTCAAGACCACCTACCAAAGACCAAAGCTAGCAGAGTTGTACCTCTCCAGAATAGTCGCTCTGCACGGAACCCCAAAGTCGATAGTGTCCGATAGAGGATCTCAATTCACCTCGAGATTCTGGCAGAAGGTACATGAAGGACTGGGCACCCGTCTAAATTTCAGCACCGCATACCACCCGCAGACGGATGGACAGACTGAGTGAGTCAATCAAATCCTTGAACATATGCTGAGAGCATGTGTACTAGAGTATGGATCCAAGTGGGAAGACTGCCTGCCCTATGCAGAATTTTCGTACAACAACAGCTATCGGCCAGCTTGCAGATGGCCCCCTTTGAAGCATTGTACGGAAGGAAGTGTCGTACCCCTCTGAATTGGTCGGAAGTCGGAGAGAGCCAAGTGTTTGGACCAGATATTCTCCGCAAAGCCGAAGAGAAGGTACACAAGATCCGGGAGTACCTCAAGACAGCCCAGTCCAGGCAGAAGAGCTACGCTGACAAAAGACGCCGAGAGCTGACCTTCGAGATCGGAGACTTTGTGTATCTCAAGGTGTCCCCTCTTAAAAGAATGCATAGATTTCAGTTTAGAGGAAAGCTTGCACCCCGCTATGTTGGACCCTTCAAAGTCCTGAGTTGCCGAGGAGAAGTGTCTTATCAACTAGAATTGCCGAAAGAAATGGCAGCGGTACACAATGTGTTTCACATCTCCCTACTTCGCAAATGCTTAGAAGTACCAGAAAAGACCGAGGTTTTCAAGAACATAGATCACAGATCTGTGGACATCAACTCAGATTTGACCTATCGCGAAGTGCCGATTCACATCCTAGAGGAAGCCTTCAGAACCACTCGCACCAGGAGTATCAAGTTTCTGAAGGTCCAATGGAGTAATCACACTGAAGAAGAAGCTACCTGGGAGAGGGAAGACTTCATGAAGACTGAGTACCCCAATCTCTTTAATACCTAGTTTTCTTTAAGATCTCGGGACGAGATCTTTTGTAAGGGGGAAGGGTTTGTAACATCCCAAGTTTTCAACAATAAATAAAGAGAGGGAAAAATTCAAATACTCAATTTTTGCAACAAACAAAAACTTTTATTATTCATATAGTGCTACATTTAGTCTCATGCATAGTATGTGCTTTTTGTGTGAAATTGCCATGATGAGTGTAGTAGTGTTGATCACTTGTACTTAAACCCTAAACCATGATCTTACTATCTCAATGTGAGAGAAAAACAAGAAATGCAAGATAGCCATAAACCTTCACATACACATTAAGCCCATATTTCAAATTCTCACCAAAGGCCACCAAGGTTTGATCTAATGCTTGTAAAACCCTTATATAACAAAAACAAACATAAATGCATAGAAGGAACCAGATTCAAATCAAAGGAAATTTCCAATTTAACATACATATGATAATGGTCATATGACCCACTTATAAAATCTTCCCCTCTTTGCACCCCTGTATTTAAATTTTCTTAAACCAAACTTGGTCAAACATGGACACCTCATCCAACACCAAGTCAAGGTGAACACTTTTCCTGTTGACCACCATTGCTGAAGTTGACCAGATTGACCAGTATAGATTTGACAAGAGGAGACTTTGAAACAAAGTGTAGATGACCCCCATTTTGGAATGTTGCCAAACTTCATCAAAATGAACACCACCACCACCATTCCATCACTATAAATATATAAATGAACTCCACCAAAAAGAATTTCAAAATTTCAAAATAAGTTTCTTGCGGCCATTCTGTCAAACACCTGGCAGGCACAAACCAAATATGATCAAACCTTGCTATATCCAACAATCCAAAGCCTCAACCAGTGGTGAATCTTGATGATCATTGCCTTTCTTGTACCTCTCCATCATTCCCAGTACTGGCTCGTGCAAATGGAGGAGTGGAGGAACCCTAAACCTACCAATGGCAAGCTCATGCCGACCACCATGCCTACTCTCTCTCTGGCTCGATCCTCTCTCTCTCTCACCATGTCTTGGAGCTAGCCCAGTACATGACGATCATGATCCAGCACCGCCGAAGTTTGCCCAGCCACGGCATTGGCCGCACCAAGAGTGCCCATGCGCGCCCAGTACATGCCATGGCATGCCAGTGCACGCGGTGAGCGCGCACTGGACGCGCCAGAGCATGGCGATGCCCCGTCACCCTCATCCACGCCTAGCGCCCATTCCCTGCGTCGAGCACCGCCACCAGTACCTCTACACGCTAGCCACACTGGAGCATCGCCGGAGGACCTGTCGCCGTCGAGCTCATCGGAGCCATGCCGCGGGTACCGAGGCATGATCATCAAGCGCCTGAGCGATCCCATCGACCCCTGGACGTGTCAGCAGCACCCCTAGATTCGCCATGCCGTCGCCAATCGAGTGATGTACCTCGCTTGCCCTTTCGCACGCCGGAGCAGCCACGCCGTCGACGACCTCCCACGGCACCACCGCACTCCCTCCCCTCTATAAATAGAGACCTCCCGCGGCCTTCTCCTTCACACCACCACGATCGCCTCACTCCACTGGTTCACCTCGACCAAACCCCACCTCCAATCATCGCCGGAGCAGCTCGAATTTGAAGCCGAAGCTCGCCGGAGTCCGCAGATCCTCGTCGCCGATTCAAGCCGCCCCGAGCCTCGCCACTGCTACCAAACGCTCCCTCATCGTCGACAACGTCGCCTCGCACCCAGCAGAACCCCGCGGGAACGCCGGTACGCCCTCCGACCCCCTAGGCTCGCCGCCAGAGCTCTGGCTTCTCGCCGGAGAAGACGATCGTCGTGAGCCGTTGATACGTCTCCAACGTATCGATAATTTCTTATGTTCCATGCTACATTATTGATGATATCTACATGTTTTATACACATTATATGTCGTATTTACGCATTTTCTGGAACTAACCTATTAATGAGATGCCGAAGAGTCAGTTTGTTTTCTGCTGTTTTTGGTTTCAGAAATCCTAGTAAGGAAATATTCTCGGAATTGGACGAAATCAACGCCCGGGGTCCTATTTTTGCACGAAGCTTCCAGAAGCGTGAAGGGGAAAGGAAGTGGGGCCACGAGGCGCCGCCACAACAGGGCAGCACGGCCCATGCCCTGGCCGCGCCGACCTGGTATGTGGGGCCCTCGTGTGGCCCCCCGCGTTGCCCTTTCGCCTACTTAAAGCCTCCGTCGCGAAACCCCCACTACCGAGAGCCACGATACGGAAAACCTTCCAGAGACGCCGCCGCCGAATCCCATCTCGGGATTCGGGAGATCGCCTCCGGCACCCTGCCGGAGGGGATTCATCTCCCGGAGGACTCTACACCGCCATGGTCGCCTCCGGAGTGATGAGTGAGTAGTTCACCCCTGGACTATGGGTCCATAGCAGTAGCTAGATGGCCGTCTTCTCCTTATGTGCTTCATTGTTGGATCTTGTGAGCTGCCTAACATGATCGAGATCATCTATCTGTAATACTATATGTTGTGTTTGTCGGGATCCGATGGATAGAGAATACTATGTTATGGTGATTATCAATCTATTACTTATGTGTTGTTTATGATCTTGCATGCTCTCCGTTATTAGTAGAGGCTGGCCAAGTTTTTACTCTTAACTCCAAGAGGGAGTATTTATGCTCGATAGTGGGTTCATGCCTTCATTGATACTGGGACAGTGACAGAAAGTTCTAAGATTGTGTTGTGCTGTTGCCACTAGGGATAAAACATTGATTCTATGTCTAAGGATGTAGTTGTTGATTACATTACGCACCATACTTAATGCAATTGTCTGCTTTGCAACTTAATACTGGATGGGGTTCGGATGATAACCTGAAGGTGGACTTTTTAGGCATATATGCAGTTGGATGGCGGTCTATGTACTTTGACGTAATGCCCAATTAAATCTCACTATATTTATCATATCATGTATATGCATTGTTATGCCCTTTTCTATTTGTCAATTGCCCGACTGTAATTTGTTCACCCAACATGCTTTTATCTTATGGGAGAGACACCTCTAGTGAACTGTGGACCCCGGTCCTATTCTTTACATCGCATACAATCTCAATTGTTCTTTACTGTTTTCTTGCAAACAATCATCTTCCACACAATACGGTTAATCCTTTGTTACAGCAAGCCAGTGAGATTGACAACCTCACTGTTTCGTTGGGGCAAAGTACTTTGGTTGTGTTGTGCAGGTTCCACGTTGGCGCCGTGGTGTCGCGCCGCATCACATTTCTCCACCATCAACCTTCAACGTGCTTCTTGGCTCCTCCTGGTTCGATAAACCTTGGTTTCTTTCTGAGGGAAAACTTGCCACTGTGCGCATCATACCTTCCTCTTGGGGTTCCCAACGAACGTGTACATCTACGCGCATCAAGCCTGTTTTCTGGCATCGTTGCCGAGGAGATCAAGACACGCTGCAAGGGAAGTCTCCACTTCTCAATCTCTTTACTTTGTTTTTGTCTTGCTTTATTTTATTTACTACTTTGTTTGCTGCACCTAAACAAAACACAAAAAATTAGTTGCTAGTTTTACTTTATTTATTGTCTTGCTCTCTATATCAAAAACACAAAAAAAAATTACTTGTCTTTACTGCATTTGCCTAGTTACTTTTATAATGAGTAATCCTGAAGTTGAAGTTCGTTCTTTTAAGCAACAAGGGGGAGAAAGTTTTAAAGATGCTTGGTATAGAATTAGTAATGCTCATCATAGGTGCATTAAGAAACACTCCACCACTATCCTTCTTAGGAACTTTTATGTTGGTTTATCTAGTTGGAATAGGTATGTTCTTGATACTCTTTCGGAGGTAATTTCCTAGGTACTCCCGCTTTAGAAGCTAGTTGCATCATTGAGAGTCTAGTTGGAATACCACCTGTTAATGAAGTTAAAATTGAAATCTCTCCTGAGGATGTTATGAAAAAATTGGAAACCATAGAGAAATTTATTCCAAGTGTTGAAACTAAATTGGAAATGTTATTTGATAAAACTGATGAACTTGATAAATCCTTAGGAGGAATTGATGAAAGAATTAGTGTCCTAGGAACTTGTGTTGTCCATGATAATCAAACCAATAGGATTGATGAACTTGAAAAAGCTATGGGAACCTTGGGTTCAACCTTTTCTTCTCTCAAGTATAATGAGAAAGCTTATGTGGGTAGAGAGCAAAAATTCATGTATGCCTCTAAAGTGCCTAAACAAAAGAATTACTATAGGCCTAAAATTGCTAAAACCCCTAGCACCACCATAGAAAATTTAGATAATGGAGCACCTAAAGTACCCTCTGCAACAAGTTGTGTTTGCATGAAAAATAATAATGTCGATGCTTCATCTCTTGATAATACTTGATTCACACTTTCTGCGCCTAGAAAAGCGCTTATGGGAGACAACCCATGTTTTCACTACAGTACTTTGTTTTATATTTGAGTCTTGGAAGTTGTTTACTACTGTAGCAACCTCTCCTTATCATGTTTTTGTGCCAAGTAAAGTTTCTATGTTAAATTTGATGTTATATTTGGGATCACTGCGCAGAAACAGCATTGCTGTCTGTCACAAATTCTGTCATAAGTCTCTGTAAAAAAATCAACAAAATCTGCAAAATTACGAGCGTGATCCTCAGATATGTACGCAACTTTCATTAGTTTTGAGTTTTTCCATTTGAGCAAGTCTGGTGCCATTTTAAAATTCGTCTTTACGAACTGTTCTGTTTTGACAGATTCTGCCTTTTATTTCGCATTGCCTCTTTTGCTATGTTGGATGAATTTCTTTGATCCATTAATGTCCAGTAGCTTTTGCAATGTCCAGAAGTGTTAAGAATGATTGTGTCACCTCTGAATATGTGAATTATTAATTGTGCACTAACCCTCTAATGAGTTTGCTTGAAGTTTGGTGTGAAGGAAGTTTTCAAGGATCAAGAGAGGAGTATGATATACTATGATCAAGAGGAGTGAAAGCTCTAAGCTTGGGGATGCCCCGTGGTTCACCCCTGCATATTCTAAGAAGACTCAAGCGTCTAAGCTTGGGGATGCCCAAGGCATCCCCTTCTTCATCGACAACATCATCAGGTTTCCCTGAAACTATATTTTTATTCCGTCACATCTTATGCACTTTGCTTGGAGCGTCGGTTTGTTTTTGTTTTTGTTTTTGTTTGAATAAAATGGATCCTAGCATTCACTTTGTGGGAGAGACACGCTCCGCTGTTGCATATGGACAAATATGTCCTTAGGCTTTACTCATAATATTCAAGGCGAAGTTTCTTCTTCGTTAAATTGTTATATGGTTGGAATCGGGAAATGCTACATGTAGTTATTCTAAAATGTCTTGGATAATGTGATACTTTACAATTGTTGTGCTCATGTTTAAGCTCTTGCATCATATACTTTGCACCCATTAATGAAGAAATACATAGAGCTTGCTAAAATTTGGTTTGCATATTTGGTCTCTCTAAGGTCTAGATAATTTCTAGTATTGAGTTTTGAACAACAAGGAAGACGGTGTAGAGTCTTATAATGTTTACAATATGTCTTTTATGTAAGTTTTGCTGCACCGGTTCATCCTTGAGTTTGCTTCAAATAACCTTGCTAGCCTAAGCCTTGTATCGAGAGGGAATACTTCTCATGCATCCAAAATCCTTGAGCCAACCACTATGCCATTTGTGTCCACCATACCTACCTACTACATGGTATTTCTCCGCCATTCCAAAGTAAATTGCTTGAGTGCTACCTTTAAAATTCCATCACTCACCTTTGCAATATATAGCTCATGGGACAAAATAGCCTTAAAAACTATTGTAGTATTGAATATGTACTTATGCACTTTATCTCTTATTAAGTTGCTTGTTGTGCGATAACCATGCTTCTGGGACGCCATCAACTATTCTTTGTTGAATATCATGTGAGTTGCTATGCATGTCCGTCTTGTCTGAAGAGAGATCTACCACCTTAATGGTTGGAGCATGCATATTGTTAGAGAAGAACATTGGACCGCTAACTAAAGCCATGAATCATGGTGGAAGTTTCAGTTTTGGACATATATCCTCAATCTCATATGAGAATAATAATTGTTGCCACATGCTTATGCATTAAAGAGGAGTCCATTATCTGTTGTCCATGTTGTTCCGGTATGGATGTCTAAGTTGAGAATAATCAAAAGCGAGAAATCCAAAATGCGAGCTTTCTCCTTAGACCTTTGTACAGGCGGCATGGAGGTACCCCTTTGTGACACTTGGTTGAAACATGTGTATTGCGATGATCCGGTAGTCAAGCTAAGTAGGACAAGGTGCGGGCACTATTAGTATACTATGCATGAGGCTTGCAACTTGTAAGATATAATTTACATAACTCATATGCTTTATTACTACCGTTGACAAAATTGTTTCATGTTTTCAAAATAAAAGCTCTAGCACAAATACAGCAATCGATGCTTTCCTCTTTGAAGGACTTTTCTTTTACTTTTATTGTTGAGTCAGTTCACCTATCTCTCTCCACCTCAAGAAGCAAACACTTGTGTGAACTGTGCATTGATTCCTACATACTTGCATATTGCACTTGTTATATTACTCTATGTTGATAATATCCATGAGATATACATGTTATAAGTTGAAAGCAACCGCTGAAACTTAATCTTCCTTTGTGTTGCTTCAATACCTTTACTTTGATTTATTGCTTTATGAGTTAACTCTTATGCAAGACTTATTGATGCTTGTCTTGAAGTACTATTCATGAAAAGTCTTTGCTTTATGATTCACTTGTTTACTCATGTCATTACCATAGTTTTGATCGCTGCATTCATTACATATGTTTACAAATAGTATGATCAAGATTATGATGGCATGTCACTTCAGAAATTATCTTTGTTATCGTTTTACCTGCTCGGGACGAGCAGAACTAAGCTTGGGGATGCTAATACGTCTCCAACGTATCGATAATTTCTTATGTTCCATGCTACATTATTGATGATATCTACATGTTTTATGCACATTATATGTCGTATTTACGCATTTTCTGAACTAACCTATTAACGAGATGCCGAAGAGTTTGTTTTCTGCTTTTTGGTTTCAGAAATCCTAGTAAGGAAATATTCTCGGAATTGGACGAAATCAATGCCAGGGTCCTATTTTTGCACGAAGCTTCCAGAAGCGTGAAGGGAAAGGAAGTGGGGCCACGAGGCGCCGCCACAAGGCGGCGCGGCCCCCTGGCCGCGCGACCTGGTGTGTGGGGCCCTCGTGTGGCCCCCCGTGCCCTTTCGCCTACTTAAAGCCTCCGTCGCGAAACCCCCAGCACCGAGAGCCACGATACGGAAAACCTTCCGGAGACGCCGCCGCGAATCCCATCTTGGGGATTCAGGAGATCGCCTCCGGCACCCTGCCGGAGAGGGGATTCATCTCCGGAGGACTCTACACCGCCATCGCCTCCGGAGTGATGAGTGAGTAGTTCACCCTGGACTATGGGTCCATAGCAGTAGCTAGATGGTCGTCTTCTCCTTATGTGCTTCATTGTTGGATCTTGTGAGCTGCCTAACATGATCAAGATCATCTATCTGTAATACTATATGTTGTGTTTGTCGGGATCCGATGGATAGAGAATACTATGTTATGGTGATTATCAATCTATTACTTATGTGTTGTTTATGATCTTGCATGCTCTCGTTATTAGTAGAGGCTCTGGCCA
Organism: Lolium multiflorum; assembly: GCA_030979885.1. Taxonomy (NCBI): domain Eukaryota; kingdom Viridiplantae; phylum Streptophyta; class Magnoliopsida; order Poales; family Poaceae; genus Lolium; species Lolium multiflorum. The sequence continues at coordinate 182,131,661 of CM061749.1, read as the reverse complement.
AGTTTTTACTCTTAACTCCAAGAGGGAGTATTTATGCTCGATAGTGGGTTCATGCCTTCATTGATACCTGGGACAGTGACAGAAAGTTCTAAGGTTGTGTTGTGCTGTTGCCACTAGGGATAAAACATTGATTCTATGTCTAAGGATGTAGTTGTTGATTACATTACGCACCATACTTAATGCAATTGTCTGTTGCTTTGCAACTTAATACTGGATGGGGTTCGGATGATAACCTGAAGGTGGACTTTTTAGGCATAGATGCAGTTGGATGGCGGTCTATGTACTTTGTCGTAATGCCCAATTAAATCTCACTATATTTATCATATCATGTATATGCATTTTTATGCCCTTTTCTATTTGTCAATTGCCCGACTGTAATTTGTTCACCCAACATGCTTTTATCTTATGGGAGAGACACCTCTAGTGAACTGTGGACCCCGGTCCTATTCTTTACATCGCATACAATCTACTGCAATTGTTCTTTACTGTTTTCTTGCAAACAATCATCTTCCACACAATACGGTTAATCCTTTGTTACAGCAAGCCGGTGAGATTGACAACCTCACTGTTTCGTTGGGGCAAAGTACTTTGGTTGTGTTGTGCAGGTTCCACGTTGGCGGGAATCCCTGGTGTTGCGCCGCATCACATTTCGCCACCATCAACCTTCAACGTGCTTCTTGGCTCCTCCTGGTTCGATAAACCTTGGTTTCTTTCTGAGGAAAACTTGCCACTGTGCGCATCATACCTTCCTCTTGGGGTTCCCAACGGACGTGTACATCTACGCGCATCAGCCGTCGATCGCCCATCTGATCTGACGCTCCACGTTCGCCATACCGTTTCGGGTTTTAAGTGAGACTGACGCGTGGAGCCCACTCTGTCAGGCGGCCGCGTGTGCGAGTCACCTGGGCCGGCCCAAGTCTTTTTCGCCCGTTTAGCCCACGTTGCCTTCCCGCCAAGCCCAAGTATTCAAATTCTGTTTTTTGTGTTTAAATCAAATACCCTTGCAGATGCTTTTTCAAATTTTAAATACAACAAAATCCACTGAACCAAATTTAGTAAATTTTACATAATTAGAAAGCCCATTAAATTATCTAAACAATGCCATTGGCCTCACTTGCAAATTATTTATAGAATTTGAATGATAAAAATAACAAGGCAGAGCTTTTTCCAACTTCAAATAAATATTAAAAATTATCTATAAATGATTTTAAGATGATTCCAACTCTCATAAATCACATTTGATACCCTCTAATTGTTTATGCAAAAATATAGTATAGTTGTTTTGCATGATCATGGCCTAGAACTAAATAATGGCTATGGAGCCATTTCTAGTCCATTTAACTCATACAAATAAATTATTTAAATAGTATGAGAGATATTCTCCCACTTAAATTGTGATCTTAAGTAATTCAAATAGAGGTACTGACTTTTGTCTAATAAACCTCATGCTTGATTACTTAGAGATATTAAATCATTAGCATGCTAATATTAAAATGCATGAGGTGTAGCACCTCATTTAAATTTCACTCTCAAATAATAGATATGAAGTGTTGACCTTGGTCAACTAATACTCATACCTTATTATTATTTGAAGAGATTAAATCTTAATAAGTCAATGAGAGGAAATTATCTTCTCCAAAACATTAAAGAGCTATATTAATAAATAATTATAATGAGAGGAAATTATTTTTCTATAACATAAATGAAGGAAATCACCAAGTTGATAAATATGTGATGTTAGCTTAGGCTTGTGTGAATCTTTGGTGTGTTTAGCTTAGCACTTAAGTTTGTGTAGTGATCGCTATACCTTGCATTCGTATATAGACGCTAGCCTCGAGGAATACTAGGAGGAGGAAGACTACAACCAGGAGGAGGAGGAAAACTTTGACTCCTATCCCAACCAAGGCAAGCTAATACTCTTGCAAGCCAACCTAAGGCCAAGCTCTTGATGAGAAAGGCACCATTACATATTACTTTCTGCTTAAGAATCCTATCCTATGCTTTATTTTACTGATATTTTACCTATTGTATTTCAAAGTTACTTTTGATTCATGATTCACTTGGTCTAGACTAGAACAAGAGTATCAATGTTAGCATAAGCAAACAAAGCTAGATAGCACCCCCTCATGACTAGATGCTATTGCTAAATAAATAAAATTGACTACTCTAGATAGGAACAAGGTGAAATGAAATGACTTGGAAGGAATTTGAAAGTGAAAGTGACTTGAATGACTTGGTGAAAATTTGGGAAAACTGATGATTGGGTTCGGATGCGATACCTTTCCAATTATACAAGTAATACCGGAATATGGGTATGGCTTAACTGGAAGTTTATATATCTTAGTATGGGTTCCCTCTAAACAAGCGTCATAGGGGTTATGCCGAGGCTGCCTCCGTTGAAAGTGAATTGATATGAAATGACGCGAATGAGGTGAATTGTCCGCCCAAGCCCTGTGCGTTCCAGGCTGACGGTTTGTCTTCAGGGAGGCCAAGCTCATGGGGAGAGGTGCCTATACTAGGGTGTGTAAGTGAAAGGTTAGGGTTGATGATCCGCGTACTGAGTTACGATTATTCGGGGTTATCCCTGACGGATGTAATCAAATGTTGTGGCACAAGTGTGCAACCTCTGCAGAGGGTTAAACCTATTCGAATAGCGGTGTCCACGGTTACGGACGGTTGGAAAGGCCATACTGTACCGTTGTCAGAACTTGTCTTAAAAAGGATTGGTGAACTTGAATGGTGACTTGAGTTTTGATAACACAACTGATGTTGTGGGAATGACACTAATGTTCCCACTTGAGTTAGTCTAGAAATTCAAGCATCTTTACTAAATGTTTATGAAATAAACTTGGCTTTATGCAAATAAACCTAGAGCTTAGCAACCCTTAATATGGATAATTACTTACATTAGTGTTAGTTTGCGAGTACTTAAGTACTCATGGCTGTGTCCCTGGCTATTCCAATGCCAGACTATGAAGAGGAGCAACACTATGAGGATGACGGTCAACAAGACGTCTACCAGAACTATGATGCTTCTAACGTCAAGCGTTGGCCTGTGGATAGATAGTTCCATCTACTACGACGCTTCCGCTACTTATTTGTGTTCGTTGATCGTTTAGATCAACTATTTGTGTAATATTGAATAATGTGATCTATGGTGTAAGACATTATGTGTTGTAATAAATGATGACTCTATGGTATTCAACTGTTATGTCTCGCAACAACAATATTCCTGGGATTGTGATGTATGACATAATAGGCATCTGGATTTAAAAATCCGGGTGTTGACATAGTTAGTGTGGGACTGATACTATTTTCATCATTACTAATGATAACTATTGCTCCATCTTTCTGTATGCAATGAGTAGGAATTACCCATTTGCTGTCGGAAATTTGGTAGATTATACCGGCATCAAGTAAGCGAATAACTTCTTTTCTTATTACTTATTTCATTTTTGGGTTTATTCTTTTTTGTGTGCCCACGAAATGTTTAGCATCGTCCTCCATGATTATCCTATGGGTTGCTATTGATGGATCTATACCTTTAATATCACTAAGAGAATACCCAAAAGCCTTATGATGTTTTAATGACTACATCAAACAAAGATTGAATTTCCATATAATAAAGTCTGTTACCTATTATAATTGGGAATTTCTTTTCCTCATCTAGATACTCATACCTTAAGTCTTCAGAAAGAGGTTTTAACTCTAGAAGTGGTGGTTCTTCATCTCCCTTTCTTATCAGCTCTTCATATTTAGACTCCAGCTGCTTCTAGTGTATTATTCAAAATATCATTTAATTCTTTCTTCCCTTCCTCATTTGGAATTGGCTCGTTGTTTGTCAAGCTTCTCCCCAATTCATTACGAGGAATACTAAAATAGATAGCATTCAATTCTTCAATAGTTTTTTCTTCGGCCTTCTTTTCATAAGGAAGCTTCTTTAGTTGCTTGAATTCAACCTTTAATTCCTCTCCTGCGAGCTGCAAAGACATAATCTCTTTCTTGCTATCAATAATTAGTTTAGTTGAAGCATAGAAGGGTGCTCCCAAAATAATTGGGCAAAAAGTATCCATATGTATATCAATAACATGAAAATCTATAGGGTAGACAAAGGCTTCCACTGTAACATAAGCATTACGAAGAACTCCACGACATTTTTGATATGTTCTATCGGAAAGTACTAAAATGGTGCCAGTGGGTTCAAGTTCATGATCATCAAGATAATAGCGATAGGATTCATAAGAATTATAAGGGAGAATATTTATTTTGAACTTAAATTTCTTATACCTTCAAAATATGTTTCTCCTAATCTAAACTTAATACTTTTATACCTTTAATTTTTACCTTGGGGTCTTCCACTTATAAGTTGAGAAGATTTATGGTCAATCCTCACCTCCTCATCTTCAATACATTCTGGTTCTAGAAGTTCCTTTACTATATCTATATTGGTTTTGATCTCCCCCAATAACTTCCTAGGCCTCCTTGTCCACATTTCATCATTTTTCTTCCTTTTAGGTAGACATGATAGGCCTTCAGGTTTATATACTTCCTCCTCAACTTGCTTGCCTTTTTGAGTTTCTTTTAAAGACTTGTTGTCAAATGAGGATTCATAGAGTTTCCAATCATCAGGAAGTTGTAAATGTTTAGCATAACCCTTAATAATTATGAATGATATCGTTAGGCTGAAGTTTGTCATTACCAAGCAATTCGACAACATTTCTAGATTGCATGAACTTATCAATGGATTCTAGCTGATCTATTAGAGATTTTTCATCGGATTCCTTACTATCATTTGGGAACTCATCCTTATGTATGGTTTATAATAAGTTCCAAGCCCTATCAACTCCATACTCAGTAAAAGATCCATCAGTAAGTAAATCTAAAACATCTTTAACACTAACTCCTGCATAGAAAGTATGTATGATTATCCAATGTGGGAAATCATGGTGGTGGCAGTTATTAAGAATCTCCCTGAATCTTGAGTAACTTTCATATAAGCTCTCATGCGGTAGACTTTTAAAGTTTGTGATCATCCTCCTAGCTCCAAGGGACCTGGTTTCTAGAAAAATATCTGAAGAAATTTAGTATACATTGCCCCCCAATCACAAGAATTAAATATGGGATAATCAGTATACCAAGCTCGCACTCTATCAGTGAGGGTGTGACCAATGATTTTAAACTTATTAACCTCATCTTCAGTAAAGATATTTAAATTGAAAGGTGCACAGACATCTTCAAAATATTCCACGTGCCCATATGGATCTTCAGTATCATCTCCTGCAAACATGTTGGATTGCAATAAATCTAATAGCATTGGATTTATATCATACACTTTTGGATTCATGAGTATATTTTCTTTAATAAAAGCGTCCATGAGAGGGCCAAAGATGTTCACAACTTGAAGTTGTATTTCATATTGATAGTCCCCGATGGTGTTTCACCTGAAACTCGTAAACAATTCAAGTAGAGCAACAAATAAATCAACAACTAAAAACAAATACAAAAGCGCTGAGCTCCCTGGCAACGGCGCTAGAAAATAGCTTGATGGTTGCAAGTACACAGATCAAATGTAGCTAGTTTCGAAATAAGAGTATCGAACCACGAGGACCTACTAGTCAAGGTCTTAATGTTTCTTTTTGCTATTTATCTAAGTTTACTTAAAAGTTGTCTTAAATCCCAAATGAGGTTTTGGTTTTGGATAAGTTTGTGGTTTGGTTTGTGAAAAAAATAACTGAAATAGAAAAGCACAGTTGCGATGGATTAAGTTTGAACTTCAATAAGGCTAAAATGTTCTAGGGGTTGTTGGTTCCACCACTAGCATTAATTAAGAACACAAATTAGATAATATATATCTTTGTTCTTGTCGTGTGTGGGAAAGGCTCGATAATGTTTGGTAACGCATCACTAAATAACCACTGCAATGACCTTTGGCTAACCACCTATTGAGCCATCACAATTAAGGGATTCCCCCATGGTTATTCGTGAAATCATAGTGAGTCATTTCTTATCCCCTCCTTCCATACAATAGTGCACCGATCACAGTATGTCACTTCCCACTGTATACACTACTATACATCCAAAGGTATTTTCCTCTCATGACCAAAGGCAAATATTACATGGTCGACTTCATGTAATATCACGAGAGAAAACTAACACACAATCATAGTACAAAGCTATAAATCATCTTTATTCATATCAAAATATTGCAAGGGTTTCTTCATCTCCCCCAAGAACGAGGTAAACAACTCACACATGGAAGCAATCAAGAACATCATGATAATCTTGCGAATGGAATAAGGATAGAGATGCAAATTTACAAATCCACAATATCAATGGAGATTACAATTGAATGGGATGAAAGGGATGGAGATGGTGATGGTGCAGCGGTTGATGATGAAGTGGATGATGCCTTGTCGTCCTAATGATCCGGGTAGCAACTTTGATGATGCTTCCTCTTGTTTCTCATTGAGATCTCTTCTGGGATGGTGTTCTCGTGTTTCTGGTGGCTGGGGGTCTCGGATCTCAGATCCTTCTGCGAGAGATGAAAGTATGTGACGAGGCGGTTCTCCTGACGTGTAGTACGAGCGGATGGTGCGGGTCGGCTTCCCTCGTACCGGTGTCCGCTAAACTCTGGAACTTCTCCTCATGTTCTCCTTTGTCACAGGTGCGTGGTTAAGTGCTTAGATGGTTTTTATCACATCAAAATGCAATAAAAATGGTTTGTTTTTATTGATATTTCATCATTGCCTTAATATTCTCAGATCCTGCTGAAACAAACAGAAAAGGTGTGCGGGAGCGCAGTAAAATATCAAAATCCTATCGCTACACAAGGTTATTTGTATGAAATAAAGGAGTAAAAACACTCTAAAAATGCACTCATCACTCCATCACATAATTTATCCAATGACATAACTCCATTATTAATGACGTTGTTGTACATGATCATGAAACCTTGATCATCTATTAATCAATTTACTATTTTATTAGGGACAAGGTTTTTGTTATATACCACACGTGTACTAATGTTTCGGCTTAATACAGTTATAGCATGGTATAAAACTTATTATGAACATTAAAATATGACAATAAAACATATTTATTTATTTTCCTCTAGCGTACATATCCAACAATATCATCTCTCTCTATATATGGTCTTCACTAATTAGAGCCACATGAGTTGCTTTACATGATTGTGGTCATACATGTATTACCTTGATGATGGATCTTTTGTTATGAGATGAAATTGATATTTATGTGCTTGATATATTAATAGATGCATATATTAACCCGTTTATATATGCTATGTTTTGATCAAACTTGTATATATGCTAAACCCATGGGGAGAAGTGTGTTAGATGGAGTAATCTGGTAGTAAGCATGTGGATAATGACAAAAATCAATGTGCTACTAAGATTTTTACCTTTCCATTTATTACCTCACTACGGATAAATGAATGCTTATTATGTTGTTCATCTAGTGACAATATTTTCATGACCTTGTTTGTTCAAGATAGTATATATTTTTTAACAACATGTCAACGCTTTTAAGGAAATATTCTATTAAATCTTAAACTTGGTTGAACGAGTTTTACCAACCAAAGGAGTATCAGTGATATGTGTTATATCTTCTCTATGCTATGGCGTGATGCTATGAATGTGTACCAAACACTTCATTGCATTTGTAGGTTGCTTGAAGAGGAAAGGAGATAGAATCATAGAACCACTTTTTTCCGCGATTTTAATATAAACTCTCACCCTTGTGGAAGAAACTACACTTACTTGATCAATCTACGCTTGGAGTCCCAGCGAGTTGGCATTCATGAGTAGATTTGTTGCCATCACCGTTCTAGCCGATTTTGCACCCATCAGAATGTGTTGGTTAGAAATGACTACGTAGTCATTGATGAGTGAGGGCTGGTCAGAGGTAACGCACACCATCGACGGGCATTGTGTGTCACGGTTATTTCTAAGTTCGTACTACTGAGTACAAACATGCTATGTAAAACCGCCGGACAAAGTATGTAAAACCCTGGAGCTTTGGATTATTTCCGCGCAGTTTCAAAAGGTACTAGTCTTGCCTAGAAATTAGACCTGGAGGCTTCAGACTAAATTTCAGTGTGAGGCCAGTAGCTACCCACCTGGAAAAAACCCTTCTTGCGGTGCAGCCCTACCTGCACCGCCTCTCGGCAACCCCAACACCGAGGAAGGACATTGTAGAACACACATAAATGTCAGGTGCATCCATTTCATCACATTAAACAAATTAGAACTACAATATAAACAAAAGATAATTTCAATCAACTATTTTATCCATAACTAGCAGAACATAGCTAATCCCCTTCTTCCCCGTCAACATGTGCAATGAGAACACCATCATCCTCATCTTCCAAGGGAGTTTGACCATCTTGGACCTAGCATTAACCTTGTGCTATGCCCCTACAAATATCAAAGATGGCCCCGAGCCCCCCAAGAGTTTTCATAATCATGTCTTCCTTCGATGAGTGTTGTTATCGTTCAAAGGTTGGAACAATGTGTGGTGCGTCTTACAATAAGAATTCATAAGGATGGGAGCAGTCATAATGTTGTTAAGAGCTTGAGTATAAGGAGCATAAGTTGGCACAAGCCTATCAATCATGACCAATTTCATCCCTAGAAATATAATCGATGACATTGATCTTGGGTCGTTTCTTGTTCTGGTACATGAGGCTAGTGAGGGGCCGTGAATCCTAGGAGAGTCCAACCGAAAAGGAGAAATTTTGGGTGTGGCAATGAATTCCCTTTCCTTTAGGATAACAAGTTGTGAGGGCAAGTCATGTTTCTTCCGTCACCTTCATGAATATTAAGCCATTTTAAAAAAATAGCAAAGCACATGCATCCTTCAGACTTTCAGCATGGTTTGCTACATTAGACCCAATATCTCTGTTGGCAGCGCGTACTTTGTTTGTTAGTGTCCTCGGTTAGTGGCAAGGTCGAGGATCGCTTTTATAACAATTTCACGTCTTGTCCTCTGCATCCACTAAAGATGCACGTGACCATTAAGTATGAGTATTGAGATTTTGAATCTTTGTGAAGATTAAAGCATAGTTCTCAAGATAAATTGCATGATTACCAGGTTTAGCCTGAGCCTCAAGTATAAATAGAAACCTAAATTCGCGTCCGTGAGAATTTAAACTCAAATTTTAGGTTTGTGCATCCGATCCCCCAATCAGTTGAGCTAGGCTAACTTCCCAAAAAAAGTAGAGAGAATTTCATGTCCCGGCATCTACACCAACTAGGGATGCACACAACCATTAAACATGAGTACTAGAATTTTTTATCTTAGTGAAAATTAAAGCATAGTTCTCAAGATAAATTGCATGAGTACCAGGTCTAGCCTAGGCCTTAAAATATAAATATGAACCTAAATTCGTGTTTGTGATGATTTCAGAAGAGATCTTGTTGGGCCCCGACTTGCGGCTTCGAACGTATTGCTAAATCGCTTGGCTTCCATCCAATCGTCACATGGGACGGACGAGTCCCGTTGGAATCCGCAGCGAATGGAAAATTCACAGTAGATTCTACTTTAGAGCGTTGATCCAACCTTTAGAGCCGATAGCTAATATTAAAAAAATCTCGAAAATGAAGATACCATTAAAAACGAAGGTTTTGCATGTTATCTTCATCGCGAGAGTGATTCTTACTAAGGATAACCTTGCAACGCGTAATTGGCAGGAAAGTAAGAACTGCGTTTTTTGTCATCATGATGAGACAATAAAACACTTATTTTTCAAATGCCATTTCTAGGTCTATGTGGTCAATCATCCAAATAGATTCTACCATATACCCGCCACGGAGTGTTGCCAATATTTTTGGCAATTGGTTTAATGGGGTGGATCATAGGTTTAAAGTACTTATTAGGGTGACCATTATTTGGTCGATATGGCTATGTAGAAATCATAAAGTGTTTGATGATTAAAAAAAAAATTCTATCATGCAAGTTATCTACCGGTGTAGTACTTTGCTCCGTACATGGACGTAACTTCGGCATATGGAGAATCACGACCTCTTTGCGGATGTCTCTACATAGTTGGAGGACACGGCGAAAGATTTTATTATCCGACATGGGTGGCAGATTGGTCCTTAGGAGTTGATGCAGCTTCATGTCATTTATTGTTTCAGACATTTTATTTAGTATTTGATTATGATTGATGTGCGGCTGTGTGCATCCTAGCTATGCATAGGCTAGGTGTAATACTTAAATCATTTAAGTAATAAAGCGGTCATTATCGAGAAAAAAAAATTGTGCGGAGAAGGTAGGGGAGGAAGCAATGGCTACCCTAGAGGAACTCCTTCCAGCACCATAGATACGCATATACATAATACATATGCTGCAAAGATCGCATGTGCTACCACGTACCACATGTCATTGACAAGTTGGACAACATTTTGCCATCACAATTGCTGTATTTTCAACGGATCGATCTTAAGTTGCAAGTTTTTATACACGTGGATATTTGTCTCCATTTGAAAATAAATAACGAAGTGTGTACTCAAACTTTTCCAAGACTACTAATTATAAAAAGGTTTAATCGAGACTGGTCAAATGAATATTACTAGATTTCTCGTCATCTATTTCCCATAACTATATCTGAGACATCATATGTTTTGCAACAGAGGAAAATGTTACACTTCCCAGGTGGTGCATCAAGTCATTGATCTGAAAGATCAACGGTGCGTGCATATGTGAGCACATCTTCTGCGAAGAGTTGCAACAGAGGAAAATATTACACTTCCCAGGTGGTGCATCAAGTCATTGATCTGAAAGATCAACGGTGTGTGCATATGTGAGCACATCTTCTGCGAAGAGGAGAAAATGAAAAGTGTGTGCGAGAAAGAGAGAAGGTGATCAGGAAGCATCAGAATATATATCATGGTACTCTTTGATCTTAGAATGCACTGGTTTTGGTTGGTTGGCCTTGGACTTGCTAGTAAGTTGCTTACCCTAGACAAAGGCAGACCAGTTGGTCTCGCAATGTCTGCCGGTGTGTGTGTGTGTTTTTGCTTGTTTCTTTTTGTCTCCGGTTCCTGCATGGGAAAGAGAAAGAGCATTCATCCACTTGCTTGGTGCAGACAGCCTGAATCATTTGCTCACTCATCATGCACACCTTTTTACAATCCCACATTTGCACAGAACATTCATTCCCTCCTAGCTCTTCCACACCAATAACCAGATTCTATGGAATACAAGTAGAAGGCCCACACAGCTTTCCCAGGTCAAATGGTAGCATCATCACTGTTACAACTCCTCGGCATGTGTCGTCACTGATGAGCTGTTACATGCTCTGGGATCCAAGGAACTGAGAGATGAATTTGCAATGGTGCAGCAGTGGCAAGATATTCAGCAGAACATGAAGGAACTGCACCATTTCTGATTAGGTGCGATGAATACCCTGATATTCACCTCTGAATTCACATGTATAACATCATAACATGCAGCTGCCTATCTGGAAAATGAAAAGCTAGGGTGCTTCATCCACGCAGTTTATATTCGACAGTGTCGCCATTTCCTCTATCTACAATCTGATCCAGCAAACCATCACATCAGTTATTTTAATTTCTAGATTCTTCTCTGAAAGTTCCTCTAGAGGAGCCATGCCTCAGCAGAAGAATAAACTGACAAAATCTGAGTTCACAAATGAAGCTAGCATCTTCTTTGACTTGGCAACAAAGAATAAGTAGATCGCATTGCATGTACTGTACTGAATTATTGACGATAATGACATGATGAATTCTTCTCTCAACCTTAAAGGTTCAAGTGCAAACAGCTTACCACAGTCAAACTATACAAGGAAACAGAATAGTTGGAAGGCATATCACAGTCTCATTGTTCTTGCGCACATAATGGTATCCTTGACCAAAGCATCCATAGGGTCGATACATTTCTTGAGCAGCGGATCATCATCCGGCAAGATACCAATGAAGTCATCAGATGCAAGGATTATTGTATTCACAGCCTGCACAAGTAGAAGCTGGAGTGATATTTGCAACAGATTTCTCGCGCCTTCCATGTCCCCCTTTCTAAATGCACTGCAAGCTGGTAACACCACGTGCTCCATGGAAGCCCTATCTGGACGAACTACCTCAAAACCCTGATGCGGAAATTTCAGCAAAGAAGAATTTAACCATAGGTTGGAAACTGGATGAGTGAGAAATAGCACCAAGGGAAATTTCAACTAGAATGTTTCAAGTCATCTCGCTAGCATGAAAGATTGGCAATGGATAAGCTATGCTATCATGTGACTGGCCAACTGGGATTCTGGGAACTGACAAGCTACAATATAGACCATAATTCCTGCAGTTAAATGTTTTAGAACCGATGTTTTAAGACTAAAGAGCACTATGTAAAGTGACTGGAAGAACACTGACCATCCATTACTCATATAGGAACTGAGCTGTCATATAAACTTTTCAGAGGAAGACATGTTGCACGAAATTGCAGAAGCAGAGAAACGGAAGAAAACATTCTTTCGAGATCAAGCTCTTAAATATTCCATGTATCCCCATCTATGGAGCTTAAATAACTCATCATTTATTGAAAGAGTAAAAAAAAAGATAAATATATCACTAACAATCCACGGTCAATAGAGAGAGAGAGAGAGAGAGAGAGAGAGAGAGAGAGAGAGAGAGAGAGAGAGAGAGAAAATAGTTGGCTTACCTGGCTCTCCAGCTTATCAAGATAACAGTCGGTCGTGAAGGTATTCTCGGTAGCTAGAATTCCTATACGAACATTACTTCCATACTCAACAGGTTTAAAGCTTGCAGCTTTGAGTTCCTTCAAAACAGAATCACCGACATGGAGGAAAGGAACTGAGCAACCCTGTGAAACTTCATCGTGCCAGGCATGTAAGAAGTGGCATGGCATTACAATGCAGCTTGCTCCAGATTTCTCCAAGACGAGTCTCTTCTTCCTTAGCTTCCCAAGTGCAGTATCACAGTCAGAAGGAAGTTGGGAGCTTTCAGACGACAATAACTCTTTCTTGACCAGCGGATCATTGGAGATGACAAAAGGAGGTGTCTCTTCTCCATCTCGGGTACTCCAATACACAAGCTTCTCTAAAAATCTGAGAGAGAGAACGGCAGATGCTCCCATTACTCCTATTGTGCCAGATAGATGACTGGTTGCGCCACTTCTCGAAGCAAGGGAACTCCCATACAAATTCTTTGGGTCAGAGGAGTTGATAACGCTGCTGGTCTTGAGAACATTTAGAGGCGATCTGGCACTAAAAGAAAAGCCCGAATACTGGGATCTACAAGAAGTCCATCTTCTGCTTGCACCATCCACGTGATGCAGTTGATAATAGATGGAGCATTGAGATATGGACAGGCTCCTGTTAAAACAGTTTGGATCATGATGTAAAAACTGTGGCACTGTGTATTAATGGATACAAACACTAAAAACAAGTAAACACTGAGCTGAATTCCGAGAAGTGGCAGAAGCAGGTGTGAGTAGCAACTGACCTCTGTAGAGAAATCTGAACCATTGCAGCCTGTGGAGTCTGAACACCAAACTCTGTGTAGGAAGGTTGGGGAAGAACGTAAGCTGCAAAAGCACAGCTAAAGTTAGAAGACTATTGTTTCAGTAGATGGATCGTGATAGCAGCAGCTGCATGCATCTAATTTGGTGGGAGTGCGGTTGTAGATATTAGGCTACTATCTATGTCTAACCTGTCAGGCTAGCGATAACAATCATTATGCATTATGACAGAAGGAGGTAGAGGAACATTGACAGAGAGGAATCTCAATTATTGAAGTGGACGGAAGCGGCTGCCCTGTTTTTATCTTTGGTGAGGAGTGACCAACAGAGAAGCTCCTTGGAAGACTATGATTCATAACTTGGGAAACTTCCTACAGATCAACCAAATTAGGTCATCTCTTCAGCTCTTAACATACATCCATCTAACTCCGGGTCATTGTGGTCTGCTTACGAATTATTAATCAGCTTCAGGCTTTCAGCTGTTAAAGGGGGCAGATAAAAACAGTTACAGCTCTGGTTTTCACCATTAGAAAAGGCAAGCAAGAACGTAGAACAGAATGCCTACAGTCCTGAAGGACAAAACTCACATGGGTCTCGGTGGGGGGCTAAAGCTCAGCTCATCTCCTTTCCTCTGCTCTCGTTATCCACCAGACATTAACAGAGAGCAAGAGACAGGGGAACAGTCGCTTGTACATGCAATCTTGATTCTTTATGTTGTTACACAATATAAATATACAAATGCTAGGACTGCAGTACTGCTGCGAATGGTGGACCACCTCATAGAGCAAACTTTCTTTATAACGGAACAAATTTTAGCCATCACATGTATCCACCTACTGGATTTTGTGACGATCAGCTAGCTCCTATCAGTTTCACCATTATTCCTTGCAGCAAGTTTTAAATGCAGATTACGAACAGAAAGTGTTATATTAGGCTATTAGTTCAAGATTGTCAACAGAATATGGTAAATACAAAGTTACTGGACAATTCAGACAGCTTAACTAAGGCCTTTATTCATTCTTTTGCCCACACAAGAAAATAATGGAACAAAAGTTCAGGAACTAGTCTTTTTGAAGAGAGTAATATGATGATTTAGCCAGACTTATATTACAACGAAAATCAACAATTTATTCCATGCAGATAGCAGGCCATACATCCAAGTTGCTCCAGAGATATAGCAGGCAACATATATGGAAGAACACGGAAACACTTCTTGTAACTTGCAACAAAATAAGTAACAAACTGTTAGAAGGGTGGTACAATGTCAGTAGTTGTAACAATGTAAAAAAAAAGACATCAATAACATTACTGCGGAAATAAACCTGATCAAAATTGTAGAGTTTGAGCATTCAATACAAATGAGAATAGTAAAGATTACAGTAAGTGATACATGAGAACCAGAATCAGGCTATCATTCCATCTATCTTGAGCAGCTCAGCAATCAGATGATGGAAATGAACTACATAGATAAGGGGCTCCGACAAACTGACTGTAAAGTGTCTACTTCAGTTTTGACTTCGCCGAACTTTGCAGTGGCTTAGAGATAGAAACAGACTGGCTGCTTCTCGCTTTCTTCTTTATATTGTAAGTGATTGACATGAATGAACATATCAGCGCAATCAAAATGGTAGGGTAGACATAGACTGGTTCTGTTGCTTCACTGTTCATGGGCTTCCGGAAGAGCGCATCTTTCACTAGACCCCAGATAACCAGAAGGGTTCCAAACAAGATCATCCTCCCAGGATTAATGACGCCAACAAGTGCTCCAGCAACACAGAAGTAGCTTCCAGCAAGCATCTGATTCAGGAGAGAGGGTGTGTATAATGTTAACTTGTGAAGAGTTGTCACAAACTTATTTCACATAAAGAGTTGCAACATTAGTTAAAGAAAAGCACCTCTAGACGCTGTAGATCAATTACTGCTGAAGCATTCTTAACTTCTGTCAGATTGTATATGTCCAACAAGTCACTCCACCTTGGAAATGTCATGCTCATGCTTGTGGTGATGTTGCTAACTATAGCTCCCGGGAAAAGCATGGCCTTAACAACAGCTGGTGGGAATATCTCATTTGAGACCAACTGCGAAGAAGTAATTTGAATTGGTGTTGTGCATATGCCTGCTCTACAAGGGACCCTGAAATAGCATAAGGAGATAAGGAAAGCTACCTGGCATATTATGTTGCTGGTTACAGAATTACTTCAGTTCAACCTAAAGAATGGTGATCATCTTTGTTGAAACAATCACACAATTACCTACTAGCATCCGCACTCAGACCTCGGGAGAAAGAGCGGTAAAATGTAGAAGTACAAGGCAGTGTGCAGTTATGGTTACAAACTGAAACAGAATGACTGGGCTCTCAAAGGAATTATGACATATAAGCAACATATGAGATCATTCCATCTACAGGCCTTGAATACAGAACTAAACTACAGCAAGCATTTGGTAATGTCGATGAAAAGTACACACATGCTATAACAGGCAAAAGTCGAACAATCTAGCCCAAATGTCACCACAGAAATGATAAATCAAAAGGAAAAGGAAAAAAAGAAAGGGTGGAAACTACGGTTCACAGAAAGCTTATCTTTTTTATTCTTAAAGTATATTTTGAATTTAAAGTTGAAACTTTGAAGTGCAGTAGAAACTCTACATGCTATGTCATGATAAAAAAATGTAGTTATCTGAGATGAACTGATACACAAACCAGAAGTCGACTGCATTAGTGCACCACAAAAAGTGATTGCGCAGCACATGTTGTCATCCTTAAAATTCAGTATGCCTTTGTTGCCATCATTAAAATTCATTAGGCCTTGAAGTGTTCCATATGGTTGAGAAAATCACATGAATGCCACCACAAAAATCACATTACGAAACATATACCATAAAGAACAAGGAACTCTTGTGGTGACAGAGAGAGCCTAGCAAATTGGTTATTTGCCTCAAATCCGTTAGTGTGGGTATTAGCACCATCAAGTTAACTCATATTTGCCATGTTTGTTTGTTTAAGTGAATAAATTGTTTGCAAATTTAGTAGGATGTTACCTGCAGGCATGTGAATTACCATTTTACAAACATGGCATATGTGAAATTCTTGTGCAGGAGTACATTGTGTTTTGTACTTTTGTCCTGTTAATACTGCCTCACATATTTGTGGCACAGAAAAAACTATTTCACATGTTCTCAATGGCACCACGCATGGTTCTTTGTTCTCGATGCAGTTTAATGTACTTTTTTGTGTTATTTTTGCAACATTTCATTGGTTACATGCTGAAATTATGCCGGCAGCTCTGTCTCGCACTTAATAAGGATGCACATCTGGCAAGTCCAAAGACCCGAACACGGGTAGGCTAAGGGGTGATGCCTCCTCTTGACAACCTAACGCTAGATTGTTTATAAGATCCATAAATTACTCGCTGGCACATATGGACACGCATTTACTGAAATAAAATCATCTCTCTCAGTTGTATATGCATAATTGCATGCAAACCTGGATATTGAAGAAGTAATCAACAAATCATGGTTCCAGATTATCATTGATAAACATACGGCTGATGTATTAAAAAATGAGATCAATCCCAGGTTTGCAAAAACTAGTGGAAGACTACTGCTAGTTGCCAAGTTAAATAATATAACTGAAGGCTAAGACGAAGGTCAGACTTCATAAAAAAAGAAGGCAGCATTACGGCAAAACTGAGCGGAATGTCATCAACTCGCAAGCAATTAGGCACGGCTTTTGACACGATATAAGCACAAATTCCATGATATAATTACTCGTTAGAAAACCATGGTTCCCTTCTTCTGGTCTTTATTAGCAGACTAAAATTTTGGGGGTTGAACCATAGAAACCCTGACTAGCTTGTTCTAGGGAGTTTCCTGTCGATGGGTACTTGATGAAATGTGAGCAAACTGCCCTTCTTTACCTCGTCAGCCAATAAGCATTTACAGGAAAAACAGTAAGTATGCATATGTATGTTGGTACTCTACACTCCTTAGAGCATCTCCAGTCGCGTCCCCCAAACCGTCCCCCAAAGCGATTTGGGGCGCGCCGGACAAAAGCGTCCCAGTCGCGTCCCCCAAAGCCCATTTTTGTCCGGCGCGGCCCGATACGGTGTCCGGCGCCCCGAGCCCGTCCCCGTCCCACAGGGGACGCTCCGGGGACGCCGGACACAACGAAAAGCGAGCCAACCGACGCGGGCCCGACGCGTCAGCGGCACGGAAGGCTAAAACCCGTCGCCTACCTTTGGTCAAGCGACGTTAATCCCTGTTTTCCCAGGCGACGCAGGACGCGTCTCGTCGTGCATGGCCGCGTGGCCGTCCGCGCCGGAGTTATTGCGTGCAACCACCCATGCCGCCGCTGTTTTAAGACGCCCTCCAGTTATCGCCGCTCATCATAATCCTTCTCGTCGCCGCCCCTTCCAGATCCTCTCTCGCCGCTCAAAAATGTCGAGCTCGTCCTCCCGCAAGATCGCCGCGGCGAACGGCCGCCGCGGCAGCCTCACCGTGCCGGAGGCGTGGGCGCTGTACCACGCCCGGTATCCGATCCCGGACATGCGGCTGCCAAGCAGCGGCGGCCGGAAGATGGCCGTGAACGGCATTGGCGTTCCGCCGCCGAAGCCGCGCACGGAGCAATGGTGGGACGCCGTCAAGGCCCTCGCTCAACTCACCGCCGGGGAGCGGTTGGATCCGACGTGGGCGGTCGACAACAACGACGCTGGTGGACGTCGTACTTCCGCGAAGTACGACGTCGAGATGCGCGCAGACAACCTCGTCGGCGGCCCCAATAGCTGGAACAAGGACGGCCGCGCCCGTGGGGCGTTCGGGCGCCCTCGACAACGTCATCCGCGGCATCCGCAACGGCGCTCCAAGGCCGGGAGACGCCGTCGCCGCCGCCGCCGTCTCCTCAATGGCAGCCGGAGGACGACGTACTCGTCCTCGCACTCTTCTTCCTCGGGACCGGCGCGATCGACGCCGTCCTCGTCGTACCGGCGCCCTACACCGTCCCCAAACGGGAGGTGAAGGAGGAGCCGGACGCCGTCAACACGAGGCGTGGCGGCGCGGCAGCGGCAGCGGCGTCGGCAAGTGAGGCGCGGCGGCCCTCCTCATCCCCGGAAGGAGGCGGAGGGAACGCGCGGCGCGCTCGGGTCTGCGGCGGCGGTCATCGCCGACGACGACCCGAGGACTGCGGGGCTGCGGGCGGCGTTCTTGGCGTCCATGGACGACAAGGACGCTGGAGCGACCGACGCGGCGTCGCCATGTCCATCGCGACTCCGGCAAGCCGCTGGTGGACCTCACCGACGACGCGAGGCAGACCAAGCGGTGAAGGAGAGCCCGTGGACGAGCCCGTCGAGCGCGTCAAGCGGAGGTCGTCACCGACGAGATGTACAACTTCCAGCATTACGCCTCCGGCCGCCGCAAGTGGTTCTAGATTAGGTTTAGTTTTTAAGTTAGTCAAATTTCGTTCGAATCTATGTAAAGTTTGGACGAATCTAATCGAATCTAGTTAAGTTTAAAATTTGCGAAATTTTGTTTGGGGGACGGGGAGCGACGTCCCCAAACGCGGCGAACACACGTCCCCCAAACGCTCAATCCGGCGCGGTTTGGGGGACGGTTTGGGGGACGCGGCTGGAGATGCTCTTAAACAGCAAAAAAAAATTAGCTGACACCCAGCATATCTTTCATTCAGATGGGAATCACTGCACCAGCATCGATAGAGTTTGCCGTAACAAGAACATGAAACAATATGCACCAGCATGAAACTAAACATATAGTACACCAGCGCGAAAAGCTGCAATCGTCAACTACAGGCCTAGATCTTGTTACGACCGAACAAGGGATCTCGCCCTTAACAGGTAAGCGCCGCTAGCAATCAGAGATATTGCGATCCCTATGCTTTTATATTCTTCGAATTGCAAGATAGATTCGGAGAATAGTTGGATAAATCCGCATGATTGTTGGCGATACGATCGGAGGATTATGGCTGACCTGAAGAGCGGGATCTGGAGGATGATGAGCAGGAAGTAGACGCGGGAGGCGTAGAAGGAAATCCGGCGGCTGGTCCAGCCGCCTCCTCTCACCATCCGCCGCTGCACCTGGGGCGGCCCCACCGCCACGGGCTTCGAGGAGCTCGCCCTGGCCTCCGCCGCTCTCTCTTTCTTGGTCTGGGGCGCCATGGCTCCCTAGCTTGGCTACAGCTGTCCCCCGTCTCTTGTGTTGTTTTGTCGATCAGTTCATCGCCTTGACGAGCTAAGCAAAAGAGATACTCGTAGATTAATGTTACTACGTAGTATTATTTTTGATGTAAAATGCCAGATTAATAAATCCGCACCTCCATCTCATCTATAGCTCAATAGCTGTCTGCTATGTCCACGAGAGCAGTAACAGATCGACTCTACGGAAGACATCTATTTCCAACAATCCATTTTCTCACATCTAGCGGGTCAAAAACTGTGCGTTTGGTAGGTTGTTCCATCTCAAAAATTTGGCCCGTACCTCCTCAAATCAGTATTTTCATTGCACCGGAAAAATGCTCGATTCCTCCGTTTTCAGAGATCTAAGCTAGACGTGACCGTCCCGCCCGTGCAATCTAGGAGATGGCGCGAGCACGCGCGGAGCCACGAAAAGCCGAAGGGAGAAATTTCGTCACCTTCCGCCGAATTGAGCCCCTTATATCACCGCACGGCTCACCGCCGAAAATATCGTCTCCATCCCCCCCCCCACATTCGAGCTCTGCGTCCTGGCGCGGAGGTTCACCGACGGCTAGGTAAGAGGCGGCGAATACCCTCCATCTTCTCCGACCTCGTCAATCGGTTCTTCTCCGATGGCGGTGAGTCTCGTAACCCTAGCTCCGTAGGATCTGTGACCATGCCGTAGATCGGAGTGGTCGATTAGGTAGATCCGAGCCAGATTGTAGGAAGTGCATAGTAATATTTACTCAATCTTACTTGCTACATATACATTATGCTCTCTGGTGCGATTTATTCTCGTGTAGCCATTGATATGTGCTTGAAGGTAGCTAGTCCATATGTTGTTTCACTACTTGCTATGTAGATCTGGACGAAATAAACCTCTTGTTTGTCATACTAGTAACCATCCGTGTTAGATACTGTGAAATGTATTAACGTTGTACCTCCACCGATTTATGACGACTTTGTAACTGATTACTACCTAGGTGTACACCCACGAACAAGTTCGAGCAAGCCCTCTATGATACCTAGGACAATATGTCCATAGTTCCTGAGACCCATCTAGCACTCACTTAATTACACGGCAATCTTGTCAACCATCGTGGCAGTAGTAGCGGACTTCTTTCGACTACTTAGTAGTAGACTCATTTTCATGTTGGAGGTTCGTCGTGGGAGCAGCATACTCCGAACCATAGGGTACCTGCCAATCATATGTATTCCATATAACATGTAAAATATTTTATATGTAAGGACTAATATTTGTGCATATCACAGGCTACACACAGCACTCATCTATATTTGGGTCTCCGTGGACGAGGACTTCACTTGGGGATGTTCTCAACATGGAGGATTACGCTTCTCACACCGGGTTGTTGAACATGATACACACTCTACCACTAGACCCCATGCAGGACACTCGGCGGGACCAGGGCTACTTTGGTTCCTCCCCATCACCACCAGACACCGATACGGGGGTATTCACCATCACTTTTTTAGCCTGGACCTCAGCGTCGTGCCAGACGTTGTCGCTCATAGTTCTCTATATCGCCTGGGACATTTCTATCTACCTAAGTTTGCTTCGGATATTTACCAATGTATCAGACGTTTATCTATCTATGTTTGCGGGGAACTAGTTCTTATTATCTTGCCTTACGATACATTACAACTTGAATTAAACAATACTAATGGTACGAAGCACGCTTGCCCTTCGAAGAGGTTGCGTTCTTCCCCTTGGTGCTCGGCATGAAGTCGTCATCGGAGTTGAGGTTCCCCGGGGCAACACTCTTCCCCTTCGAGGGGCCGGCGCTCTTGCCCTTCGAAGAGGCCACAATCTTGCCCTTGTTGCTCGGCATGAAGTCATCATCGGAGTCAACGCTCATCGGCGCAGCACTCTTCCCCTTTGTTGAGGCAGAGCTCTTCCCCTTCGTTGAGGCAGAGCTCTTCCCCTTAGCCGAGAATGAGGCGGGACAAAGCGAGAAATGGCAAGCGAATGAGGAGGGATGCGCGAGAAATGACGAGAGAATGTGACGGGTGTAGGGATTTGTAGCATAGAAAACAAAAAATTTCCTACCGCAAGAATGAATAACAAGCCAAGATATAATCTAGTAGACGGTAGCAACGAGGTGAAGATCAACATACCCTCGAACATTGCTAAGCGTTAACGAGATAAATCTCGTGGTGGATGTATTCGATCACTTGTCGCTTTCAAAAAGCGCGTAGAAGATCTTGACGGTGCCACAATCAGGCAGCACCTCCGTACTCGGTCACACATTCGGTGTTGATGACGACGTCCTTCTCCCCGTTCCAGCGGGCAGCGGATGTAGTAGATCCTCCTCGGAATCCCGCCAGCATGACGGCGTGGTGGTGGTGGTGGTGGAGATCTCCGGCAGCGCTTCGCCTAAGCACCGCGGGAGAATAGGGAGGAGGGGAGAGGCTAGTGTTTGTGGAGGGGGCACTTGGGCGCCGGCCTTGGGTGCCCTTGGTGGTGCGGCTCAATTGATGTGTGCAGCCCCTCCCCTCTCCCTCTCTTTATATATGTGGAACCTCCTAGGGTTGCCCCAAAACCATGTAGAAGTCCAACTCCAAAAACTGCCTTTTGGGTGAAACCTAGGGGAAGTGGGATTCCTCCCTTTCCTTCTCCCTTGGCCGGCCATTGTGGTGGAGTCCACCATGGACTCCACCTTCCATCTTGGTTGGCTGGTTAGGGTTGGTGGAGTCCTTCCGGGACTGCACCTTCCATGGTGATTTCTTCCGGAAGGTTCTAGAACATTCTAGCGCCTTCCATAAATGCACCGGATCATTTCCAAACTTGAAAAGTGACATCCTATATATGAATCTTATTCTCCGGACCATTCCGGAACTCCTTGTGAGGTCCTGGATCCCATCCTAGACTCCGAACAACATTCGAACTCCATTCCATATTCCATATCTACTTAAAACAACATCAAACCTTAAGTGTGTCACCCTACGGTTCGAGAACTATGCGGACATGATCGAGACTCCTCTCCGATCAATAACTAACAGCGGGAACTGGAGATCCATAATAGCTCCCGCATATTCAACGATGACTTCGTGATCGAAAGAACCATTCACATAAAATAACAATTCCCTTTGTCTCGCGACATTTTACTTATCCAAAGTTTGATCTTCGGTGTCTCCATACGTAGTCCAACCCCGTTACTGATAAGTACTCTTTACTCGTACCGTGATATGATATCTCTTGTGAACCAGCCACATGCTTGCAAGCTAATTAGATATCATTCCACCGAGAGGGCCCAGAGTATATCTATCCGTCATTAGGATGGAAAAATCTCACTATTGATACAAGTGCCTAAACCCTATACTTTCTGAACACTTAATGCCACCTTTATAACAACACATTTACGCAGTAGTGTTTGGTGTCATCAAAGAATCCATCTGATGTAGGTGATTAACAAGATCTCATGGTCGAAGGATTAAGTTACTATGCATATTAAAGCTTGAAGCATAAAGAAATGACTTGATCATATGCTACTTACTATGGGTGTATGTCCATCACATCATTCACCTAATGATATGACCTTGTTATTAATAACATCCAATGTTCATGATCAGGAAACCATGATCATCTATTAATCAACAAGCTAGTTTAACAAGAGGCTTACTAGGGACTCCTTTATGTTTACAAAACACACAAGTATTAATGTTTCCGATTAATACAATTATAGCATGGGATGTAAACATTTATCATGAACACTAAGCTATAACAATAATCACTTTTATTATTGCCTCTTGGGAATATCTCCAACAGTCTCCCACTTGCACTAGAGTCAATAATCTAATTTACATTTGTAAAGATATAACACCTTGGCCTTCTGGTGCTTTATCATGTTTGCTTATGGGAGAGGTTTCAGTCAACGAATCTGACATTCTCATAAACATATGTATTTTGCAATTCATTTGCGTCTCTACGCATTACTCAGTTTTTCAAAATGAGTCGGCATCAATCGTATATGTTTGGTCTTCTGGCGGAACCTTAATTCCGCGGTCTGAAATATGTTACCAATATTGTCATATACAATATAGTTTCATAGTTCTAACACTACCAGAACTACACCAAGTTCTCAAAGAACTCCTCGACTCAAACACCCTCGGTCATTGTCAAAACAATGAGATACTCTGCCTTCGTTTGTAGAATCCGTCACAATATTTAGAACTCATCTAAATCTAGCATAGACTCTTTCTAGCCTATTGTGCTACATTTAATGAACACATTTAGCCTAACTGAGATTGAAATTTATTTTTTATGTGACCAAACTAATATCGTTGTCACACCTTACAAAGATTTGTTTATCATTACCCCATATAAAACTATATATATATATAGGATAAATACTTCCTACCCCTGGGTGTAACTACACCCATGTCTAATATACTACCATATTGAAGTATGTACGATACTTTATCTATTTGAGTATGTTCATACAACATATCTAAGATACTCCAAATCAAGTTTGGTGAAAAAAATGTATTTGAACATGTAGTTTGCACTATATATCCGAAATACATGCATATGTACACGTAAAAAATGAGTCTACGTAAAAAAATGTACATACTGCCTATAAAATATTATATATACTACCAAAATAGTCTTATATACTTCATACTACATGTACATACTTCCCGGTATGATAGATACTCTCTAGATTATGAGAAACACGCGTGGGTGTAACTACACCCAGGTGTAGTATGAATATGTCCTATATATATATATATTATATATATATATATATATATATATATATATATATATCCTCGGCTCTGACAAAGCACTCAGGGATATTCTTACTGTTGTCCAATGATCATATTATGAATCATTCTAATATATGCTCGTAACACTTTTAGAGCATAGAACATCTGATTGTGTACATATTATTCGTGATCTAAAATCACTCATGTGTTTTTACTCATTGAGTGTCACACTCAAGTCTTGTTTAAACATCCGGATGGAAAAGAACACCTTCTTATCGTTTTGATATTGAACTACTTCAATATTTATTCTATGTACTTTTACTTAAACTTATTATGTGTTTCAATCTATCTTAATAGATCCTGACGCTAAATATGTTTTTAGTCCATATCATTTCATTGGAGTTAATTTTCAATGAAACCTTATAATTATATCAAGTACATGATTACATTATTTATAATCAATATGTCTCAGCGCTCCCACTTAATTTCTTGCAAGCTTCTTCATCGTTTCTGATGAAATTATAATTCTTTGATTATTTTATCCGGTGAAGATTCCAACTCCGTGATACTCACTTCATCCAGTGAAGTTTCTATACCTTTCTAGCATTATACAAACTAGCAAAACTCTCTGTTGTATCTTGTATACACCTTTAATACACACTTCTAATAAGGAATGTATTTCTGTCATGCTACTAACATATCTCATAAAAGAAATATGTAGTGATTACTAGAACAATCCATATAGACTACAAGCATCGCTGCTGAAGATCTAATCTTATCGCAGTCAACTCTTTGAACTTTGTCGTAAACAATCTTTTGACAAGTCGAGCTTCTTCAAGGATATTATATCCAAGTCTATTAATTTTATTGATCGATTTACTTTCAAAAAGTATTTATTCCTTCAAAAGGTTTACCAAGCTCCAAGCTTGATTTTAGATACTATCTTGGATTTCATGACTCTTAGCCATTTTAACGGAGTCAGGGTCCATCATATCTTCTTTGTAGTAGTTAGTTTGTCATTGTTCAAAATCAATCCTTTGTTCACAAATCATTTATTTGATCATAAGGTAAACCATACCTACAAGGTTCAATAGGTACTTCGATCTCCATGACTATAACACTTTGTAGACATGGGAGCCATGATCGTCGTGGCCGCTTCCGGAACCATTTCCGTGCGCTACTCGATCATCATGCTCAGGTTCATCGACCTTATCAAGTTCCATTGTCCTCCACTCAAATACTTCGCTAGAAACAATTTCTTGAAATAAGCAAGAAACATCGAACACTTTTGTCTTTGACTTCATAGTGGAAAGAATTACCAATTTGTTCTCCGGGATAACCAACAAAGACATTCATCTGATTTTGGTTGTAAACCACCCGAGCGGTGGTTAAGCAACACGAAGAGCGGGAGGCTTCCAAGGTGGGTGGGCCTGGTCCCTCGACGTCGTCCGCAAATGTCCGGCACACGACAAGGCTGGGTGCCACCAGCTATACACCAGGAAGGTGTGGATTGCTTCGATTAGTTCATGCATGGCAGACACGTAAACATTAAATACGAGCCCTATCGGCTCTCAGGTTGCCCTGTGGATCGGCTCAAAGAGCCGATCGCCCCATGGTTCACGTTGGATTTTCAATGACATGGGGATCCTGCTTGATCACAACAAAGCTAAACCAATCTATGAGTTTAGGGTTTTCACCGTATGATCGGAACATCCTACGCGTAGTTGAGCCTAATAGACACGAAAGATAATGGAAAACTAACCCTAAAAGAGGCCTAAAAACCAACTTGACGTTAATTCCCGGAACATCCCTCCTAGGGCTAACAAACCATACCTAACGCACTACCGGATCGTTCAACCCGTTTGCAAGGCCTAACCATACGGATATTAAACTAATCCTTGAAGAACAAGGAGCAACTATAACAGATCGGATCTACTAAGTAACGAACAAGCAAGATGCTGCCCTTACACCGGATAGGTGTAAGGGCAGCTAGATATTGAGGGACGGCACAGCTAGCTATGCGCAAGAAAAGCATCTATGCAAGCCCCAAAACATCTACGATAAATAGTGCTACTCGCCATCAACAACGCTTCAGTACGAGCAACACAAGGTAAACGAATAAACGTTGTGCTGCCTAGATCGCAGATGCGATCAGCATGATGCTTACCCGGGAGAAACCCTCGAAAGAAGGGGTGGCGATGCGCCCGATTTGTGTTTGTTGTGAACGTGATTGTCCTCCTTTTCCGATAACCCTAGATACATATTTATAGTCCAGGGACTTTCTAATCTAGACGTGCACCTAACCGTGCACGGGTTAAACTCTATCTTTTATCTAAACTACGATGCGATCTACTATATTACAGATACAAGGGCAATTAAGCCCAAACTCTTCGTGCAAGGCCGCTTCAAAGATGCTCCATGTGTATATTCTTCAAGCCCATCTTCACTTACGGCCCATCTCCTGATTTGGCCAAAATCCGGTGATAACACATGCCCCTGGTTTTGGTAATGATAATTTCAAAACCACTTTTTCCTTTGAGGGGCCATGTCGTGGCAGAGCAGAACCGTCAGTATTCTTCATCATGATGCCTTGCCTTCTCAACTTCTCGCACGATTTGACGGTTTTGGCACCACATCCTCGAAGCTGTTCGAACATTAAATCTCCATCTCTTTTTATTTAACCGCATCGAACGTTCTCCTCTTCATCCCCTTCGCATTAGCACTCCAAAAGCCCTCCTCCGCCACCATGTCTTCTTCTTCTTCCTCCTCATCGGGTCTTTCCACCCAGTCCTCCCTTCCGCGAGCCGACCGGAGTGGGATCCGCAGGAGGCCCACGCAGCCAACATCCGTCGCGCCATAGCCGACGGGGACGAGTCGAGCCACGACTTCTCCGTCCGGTCCGAGGATGACCAATCCTTGACGGACGGGAGCGACCTCCGCTTCCGCCCCGGGGAATCGAGAGGAGAGGAAGGACGATCGCCTCTCCTGGGTGACTTCACACTCTCGAGGAGGTGAAGGATGAAGAAGAGGAGGAGGACACCTCCTCCGACGAGCCACCGGCCAAGCGCCTGCCTGG
The DNA here is from genome assembly GCA_030979885.1 of Lolium multiflorum. Classification (NCBI taxonomy): domain Eukaryota; kingdom Viridiplantae; phylum Streptophyta; class Magnoliopsida; order Poales; family Poaceae; genus Lolium; species Lolium multiflorum. The sequence continues at coordinate 182,104,163 of CM061749.1, read as the reverse complement.
CCGGGCAACCTCGCGACAGCAGCGGCAGCAGCGGCGACGAGGAAAACGCGAGGACAATGAAGGTCCTGCCGCGGCGCTACAGCAGCGAGCAGGCGGCCGGAAGCAGCACGCCAGCAGGCGGCCGACGGCAGCAAGCACGGCCCGTAGATAGGATCTTCAGCATAGGGCTAGTAGTAGTAGATGGGGCAATGTATCCCCTAGTAATTCCTTTTGAGAGCAATTAGCTCTTCGTGTAAGAAATCTTGCTATCAATGAAGAATTTCCCTCGACTTGATTTTGCCGATCCCTTTTATGTCAATTTAGCCGATGTCCCCTCAAACTGATTTTGCCGATTGTTAGCCTGATCAACGCTCAATAAGCCGATGGCACTGCATCAGTTTTTATAATGAATTGCAAGACAGGTCAATCTAGTCATCCCCTCAGATGGTAACTTGCAATCCTTGAAATTCAGATCCAAACTCCCAATCGAACAGGTCCAGCACACAGCCTTGAGACCCCTAAATCTTTGGACTTCAAAATCATCCGATCGTGATGTTTGACCTGACGGCAAAATTCCTGAATTAACGCCTCCAGGAAAGCTTCTAGGACCATAGCTGAAACAACTTGACGTTGAAGCTGATACACCTGCATAACAGGTGCCATTTGCTCACAACTTCCCTTGTGATGTTCTGTTCCTTTGCAGCAACAAACTGGTCCAGAGCCTATCAATGATAATGGCTCCCTCTTCAAACTCCTCCCACCGACTCCGGCGGTTTCCTTCCGCAACAAATCACCATCTTTCAAACAAGTTGTGATGCAGAACCAGCCGATTCCAACAAAATCGGCTCCTAGAACAAGAAACCTTAAGGGCAAGCTGCCCCCGAGCCTCAGCCAAGGCGAGGATAGAAGTGGACCAGCCAATGGGCCACCCTTGGCTTCCAAGTTGTAGTGTAGAATCAGCCGATTCCAACAAAATGGCTCCTTAAAGCAAAAGATGCAAACGTGGCAGGGAAGCTTACGCCCAAAGAGCCAACGCACTAGAAGAGCTTGGAAGGATCAGCAGCTCCCTTGGACTAAGAAGCCTCAAATGTAATGGCCCTCCAGCTCCTCCTAGCTCCATTCTCGCGTCTTGCTGCTCAGATCGGCCCATCATCTCTAGCAGACTGATGCATCTTCAGTGGGGGTGCTGATGAAGTTTCGACGCTCTCCACAGCCGATCTTCAGTAGGAGTTGGAGGTCCTTGAAGAGAGGATTTGAGTCACCACACAACTCCATCGAGGCGTTCTTCCAGTAAAATCTCTTCATCAGCAATGCCTGTACCTCTCGAGTCGATGGCCGTGCATCGGCTGTGCTGAAAATTTTTGTATTTTCGATTTTTTATTGGCCGATCGATTCATGAATCGGCTTCCCCTGGGTGGTACATACTTCTTGTGCCTTCTCCGCGTGTATGCCCCCCGAGCCGAATCCTTCAAGTGATTGAAGATATCGGCTTTTCAGCCAATTCAAGTTTGTCTCGCCCACTCACCATGCGAAATAGCACATCGGTAAACACGGGTGGTGGGAATAGTTTTAGCCGATTGCTAGAATCGGCTCCCCTTGCAGTTGGTGATCCAACTTATTTGTTGATAAATGTTGGCCATGGCTTATCCCCGGGACCAATTTCGATCTCTTCTAGTCCATCAGCTGCTGTAAACCCATATCTCAGCTTTCCATTGCCAAATCAATGATGAACACAGAAGGTAGGTTGAGTCTAATTGTGGTCGATTGCTAGAATTGGCCTCCTTTTCCATTGCAATGTATAACGAGGGTTTACAACTTCTTGGTTCCCTGCTATGACAACGTGGCCTATTTGAAATGAGATCCTTGTTTCTTATTTTTTTGGGGCCGATCGCAGGGATCGGCCTTGCCACGTACTCCCTCCGTTCCTTTTTAATTGACTCAAATTTAGTACAAAGTTGTACTAAATCTGAGTCAATTAAAAAAGAACGGAGGGAGTACGTCCAAAGACTTGGATCTTGCTACTCTGTCAGGCCAGTGGATAAGACCAGCCTCACTCCATTTTTTGTAGCTTCGATGCGCTCACAGTCGTCCAGATTGATTCCAGAGGGCGGCTCTTGGTCATTTGCTTCCCAGGATGTTCATGGCAGCCAAAGAGATATCGATCGAATCATCTGCATGAACAACCTCCACTTCATCTCCATCCCATTGTATGATGCGCGATGCATTGTGGATGGAATGCAGCTTAGCATGGATCCAATCCCTTCAGCATGCTGAACAGCGATGGAATGCTTCGCAGAAAGAAGGAAGACCCCGACGTTAATGTTGGAATTTCTTGTCGACGTTGGTCTTGACATTAGATAGGGTTGGTCAACGGGGCTCCCGATCATCTTTGACCTGTTGATAGCATTTGTTCGAGCTCTCGTGCTCCCGTGTTGGCTGAAAGTGCCTTGATATAACCCTTCGTGTACATGGCCTCGCCTATAGCTCCTTTCGTGGCTTCTCAAAGATAACAATCAACTGTGCCACCGATACGTTTGGAGCACAAAAACGGGAACACCATGTTTGTATCAGCCGATGTCCTTGCATCTTCCCTTGGGCCGCCACACTTTCTTTGGTGGGCGCGCTTCGTTTCCAATGTTTGCTGAATTTTCACAGCGATCAGGCCGTGCTTTCTCAACGTGTACAGTGCATCGCGCTCGGCTTCTTCCAAGTTTCGAGCCGTTGTACTCTGCGCTTTTGGGAGTGGCTGAGTCCATCAGACACCACATTGGTCGGTGATATCTATCTTCTTCTTCTGACTCTTCAAAGTCTTCATCTTGGGATGACTCAGCTCGTTTGTTTAGAGGTGGGAGAGGTCCTAGACGCTTGAACACTGAAACTTCATTTGTTCCCTTCCTCTTCTGCTTACATTCTGGCAGTTCTCGATTGTAGGCAATCGGCTCATTCCTGAGTCCCAGCAGTGTTTGAAGAAAGGACAATTCCAATGTTTGTCCACGTCCTCTTGCTCCCTTGATCTCCCTCTAGCGTGACGCTCATACCCTTCGTATCAATGGTATTTCTTGTTGTCTGCATCAGACCGACGATATCTATCATCATCTACGTCGTAGCGCCGACGTCGGTTGTATTGCTGTTCATATTTGTTAAGGAGGTGCGCGGAAAGTGGTCGTTGATACCGCACGCTTATAACCTCTTCTTCAGTCAAATACCGTCTGTCATCATGTTGGGGCCGGTCGCGTGGATCGGCCTCCTTCTTATCCTTGCCACGAGAGCGACTACTCTCTGGCTTATCATCGCCATGGCGATCCGCAAGCCCTGCCATATTGATATCAAACGAGAAACCTGGCTCGCGTCCTATGCACTGACTGAGATCGACCATGTTGACTTCCGAAACGGTTGCGTGTCAACTCTCATGGCAACCGACCGAAGAGTAATCATCCTTGTTCTATCGCCATCCGAATCTGTCCGCAGGACTTTGCAGTCGTTAGTGGTATGGGTGAACGTGTGATGCCATTTGTAGTATGGCTTGCCGCTCATCTCTTGTGGCGTGGGGATTTTGTGGCCTTCGGGTAACTTCAGCTGTTTCTCCTTCAGCAGCAAATCAAAAATTTGCTCCGTTTTGCTCAAATCGAAGTCGAACCCCTTCATAGGCCCTGGTTGCTTCACCCATTTGCAGGACACGGGTTTTGCCCCCGAGTCCACTCAGCTACGACGACCTCCGATCTCCCGGAATCTTCATTCGTCTGTCTCGATCGGGCGACGCGCTTTACTGTGTACACTCTGATGGCCTGTTCATATGCTGTCAACTTCGAACCATGTGCGCCAGTGAATTGTACTCGCTTGAAAGGTCACATCTTTCGCCGGCGCTGATAATCCTGCTACCGCCAGCTCGAGCGTTCCTTCTCGCTCGGCGAACCGAATAACATCGGTTCCTGACGGCCTGAACTCCGGATGTACTCGATACCGTCTCTCCGTCTCTGCTGAACTTGGGTCAGATCGGCAAGGCTTCAGTAGTTTCTGAATGGTATTGTACGTGGAATTGCTCTTCCGGTTGCTTCCACGTCCGGACCGAGTCGGTAACAACGAGTGTACCACCCAAAGGCCGGACCCGTGAGAGACTGCGAGAAGAACCTCACACGTAGCTCGTCTGAAGCCGAGACCATGCCCAACTGTGCCAAGTATCGGCTCACGTGCTCGGTCGAGCTGGTTCCTTCTGATCCACTAAATTTTGTGAAGTCAGGGGGCCGATACTTAGGTGGCAGCGGGATCAGGTCGTAGTCGTTGGGATACGGCTTGGAATAGCCGATCATCCTCTTCTTCGGCAGGATGCCGAACTTGTCCCTCATGATGGCGGTGATCTCATCCACCGTAGGAGCTGCAGAAGCTGATCGTTCATGACTTGTACTGGTGGCATATTTAGCTAGCCACGCTCGTTTCTCAAGATCTGCTCCAAAGCGCTCGCTCAGCGACTCCTCTGTCGTGGCGGTCCTTCCGCCGTGACTGGGTCATCCGTCGTTGGTCCGCACGTATGCACACGTATCCATGTGAAATTTCCTTGGGTGGCTACAGGAATTGGTAGTCGCCCGGATCACCTCCAACCTTGTAGACGACGTACGCCGGTGAACCTTGTTGTTGTGGAGCTGCAAACGTGTGTTGCGGTGGTGGCCTTGTGTAGAGCGGTACTCCCTTGGTGAGTTCCTAGAGCAGGACCTGACGGAGAGTACTTGTGCTTCGTGACTTCTTGCACCACATTGAGCGTGACACGCTCCAGAGTATTCACCAAGCTCTCAGCATGCCGATGAAGAGAGTGGGCAACGGCATAGTTGACTTCCTGTCGCAGGGCTCTGGTACGTTCGTCCGAAGGGAGAGATAGATCTAGTCCATCTAGCGCGCCTTCGGGTTGGAACCCTTTGAACTTGATCCCGTGCGAACGAGTTTTCTCAAAAGTGCCGATGAGATCGGCTTCCAAGATGGCCTTGAGCTCATCATATCTCTTCTTATGCTCGGGAGGCAGATCTTCATACTTGATGGTTCTCCCGCCGCAGATGTCGACATGGTTGCGGAAGATTGTCCCGATGTCCCACCGGGCGTGCCAATGTGTTGCCCAAAAGCCGACGGGCGGTGGTTAAGCAACACGAAGAGCCGGGAGGCTTCCAAGGCGGCATGGGCCCTGGTCCCTCGACGTCGTCCCGCAAATGCTCCGGCACACGACCGGCGGCTACAAGGCGTGCCACCGACCTATACCTGGTGAAGGTGTGGATTGCTTCGATTAGTTCCCTGCATGGCAGACACGTAAACATTAAATACGAGCCCTATCGGCTCTCAGGTTGCCCTGTGGATCGGCTCAAAGAGCCGATCGCCCCATGGTTCACGTTGGATTTTCAATGACATGGGGATCCTGCTTGATCACAACAAAGCTAAACCAATCTACGACAGTTTATGGTTTTCACCGTATGATCGGAACATCCTACGCGTAGTTGAGCCTAATAGACACGAAAGATAATGGAAAACTAACCCTAAAAGAGGCCTAAAAACCAACTTGACGTTAATTCCCGGAACATCCCTCCTAGGGCTAACAAACCATACCTAACGCACTACCGGATCGTTCAACCCGTTTGCAAGGCCTAACCATACGGATATTAAACTAATCCTTGAAGAACAAGAAGCAACTATAACAGATCGGATCTACTAAGTAACGAACAAGCAAGATGCTGCCCTTACACTGGATAGGTGTAAGGGCAGCTAGATATTGAGGGACGGCACAGCGATATGCGCAAGAAAAGCATCTATGCAAGCCCCAAAACATCTACGATAAATAGTGCTACTCGCCATCAACAACGCTTCGAGCAACACAAGGTAAACGAATAAACGTTGTTGCCTAGATCGCAAGATGCGATCAGGCAGATGATGCTTACCCGGGAGAAACCCTCGAAAGAAGGGGTGGCGATGCGCCTGATTTGTGTTTGTTGTGAACGTGATTGTCCTCCTTTTCCGATAACCCTAGATACATATTTATAGTCCAGGGGACTTTCTAATTTGGACGTGCACCTAACCGTGCACGGGTTAAACTCTATCTTTTATCTAAACTACGATGCGATCTACTATATTACAGATACAAGGGCAATTAAGCCCAAACTCTTCGTGCAAGGCCGCTTCAAAGATGCTCCATGTGTATATTCTTCAAGCCCATCTTCACATACGGCCCATCTCCTGATTTGGCCAAAATCCGGTGATAACAGATTTTGGTTGTAAACTCATTTACTTATGCTATGCATACTAAAATTTAAGAAAGGACTATTAGGGTTTATACCCATGCCATAACTCATATGGTGTCATTTCAATGGATTTATGATGACGCTCTATTTAATGTAAAAGCGGTAGTCTCTAAAGCATAATCCAAAAAAATATAATGGCATCATTTTATTTTATCTCATCATTAATCCAACAAGGTTTTTATACGTCTTTCAAATACTCCATCATAACTATGGTGTTCCGAGAAACGTGAGTTGTGGAACAATTTCGTAACTCTCTAAGATGTTCGCTAAAAATAGTAATTCAAATATTTCCACCATGATCCAATCATAGATATTTGACTTTTCTATTACGATGATTTCTACTTCATGCTGAAATTTATTTGAATCTATTCAAATGTTTCACACTTCTTCCTTATTGAATAAATATATCCATATATATACACTCAATTCATTGTTGGAAGCTTTCATGAAGTAGAAGAATCTTCCGCACACAACTATGTCCAATGAACCACATACATCATCATGTATGTTTCCACTAAGATAGTTGCCCGTTCAACTCAACTCTTGGCCTATGAACGGTATTTCAGTCATTTTCTTTAGAAAAGATTTGTAAGTGCCAAACAATTCAAAAATCAAATGACTCCAAAAATCCATTTGCATGGAGTTTCTTTATGCGTTCCTTTCTAACATAATCTAAATGGCGGTTCCACAAATAAGTGGAATTCAAATCATTTGCCTTATGGCATTTTAGCGTCAGTGTTATGCATGTGTGTTTCACCATTAAAATTTATAATAACTTATCCATCGTCCATGGAGTAAGGTCATAATTTGAACAACTCATTGTTTTCATTTGACCAGAGAAAAATAACAATTATTAAGTTCTTTATTATAAATCTGAAGGGCTAGGTAGAATGCCAACGATGAACATAATAACATTTTATTTTGTTCTAGACGTGCATTATTACCACATTCCTTATCAGTCGCTTAGGCCATTGTATTCTTGTATTGCGTTGTGTTGTATGACATCTCATACCAACCAATATGGTACAAATACCCAAGAACTTCATTGTGTGACCAATCAAAGAATACATTCATAACATGTATACCATCTATATACACATGAGTTAGACTTTCTAGTCTTTTCTTTCTTTTTGCTAAAATAATTTTGTAGTTTCCCTTTCGACTTTCCTCATATTTCTAAAAACACTTCAACATCAATAACTTCTAGGCTTGTTGATAAAATACCAATAACCTTGAGGTTTGCACTTTGAAGTTGATCATCACATAACAAGTGTTCCGGATTTCACTATTAGTAATTTTTTAATGTGATGAACAATTTCACTCATAATTTTATCCATAAAATCATGAAAACTTCATGATGAAGCTACTATGGCTTACATGGATATGTGAATAACATTAGTGCCCAACTAGTTGGAGGATCGGGATGCCTAGCGTCTTCAACCTTCGTACATTCCCATAAAACTTATGAGTTTATGTAGTCTCACTAAATTATATTCTATCATATTGTAATACGGTCTTAGATATCATATATATCTCACACATTGCTTATTTCTGAAAACAAACTTTTCAGCTCCTTACTTTTCAAACATATTTGAACATCAAGTTTCACAGAGACAAGATACTTTTAGATACTAATTGAAACCATTGCTTTTCGAATCAACAATTTGAGAATTACCAAAAGTTTACAATTGGACTTAATCATTTCTTGATTCTTTAACTATACGGTACCAGTCCGTAAAGTTACTTGTCAGATTTAACAGTATTTCTATCTCAATTACAAGCCTAGCGTAAAGTAGAAAACGGATGCCAATTCTACAAAATTTCATTCAAATACAATTTAGACTATGTTCAGGATAAATTGAGCTTACTATTAATTCTTAAATTAACTAGGTGAACTCCCACTCAAAACAACATCCCTCATGTTGTCTTAGTGATTACACAAACCAAATCCACTACACCAAGTTCGATCATCACGAGAGATGATGTAGTTTCAATGGCGAACAACAACATGTTTATCATATCATCTATATGATTCATGCTTAACCTTTCGGTATTCCGTGTTCCGAGGCCATGTCTGTACATGCTAGGCTCGTCAAGTCAAACCCTAGTTTCCGCATGTGCAAAACTGGCTTGCACCTATTGTATGCACACGTTGAGTTTATCACACCCGATCATCACGTGATGCTTCAAAATAACGAGTCTTAGCAACAGTGCTAACTAAGGACGAACACTTTATTATCTTCATTTGTAGTGAGAGGGATCATCTTATAATGCTACCGTCGCGATCTAAGCAATATAAGATGCATAGAAGGATTAACATCACATACAATTCATAATGTGATATGATATGGCCCTTTTGTCTTTGCGCATTTGATCTTCATCTCCAAAGCACGGACATGATCTACATCATCAACGGGCATGATCTCCATCATCATCGGCGTAGCGTCAAGGTCAATGGCGCCGTCTTCATGGTTGTTCACCACATGTAGCAACTATTACAACTACTTTGAAATAATACTACTAGATGAAATATAAAGACAACCATAAGGCTCCCGCCGGTTGCCACAATACAATAATGATCATCTCATACATATTCATCATCACATCATGGCCATATCACATCACCAAACCCTGCAAAAACAAGTTAGATGCCTCTAATTTGGTTTGCATATTTTACGTGGTTTAGGATTTTCAAGTAAGATCCAATCTACCTACGAACATGAACCACAACGCTGATACTAGTGTTGTCAAATGAAATAGTAAGTTGAATCTTAACTATGGTGACAGAGACAGACACCCGCAAAGCCACTTATGCAATACAAGTTGCATGTCAAGCGTGGAGCAGGTCTCATGAACACGGTCATGTAAAGTTAGCCCGGGACGCTTCATCCCACCATCCCGCAAGAGATGCAAAGTACACATAACAAGAGACACAAAAGCATCAACGCCCACAAAACCATTGTGTTCTACTTGTGCAACCAATCTATGCATAGACCTGGCTCTGATACCACTATAGGGATTCGTCGCATAGAAAACAAAAAAATTCCTACCGCAAGAACGAATAACAAGCCAAGATCTAATTTAGTAGATGGTAGCAACGACGTGAAGATCAACATACCCTAGAAGATCGCTAAGCGTTAACGAGATAAATCTCGTGCTGGATGTAGTCGATCACTTGCCGCTTTCAAAAGCGCGTACAAGATATTGACGGTGCCAAAATCAGGCAGCACCTCCGTACTCGGTCACACGTTCGGTGTTGATGACGACGTCCTTCTCCCCGTTCCAGCGCGTAGCGGATGTAGTAGATCCTCCTCGGAATCCCGCCAGCAAGACGGCGTGGTGGCGGTGGTGGTGGAGATCTCTGGCAGCGCTTCGCCTAAGCACCGCGGGAGAATAGGGAGGAGGGGAGAGGCTAGGGTTTAGGGAGAGGGGGCACTTGGGTGCCAGCCTTGGGTGCCAGCCTTGGGTGCCCTTGGTGGTGCGGCTCAATTGATGTGTGCAGCCCCTCCCCTCTCCCTCTCTTTATATAGGTGGAACCTCTTAGGGTTGCCCCAAAACCATGTTGAAGTCCAACTCCAAAAACTGCCTTTTGGGTGAAACCTAGGGGAAGTGGGATTCCTCCCTTTCCTTCTCCCTTGGCCGGCCAAGGTGGTGGAGTCCGGACGTGGAGTCCACCATGGACTCCACCTTCCATCTTGGTTGGCTGGTTAGGGTTGGTGGAGTCCTTCTGGGACTGCACCTTCCATGGTGATTTCTTCCAGAAGGTTCTAGAACATTCTAGCGCCTTCCATAATTGCACGAGATCATTTCCAAACTTGAAAATGACTTCCTATATATGAATCATATTCTCCAGACCATTTCGGAACTCCTCGTGATGTTCTGGATCCCATCCAAGACTCCGAACAACATTCGAACTCCATTCCATATTCCATATCTACTTAAAACGACATCAAACCCTAAGTGTGTCACCCTACGGTTCGAAAACTATGCGGACATGATCGAGACTTCTCTCCGATCAATAATTAACAGCGGGACCTGGAGATCCATAATAGCTCCCACATATTCAACGATGACTTCATGATCAAAAGAACCATTCACATAAAATAACAATTTCCCTTTGTCTCGCGATATTTTACTTATCCGAAGTTTGATCGTCGGTGTATCCATACCTAGTTCAACCTCGTTACTGATAAGTACTCTTTACTCGTACCGTGATATGATATCTCTTGTGAACCAGTCACATGCTTCCAAGCTAATTAGATATCATTCCAGCGAGAGGGCCCAGAGTATATCTATCCACATTAGGATGGAAAAATCCCACTATTGATACAAGTGCCTCAACCCTATACTTTCCGAACACTTAATGCCACCTTTATAACAATCCATTTACGCAGTAGTGTTTGGTGTCATCAAAGCATCCATCTGATGTAGGTGATTAACAAGATCTCATGGTCGAAGGATTAAGTTACTATGCATATTAAAGCTTGAAGCACAAAGAACTAAATGATTTGATCATATGCTACGCTTACTATAGGTGTATGTCCATCACATCATTCACCTAATGATATGACCTTGTTATTAATAACATCCAATGTTCATGATCAGGAAACCATGATCATCTATTAATCAACAAGCTAGTTTAACAAGAGGCTTATTAGGGACTCCTTTATGTTTACAAAACACACAAGTATTAATGTTTCCGGTTAATACAATTATAGCATGGGATGTAAAAATTTATCATGAACACTAAGATATATAACAATAAACACTTTATTACTGCATTTTGGGCATATCTCCAACAACGGGAAACTGGCGGCAAAATAGCTAACGGGATTGGTTAGGTTAAGCTGGCATGGGATGCATTAATCGTGCAACATTTTGGCTGACTTAGATTTATTGGCTACATTTCGCCAACTTATGAACCAATTTTAGAGCACAAAGAATGTCTTTATTCAGGTTAAATTTCTCGTGTGCGCATAAACATGAATTAGATGTGTTACCATTACTCATTTATTTCATCTTACTTGCAAAGCTGAACGCGAAGTGCAGGATCATCAACCACCATGGAGAAGAGCTAATATTTCTACAAGTCGTACAACCACATGGCTTCACGACAATCAGCTCCACCCACTCGTGGGGTTGCACCAACACCTACTACCTCCAAGTACACCACGCGCACATCAATAGCACCACCTGCTGCTACTCCACCACCATCTGTTGATCATGCACAGAGTTCCCCTTCTATGGCCTCCACGGGGAAGACACACGATGTTCAATGTTGCAAATGTTGGGGATTTAGTCACATAGAAAAAAGAATGCAGAACCCAACGTGTGATGATGGTGCGTGAAGATGGAGAATATAATTCAACAAGTGACTTTGGTGATGATATATTGGCTCTTATTACTGCACGTGATGGAGCCAATTCTGATTTTGAAATAGAGATGGAGGTAATGGGAGCTGAAACTGCTGATCAGTATAAGAGTTTAGTTGCATAACGTGTGCTGAGTGTGCAATTGAGCAAATATGAGAATGATCAAATCCACAATCTATTTCAAACAAGAAGCGTTGTAAAAGATCGAGCTATACGGATCATCATTGATGGAGGGAGTTGTAATAATCTGGCTAGCATTGACATGGTGGAGAAGCTTGCTCTACCTACAAGACAACGCACACATTCATATTACATTCAATGGTTTGAGAGCTCTCGTAAGCTCAAGATAGCAAGAACTACACATGTGCATTTAACTATTTGTACATATTTTGAATTTGTTGATTTTGATGTTGTACCTATAAAAGCTTGTTCTTTGCTACTTGGTAGACCTTGGCAATTTGATAGATAATTTGTTCATAATTGTAAAACTAATCACTATTATCTTATGCATGATGGACAGAAAATTGGTTTCAAACCTATGACTCCCGAACAAATTTTAAAAGATGATCTTGCAAAAGCTAGTAGAGTAAAAAATGAGGAGAAACATAAGAGTGAGAATTAGATTGTTGCTGCAAATTTTGTGCCACATAAGAATAATACTAAATCTGATTCTAACCATGCTACTGAAATTCATTTGAAGAATCCTTGTTTTCTTGCTAGCAAATCTTATATTGTTGAACTTGGTGTGGGGACCACTCAATGTTATGCAATTATTTGCAAAGAAGTTCTGTTTTCATTGGAGGATATGCCTCCTTCTTTGCCACCTGTGGTTGCTAACCTTTTGCAGGAATTCATGGATGTTTTCCACAAGATGTTACACATGGACTACCACCTATTTGTGGGATAGAACATTAAATTTACTTGATTCTAGGAGCTTTGTTGCCCAACCGTGCGCCATACCATACCAATCCTGAAGAGACCAAAGAGATTCAACAACAAATTCAGATTCTACAAGATAAAGGTATCGTTTGTGAGTCTCTTTAACTCTTAGTCCATGTGTTGTTCCTATTATTTTGGTACCTAAGAAAGATGGTTCTTCGCGCATGTGTACTGATTGTAGAGCTAATTAATATTATTACCATTTAATACCGCCACCCTACACCACGTTTAGATGATATGATTGATGAGTTGAGTGGCTCTATTATGTTCGCTAAAGTTGATTTGCGTAGTGGTTACCACCAGATTCGTATGCAATTAGGAGATAAACAAAAAAACGATGTTTAAAACTAAGTTCGGTTTATATGAGTGGTTAGTAATGTCTTCTGGTTTAACTAATACTCCTAGTACTTTCATGAGACTGATAAACGAAGTTTCACGTGCTTTTATTGGATGTTTGTGGTGGTATACTTTGATGATATTATCATATATAGCAAATCTTTGGAGGATCATTTAAATCATTTACGTGTTGTATTCAATGCTTTATGTGATGCACGTTTGTATGGTAATCTTGAGAAGTGCACCTTTTGCACCAATTGAGTTGCTTTTCTTGGATATGTTGTTATAGCACAAGGTATTGAAGTTGATCCAGCCAAGATAGAGGCAATTGAGAATTGGCCGCAGCCCAAGAGATCACACAAGTGAGGAGTTTTCTTGGCCTTGCTGGATTTTATAGGCGCTTTGTTAAAGATTTTGGATTCATTGTTGCATCGCTGAATGAACTTACAAATAAGGATGTTCCCTTTGTTTAGGGCAATGCACAACAAGAAGCCTTCATGATATTGATAGATAAGTTACTTAACACATGCTCCATTGTTCCAACTTCCTGATTTTAATAAGACTTTTAAGCTTGAGTGTGATGCTAGTGGAATTGGTTTGGGATGTGTGTTATTACAAGAGGGCAAACATGTTTCATATTTTAGTGAGAAATTGTGTGGGCATAGTCTGAATTATTCTACTTATGATAAATAATTATATGCGCCGGTTCGTACATTAGAAACTTGGCAACATTATTTATGGCCTAAAGATTTTTTTATACATTCTAATCATGAATCATTGAAGCATATTCATAGTCAAACTAAGATGAATCATCACCATGCAAAGTGGGTTGAATTTATTGAGTCTTTTCATTATCTTATCAAACACAAGAAGGGTAAAGATAATGTTATTACTGATGCTTTGTCGTGTCGTTATACCATGTTATCTCAACTTGACTTCAAAATATTTGGATTGGAAACTATAAAGGAAAAATACTTGCATGGTGCTGAATTTAAAGACATGTTGCAGAATTGTAGAGATGATAAAACTTGGAACAAATTCGTCCTCACTGGTGGATTTATGTTCCGCGCTAACAAACTATGCATCATGTTGGGATTCGTAGCATAGAAAACAAAAAATTCTACCGCAAGAACGAATAACAAGCCAAGATCTAATCTAGTAGATGGTAGCAACGAGGTGAAGATCAACATACCCTCGAAGATCGCTAAGCGTTAACGAGATAAATCTCGTGGTGGATGTAGTCGATCACTTGCCGCTTTCAAAAGCGTGTAGAAGATCTTGACGGTGCCACAATCGGGCAGCACCTCCGCACTCGGTCACACGTACGGTGTTGATGACGACGTCCTTATCCCCGTTCTAGCGGGCAGCGGATGTAGTAGGTCCTCCTGGGAATCCCGCCAGCACGACGGCGTGGTGACGGTGGTGGTGGAGATCTCCGGCAGGGCTTCGCCGTAAGCGTTGCGGGAGAAGAAGGAGGAGGGAGTAGCTAGGGTTTGGGAGAGAGGGGGCTTGGGGCGCCGGCCAGGGAGCCCCTTGGTGGTGCGGCCAAGTAATGGCCGGCCCCCTCCCTCTCCTCCTCATTATATAGGTGGAACCCTAGGGTTTGCCCAAAGATTCGAATTAGAGTCCAACTCAAAAACTTACCATATGGTGAAACCTAGGGGAAGTGGGACTCCTCCCTTTCCTTCCCCTATGGCCGGCCATGGTGGTGGAGTCCACCATGGACTCCACCTTCCCCTTTGGTTGGCCGGCTAGGGTTGGTGGAGTCCATCCGACGGGACTCCACCTTCCATGGTGATTTCTTCCGGAAGGTTCTAGAACATTCTAGCGCCTTCCATAAATGCACCGGATCATTTTCAAACTTGGAAAGTGACTTCCTATATATGAATCTTATTCTCCGGACCATTCCGGAACTCCTCGTGATGTCCTGGATCCTATCCGAGACTCCGAACAACATTCGAACTCCATTCCATATTCCATATCCACTTAAAACGACATCAAACCTTAAGTCTGTCACCCTACGGTTCGAGAACTATGCGGACATGATCGAGACTCCTCTCCGATCAATAACTAATAGCGGGACTTGGAGATCCATAATAGCTCCCACATATTCAACGACGACTTCGTGATCGAAAAAACCATTTACATACGATACCGATTCCCTTTGTCACGCGATACTTTACTTATCCGAGGTTCGATCATTGGTATCTCCATACCTTGTTCCCTCGTATCGACAAGTACTCTTTACTCGTACCGTGGTATGTCATCTCTTCTGACCTAGTCACATGCTTGCAAGCTAATCAGACGACATTCCACCGAGAGGGCCCAGAGTATATCTATCCGTCATCGGGATGGACAAATCCCACTCTTGATCCATATGCCTCAACTCACATTTTCCGAATACTTGATCCCATCTTTATAACCACCCATTTACGCAATGGCGTTAATGTACCCTTTCGGTGTAAGTGATTTACATGATCTCATGGTCGAAGGACTAGGTAACTATGTATCGAAAGCTTATAGCAAGTTGAACTTAATGACTTGATCTCATGCTACGCTTATTTGGGTGTATGTCCATTATATCATTCACCCAATGACATAACCTTGTTATTAACAACATCCAATGTTCATAATCACGAAACTATGATCATCTATTAATCAACAAGCTAGTTATACAAGAGGCTTACTAGGGACTCCTTGTTGTTTACATAACACACATGTATCAATGTTTCGGTTAATACAATTATAGCATGGGATGTAAACATTTATCATGAACACTAAGATATAACAATATCTAATTTATTATTGCCTCTTGGGCATATCTCCAACAGTCTCCCACTTGCACTAGAGTCAATAATCTAGTTTACATTTGTAAAGATATAACACCTTGGCCTTCTGGTACTTATCATATTTGCTTATAGGAGAGGTTTCAATCAACGAATCTGACATACTCAGAAACATATGTGTTTTGCAATTCATTTGCGTCTCAACGCATTACTCAGTTTTTCAAAAGAGTCGGCATTAATCTTATATGTTTGGTCTTCTGGTGGAACCTTAATTCCGCGGTCTGAAATATGTTACCAATATTGTCACATACAATATAGTTTCATTGTTCTGACACTACCAGAACTACACCAAGTTCTCAAAGAACTCCTCGATTCAAACACCCTTGGTCATTATCAAAACAATGAGATACTCTGCCTTCGTTTGTAGAATCCGTCACAATATTTAAAACTTATCTAAATCTAGCATAGACTCTTTCTAGGCCATTGTGCTACCTTTTAATGAACACATTAGCTTAATTGAGATTGAAATATCATTTTTTATATGTGACCAAACTAATATCGGTGTAACACTTTACAGCGATTCGTTTGTCATTACCCTATATAAAACTACATATTTATATCATTGGCTCTGACAAAGCACTCAGGGATATTCTTACTGTTGTCCAATGATCATCATATGAACCATTCTGATATATGCTCGTAACACCTTAGAGCATAGGACATCTGATTGTGTACATATTATTCGCAATCTAAAATCACTCATGTGTTTTTACTCATTGAGTGTCAAATACACTCAAGTCTTGTTAAACCTTCACATGAAAAGAACACCTTCTTAATATTTTTATATTGAACTACTTCAATATTCATTCTATGTACTTTGACTTAAACTTATTATGTGTTTCAATTCAATCTATCTTCATAGATCTTGACACTAAATATGTTTCAGTCCATATCCTTTCATTGAAGTTAATTCTCAATAAAACTTTTTAATCACATCAAGTATATAATTACATCATTTGTAATCAATGATATGTCATCCACATATAATATTATAACTATGTCTCAGCGCTCCCACTTAATTTTTTGCAAATGCAAGCATCTTCATCTTTTCTGATGAAATCAAAACTTTATGATTATTTATTCTGGTGAAGATTCCAACTCCGTGATACTTACTTCATCCAGTGAAGTTTGTATACCTATCTAGTATTCCACGGACTAGCAAAACTCTTTGGTTTGTATCTAATATACATCCTTCATACACACTTCTGGTAAGGAATGTATTTCTGCCATCCTACTATCATATCTCATAAAAGAAATATGTAGCGATTACTAGAATAATCCACATAGACTACAAGAATTGCTACGGAAAATTTAATCTTATCGTAGTCAACTATTTGAACTTTGTCGTAAACAATTTTTCGACAAGTCGAGCTTCTTCAAGGATATTCCATCCAAGTCCATCACTTTTATAGATCCATTTACTTTCAAAAAGTATTCACCTATCTTGGATTTCATGGCGCATAGCCATTTTAACGGAGTCAGGGCCCATCATAACTTCTTTGTATGTAGTTGGTTTATCATTTTTCAAAATCAATCCTTTGTCCACAAATCATTTATTTGATCACAAAGTAAACCACTTCTACAAGGTTCAATAGGTACTTTGATTTCCATGACTATAACACTTTGTAGACATGTGAGCTATGATCATCGTGGCCGCTTCCGGAACCATTTCCGATGTTGTGCTACTCTGATCATCATGCTCGGTTCATAAACCTTATCAAGTTCCATTGTCCTCCCACTCAAATACTTCGCTAGAAAACAATTTCTTGGAAATAAGTAAGAAACATCGACAAACACTTTTGTCTTTGACTCCATAGTGGAAAGAATTCCCAATCAATTCAATTCTCTGGGATAACCAACAAAGAAATTCATCTGGTTCTGGTTGTAAACTTATTTACTTATGCTACGCATACCAAAATTTAAGAGACGGCTATTAGGGTTTATACCAATGCCATAACTCATATGGTGTCATTTCAACGGATTATGATGACGCTCTATTTAGTGTAAAAGCGGTAGTCTCCAAAGCATAATCCACAAAAATATAATGGCGTCAATTTATTTTATCTCATCATTAACCCAACAAGGTTTGGATACGTCTCTCAGATACTCCATCATCACTATGATACTCCAAGAAACATGAGTGGTAGAACAATTTCATAACTCTCTTAGATGTTCGCTAAAACTCGTAATTCAAATATTTCCACTACCATGATCCAATCACAAATATTTGACTTTTCTATTACGATGACTTCCACTTCATGCTTAAATTTATTTGAATCCATTCAAATGTTTCAAAATTCTTTGTTATCGAATATATCCACATATATATACTCAATTCATTGTTTTAAGTTTTCATAAAGTAGATGAATCTCCCGCACACAATTATGCCCAGTGAACCACATACATCATCATGTATGTTTCCACTAAGTTAGTTACCCGTTCAACTCTTGGCCTATGAACGATATTTCAGTCATTTTCTTTTAGAAGATATTTGCAAGCTCCAAACGATTCAAAAATCAAATGACTCCAAAAATCCATTTACATGGAGTTCCTTCATGCGTTCCTTTCTAACATGACCTAAAAGGCGGTTCCACTAATGAGTGGAATTCACATCATTTGCCTTATGGCATTTTAGCGTCAGTGTTATGCATGTGTGCTTCACCATAAAGATTTATAATAACTTATCCATCGTACATGGAATGCTGTTATAATTTGAACAAATCATTGTTTTCATTTAACCAGAATAAAACAACAATTATAAAGTTTTTTATTATAAATCTGAAGGGCTAGGTAGAATGCCAACGATGAACACAATAACACTTTATTTTGTTCCAGACGTGCATTCCTACCATATTCTTTTTCAGTCACTTAGGCCATTGTATTCTTGTATTGCGTTGTTTCGTATGACACCTCATACCAACCAATATGGTACAAATACCCAAGAATTTCATTGTGTCACCAAACAAGGAATACATTCATAACATGTATATCATCTATATACACATGAGCTAGACTTTCTAGTATTTTTTCTTTCTGCCAAAAATCTTTTTTTAGTTTCTCTTTTAGCTTTCCTCATTCTCAGAAAACACTTCACCTTCAATAACTTCTAAGTCCATTGGTCAAATACCAATAACCTTGAGGTTCTTACTTTGAAGTTGATCATCACATGACAAGTGTTCCAGATTTCACTATTAGTAACCTTTTAATGTGATGAACAATTTCACTCATAATTTTTATCCATCAAATCATGATGACTTTCCGAGACCATGTCTGTACATGCTAGGCTCGTAAAGTTTAACCTTAGTACTCGTATGTGCAAATCTAGCTTGCACCGTTGTATGCACACGTAGAATCTATAACACCCGATCATCACGTGATGCTTCGAAACGACGAGTCTTAGCAACGGTGCATACTAAGGACATTCACTTCATGGATATGCGAATATCGTTTAGTGCCCAACTAGTTGGAGGATTGGGACGCTGAATGGATCGTAGCGAACAAGAGGGGGCTGAATGGGCGCTACGCAATTTTTAATCTTTTTCAATTTTCAGTGCAACGGAAGATAAAGGTGATAGCTTTGGTGATGGAGGTGTTCCTAGTATGATCCTAGACTAATGCAACAAGCAAAGGAACCAAACAACAATAACAGGGATAAGGAGCGGAACAATCGGAGGGCGCGAAGACGAGGCGAGGATTTTTTCGCAGTTCCTCCCACAAAAGGGAGTACGTCTGTGTTGAGGAGGTGCTAGTCTCACACAAGAGACTAGACGGCCACACCACGAAGGAAGGCCTCACCTTCTTCCTCAAGAGAGCTCCACAAAGGGGCTCCCTTTGCTCCACTGATGCGCGTAGATGTACATGTCCGTTGGGAACCCCAAGAGGAAGGTGTGATGCGCACAGCAGCAAGTTTTCCCTCAGAAAGAAACCAAGGTTATCGAACAGTAGGAGCCAAGAAGCACGTGAAGGTTGTTGGTAGAGTGTAGTGCGGCGCAACACCAATGAAACCGGCGCCAACGTGGAACTGCACAACACAATCAAGATACTTTGCCCCAACGTAACAGTGAGGTTGTCAATCTCACCGCTGCTGAAAACAAAGGATTAAGCGTATCGAGTGAAAGATGGTGTTTGTTTGCAAAGAACATTAAGAACAATGATTGCAGTAGAATGTATTCAGATGTAAAAGAATGGACCGGGGTCCACAGTTCACTAGTGGTGTCTCTCCAATAAGATAACTAACATGCTGGGTCAACAAATTACAGATGGGCAATTGACAAATCAAGATTCAATACATATCAATGATGATTACTATGATATTTAATCAAGGCATTACGACAAAGTACATAGACCACTATCCAGCATGCATCTATGCCTAAATAATCCACCTTCGGGTTAGCATCCGCACCCCCTCCAGTATTAAGTTGTAACAGATAATTGCATTAAGTATGGTGCGTAATGTAATCAACACAAATATCCTTAGACAAAGCATTGATGTTTTATCCCTAGTAGCAACAACACATCCACAACCTTAGGACTTTCTGTCACTGTCCCAGATTCAATGGAGGCATGAACCCACCATCGAGCATAAATACTCCCTCTTGGAGTTACAAGTATCAACTTGGCCAGAGCCTCTACTAGCAACGGAGAGCATGCAAGAACATAAACAACACATATATGATAGATTGATAATCAACTTGACATAGTATTCTACATTCATCGGATCCCATCAAACACAACATGTAGCATTACAAATAGATGATCTTGATCATGTTAGGCAGCTCACAAGATCTAAACAATGATAGCACAAGCGGAGAAGACAACCATCTAGCTACTGCTATGGACCCATAGTCCAAGGATGAACTACTCACGCATCAATCCGGAGGCGGGCATGATGATGTAGAGCCCTCCGGTGATGATTCCCCTCCGGCAGGGTGCCGAGGCGATCCTGAATCCCCCGAGATGGGATTGGCGGCGGCGGCGTCTGGAAGGTTTTCCGTATCGTGGCTCTCGGTACGGGGTATTCGCGCCGAAGGCCAGGCGGAAGGGTAGGTCGGAGGCGCGAGGGCCCCACACCATAGGGCGGCGCGGGGCCCACCCCGGCGCGGCCCTGTGGTGTGGGCGCCTCGTCGCCCACTTCGCCTTCGGTCTTCCGGAAGCTTCGTGGAAAAATAGGACCCCGGGCGTTGATTTCATCCAATTCCGAGAATATTTCCTTACTAGGATTTGAAACCAAAAATAGCAGAAAACAACAACTGGCGCTTCGGCATCTTCTTAATAGGTTAGTGCCGGAAAATGTATAATAATGATGTAAAGTATGTATAAAACATTCAAGTATTGTCATAAAAGTAGCATGGAACATAAGAAATTATAGATACGTTTGAGACGTATCACATAGCTTAGTTCCTACTCGCCCTCGAGTAGGTAAACGATAACACAAATAATTTCTGAAGTGACATGCTACCAACATAACCTTGATCAACATTATTGTAAAGCATATGAGATGGATGGAGTGATCTGAAGCAAAAGATTGCTAACAAAGATAATGACTAAACAAATGAATCATATAGCAAAACTTTTCATGAATAGTACTTTCAAGACAAGTATCAACAAGACTTGCATAAGAGCTAACTCATAAGCAATAAATTCAAAGTAGAATGCATTGAAGCAACACAAAGGATGATTGAGTTTTAGCAATTGCTTTCAACTTGTAACATATATATCTCATGGATATTTGTCAACATAGAGTAATATAACAAGTGCAATAAGTGAACATGTAAGAATCAATGCACACAGTTAACACAAGTGTTTGCTTCTAAGATAGAAAGAAGTAGGTAAACTGACTCAACATAAAGTAAAAGAATGGCCCTTCGCAGAGGAAGCATGGATTACTATTTTTGTGCTAGAGCTTTTATTTTGAAAACATAGAAACAATTTTGTCAACGGTAGTAATAATTCATATGTGCTCTGCATAATACTTCCTACAAGTTGCATGTCTCATGCATAGAGTACTAATAGTGCTCGCACCTTGTCCTACTCATCTCGGAAAACACGGATTATCATTGCATGACATATGTTTCAACCAAGTGTCACCAAGGGGTACCTCTATGCCGCCTGTACAAGTGTCTAAGGAGAAAGCACGCATTGGATTTCTCGCTTTTGATTATTCTCAACTTAGACATCCATACCGGGACAACATAGACAACAGATAATGGACTCCTCTTTTAATGCTTAAGCATTCAACAACAAATAATATTCTCATAAGAGATTGAGGTTGTATGTCCAAACTGAAACTTCCACCATGATACATGGCTTTAGTTAGCGGCCCAATGTTCTTCTCTAACAATATGCATACTCAAACCATTTGATCATGAAATCGCACTTACTTCAGACAAGACGAACATGCATAGCATCTCACATGATATCCAACAAAGGTAAAAAGTTGATGGCGTCCCCAGAAACATGGTTACCGCTCAACAAGCAACTTATAAGAACTAAGACACATAACTACATATTCATCACCACAATAATTTTTAAGCTATTTGTCCCATGAGCTATATATTGCAAAGATAAAGGAATGAAATTTTAAAGGTAGCACTCAAGTAATTTACTTTGGAATGGCAGAAAAATACCACATAGTAGGTAGATATGGTGGACACAAATGGCATGGGTTTTGGCTCAAGGTGTTTGGATGCACGAGAAGCATTTCCTCTCAGTACAAGGTTTGGGCTAGCAAGGTTGTTCGAAGCAAACACAAGTATGAACAGATACAACAAAACTTACACAAGAACATATTGCAAGCATTATAAGACTCTACACCGTCTTCCTTGTTGTTCAAACACTTTACCAGAAAATATCTAGACTTAGAGAGACCAATCATGCAAACCAAATTAAACAAGCTCTACGGTAGTTCTCCATTAATAGATTAAACTACATGATGCAAGAGCTTAAACATGATCTATGAGAGCTCAAAACAATTGCCAAGTTATTCCAAACCATATGCAGCATTTTCTGATTCCAACCAAATAGCAATTTAACGAAGCAATTTCAGCCTTCGCCATGAACATTAAAACACAATTAAGAACACAAGTGTTCCATATGAAAAAGCGGAGCGTAATATCTCCAATATAAGGATGATGGGATCCAACTTTATTCAAACCAAAACAAAAATAAAAGCAAACCGACGCTCCAAGTAAAGAACATAAGATGTGACGGAATAAAAATATAGTTTCACTAGAAGTGACCTGATAGTTGTCGATGAAGAAGGGGATGCCTTGGGCATCCCAAGCTTAGATGCTTGAGTCTTCTTAAAATATGCAGGGATGAACCACCGGGGAATCCCCAAGCTTAGACCTTTCACTCTTCTTGATCATAGTATATCATCCTCTTCTCTTGACCCTTGAAAACTTCCTCCACACCAAACTTCAAGCAAACTCATTAGAGGGTTAGTGCATAATCAAAAATTCACATATTCAGAGGTGACACAATCATTCTTAACACTTCTGGACATTGCACAAAGCTTCTGAAAGTTAATGGAACAAAGAAACTCATTCAACATAGCAAAAGCGGCAATGCGAAATAAAAGGCAGAATCTGTCAAAAACAGAACAGTCCGTAAAGACGAATTTTTCAGGGGCTCTTAACTTGCTCAAACGGAAAAACTCAAAACTAATGAAAGTTGTGAACATATCTGAGGATCACGCTCGTAAATTTGCAGATTTTTCTGACTCTTCTACAGAGAGTTCTGCGCGAATTCGTGACAGACATCAATGCTGTTTCTGTGCAGCAATCCAAATCTAGCATCAATTTTACCATAGAGACTTTAATTGGCACAAAAACATGATAAGGAGAGGTTGCTACAGTAGTAAACAACTTCCAAGACTCTACAATACAGTAAATAAAACAAAACATGGGTTATCTCCCAAGAAGTGCTTTTCTTTAACGCCTTTCAGCTAGGCGCAGAAAGTGCAAATCAAGTATTGTCTAGAGAAGAAGCATCAACATCATAATTTTTTCTAGTAATAAAATCAAAAGGCAACTTCATTCTCTTTCTAGGGAAGTGTTCCATACCTTTCTTGAGAGTGAATTGATACTTAATATTACCTTCCTTCATATCAATAACAGCACCAAAAGTTCGAAGAAAAGGTCTTCCCAACACAATAGGACAAGATGCATTGCATTCAATATCCAAGACAACAAAATCAACGGGACAAGGTTATTGTTAACCGTAATGCGAACATTATCAATCCTCCCCAAAGGTTTCTTTTTAACATTATCAGCAAGATTAACATCCAAACAACAATTCTTCAATGGTGGCAAGTCAAGCATATCATAAATTTTCTTAGGCATAACAGAAATACTTGCACCAAGATCACATAAAGCATTACATTCAAAATCATTGAATTTCATCTTAATTATGGGCTCCCAACCATCTTCTAACTTCCTAGGAATAGAAGCTTCAAGTTTTAATTTCTCTTCCCTAGCTTTAATGAGAGCATTTGTAATATGTTTTGTAAAAGCTAAATTTATAGCACTAGCATTAGGACTTCTAGCAAGTTTTTGTAAGAACTTTATAACTTCAGTAATATGACAATCATCAAAATCTAAACCATTATGTTCTACAGCAATGGAATCATTGTCACCAATATTTTGAAAAATTTCAGCTGTTTTATCACAAGCAGTTTCAGCAGTTTCAGGCAATTTTGCACGGTTTGTATTAGGAGTGGAAACATTGTCAACACCAATTATTTTACCATTGATAGTAGGAGGTGTAGCAACATGTGAAGAATCAACATTACTAGTGGTGGTAATAGTCCAAACTTTAGCTACATTATTCTCTTTAGCAAGTTTTTCTTTTTCTTCTCTATCCCACCTAGCATGCAATTCAGCCAACATTCTAATATTATCATTAATTCGAACTTGGATGGAATTTGTTTTAGCAAACCTAGCATCTTTAACTTCCTCAGGCATAACTTTAAGTTTTAAAAGATCAACATCAAGAGCAAGACTATCAACCTTAGAAGCAAGAACATCAATTTTACCAAGCTTTTCTTCAATAGTTTTATTAAAAGCAGTTTGTGTACTAATAAATTATTTAAGCATCACTTCAAGACCAGAGGGTACACTCTTATTATTGTTGTAAGAATTACCATAAGAATTACCATAAGCATTACCATTATTAGAAGGATATGGCCTATAGTTGTTGTTACCATAATTATTCCTATAAGCATTGTTGTTGAAATTATTACTCTTAATGAAATTCACATCAACATTTTCTTCTTGAGCAACCAATGAAGCTAAAGAAACATTATTAGGATCAATATGAGATCTACCATTTGCAAGCATAGACATAATTGCATCAATCTTATCACCTAAAGAAGAGGTTTCTTCAACATAATTTACCTTCTTACCTTGAGGAGTTCTTTCAGTGTGCCATTCAGCAGCTGGATCCAATAGGTTCCTCGAGGAAAAATTCAATCCTGCATAAAAGGTTTGGATGATCATCCAAGTAGTCAGTCCATGGGTAGGGCAATTCTTTACCAAAGATTTCATTCTCTCCCATGCTTGAGCAACATGTTCATTATCAAATTGTTTAAAATTCATAATGCTACTTCTCAAAGATATAATCTTAGCAGGAGGATAATATTTACTAATAAAAGCATCTTTACATTTAGTCCATGAATCAATACTATTCTTAGGCAAAGAAAGCAACCAATCTTTAGCTCTTCCTCTTAATGAGAAAGGAAACAATTTCAGTTTTATAATATCACCAACTATATCCTTATACTTTTGCATTTCACAAAGTTCAACAAAGTTATTAAGATGGGCAACAGCATCATCATTACTAACACCAGAAAATTGCTCTCTCATAACAAGATTCAGTAAAGCAGGTTTAATTTCATAGAATTCTGCTGTAGTAGCAGGTGGAGCAATAGGAGTACTTATAAAATCATTATTATTTGTGCTAGTGAAATCACACAACTTAGTATTTTCAGGAGTACCCATTGTAGCAGTAATAAAAGTAAACTAAGCAAACAGAATAAAATAAAGTAAAGACAAGTAACTAATTTTTTTGTGTTTTGATATAGAGCAAGTAAATAATACAGAAAGTAAAGCAACTAATGTTTTTTGTGTTTTTGGATATAAAGCAAACAAGACAGTAAATAAAATAAAGTAAAGCAAGACAAAAACAAAGTAAAGAGATTGGATGTGGAGACTCCCCTTGCAGCGTGTCTTGATCTCCCCGGCAACGGCGCAAGAAAAAGTTGCTTCATGCGCGTAGATGTACACGTCCGTTGGGAACCCCAAGAGGAAGGTGTGATGCGCACAGCAGCAAGTTTTTGTTGGAGATATGCCCAAGAGG
The DNA here is from genome assembly GCA_030979885.1 of Lolium multiflorum. Classification (NCBI taxonomy): domain Eukaryota; kingdom Viridiplantae; phylum Streptophyta; class Magnoliopsida; order Poales; family Poaceae; genus Lolium; species Lolium multiflorum. The sequence goes on along the minus strand of CM061749.1, from coordinate 182,078,063 downwards.
CAATAATAAAGTGGTTATTATAATATCTTTGTGTTTATGATAAATGTTTATATACCATGCTATAATTGTATTAACCGAAACATTGATACATGTGTGTTATGTAAACAACAAGGAGTCCCTAGTAAGCCTCTTGTATAACTAGCTTGTTGATTAATAGATGATCATGGTTTCGTGATCATGAACATTGGATGTTATTAATAACAAGGTTATGTCATTAGTTGAATGATATAATGGACACACACCCAAATGAGCGTAGCATAAGATCAAGTCATTAAGTTCATTTGCTATAAGCTTTCAATACATAGTTGTCTTAATCCTTCGACCATGAGATCATGTAAATCACTTACACTGAAAGGGTACTTTGATTACATCAAACGTCATTGCGTAAATGGGTGACAATAAAGGTGGGATTAAGTATTTGGAAAGTGTGAGTTGAGGCATATGGATCAGTGGGATTTGTCCATCCCGATGACGGATAGATATACTCTGGGCCCTCTCGGTGGAATGTCATCTAATTAGCTTGCAAGCATATGAATAGTTCATAAGAGATCACATACCACGGTACGAGTAAAGAGTACTTGTCGGTAACGAGGTTGAACAAGGTATGGAGATACCGATGATCAAACCTCGGACAAGTAAAATATCGCGAGACAAAGGGAATTGGCATCGTATGTAAATGGTTCAATCGATCACTAAGTCATCGTTGAATATGTGGGAGCCATTATGGATCTCCAGATCCCGCTATTGGTTATTGCTCGGAGAGGAGTCTCGACCATGTCTGCATAGTTCGCGAACCGTAGGGTGACGCGCTTAAGGTTCGATGTCGCATAAGTTGATTTGAATATGGTATGGAGACGAAGTTTGTTCGGAGTCTCGGATGTGATCCAGGATGTCACGAGGAGGTCCGGAAGAGTCCGGAGAATAAGATTCATATAAGGGAAGTTGATTTCTGGGTTTTCGGAAATGTTCGGGATTGTTCCGGTGTTGACTGGAAGGTTCTAGAAGGTTCCGGAAGGGTCCACCATGGGGCCCACGACCCGGGAGGGATGCTCCCTGGCCTAATGGGCTAGGGGCACTTGGCCCCCAAGGCCCAGGCCGGCCATACCCCCTAGGGTTTCCTGGGGGGATCAACTTGGGGGAGGGGAAAGCCCCTCTCCCCCCTTGGCCGCCGCCCCCCCAACCCTAGATGGGAAGGGGGCCACCTTGGCCGGCCAGCCCCCGATATAAAGAGGGGAGGGGGCCGGCCACACCATCCCCCCATTGCCTCCTCCTCTGGCCGCCTCTCCCTCCACCATACGCTGTCCGGGCTTAGGCGAAGCCCTGCAGTTTTCTTCCTCCACCACCACCACCACGCCGTCGTGCTGCTGGACGTTGGAGGAGATCTACCACACCTCCGCTGCCCGCTGGAACGGGAGAGGAAGGAGCTTCATCGACACCGTACGCGCGACCGAGTACGGAAGTGCTGCCGGATTGCAGCACCGGGGACGATCGTCTACACCAACAACGAGATTAATCTCGTAGGCTTTGGAATCTTCGAGGGTTAGTCTCATCTCCACCTCGTTGCTTAGATCTAGTAGATTGGATCTTGGGTGTTCCATAGATTAGATCTGTTGGTTTTATTCGCTTTGCGGTAGGAAAATTTTTGTTTTCTATGCAACGAACCCCATCAGTGGTATCAGAGCCACGTCTATGCATAGATCTGTTGCACGAGTAGAACACAATGGTTTGTGGGCGGTGATGCTTTTGTTGCTTTAGTTTGTGTACTTTGCTTCTTGCGGGATGGTGGGATGAAGCGGCCCGGGCTAACTTTACATGACCGCGTTTCATGAGACTTGCTCCACGCTTGACATGCAACTTGTATTGCATAAGTGGCTTTGCGGGTGTCTGTCTCTCCCACCATAGTGAAGATTGTAATTTGCACTTCTATTGTCAACACTAGTATCACCGTTGTGGTTCATGTTCGTAGGTAGATTGGATCTTACTCGAAAACCCTAAACCACGTAAAAGATGCAAACCAAATTAGAGGCGTCTAACTTGTTTTTGCAGGGTTTGGTGATGTGATATGGCCATAATGTGATGATGATTATATTCGATGTATGAGATGTTCATTGATGTATTATGGCAACCGGCAGGAGCCTAATGGTTGTCTTTAATTTTTGTTAAAGACCTGCGTGTCTATTCATCATGTAATAGCTTTATTCCAAGTAGTTGTTATAGTATCTATAAGTGATGGACAACCATGAAGCGGCGCCACTGACCTTGACGCCATGCTGGTGATGATGGAGATCATGTCCGTGCTTTGGAGATGGAGATCAAAAGCACAAGAAGAAAGGCCATATCATATCACACATTATGAATTGCATGTGATGTTAATCCTTTTATGCATCTTATTTTGCTTAGATCGCGACGGTAGCATTATAAGATGATCCCTCTCACTAAATGTCAAGATAATAAAGTGTTCATCCTTAGTATGCACCGTTGCTAAGACTTGTCGTTTCGAAGCATCTCGTGATGATCGGGTGTGATAGACTCTACATGTGCATACAACGGGTGCAAGCCAGATTTGCACACGCGGATACTAAGGTTGCCTTGACGAGCCTAGCATGTACAGACATGGTCTCGGAACACGGGATACCGAAAGGTAGAGCATGAGTCATATGAATGATATGATGAACACTTTGAGTGTTCGCCTTTGAAACTACATCTTTTCTCGTGAAGATCGGATTTGGTGTAGTGGATTTGGTTCGTGTAATCACTAAGACAATGCGAGGGATGTTGTTTTGAGTGGGAGTTCACCTAGTTAATTTAAGAATTAAAACTGAACTCATTTTATCATAAACTTAGTCTAAACTCTTTGCAAATATGTTGTAGATCATGGCGCCCCCCTCCATCAATTTTAACCAGTTCCTAGAGAAAGAAAAGCTTAAGGGCAATGGTAGCAACTTCACTGACTGGTCCCGTCATGTGAGGATTTTCCTCACTGGCGTGAGCATGCAATATGTGCTCGAAGCACCGCTAGGTCCCCCACCACCTCCTGCAGTGTCCGAGGACATAAAGAATGTTTATGAGACTCGGGTAACTCGGTACTCCGAAATTCAGTGTGCCATCTTGTGCAGTTTAGAGGCAGAGCTCCAAAAGCGTTTTGAGCACCACGACCCATGTGAGATGATGCGTGAGCTCAAACTTATCTTTGAGACTCATGCAGCCGTGGAGAGCTATGAGGCCTCGAAACAGTTCTTTAACTGCATGATGGAAGAGGGCAGCTCCGTTAGTGAGCACATGTTCGCCATGTCCGGACATGCGAAGAAGCTCAGTGACTTGGGGATTGTGATCCCTAACAAGCTGGGTATTCATCGTGTCCTCCAATCACTGCCACCAAGTTACAAGAACTTCGTGATGAACTACAACATGCAGAACATGAACAAAGAGTTACCTGAACTCTTCTCCATGCTGAAGTCTGCTGAAGTAGAAATTAAGAAGGAGAACCAAGTGTTGATGGTCAACAAGACCACCAGTTTCAAGAAGCAGGGCAAGCCTAACAAGGGCAACTTCAAGAAGGGCGGCAAGAAAGTTGCAGCGCCTCCTGAGAAGCCTAAGGCTGGTCCTAAGCCTGAGACTGTGTGCTACTACTGCCAGGGGAAGGGGCACTGGAAGCGGAACTGCACCAAATACTTGGCCGATCTGAAGAGCGGCCACGCCAAGAAGAAAGGTATATTTGATATACATGTTATAGATGTCTATCTTACTGGTTCTCGTAGTAGTGCCTGGGTATTTGATACTGGTTCGGTTGCTCACATTTGTAACTCGAAACAGGAACTACGGAATAAACGAAGCCTGGCAAGGGACGAGGTGACGATGCGCGTTGGAAATGGATCCAAGGTCGATGTGATCGCCGTCGGCACGCCTTCGGGATTAGTTTTAAACCTTAATAATTGTTATTTGGTACCTGCGTTGAGCATGAACATTATATCTGGATCTTGTTTGATGCAAGACGGTTATTCGTTTAAGTCTGAGAATAATGGTTGTTCGATTTATATGAGTAATGTCTTTTATGGCCATGCACCTGAGATGAATGGTTTATTCTTGTTAAATCTCGATAGTAGTGATACACATGTTCATAACATTGATGCTAAGCGAATTAAATTGAATGATAATTCTACTTATATGTGGCACTGTCGTCTTGGTCATATTGGAGTGAAGCGCATGAAGAAACTCCATTCCGATGGACTTCTTGAGTCACTTGACTTTGAGTCACTTGACAGATGCGAAGCATGTCTAATGGGAAAAATGACTAAGACTCCATTTTCTGGCACAATGGAGCGAGCTACAGACTTATTGGAAATCATACATACCGATGTGTGCGGACCAATGAGTGTAGCATCGCGCGGTGGTTATCGTTATGTTCTAACCTTCACGGATGATCTGAGTAGATATGGGTATATTTACTTTATGAAACACAAGTCCGAGACTTTTGAGAAGTTCAAGGAATTCCAAAGTGAAGTAGAAAATCAACGTAACAAGAAGATTAAGTTTCTGCGTTCTGATCGCGGAGGCGAATATCTGAGTTATGAGTTTGGCATGCATTTAAAGAAATGCGGAATACTTTCACAGTTGACACCGCCGGGAACACCACAGCGCAATGGTGTGTCCGAACGTCGTAATCGAACTCTCTTAGATATGGTTCATTCTATGATGTCTCTTACCGATTTGCCATTATCGTTTTGGGGCTATGCTTTAGAGACAGCCGCATTCACTTTAAATAGGGCACCATCTAAATCCGTTGAAACGACACCGTATGAATTATGGTTTGGAAAGAAACCTAAGCTGTCGTTCCTTAAAGTTTGGGGTTGCGATGCTTATGTAAAGAAGTTACAACCTGACAAGCTAGAACCCAAAGCGGAGAAATGCATCTTCATAGGATACCCTAAAGAAACAATTGGGTATACTTTCTATCACAGATCCGAAGGCAAAATCTTTGTTGCCAAGAACGGATCCTTTCTTGAGAAGGAGTTTCTCACTAAAGAAGTGACTGGAAGAAAAGTAGAACTCGACGAGGTTGATGAACCTTCTCTCATAGATCAGAGTAGCGCAGTGCCGGAAGAAGTTCCTGTGCAGCCTACACCGATAGGAGAGGAAGCAAATGATGATGATCATGAAACTTCGAACGAGGAAGCTACTGAACCTCGCAGATCGACGAGGGAACGTACCACTCCTGATTGGTATGATCCCTGTCTAAATGTCATGATTGTGGACAACAATGATGAGGACCCTGCGACGTATGAAGAAGCGATGATAAGCCCAGATTCCAACAAATGGCAAGAAGCCATGAAATCCGAAATGGGATCCATGTATGATAACAAAGTATGGACTTTGGTAGATTTACCTGATAGCCGCAAGGCTGTCGAGAATAAATGGATCTTCAAGAGAAAAACAGATGCTGATGGTAATATTACTGTCTATAAAGCTCGACTTGTCGCAAAGGGTTTCCGACAAATTCAAGGAGTTGACTACGATGAGACTTTCTCACCTGTAGCGAAGCTAAAGTCTGTGAGGATTTTGTTAGCAATAGCTGCATTTTTCGATTATGAGATTTGGCAGATGGATGTCAAAACGGCGTTCCTTAATGGTGACATTGAGGAAGAGTTGTATATGGTACAACCCAAAGGTTTTGTCGATCCTAAAAATGCTGACAAGGTATGCAAACTTCAGCGTTCCATTTATGGACTGAAGCAAGCATCCCGGAGTTGGAACCTACGCTTTGATAGAGTGATCAAAGATTTTGGTTTTATACGGACTCATGGTGAGGCCTGTATTTACAAGAAAGTGAGTGGGAGCTCTGTAGCGTTCCTGATATTATATGTAGATGACATATTATTGATTGGGAATGATATAGAACTTTTAAGCAGCATTAAAGGTTATTTGAATAAGTCTTTTTCAATGAAAGACCTTGGTGAAGCAGCATACATTTTAGGCATCAAGATTTATAGAGATAGATCAAGACGCCTAATAGGCCTTTCACAAAGTACATACCTGGACAAGATTCTAAAGAAGTTTAGAATGGATGAAAGCAAGAAAGGGTTCTTGCCTATGTTGCCAGGTAAGGTCTTGAGTAAGACTCAAGGTCCGGCTACGGCAGATGAAAGAGAGAGGATGAGCAAAATCCCCTATGCTTCGGCAGTAGGCTCTATCATGTACGCCATGCTGTGTACTAGACCGGATATCGCACATGCTGTTAGTTTGACCAGCAGATATCAAAGTGATCCAGGGATGGAACACTGGACAGCGGTCAAGAATATCCTGAAGTACTTGAAAAGGACTAAGGATATGTTTCTTTGTTATGGCGGTGACCAAGAGCTCGTTGTAACCAGTTACACCGATGCAAGTTGGAACACCGACCCTGATGACTCTAAGTCTCAGTCTGGGTACGTGTTTATATTGAATGGTGCGGCAGTAAGCTGGAGCAGTTCCAAGCAATGCACGGTGGCGAAATCTTCAACAGAATCTGAATATATAGGGCAGAGGCTTCATCAGAAGCGGTATGGATGAAGAGGTTCATTGTTGAGCTTGGTGTGGTTCCTAGTGCATTGGACCCGCTAGTCATTTATTGTGACAACACGGGTGCCATCGCCAATGCAAAGGAACCAAGGTCACACAAGAAGCTGAAGCATATCAAGCTGCGTTTTCATTCGATTCGTGAGTACATCGAAGATGGTGAAGTAGAGATTTGCAAAGTACACACGGATCTGAATGTTGCAGATCCGTTGACTAAAGCTCTCCCAAGGGCAAAGCATGACCAACACCAGAATGCCATGGGTGTTAGGTACCTTACAATGTAATCTAGATTATTGACTCTAGTGCAAGTGGGAGACTGTTGGAGATATGCCCAAGAGGCAATAATAAAGTGGTTATTATAATATCTATATGTTTATGATAAATGTTTATATACCATGCTATAATTGTATTAACCGAAACATTGATACATGTGTGTTATGTAAACAACAAGGAGTCCCTAGTAAGCCTCTTGTATAACTAGCTTGTTGATTAATAGATGATCATGGTTTCGTGATCATGAACATTGGATGTTATTAATAACAAGGTTATGTCATTAGTTGAATGATATAATGGACACACACCCAAATGAGCGTAGCATAAGATCAAGTCATTAAGTTCATTTGCTATAAGCTTTCAATACATAGTTGTCTTAATCCTTCGACCATGAGATCATGTAAATCACTTACACTGAAAGGGTAATTTGATTACATCACACGTCATTGCGTAAATGGGTGACAATAAAGGTGGGATTAAGTATTTGGAAAGTGTGAGTTGAGGCATATGGATCAACAGTGGGATTTGTCCATCCTGATGACGGATAGATATACTCTGGGCCCTCTCGGTGGAATGTCATCTAATTAGCTTGCAAGCATATGAATAGTTCATAAGAGATCACATACCACGGTACGAGTAAAGAGTACTTGTCGGTAACGAGGTTGAACAAGGTATGGAGATACCGATGATCAAACCTCGGACAAGTAAAATATCGCGAGACAAAGGGAATTGGCATCGTATGTAAATGGTTCAATCGATCACTAAGTCATCGTTGAATATGTGGGAGCCATTATGGATCTCCAGATCCCGCTATTGGTTATTGCTCGGAGAGGAGTCTCGACCATGTCTGCATAGTTCGCGAACCGTAGGGTGACGCGCTTAAGGTTCGATGTCGCATAAGTAGATTTGAATATGGTATGGAGAAGAAGTTTGTTCGAGTCTCGGATGTGATCCAGGATGTCACGAGGAGGTCCGGAAGAGTCCGAGAATAAGATTCATATAAGGGAAGTTGATTTCCGGTTTTCGGAAATGTTCGGGATTGTTCCGGTGTTGACCGGAAGGTTCTAGAAGGTTCCGGAAGGGTCCACCATGGGGCCCACGACCCGGAGGCCCACCGTGGGCCGAGGGATGCTCCCTGGCCTAATGGGCCAGGGGCACTTGGCCCCCAAGGCCCAGGCCGGCCATACCCCTAGGGTTTAGGGGGATCAACAGGGAGGAAAGCCCCTCCCCCCCTTGGCCGCCGCCCCCCCAACCCTAGATGGGAAGGGGGCCACCTTGGCCGGCCAGCCCCCTATATAGGGAGGGGGTGGCCGGCACACCATCCCCCCATTGCCTCCTCCTCTGGCCGCCTCCTCCACCCGCCATCCGCTTAGGCGAAGCCCTGCAGTTTTCTTCCTCCACCACCACCACCACGCCGTCGTGCTGGACGTTGGAGGAGATCTACCATACCTCCGCTGCCCGCTGGAACGGGAGAGGAAGGAGCTTCATCGACACCGTACGCGCGACCGAGTACGAAGTGCTGCCGGATTGCAGCACCGGGGACGATCGTCTACACCAACAACGAGATTAATCTCGTAGGCTTTGGAATCTTCGAGGGTTAGTCTCATCTCCACCTCGTTGCTTAGATCTAGTAGATTGGATCTTGGGTTTTCCATAGATTAGATCTGTTGGTTTTATTCGCTTTGCGGTAGGAAAATTTTTGTTTTCTATGCAACGAACCCCATCAGTTTTCCCTCAGAAAGAAACCAAGGTTATCAAACCAGTAGGAGCTAAGAAGCACGTGAAGGTTGTTTGTGGAGGAGTGTAGTGCGGCGCAACACCAGTGAAACCGGCGCCAACATGGAACCTGCACAACACAATCAAGATACTTTTCCCCAACGTAACAGTGAGGTTGTCAATCTCACCGGAGTGCTGAAAACAAAGGATTAAGCGTATCGAGTGGAAGATGGTATTTGTTTGCAAAGAACAGTAAGAACAATGATTGCATTAGAATGTATTCAGATGTAAAAGAATGGACCGGGGTCCACACTAGTGGTGTCTCTCCAATAAGATAACTAACATGTCGGGTGAACAAACTACAGATGGGCAATTGACAAATCAAGATTCAATACATATCAATGATGATTACTATGAGATTTAATCAGCATTACGACAAAGTACATAGACCGCTATCCAGCATGCATCTATGCCTAAATAATCCACCTTCGGGTTAGCATCCGCACCCCCTCCTAAGTTGTAAACAATAGATAATTGCATTAAGTATGGTGCGTAATGTAATCAACACAAATATCCTTAGACAAAGCATTGATGTTTTATCCCTAGTAGCAACAAGACATCCACAACCTTAGGACTTTCTGTCACTGTCCCAGATCCAATGGAGGCATGAACCCACTATCAAGCATAAATACTCCCTCTTGGAGTTAAAAGTATCAACTTGGCCAGAGCCTCTACTAGCAACGGAGAGCATGCAAGAACATAAACAACACATATATGATAGATTGATAATCAACTTGACATAGTATTCTAGATTCATCGGATCCCATCAAACACAACATGTAGCATTACAAATAGATGATCTTGATCATGTTAGGCAGCTCACAAGATCTAAATAATGATAGCACAAGCGAGAAGACAACCATCTAGCTACCGCTATGGACCCATAGTCCAAGGATGAACTACTCACGCATCAATCCGGAGGCGGGCATGATGATGTAGAGCCCCTCCGGTGATGATTCCCTCCCTCGTGCCGGAGGCGATCTCCGAATCCCCCGAGATGGGATTGGCGGCGGCGTCTCTAGAAGGTTTTCCGTATCGTGGCTCCGCATGGTGGTATTCGCGAAGGCTTTAAGTAGGCGGAAGGGTAGGTCGGAGGCGCGCGAGGGCCCCACACCATAGGGCGGCGCGGGCCCACCCCGCCGAGCGGCCCTGTGGTGTGGGCGCTCATCGCCCCACTTCGTTATCCTTCGGTCTTCCAAGCTTCGTGGAAAAATAGGACCCCTGGGCGTTGATTTTGTCCAATTCCGAGAATATTTCCTTACTAGGATTTGAAACCAAAAACAGCAGTAAAACAACAACTGGCGCTTCGGCATCTTGTTAATAGGTTAGTGCCGGAAAATGTATAATAATGATGTAAAGTATGTATAAAACATTCAAGTATTGTCATAAAAGTAGCATGGAACATAAGAAATTATAGATACGTTTGAGACGTATCATCCACTAAGGCAACGGTCAAGGCGGTGGTTCCTTCACAAGGTTGGGCGAGCTCCACAACACCAGGAGGCTCCCAACTCCCTATGGGGCTAGCACAACTCCAAGCTAGCCTCCATAGGAGCACTTCATCCAAGATCCCACCATAGGAACCCTAACTCCAAGATCCACAAAGGACTAGTATGAATTGGTGAAATCTCTCTTGGTAGAACTATAGATAGGGGCCTCCTCCACCACTCCTCAAAATTTGGGCAAGATTGGTTGGATGGTTGGGGAGATCCTCTAGGTTTAGGCTCAGCAACAATGGAGGAGAGAGAGAGAGAAAAGAGATGGGGCGAGCTGGAGAAGAAGGGTCCTTTAAATAGGTCCCCCCAATCCAACCTACCCTTTTCGCCTAAGCGGTACTACCTCTTTGGGAAGCGGTACTACCGCTCACGGTACCGCTCGAGGTACCGAAATGGTCTCCAGAGCTTACTGGATCCCAAGCGGTACCTGAGCGGTACGGCCGTAACTTCCGTTACGGTACCTAAGCCACTGGGCGTAATACCGCTCTGAAGCGGTACTACCGCTCGAGGTACCGCAATGGTACCGTAACACGTTCTGTGGTCAAATCCCGTGCATATCACCAGAGCGGTACCGTAGGGCGGTACTAGTAGAGGTAGCGGTACTACCGCTACTAGTACCGGTAGTACCGGCCTGACGAAAACTGTTTTCTTCTCTTTTCCTCTCCAACCATGTTGCCTCGCGATACACACACAAAACCAGAAAACCTAAGCTACGCTTCAGTCCTCCGATCTTGACGCGTCCCGCGAGGTCACCGTGCACTTGCAAATCTATCAACGACACTTTAGCACACGGTGAGATAATTCAAGTGTTGTCATCAAACACACAAAACACGGGTCATAGACTTTGCTCTTTCAGTCTCCCCCTTTTTGGTGTTTGATGACAACAGAAGAATTGGCAAAGACATAAGATATTATGATGAGGTTCTTAGATTTGCAAAAGCTAGACGGAACTCCCCCTAGACGTGTTCATACTTAGAATATGCATTTGAATACATATACACACATCCTAGAGACATAACTCCCCCTAGATTTTACAAACCATACACATATGCAATCATATATTTGACATTTTCATATAGCATATGCATGTTATGGAGGCATGACAAGATCATGCAACGAGCTTTGGGTGAATTGTCATACCTTTTCCTTGAGTATACCCAAACTCACAAAAGAAGCTTCCATAGAGTAGCCAACACTTTGTAACATCCCAAATTACAATCAAAATGAACAAGAGAGGAATTCAAGAATCCCAAAAATCAGAGTTAACAAAAACTTTTTCTTCTCATATAGGATCATGCATGTAGAGCACCTTGTTATTTATTTTGAGTGTGCAATTGCCATGATACATGCTTGTGTGCTCTCTCCCACTCTAAAACCCTAGCAATGATCACTTGATCATCCAAAGTCAAATAAAAAGAAAGTAGAAAAGAAATAATAAAAATCAACTTCACACACACATAAGGCTTAGGCCATTTTTACAAATCTTTGATATAGACCATTTTGGTTTGCACCATTGGGTATAAATGGATACTAAACATATATTAACAACTTTGGAAACCATCAAACACTTTTCAAATCAAAATTTAAGCAAATATGAGCTCACATATGATTATGGTCATATGAGGCAATTTTAGTCTGATGCTCACTTTGAGCCCCTGGCTTTTGAGTTTTCACTTCTACACTTGACTATTTCTTTGCACCTCATCCAAGACAACATCAAGCACTTCAACTTTGCCCAAATCCACCACCCCAAATTCCTTATCAGATTCAAATGGGAAGCAAGCAAAGTTGGAACAAACTCACATATGCAAGATCATATGCAAAATGTGATTTTGCATCTCAATTCTATTTTGACCACCACCACCACCAAAATGCTCCATTTAATATATGATTACAACCCACCAAAAAGAATTTCAAAATTTGAAAATTAATTTCTTTCGGGCATTTCATCAAACACCTTATAGGCAGGGTATATAATTGTGCCCATGCTGAAAAATGGAGAGGACTTGGTCCAACCTGAGCCACCACAGCAACCTCTGGACCCTCCTCTCACTTCACAACATCAGTGTCACCATTTACTTTGACCATTGTTTGATCAAATCATCAAGAACTTGCCATGCCGTGGCATGGCATGCCTCTCTCATGCCATCGTCGTCTCTGGTCACCACAGGCCTGCCTCACCGTGTCAATCCTCTCCCCCACACTCTCCTGAGCAGCCTGGACACGAGACTGGACCCAACGGTGCACTGGACTCGCCAGAACGCGACGCGCCCAAACGTGCCCAGCGACACGCGCGCCAGCCAGAGCGTGCGTCGACCAGCGCCAGAGCACGCGCGGGCATGACGTCGCCCCGGCGCTCCATGCCACCACTTGCCACCGCCGCTCGTCAGCACCTGCGCCAAGCCACCAGGAGGCGCCCAGACACGACCGTTTGACCCCGGGAGCGCTGTGGCCGTCGTCACCGTCGACGAGACCCGCCACGGCCATGCTAGCCCCCGTCAAGCTTCCCATCACCACAAAACCTCTGCCGCGCCACGATCACGCTCGTCGTCATCACCAGAGCAGCAGCAACCCAGCGCACCCATCCCTTGCCCCTTCGCAGCGTTGGAACGGCGATGCTCCGCCCCTCGGCCACCCTCCTCTGCTATAAAAGGAGGACTCCTCCACTCAATCCGAGCACACCAATCGCTTCCCCTCCTCACCACAGCACTCCTCGCCACTCCAATTGCATCGATTAGCCCCTCCATCGCCCCAATCGCAAGCTCGCCGCCGCCGCCAGTACACGGAGCACGCCGGCGAAGGAGACCACCTCGGCGACGCCACTGCTTCCAGGCGCCTCCTCGTCGACAGCACGGTCCCTGCGCACATCTCCGACGACCGCCGGAGCCCTGACGCGCCCTCCGACCCCCTACTGCCGCCGCCGGTAAGTCCCGCTCTCGCCGTCGACGACGACGCACCCCAGCCGTCGATTTGCGATCTGATCGCACGGCTCTCATCTCGCATACCGCTTCGCGCGTGGAAACCCGCTGACAGGTGGTTCCCACCTTGTCAGGCGGCCCGCTGCACCAGACGCAGAGCTGGGCCGGCCCATTTTCTCCCCTTTCGCAGCCCACCTGCTTTCCCGCCTAAGCCCAGGCCATTCAAACTTTAAACTTTCGAATTAAATTAATTACTCTCAGATGCTGTTTTCAAAACTAAATAGAATCAAATCTACTCAGACAAATTTTACAAATTTTATATATTTGGAAACCTTAGGAATTTATCTATACAATGCCACTGGATTGAACCCTAGATCTATTATAGAATTAAAATAGGAAAATAAACAAGGCAGGGACTTTTCTGCATTAGAATAATTATTAAAAATCAACCAAACATGCTTTTAAGTTAATTCCAACTCCTATAAGTCACATTTCACTTATACTAATTGTTTCTACAAAAATATGCCATGCTTACTGTGTATGATCATGGCCTAGTTAAATTAAAGGACTATATGACTAATTCTAGTCAAAACTATTATCCAAAATTATTAAGAAATCTTATGGGAGTCATACTCTCATTTAAATCTTGTCACCACCAATTCAAACTGAGGTAGAGACTCTGCTCATTTAGGTCTCACAAGAATTGTGGTGATATTAAATCCTTACCATGCTAGAATTAAATGGTATGAGGTGCTCACCTCATTTAAATCATTTTCTTAAAATGCTAAGTGTGAAGAGGTTGACCTTGGTCCACCTAGGTCACATATTATGCATGAGAGAAATTAAATCTTAATAGGATAATAAGAGGAAGTTATATCTCTGAATAATTAAAAGTAATATGAGAGGAAATTATTCAACTAAATAATAATGTGTGATGCTAGTTTAAAGTGTGTAAATCATGTGTGTGCCTAGTTTAGTAAATAAATTGGTGTGATGATTGTGTACCCCGTATTCGTATTTTAGACGCTAGTACCGAGGAGTATCCAGAGGAGGAGGAGGGCTTGTCAGGAAGACCACTTTGACCAGTTCCCAACCAAGGCAAGATAATACTCTTGCAAAGTGCTAGCTCATCATGAGCAAAGCATCACCCATTTACTTTATGTTTATGAGCCTATTTCCCAGTTTTCATTTCCAAGTTTTACTTACTATTATTGTTGTACTATTGATTCATAGTTCAATAGGGTTAATGTTAGATTAGTACAAGAGTATCAAAGTTAGCCTAGAAGCAAAGCAAAGTACTTAGCACCTCATCCTTAGATGCTAGTGCTAAATTAAAAATGACTACTCTAGATGGGAACATGTGTGGTGGAATAATGATGATGAGAAAAGTCATGAAATGAATTTTGAAGGTGAATATGACCAAGAGAAGATAGTGATTTTTGATTAAAAACTAATATTGGTTTGGATGATCCAATTATCGAGTACCCCCACAATACCCGATTATGGGTAAGGGCTTAACTAGAAGTTTATGTATCTTAGTGAGTTCCCTCTAAACATCATAGGGGTTATGCCGAGGCTGCCTCCGTTGTTAAGAAATGATGTGAAGAAGTGAATGGCCAAGCTGTGCCCTGTGACGGTCTTCACGGGAGGCCAAGCTCATGGGGAGAGGTGCTCATACTAAGGTTAGTAAATGAAAGGTTATGGTTGATGATCCACGTACTGTGTTACGATGATTCGGGAAATCCCGACGGATGAAATCAAATGTTGTGGCACAAGTGTGCAACCTCAGAGTGTAAACCTATTCGAATAGCCATGTCCACGATTACGGACGGTTGGAAAGGCCATACGTTTCCAGTATTAGAATTTGAACATGTTGATGATATGAATGGTGAATGGTGACTTGAGTATATTGAAAAACAATGTTGTGGAATGACACTAATGTTCCCACTTGAGTTAGTTAGCACATGAATAAGTCTTTAGCAAATACTTGCAAACTAAAATTGGCTTTATGCAAAGAAACTAGAGCTTAGCACCCCCTTTACTAGAAATGCTAGCACTTACACTAGTATTAGTTTGCGAGTACATAAAGTACTCACCAGGCCGTGTCCCTGGCTATTCAAATGGCCAGACTATGAAGAGGAGCAGCAGAACGAGGAGGACGGAGCGCAGGACGTCTACAACAACTAGGAGTCTGCTAACGTCAAGCGTTGGCCTGTGGACTATAGAGTCCTTGTATCTTACGCTTCCGCTATGAACTCGTGTTTGTTCGTTGATCAGTTCGTTGATCATTAGATCAACTATTTGTGTAATATGGATCCGGTGAATTCAATTTGTAAGACTTTATGGTTTGTATTAAATGATGACTGTGATACTTAACTATTATGCCTCGCAACAACAATATTCCTGGGATTGCGATGTATGACATAATCCGGACTTAAAAATCCGGGTGTTGACAAGTTGGTATCGAGCCATTGTTTGACCTTAGGAGACCCTAGTTTAGAATGGACGTCCTGAAAAATTTAGTTTCAAAAAGGAGTGAAGTATTTCTGAAAAACTAAGTCTTTGTCTTCTCTTTAAAGTTCTTTGAAAAATAAGAAGTCATGTTCTTCCTTAAGGAATACACCTAAAATTTTGCCACACTTGTTCACTTCTCTAACTTAATCCTTCACTTCACTTTCAGATGGAGCCCGCGAAGTTTTACCAGCTCGGGAATGGGGAAGCTTGATCTTCGAGCACGACCTCAACGCTTGTCTGACCACCTGGACGCCCGCACCCGGAGTTCCAGCGGAGCCAGACTACACCAGCCAGGAGGCGAACCAGTGGATCATCACTCGGACTTGAGGGGCAAGATGGAGCCTCCCACTTCTGAGAGGATCCCTTCTCCTTCATGGAGAGCAACTGGTCGATGACTTGCCCGCGCCCTTCAGAGACTCGCACGCTTGTGGGGTGAGCGGGGAGGCAACGGTGCACCCTCGCTTTCTCACCGGCAGGCGTAACTGGCTGGAGAGCCCATGGACATGCAGCCTCACCCCGAGCTGAAACACCATGTGGACCATCTGGATTTCATGCTGTACCACACAGCAGGATCTGGACAACGCGCGCAGCGCCAACCAGACCACCTTGCACCACTCCAGCACGCAGATGCTATCAAGCTGCTTGCAAAGGACCGCAAGACGCTCCGCCGGCAGAAGGCCAAGAAGGACGCTACCATTGCGCGTCTTCGCGCAAAGATAGCTTCACTAGAGGCCACCGTCAAGGCCCAGGAAGACCAGCTGAATGAGATGGAAGAAGAGAGAAGACATTCAGAGGAAGCGATTTCCTGAGTGACGACAACGACTTCGAGGATGATGAGAACACCGAGGGAGAAGACTACGACTTTCTGGATGATGGAGAGGACGACCACACCCCCCTCGACGTGGATGACGATGAGGAAGAGTAGTTTTCACTTATGCACTATCGTAGGTGTGAGTTGTATCCCGCCCCATGTATCGTAGCTTGGAGAAGAAGGGTTCTTAAAACCCTTAGTGTGTTAGCTTGTAATGTGTGAGGTTTGTTATGAATGAATGAATGTTTGTGCCATCATGAAAAGATTTCAAGTTTTAAGCTTTTGAATTTAGACCCAAAAACCAGCCATAGATTTTCCCTCTTATCTCATGATCTATCTACCTGTTCAGATGGCTCATCGCAACGCGAATTCGGATGCAATGATGCAACTGCTGCAAACCCTGATGACGGACAGAGAAGCTGACAGAGCTGAACGCCAAGCAACCATAGCAGCACTACAACAGCTAGCCAACAACCAGCAGGGCCATGGGAACCATGATCACCAGGGTCCAAACTCAAGAATTTCCAAACACAAATCCACCAGTATTTAGCAAGACGGAAGAACCTTTAGATGCAGATTGGCGCAAACAATGGAAAATAACTTGGAAGTAGCTGAGTGGATGAGAATGAGAAAGTGTTGTTTGCTACGCACTACCTAGCAGGACCAGCTTGGTGGACCAGCGCCCGTGCATTAAATGCCGGACAGATGATGACTTGGGCTGACTTTAAGCTCAAGTTTAGCAAGTACCATGTACCCCCAGGTTTGATCAAGAAAATGAGGGATGAATTCCGCGAACTGAAGCAGGATGTCGGTGGTAGAATACCGCGACAGGTTCCTCACCCGTCAAGGTACGCCCCGATGAAACCGACACCAATGAGAAAAGGAAGGGAGATCTTGAACGGCCGCATGAGATTTACGATCAGTCAACATCCCCTTGGCGACCTTGAAGCCCTAGTGGATTCTTCCATTCAAATGGAAGGCAAGTTGCACCAGGCAAATGAAAACCGCAAGCGCCGCATGATGAACCAGAGTGGCCCAGCAATGCCCCAAGATATCGCCCAGCTCAGCGGTGGTTTCGCCCCGAAACAACAAGCCCAGAACTGTCGCACCCGGTTTTGAACCCAGAGCGAGAAACCCAAGGTCAGGGAGGCCCCACCACAACAACAACCACAACTCCTATGTGCACCACAACAGCAACTTCAACTGCGCGCTTAGCCCCAACAACAACAACAACAACACCAACACGACACCAAGGACCGGAAGCAATGCTATTCCGGTTGGAACCAAGGACAAGTCCACAATCACCTGCTATGAATGTGGAGTTGTGGGACACTTCTCCAATGAGTGCCCCAAAAGGCTGGCCAAGCTCGCCGGCAACACCGCCGCACGCACCCAAGCAGCAACGCCGTGTCTCCACCGGCAAGAAGTTCGCCCCCAACAACCCGAACAACCGTAGCGGCCGCCTCTTTCACATGATGCGGAAGAAGCTCAGGAAGCCCCAGATGGGTGCGGGTATGTTCTCTGTTAACTCAATACCGACAAGAGTGTTGTTTGATTCGGAGCATCACATTCATTTGTTACCGAAGATTTTGTGAGCACTAGTAAGATTCAACCAATCAGCTTGAAACATGTCATGATAGTTCAAATACCTGGATCAACAACTAAAGCTAGAAAATTTTGCAAAGAAGTACCCATCAGAATTCAAGAAATAATGTTTTTGCAAACTTAATCGTTGGGAACAAAAGGATTGGAAGTAGTACTAGGTATGGATTGGATGGCGAAACATCATGGATTGATAGCGCCAAGAAGGCCATCACCATGACTAGTAGCACCGAATAACAATAGAACATGTGTGAGAAACTCCCCAGAAATTTCACTTGCAACCAAGGAGTAGCCAAACCAACTCTGGATCAGATCAGGGTCTTGTCGATACGCTGATGTGTTTCCGGATGATCTACCCGGTATGCCCGGATCGGGATATCGAGTTTATCATCGAGTTAATTCCTGGAACAGGACCTATAGCCCAAGAGCCTATAGCATGAACCCAGCAAGAGTGAGCTGAAGAAGCAACTGGATGATATGTTACACAAGGGTCTGATTCGACCAAGTGCGTCGCCCTGGAGATCACCAGTGTTATTTGTGGATAAGAAGGATGGTGCCAATCGGTTATGTACGGATTATCGTAAACTTAACGATGTCACCATAAAAAACAAATACCCCTTGCCAAAGATAGAAGACCTGTTTGACAGCTAACGGTGCCACCGTATTTTCCAAGATTGACCTTAGACTAAGCCACCATCAACCAAGATCCGTGCTGATATCCCAAAGACGCACACCACCAGATATGGACTGTATGAGTACAATGTCATGTCATTTGGATTAACCAATGCCCCTGCCTATTTCATGAACCTCATGAACAAGGTCTTCATGAACTTTTTGTATAAGTTTGTCGTTGTTTTCATCGATGACATTCTAATCTACTCCAAAACCGAAGAGGAACATGAGCAGCACCTGGAAGTTATCCTAGAAACCCTGAGGCAGCACAAGTTATATGCCAAGTTCAGTAAGTGTGAGTTTTTGAAGGAGGTAGATTCTGGGACATATCTTGTCCGCAGGAGGAATTGCTGTAGATCCCGCCAAGATCAAGACCGTCACAGAATGGAAAGCCCCCACCACTCAGACCAAGGTCCGCGCATTCCTTGGATTGCAGGATATTACCGCAGATCGTGGAAGGATTTTCCAGCATCGCCCGACCCATGACTCAACTGTTGAAGAAAGATAAGAAGTTTGAATGGACGGCAAATGTGAAGAAAGTTTCCAACAACTCAAGAGCAGATTGACCACAGCCCCAATATTGATCATGCCGGATATCACCAAGCCATTTGACGTCTATTGATGCATCCAAGATTGGTCTTGGATGTGTGTTGATGAAGCAGCAAAGGATGATACCTGTCCCGCAACTGAAGCAGATGAACAGAACTACCCAACCCATGACCTCGAACTGCAGCCGTAGTGTTAGCCCCGAAAGTTTGGCGTCATTACCTCATGGGTAATCGATGCGAGATCTATTCGGATCACAAGAGCCTGAAGTACATCTTCACAAAAGAGCTGAACATGAGGCAACGCATGGTTAGAGCTAATCAAGGATTATGATATGGAAATCCACTATCACCCCGGCAAGGCCAATGTAGTAGCGATGCCCCAGTAGACTGCCTTGTCAGTTGAACTCAATGATAGCAAAGGAACAGCCTAGCCTATACCAAGAGTTTGAGCACTTCAGAATGGAGCTAGTTAGTGAAGGATACCTAGCCAGCATAGAACTGCAACCTACCTTGATTGGACAGATCAAAGAAGCCCAGAAGGGAAATGCAGCATTGACGGAATCAAGAAGATAGCTGCAGGAAAGGCACCAGGATTCACCATAGATGAAGAAGGAGTACTTTGGTACAACGACGCGTGTGTACCGTCGGATTCAATTGAAGCAAGTAATCCTGAAGGAAGCTCACGACACCAGATCCATCCATCCCGGAGGAACCAAGATGTACCAAGACCTAAAGGAACAATTCTGGTGGCACGGAATGAAGCGAGAGATAGGAAGTTACATCGCCAAGTGTGATATCCGTCAACGAGTCAAGGCAGAACATCAACGACCCGAGGATGTTGCAACCTTTACATTTGAGTGGAAATGGGATTCGGTATGGACTTTATCACAGGATTGCCCAAATCTAGTAGAGGAAATGACTCCATTTGGGTTGTCATTGATAGGTTGACCAAGGTTGCACACTTCATCCCCGTCAAGACCACATACCAAGGCCCAAAGTTAGCCTGGTTATACATCTCAAGGATAGTCGCCTGCACGGAACCCCGAAGTCAATTGTGTCGATAGAGGATCACAGTTCACCTCAAGATTCGCGAAAGTGCATGAAGGACTAGGAACCTCACGAACTTCGGCTTATCATCAATAGACCGACAGACGAGAGAGTCAATCAGATACTAGAAGATATGTTGCACCTGTGTGCTGGGGTGGGAAGTCCTTGCAAATGCGAAATGCAGACAACAACGCTTATCAAGCCAGCCTGATGGCCCCCTTTGAAGCCCATACGAAGGAAATGCCGTACCCCTTGAACTGGAAGTCGGAGAAAGCCAAGTCTTTGGACCGGATGTTCTTCGATAAGCCGAGGAGAAGGTGCACAAGATCCGCGAGTACCTCAAGACCGCACAATCCCGACAGAAGAGCTACACCGACAAAAGACGCCGAGAGATGACCTTTGAGATTGGAGATTTTGTCTACCTCAAGGTGTCACCCCTCAAGGGAATGCAGAGGTTCCAGCTGAAAGGAAAACTCGCACCCCGATATGTCGGACCCTTCAAAGTTCTGAGTCGCCGAGGCGAAGTGTCCTATCAACTGGAACTACCTGAAGAAATGGCAGCCGTACACAATGTGTTTCACATCTCACTGCTCGGAAGTGCCTTGAAGTACCGGAGAAGACTGAAGTATTCAAGAATATAGATCATCGTTCGGTGGATATCAACACAGACTCTGACATACCGCGAAGTACCTATTCGCATCCCGGAAGAAGCATACAGAACCACCCGCACCAGGAGTATCAAAAGATCCATGGAGCAATCACACCAAGACGAAGCCACTTGGGAACGCGAAGAGGACATGAAGAAAGAATACCCCGATCTCTTTAGTAACTAGTTTTCTCTAGATCTCGGGACGAGATCTTTTGTAAGGGGGAAGGGTTTGTAACATCCCAAATTACAATCAAAATGAACAAGAGAGGAATTCAAGAATCCCAAAAATCAGAGTTAACAAAAACTTTTTCTTCTCATATAGGATCATGCATGTAGAGCACCTTGTTATTTATTTTGAGTGTGCAATTTCCATGATACATGCTTGTGTGCTCTCTCTCACTCTAAAACCCTAGCAATGATCACTTGATCATCCAAAGTCAAATAAAAAGAAAGTAGAAAAGAAATAATAAAAATCAACTTCACACACACATAAGGCTTAGGCCATTTTTACAAATCTTTGATATAGACCATTTTGGTTTCACCATTGGGTATAAATGGATACTAAACATATATTAACAACTTTGGAAACCATCAAACACTTTTCAAATCAAAATTTAAGCAAATATGAGCTCACATATGATTATGGTCATATGAGGCAATTTTAGTCTGATGCTCACTTTGAGCCCCTGGCTTTTGAGTTTTCACTTCTACACTTGACTATTTCTTTGCACCTCATCCAAGACAACATCAAGCACTTCAACTTTTCCCAAAACCACCACCCCAAATTCCTTATCAGATTCAAATGGGAAGCAAGCAAAGTTGGAACAAACTCACATATGCAAGATCATATGCAAAATGTGATTTTGCATCTCAATTCTATTTTGACCACCACCACCACCAAAATGCTCCATTTAATATATGATTACAACCCACCAAAAAGAATTACAAAATTTGAAAATTAATTTCTTTCAGACATTTCATCAAACACCTTATAGGCAGGGTATATAATTGTGCCCATGCTGAAAAATGGAGAGGACTTGGTCCAACCTGAGCCACCACAGCAACCTCTGGACCCTCCTCTCACTTCACAACATCAGTGTCACCATTTACTTTGACCATTGTTTGATCAAATCATCAAGAACTTGCCATGCCGTGGCATGGCATGCCTCTCTCATGCCATCGTCGTCTCTGGTCACCACAGGCCTGCCTCACCGTGTCAATCCTCTCCCCCACACTCTCCTGAGCAGCCTGGACACGAGACTGGACCCACGGTGCCCTGACGCCAGACGGCGACGCGCCCAAACGTGCCCAGCGACACGCGCGCCAGCCAGAGCGTGCGTCGACCAGCGCCAGAGCACGCGCGGGCATGACGTCGCCCCGGCGCTCCATGCCACCACTTGCCACCGCCGCTCGTCAGCACCTGCGCCAAGCCACCAGGAGGCGCCCAGACACGACCGTTTGACCCCGGGAGCGTTGTGGCCGTCGTCACCGTCGACGAGACCCGCCACGGCCATGCTAGCCCCCGTCAAGCTTCCCATCACCACAGAACCTCTGCCGCGCCACGATCACGCTCGTCGTCATCACCAGAGCAGCAGCAACCCAGCGCACCCATCCTTGCCCCTTCGCAGCATTGGAACGGCGACGACGACGGTGACCTTAGCTCCGCCCCTCGGCCACCCTTCTCTGCTATAAAAGGAGGACTCCTCCACTCAATCCGAGCACACCAATCGCTTGCCCTCCTCACCACAGCACTCCTCGCCACTCCAATTGCATCGATTAGCCCCTCCATCGCCCCAATCGCAAGCTCGCCGCCGCCGCTAGTACACGGAGCACGCCGGCGAAGGAGACCACCTCAGGCGACGCCACTGCTTCCAGCGCCTCCTCGTCGACAGCACGGTCCCTGCGCACATCTCCGACGACCGCCGGAGCCCGACGCGCCCTCCGACCCCCTACGCCGCCGGTAAGTCCCGCTCTCGCGTCGACGACGCACCCCAGCCGTCGATTTGCGATCTGATCGCACGGCTCTCATCTCGCATACCGCTTCGCGCGTGGAAACCCGCTGACAGGTGGTTCCCACCTTGTCAGGCGGCCCGCTGCACCAGACGCAGAGCTGGGCCGGCCCATTTTCTCCCCTTTCGCAGCCCACCTGCTTTCCCGCCTAAGCCCAGGCCATTCAAACTTTAAACTTTCGAATTAAATTAATTACTCTCAGATGCTGTTTTCAAAACTAAATAGAATCAAATCTACTCAGCCAAATTTTACAAATTTTATATATTTGGAAACCTTAGGAATTTATCTATACAATGCCACTGGATTGAACCCTAGATCTATTATAGAATTAAAATAGGAAAATAAACAAGGCAGGGACTTTTCTGCATTAGAATAATTATTAAACATCAACCAAACATGCTTTTAAGTTAATTCCAACTCCTATAAGTCACATTTCACTTATACTAATTGTTTCTACAAAAATATGCCATGCTTACTGTGTATGATCATGGCCTAGTTAAATTAAAGGACTATATGACTAATTCTAGTCAAAACTATTATCCAAAATTATTAAGAAATCTTATGGGAGTCATACTCTCATTTAAATCTTGTCACCACCAATTCAAACTGAGGTAGAGACTCTGCTCATTTAGGTCTCACAAGAATTGTGGTGATATTAAATCCTTACCATGCTAGAATTAAATGGTATGAGGTGCTCACCTCATTTAAATCATTTTCTTAAAATGCTAAGTGTGAAGAGGTTGACCTTGGTCCACCTAGGTCACATATTATGCATGAGAGAAATTAAATCTTAATAGGATAATAAGAGGAAGTTATATCTCTGAATAATTAAAAGTAATATGAGAGGAAATTATTTGTCTTATATAATAAGAAAAACACACTCACCAACTAAATAATAATGTGTGATGCTAGTTTAAAGTGTGTAAATCATGTGTGTGCCTAGTTTAGTAAATAAATTGGTGTGATGATTGTGTACCCCGTATTCGTATTTTAGACGCTAGTACCGAGGAGTATCCAGAGGAGGAGGAGGTCTACTGTCAAGGAGAAGAAGACCACTTTGACCAGTTTCCCAACCAAGGCAAGATAATACTCTTGCAAAGTGCTAGCTCATCATGAGCAAAGCATCACCCATTTACTTTATGTTTATGAGCCTATTTCCCAGTTTTCATTTCCAAGTTTTACTTACTATTATTGTTGTACTATTGATTCATAGTTCAATAGCGTTAATGTTAGATTAGTACAAGAGTATCAAAGTTAGCCTAGAAGCAAAGCAAAGTACTTAGCACCCCTCATCCTTAGATGCTAGTGCTAAATTAAAAATGACTACTCTAGATGGGAACAGGTGGAATAATGATGATGAGAAAAGTCATGAAATGAATTTTGAAGGTGAATATGACCAAGAGAAGATAGTGATTTTTGATTAAAAACTAATATTGGTTTGGATGCGATACCTTTCCAATTACTGAGTACCCCCACAATACCTGATTATGGGTAAGGGCTTAACTAGAAGTTTATGTATCTTAGTATGAGTTCCCTCTAAACACACATCATAGGGGTTATGCCGAGGCTTCCTCCGTTGTTAAGAAATGATGTGAATTGAAGTGAATTGTACGGCCAAGCCCGTGCGCTCCTGTGGACAATTTCACCGGGAGGCCAAGCTCATGGGGAGAGGTGCTCATACTAGGGTTAGTAAATGAAAGGTTATGGTTGATGATCCGCGTACTGTGTTACGATGATTCGGGGAAATCCCGACGGATGAAATCAAATGTTGTGGCACAAGTGTGCAACCTCTGCAGAGTGTAAACCTATTCGAATAGCCGTGTCCACGGTTACGGACGGTTGGAAAGGCCATACAGTTTCCAGTATTAGAATTTGAACATGTTGATGATATGAATGGTGAATGGTGACTTGAGTATATTGAAAACACAACAGAGTTGTGGGAATGACACTAATGTTCCCACTTGAGTTAGTTAGCACATGAATAAGTCTTTAGCAAATACTTGCAAACTAAAATTGGCTTTATGCAAAGAAACTAGAGCTTAGCACCCCCTTTACTAGAAATGCTAGCACTTACACTAGTATTAGTTTGCGACACAAGTACTCATGGCTGTGTCCCTAGCTATTCAAATGGCCAGACTATGAAGAGGAGCAACAGTACGAGGAGGACGGTCAGCAGGACGTCTACAACAACTAGGAGTCTGCTAAAGCGTTGGCCTGTGGACTATAGAGTCCTTGTATCTTACGCTTCCGCTATGAACTTGTGTTTGTTCGTTGATCAGTTCGTTGATCATTAGATCAACTATTTGTGTAATATGGATCTGGTGAATCCAATTTGTAAGACTTTATGGTTTGTATTAAATGATGACTGTGATACTTAACTATTATGCCTCGCAACAACAATATTCCTGGGATTGCGATGTATAACATAATAGGCATCCGGACTTAAAAATCCGGGTGTTGACACACGTTCCCATGCAAAAACCCGTCCTAGTTAGATAACTTCTCCCCCTTTGGCATCGTAACACCAAAAAGGAGGAGATGCATACTAACAAGGAAGGTAAGGAAGTACACAACCAAGCTCGCAAAAACCAACAAGGAAAACAAGCTTGGGTGTGACTTCCATAAGGAACATGGAGAACCAAAAACAAAAAGAAGAAAAGCAAGAAGATAATCAAAAAGAAACAAGAAGAACCAAAAACTCCTCAAGGAGGAGGTTGGTGGCGAAACCACCGTGTAAGAGTAAAGTAGTGTGAGGTCGCGTAGATGTATCTAGGACTCACGACTACAACTCAACATGAAGCTCATTAGTCACTTATTTGACAAATAGCATATGTTTTTGGTTTTCTTTATGCATTATGGGGGGAGGGATAGCTCAATAAGATTAAACCGCACTCCCCCTATGTTCATGCGTGCTTTTCATATAGACATATAGCTAAAGATTGGTATGTGCGCACAAGTGTCAAGCGAAGTTCGACGGATCAATGATATTTAGCTCATGCCTCAACTCAATGAAACGCTTCTCATCCAAGGGCTTTGTGAAGATGTCCGCCAATTGCTCCTTGGTGCCAATGAAGGATAGGACAATGTCTCCTCGAGCAATGTGATCCCGAATGAAGTAATTCCTTCTCTCGATGTGCTTCGTCTTGCCATGGAGGACCGGATTGTAGGCGATCTTGATGGCGCTCTCATTATCACATAATAGAGGGACCTTGATATACTCAAGTCCATAGTCACGCAAGGTTTGCCTCATCCATAGGATTTGCGCGCAACTACTCACCGCGGCAACATACTCGGCTTCCGCGGTGGAGACGGAGACACAATTTTGCTTCTTAGAGGACCAACACACCAAAGATCTCCCAAGGAAGTGACAAGCGCCGGATGTAGACTTCCTATCAACCTTGTCTCCCGCCCAATCCGAATCGGTGAAGCCAACCAATGAGAAGTCCGTGTCCCTTGGATACCATAGACCGAAGTTTGGGGTATCAACTAAATATCGGAAGATCCTCTTCATCGCCATGATATGGCTTTCTTTAGGATTCGCTTGAAATTGTGCACACATACCAACGCTTAACATGATGTCCGAACGAGAAGCACAAAGGTAGAGAAGCGAACCTATCATCGAAAGGTAGAGCTTGGGGTCCACCGCCTTGCCGGTCTCGTCGAGAGTGAGTTGACACTTTAGGTGCATAGGAGTTCCTATCCCGTTGGCTCCCTTCATATCGAAGCGCTTGAGCATGTCTTGAAGATACTTCACTTGATTGATGAAGGTGCCTTGTTGCATTTGCTTGATCTCGAACCCAAGGAAGTACTTGAGTTCACCCATCATTGACATCTCGAACCTATTTGTCATCAACTTGGCGAAGTCATCATTAAACTTTGTGTTAGTTGAACCAAAAATGATGTCATCTACATAAAGTTGGCATATGAAGAGCTCCCCATTGACTTTCTTAGTAAAAAGAGTGGGTCAATTTTCCCCACTTCGAAGCCACGATCTTCAAGTAGCTCCTTTAGATGCTCATACCAAGCTCTAGGAGCTTGTTTGAGACCATATAGGGCCTTTTTGAGCTTGAAGACATGGTTTGGGAAATGGGGATCCTCAAACCCCGGGGGTTGCTTCACATACACCTCCTCATGTAGAGGACCATTGAGAAAAGCACTCTTGACATCCATTTGTTGAAGCTTGAAACAGTGATGAGCGGCAAAGGCCAAAAGGATACGGATGGACTCAAGCCTTGCAACGGGTGCAAAGGTCTCGCCAAAGTCCACACCTTCAACTTGAGAATAGCCTTGTGCCACCAATCTTGCTTTGTTGCGGATGACGATGCCGTGTTCATCTTGCTTGTTCTTGAAGACCCACTTGGTGCCGATAACATTGCGGCAATGATCGGGTTGCTTCATGAGAGTCCACACATCATTCCTCTTGAAGTTGTTGAGTTCCTCTTGCATAGCAATCAACCAATCCGGATCTCCAAGAGCATCGTTGACCTTGAGAGGTTCTACCATAGAGACAAAGGCGTGGTGCTCACAAAAGTTTGCTAGTTGCCTCCGGGTAGTGACTTTGCTCTTCAAATCCCCAATGACATTTTGCAAGGAATGAGACTTGAGACGTAAATGTCTTGTGGTAGCATCTTCATGGCGAGTATCGGCCATTTGAATGGGTTCTTGTGAAGCCTCTTGATCTTCATCATGGTTTTGGTCCTCGCCTTGACCTTCATTGTTGTCGTTGAAAGCATCATCATCATCATCATCATGAGTACCGGATGACTCGGGGGTATTAGGAATGTTAACATCCGGAAAGATTATCCCCAAATCGCTTGGTGAAGAACTTGAAGCTTGGCCTTGATCACTTGATGTTGGTTGTTGTTGTTGTGGTAGATGAGCTTGCGGTTGTTGATGTTGAACTTGTGGTTGTAGTAGTGGTTGACTTGGACTTGGTTGTTGATGTCGAACTTGGGGTTGAGGTAGCGGTTGGCTTGCATTTGGTTGCTCAATGGAAGAAGCTTGGCCTTGTGGTGTAGATGGCTCCACATGGGTGGAACTTGGTTCTTCCTCGGCACTCATAGAAGGTAGTGGTTGAGATCGACGAGTGCCAATACCCATCCTTCCTATGGTAACCGGGGGAATTGCATCTCCTTTCTCACAAGAAGCACTTCGCTCCTCCAAAGATCTATCATCTTCATCGAATGTTACCTCACAAGATTCTACAACTCCCCATTTGACTTGTTGAAGACTCTATAGGTGTGAGAGTCCGTTGCATAGCCAACAAAGATACCTTCTTGAGCTCTTGAATCAAACTTGGATAAATGTGTGTCCTTGACTAGTACATATCATTTGCATCCGAAGACCTTGAAGTATGACACATTAGGCTTGTTGCCGGTAAGGATCTCATATGGTGTCTTCTCCAAACCCTTGCGGAAGTAGAGGCGATTAGTGGCATGACAAGCGGTTGAGATGGCTTCCGCCCAAAAATTATACTTTGAATTGTACTCCATCATCATTGTTCGAGCGGCTTCAATTAAGGTTCGATTCTTCCTTTCGGCGACCCCATTTTGTTGGGGAGTGTATGGCGAGGAGTGTTGGATTCCTTCTTCGCCGAGGAAGTCATCCAAGGTGTAGTTCTTGAACTCCGTTCCATTATCGCTCCTTATAGCTAGGATCGTGGCGTTGTACTTGCGTTGAACTTGGTTAGCAAACTCCATCATGGTCCGTTGAGTCTCACTCTTGTGCTTGAAGAAGAATACCCAACAATAACGTGATCATCAACGATGACAAGGCAATACTTATTTCCTCCAAGACTTTCATGAGATGGCGGACCGAAGAGATCAACATGTAGGAGCTCCAAGCACCTTGTTGTAGATATGATTGTATTAGCCTTGTGAGGAGCTCCGTGCATTTTTTCCTTGAACACAAGCCCTACAAACACGATCCTTGCAAAAAGAGACATCATATTTTAGTCCAAGAATGTGGCCTCCCTTGTGGAGACTTTACAAAGTCCTCATGTTGACATGGGCTAGTCGGCGATGCCATAACCAACCCTTGTCACCTTTAACGAATAGGCAAAGAGCGGATGACGTTGTCTTTCCGGAGAAATCAACAACATACAATCCGTTCTCCACATATCCAACAAAGGCTACACGGAGTGTCTTGCTCCACAAGAGGACCACCATATGTTCATCGAAAAAGGTACAAAGACCCATGCGTGAAATTTGATGAACGGAAAGTAAATTGTAACCAAGGGTCTCGACAAGGAGGACATTCACAAGTGAAATGTCGGGTGTTACCACCACCTTGCCAAGACCCAATACCTTTGAACTTGTGTTGTCGCCATATGAAACGGTAGAATGAGATGGCTCGAGGTCGACAAAATTTCTTGCTTCCGGTCATATGACTTGTGGCTCCACTATCAACCACCCATTTAGCGCCACCGGAAGCATAGTCCTACAAGAGATCAAGTCTTGGATTTAGGTACCCATTTTTCAATGGGTCCTATCATGTTAGCAACAAGGGGTTTGGGAACCCAAATAGTACAATCAACATTGTCCTCATAAGGACCAATAAAGCGAGCACGAATATGTCCATAGTAATCAACAAAAAGAACATGAGAAGGGTTGTTAGGACCGGCGTAGCCCCTTGTAGTTGGATCGGGAACGTCACCCCTTCTTGGGTTAGGTTCACCACCCTCATGGATGGTGCTCATGTACTTGTTATTCTTCTTCTTCTTGGTCCTTCTCCTTCTCTTCCTCTTGGGCTTGGTAGCCACTCCTCCTCCTTTGCATGAGCCCTCATTGGCTCCTTCCTTAGCATCAATAACTCCTTCCAAGTACCGAGCTTGGATTTGGAGTCTATCAATTTTGGCCTTCAAACGATTAACTTCGTCTTCATGTTCCGGATGAGGGTGAGTGATGTCAAACACTTGGACCTCCTTCTCCTTGTTCACCCGGAAATGTTCCTTCAAAGCTTCTTCTTGGAGAGAATTCTTCTTCATGAGTACGAGCTTGTGACTCTCCAACTTGGCAATGTCAACTTCATGATTGCAACAAGCACGGTCCTTGCTCAAAGGAAAGTACTCCTTCAAGGCTTCTTCTTGCATTGAGTTGACCTCCATGAGCTTAGCTTTGCTCCTCTTCAAGGAGGCAATTTCTTCCTCATGATCACAACAAGTAACCTTCTCTTTGCTCATGTGGAGGCACTCCATCAAGGACTCTTCTTGCATGCCACTCAAACTTAGGAGCTTCGCCTTGGTCTTCTCAAGAGTGGCAATTTCTTCTTCATGATTGCAACATGATGTCTTGTCCTTGCACAAGCGGTAATACTCATCCAAGGCTTCTTCTTGAAGGGCATTGACTTCCAAGAGTAAAAGCATTATGCTTCTTCAAGGATGCAACTTGATCAACAAGCTCGTCACAACATGAGTTCCGGCCTTCACCCACAATCTCCTTAGGAGCTTCCTCTTGAGGATGATCACATGTCTTGGAGAGAAGTGCGTACTTATTCTCCAAGGATTTAAAATCCTTGGTGAGAGTAGCAACTTCCTCAAGGAGTGATTTGTGGTCATCCTCAAGAAGAAGCTTCTTCTTCTTGAGCTCACTCACCAAACCAATTGCATGATCTCGGTCCTTGGTGAGTTGGGAGATGAGAGCATTGTTGGAGTCTTCAAGGACAATGACACTAGCTTCAAGAGACATACGCAAATCTTGATCTTCCTCATGAGCTTGAGTGAGGGAGGCAATCTTATTTGCTGCCTCCCTCTCAAGCCTCTCCTTCTCCTCAATAAGGTCTTGAGCCGCACCAAGTTGATCCATGAGGGCCTCAAAGTGGATCTTGGTATCCCCTTGCATGTTAGTGAGAAAAGCATCCAAATCCACAATCTCACGCTTAATGGTGAGACTAGTGGCATCATCAAGAGATATGTCTTTAGAGGAGGATGTGAGTTTGGAAGGGGATTTTACCTTCGAGGATACCTTTGCCATGAGACAATGGGAGTTGTTGGTGACGCGGTTCTCATTTGGAGAGTCAAAGAGGGAGACGGAGGGAGTGGAAATGGCGATGGCGGCCACTCCCTCTTCCTCCTTGTTCGAGCTCTTATCTTCATGTTCTTCACCTTCATCGGAGGAATACTCCTCACGGATAATGAATGCTCTAGGCTTCTTGGTGAAGGGGACCTTGGCGTCACCGGGCTTGGAGGAGAACTTGGAAAACCCTTTGGAGAGAGACTTGAACTTGTCCTTGCGGACAAGCCTTCCACCATTGCCTTCCCTTCTCTCAAAGATGCACTCCGCGACAAAGTGACTCTTGTCGCTGCAATTGTAGCACGTTCTCCCCTTTTTCACTTCCCTTGGGCTCTTGGAGGAATTTCTTGGAGAGTCACGAGGAGAGTATCTTCTCGGTCTTGAGCTTCGAGTCTTGTTTCCATCCCAAAATTTCTTCGCGGCGAGTGCCATGTACTCATGGTAGTTTGCCTTAAGATCATCCGGACTCCACTCCATGGGATCCTCATCGCTCTCGCTTTCCTCATGCTCCCTTATCTTCAAAGCAAGATTGGGCTTGCGGGTGTTGTGAGCACGAACAACAAGATCCTCTGCATTCTTCTTAGAGATATCCAAAGCGATGACTTCACTAAGGACTTCATCGGAGGTCATAGCGCGGAAGGAGGCATTTTGGCGGATGGCCGTCAACTTTACTTCCTCATAAGGGAGGAGAGCATTGTAGAATTTCCTTTTGATCCAATGGTCATCCACAAAGGTAGCTCCAAGGTCTTGCATTTGTACGGCGAGAGCAATGAGGCGCCGGTACATTTCCTTGGGAGATTCTCCTTCAATCATGACGAAGTTGTCGGCCATGTTGTTCACTTCATCGAAACGAGACCTTTGAATTCTCTCATTTCCGAGGAAGAGCTTGTCGAGCTTATCCCATGCTTCCTTGGAGGTCTTGAGAGAGCGGATATGGGCGCGGTCCTTGGGCGTGACGGCCATGTGTATCATGTTGATGGCGGTGGCATTAAGTTGATCATCCACCACTTCTCTTCTAGTCAAATGCTTCGGGTCTCGTGGTGAGTATCCCTCCTCAATGATGCGCCAAAGCTCGGTGGATGCGCTGCGCACATGAGACTTCATCAAGAATTGCCAATTTTCAGAACTATTGGATTCAAGTAACGGTGGTGTACCATAAGATAAAATATGAGGCATTGGTATTGGAACATTTACGGTGTAATCACTTGGTGGAGGCACCGCATGATTACCCCCTAGTTGTTCCACCACCAAAGGTTCATCCTTCCCTTTTGTAGAAGTGCCGGCTTACCCAAGCTTTTCTTCTTGTTGAGTTTTTGCCGTTTGAGCGACAAAATCAACAAGAGGAAATGTAGTAACTTTGGGTGGAGGAACCTCGGCACTAGCATTAGTATCTATGGTGGTGGTTGGTTTTGGAGCTACCATCTCCATCATCATAGCCTTCATTTGGCTAACGATGGATGACTCCAATTTCTTGAGGTCATCCAACGTAGCCGTTGTGCTATTGACGGTAGATGGTGGAGGTGGTATCTCAACGGGAAGGGACCCATTCTCTCCACTCTCTTGTTCGGCCATTTCTTAGGCGGTAAAGCCCGAGCAAGAAACCTTGCTCTAATACCAATTGAATGGATCGTAGCGAACAAGAGGGTGGGTGAATGGGCGCTACGCAATTTTTAATCTTTTTCAATTTTTAGTGCAACGGAAGATAAAGGTGATAGCTTTGGTGATGGAGGTGTTCCTAGTATGATCCTAGACTAATGCAACAAGCAAAGGAACCAAACAACAATAACAAGGATAAGGAGCGGGACAACCGGAGGGCGCAAAGACGAGGCGAGGATTTGTTTCGCAGTTCCTCCCACAAAAGGGAGTACGCTTGCGTTGAGGAGCTGCTAGTCTCACACAAGAGACTAGACGGACACACCACGAAGGAAGGCCTCACCTTCTTCCTCAAGAGAGCTCCACAAAGGGGCTCCCTTTGCTCCACTAAGGCACCGGTCGAGGCGGTGGTTCCTTCACAAGGTTGGGGCGAGCTCCACAACACCAGGAGGCTCCCAACTCCCTATGGGGCTAGCACAACTCCAAGCTAGCCTCCATAGGAGCACTTCATCCAAGATCCCACCATAGGAACCCTAACTCCAAGATCCACAAAGGACTAGTACAAATTGGTGAAATCTCTCTTGGTAGAACTATAGATCGGGGCCTCCTCCACCACTCCTCAAAATTTGGGCAAGATTGGTTGGATGGTTGGGGAGATCCTCTAGGTTTAAGCTCACCAACAATGGAGGAAAGAGAGAGAAAAGAGATGGGGCGAGCTGGAGAAGAAGGGTCCTTTAAATAGGTCCCCCCGAAATCCAACCGTTACCCCCAGTTTTCCCCTAAGCGGTACTACCGCTTTGGGAAGCGGTACTACCGCTCGGATTCGAAATCCCACAGAACTTATCCATGTGGACACATACACGCCGTGGTACCGCCGAGGTACCGCAATGGTCTCCTGAGCTTACTGGATCCCAAGCGAGCGGTACCGAGCGGTACGGCAACTCGTTACGGTACCTAAGCGGTACTGGGTGGTACTACCGCTCGAAGCGCGTACTACCGCTCGAGGTACCGCAATGGTACCGTAACACGTTCTGTGGGTCAAATCCCGTGCATATCACCAAAGCGGGCGGTACTAGTAGAGGTAGCGGTACTACCGCTACTAGTACCGGTAGTACCGGCCTGACGAAAACCGTTTTCTTCTCTTTTCCTCTCCAACCATGTTGCCTCGCGATACACACACAAAACCAGATAACCTAAGCTATGCTTCAGTCCTCCGATCTTGACGCGTCCCACGAGGTCACCGTGCACTTGCAAATCTATCAACGACACTTTAGCACACGGTGAGATAATTCAAGTGTTGTCATCAAACACACAAAACACGGGTCTTAGACTTTGCTCTTTCAGACGCCTAGCGTCTTCAACCTTCGTACATTCTCATAAAACTTATGAGTTTATGTAGTCTCACTGGATTATATTCTATCATATTGCAATATGGTCATAGATATCACATATATCTCATACCTCGCTTATTTCTGAAAACAAAATTTCCAGCTCCTTACTTTTCAAACGGATTTGAACTTCAAGTTTTACGGAGACAAGATGATTTTAGGTACTAATTGAAACCATTTCTATTTGAATCAGCAATGTGAGCTTTACTAAAAGTTTGCAATAGGACTTCATCATTTCATGATTCTTTAACAATACGGTACCAGTCCGTAAAGTTACTTGTCAGACTTAACATTATTTCTATCTCAATTACAAGACTAGCGCATGGTAGATAACGGATGCCAATTCTACAAATTTAATTCAAAATACTATTCAGACTATGTTCATGATAATTAGTTCATGTTTTAATGTAATTACTAATGAACTCCCACTTAATACAACATCCCGCATAGTTGTTTAGTGGCACACGATCCATATCGACTACACCAAAACCGATCATCATGTGAGATGATGTAGCTTCAATGGTGAACATCAACATGTTGATCATATCATCCATATGACTCGTGCTCAACCTTTTGGTTTCCTGTGTTCTGAGGCCAT
The DNA here is from genome assembly GCA_030979885.1 of Lolium multiflorum. Taxonomy (NCBI): domain Eukaryota; kingdom Viridiplantae; phylum Streptophyta; class Magnoliopsida; order Poales; family Poaceae; genus Lolium; species Lolium multiflorum. Next base: position 182,043,607 of record CM061749.1, on the reverse strand, counting down.
GTCTTTACATGCTAGGCTCGTCAAGCAAACCCAAGTATTTCCGCGTGTGCAACATGGCTTACACCCTTTGTATGTGAACGTAGAATCTTTCACATCCGATCATCACGAGATGCTTCAAAATGATGAACTGTAGCAACGGTGCATACGAGGGGAGAACACTTTATTATCTTGATATTAATGTGAGGTATCGTCTTATAATGCTATCGTCGCGATCTAAGCAAGATAAGATGCATAAAGGATTAACATCACATGCAATTCATAATGCCCTTTAGTCTTTGCGCCTTTGATCTTCATCTCCAAAGCACGGACATGATCACCATCATCAACGGGCATGATCTCCATCATCGTCGGCGTAGCGTCAAGGTCCATAGCGCCGTCTTCATGGTTGTTCACCACATGTAGCAACTATTACAAATACTTTGAAATAAAACTACTACATGAAATATAAAGACAACCATAAGGCTCCTGCTGGTTGCCACAATACAATAATGATCATCTCATACATATTCATCATCACATCATGGCCATATCACATCACCAAACCCTGTAAAAATAAGTTAGACGCCTCTAATTTGGTTTGCATATTTTACGTGGTTTAGGGTTTTTGAGTAAGATCCAAACTACCTACGAACATGAACCACAACGGTGATACTAATGTTGTCAATTGAAAGAGTAAATTGAATCTTAACTATGGTGAGAGAGACAGACACCCGCAAAGCCACTTATGCAATACAAGTTGCATGTCAAGCGTGTAGCAAGTCTCATGAGACGCGGTCATGTAAAGTTAGCCCGGGCCGCTTCATCCCACCATCCCGCAAGATGCAAAGTACACATAACTAAAGACAACAAAAGCATCAACGCCCACAAATTCATTGTGTTCTACTCGTGCAACCAATCTATGCATAGACACGACTCTGATACCACTGTTGGGATTCGTAGCATAGAAAACAAAAAATTTCCTACCGCAAGAACGAATAACAAGCCAAGATCTAATCTAGTAGATGGTAGCAACGAGGTGAAGAACAACATACCCTCGAAGATCGCTAAGCGTTAACGAGATAAATCTCGTGGTGGATGTAGTCGATAACTTGCCGCTTTCAAAAGCGCGTAGAAGATCTTGATGGTGCCACAATCGGGCAGCACCTCCGCACTCGGTCACACGTACGGTGTTGATGACGATGTCCTTCTCCCCGTTCCAGCGGGCAGCGGATGTAGTAGATCCTCCTCGGAATCCCGCCAGCATGACGGCGTGGTGACGGTGGTGGTGGAGATCTTCGGCACGGCTTCGCCGTAAGCGTTGCAAGAGAAGGAGGAGGGAGTAGCTAGGGTTTGGGAGAGAGGGGGGCTTGGGGCGCCGGCCAGGAGCCTTGGTGGTGCGGCAAGCAGTGGCCCCCTCCCTCTCCTCCTCATTATATAGGTGGAACCCTAGGGTTTGCCCAAATTCGAATTAGAGTCCAACTCAAAAACTTACCATATGGTGAAACTTAGGGGAAGTGGGACTCCTCCCTTTCCCCTATGGCCGGCCATGGTGGTGGAGTCCACCATGGACTCCACCTTCCCCTTTGGATGGCCGTCTAGGGTTGGTGGAGTCCATCCGGGACTCCACCTTCCATGGTGATTTCTTCCGGAAGGTTCTAGAACATTCTAGCGCCTTCCATAAATGCACCAGATCATTTTTAAACTTTGAAAGTGACTTCCTATATATGAATCTTATTCTCCGGACCCTCCTCGTGATGTCCCGGATCCCATCCGAGACCGAACAACATTAGAACTCCATTCCATATTTCATATCTACTTAAAACGACATCAAACCTTAAGTGTGTCACCCTACGGTTCGAGAACTATGCGGACATGATCGAGACTCCTCTCCGATCAATAACTAATAGCGGGACCTGGAGATCCATAATAGCTCCCACATATTCAACGATGACTTCGTGATCGAAACCATTTACATACGATACCGATTCCCTTTGTCACGCGATACTTTACTTATCCGAGGTTCGATCATTGGTATCTCCATACCTTGTTCAACCTCGTTCCGACAAGTACTCTTTAGTCGTACCGTGGTATGTCATCTCTTCTGACCTAGTCACATGTTTGCAAGCTAATCAGACGACATTCCACCGAGAGGGCCCAGAGTATATCTATCCGTCATCGGGATGGACAAATCCCACTCTTTATCCATATGCCTCAACTCACATTTTATGAATACTTAATCCCATCTTTATAACCACCCATTTACGCAATGGCGTTTGATGTAATCAAAGTACCCTTCCGGGGTAAGTGATTTACATGATCTCATGGTCGAAGGACTAGGTAACTATGTATCGAAAGCTTATAGCAAGTTGAACTTAATGACTTGATCTCATGCTACGCTTATTTGGGTGTATGTCCATTATATCATTCACCCAATGATATAACATTGTTATTAACAACATCCAATGTTCATTATCATGAAACCATGATCATCTATTAATCAACAAGCTAGTTATACAAGAGGCTTACTAGGGACTCCTTGTTGTTTACATAACACACATGTATCAATGTTTCGGTTAATACAATTATAGCATGGGATGTAAACATTTATCATGAACACTAAGATATAATAATAACTAATTTATTATTGCCTCTTGGGCATATCTACAACACATCCTAGATAGTTATGTTCATATTTTGTTGTAACAGGAGGCGCATGGAGGAGAATTAGTGGGTCACTTTTGTATGAAGAAGACGAATGATGTATTTGCTGCTCACTTCTTTTGGCTGCGCATACGCTGATATATTGAGAGATTCGTGCCACGCTACACTACATGTCAAAAAACTAAGTCTCGACTTAATCCACATGGTTTATATATGCCTCTTTTTGTTTCTAATGTACCTTGGGAGGATATTTTTTGTGGATTTTGTTTAGGAACTACCTCGTACACAGAAGGGGAGGGGTAGAATTTTTGTTGTTGTGGATCGGTTTTCTAAGATGACACACTTTATTCCTTGTCACAAGACTGATGATGTTGCGCATGTTGATGATTTCTTCTTTCGTGCAATTGTTCGTTTACATGGTGTGTCAAATACTATTGTTTATAATCATGATACTAAATTTTTATCCACTTTTTGAAATGTTTATGAGCTAAGTTGGGGACTAAATTGTTGTTTAGTACTACATGTCATCCCCAAACTGATGGAGAAACTAAAGTAGGCAATAAAACTTTGTCTACTATGTTGCGAGCTGTTTCAAAGAAGAACTTAAAATTATGGGAAGAATGTTTACCTCATATTAAATTTGCTTACAATTATTGGCTGCATTCTACCACAAAGATGTGCTCATTTGAGATTGTGTATGGTTTTATTCCTCGTGCACCTATTGATTTGGTGCATTTACCATCTTCGGTGTAAAATAATTTGGATGCCACACAACATGTTGAACTGATATTACAATTGCATGAGACTACTAAAAACGACACAGAGTGCATGAATTCTAAGTATATAATTGTTGGAGATGGAGGGAGAAAGCATGTTGTGTTTGATATTTGTGATCTTGTTTGGTTACATTTTGTAGCACCCTACCTTTTAAATAAAGGCAAGATACCTGTGTATAGTGCTATTTCCGGGATCACTGATAGCACACACATTTCAAATGTAGTAATCATAGCAATAGTATCAAATTTACTACAACGTAGATCCACAGGAGATAAAATAAAGTCTTACAAATTGCATAGTCGAATTGACTAGCTCAAATATAAAAGTTCAAAGCAAACACAGCGGAAATAAACTTCAATGAGCCTCCATCATCTTCAAATGTAGTAATCATAGCAATATATATCTCATCATGTATTTACTGAAGTTGGAACATTTTACAACATATCAGATCAGAACCAAGAAAAAGGAACTTCAATAAAAAAGTATAAAAAAGAACTCAACCTTATGCAACTAAAAACAAGCAGGTCACCAAGTAGCTACGCTACATCAGAAAGCGAATACATGGAGAACAAGAATAATGGAAACCCACGAATTATGGGTGAATCAGATGTAAGACATCTAATCGGATACTGCAATGTCGAAAATGGATGGAATAAACACGAAGTAATATCATGTATTGGTACAGATCATTTGCCTTCCCCAACTGCATTGAACAGGGCTATCATTGGTAGAGATCATTTGTGAGATAAGTACACGGAAAAATTACACATGCTTCAGAGCAGAAAAAATAGGTTTCATCATTTTCCAGACATTAAAAGCTTTCCTAGTAGTGCGAATTGGGTCATTCACCCGTGCAAATTAGCCACCTTATAAATATTGAAGTACTTTCTCTGAATCTTTGTCAAGGTTGAAGGTTCCAGATTCCGTTATCAACGATGGTGATGCATTAAGTAACTCGCCTTCGTATAAGTAAAATACCCCAATAAGAACCTATTCCATACGCATTTGGTTGCAGCGACAACACCAGCTAGCTTTCTCTCCAGTCTCCACGTCCAACAGAAGGCTAACCCCTGCAATACACCAAGCAACCAATTAATTTCTTTATCAGATTGTCTCACCAGAATGCAGCACGGATGTATCATTATTATGTTCCATTGGATGCCACGGTTCCTTCATGTGATGATCTAGTCATTGCAAAGCTAGCAGGAAGAGAAAGGACAAATTAGAACAAAAATACAGAAAATAATACGAGGCCTTGCTTGCTTCATGGGTGATATAGATTTTATAAGTAAATAACCAAACAGAGAAAAGGGGAAAAAATATAGTGTCCGTCTGCAGCATAATATCAAATTAATCTACCTCAAATTTGGGATAAGGTAAAATCAAGTCCTACTTGCCTGGAAATATTTGGAGAAAATTCACCATCATCGCCAAGGTTGAACTAATTCTACCTCAAATTAATCTAGTCTCTGTCAAAGGAAGTTGCATGTATAAAGTACTTCTAGGAATGGCGATTCTAATGCACGTACATTGCAGATATAGGTCAATATGAGACTGAACTGTTGGCTGGAAAAGGAAAAAAGAATCTTAGAATGTAACATTTTCAAACAGTGTATATCTATTTCACCACTATATCACATTGCAGGAGACACATCTATCTATACCTAATAATTTGCATAACCTTCTTGAATCTGTTTTTGAATAAGCACTGAACCAATTGATCCTCGTCACCATATTTTGCCAAATGCCTGACAGAAATGACAATTGACTGATCAGATAGGTGTCAATCATTTGCAATCCAAATTTAACTATGCTCCGCACCCAAATATTTTGCCTCTCATATGTAGGTGGCTGAATACAGTTTCTAATGTCACGATTCCTATCAAATGCTACATTCAGTGGTACATGACCATCATGAAAGGTTTAAGCAGTATATAAAGTGAATGCTTGCTGCACTTTTGTAGACAAAAAAAACATGCTTCCACTAACCAGATAGCCTATTCAGGTGAGCGGCCACATAAGAACTTACAAAACCTAATATTTCTTGGAGCTATAAGGGGGCAGTACCACACCTAATTAGCTAATTCATCAGAGTATATTGTAGCATCAGCTATACCACCACATACACACGGGAGGCGAAAGGTCAAACAGCCGTCTATATTACAAAAGAACTAACAACATGACCTATGTTTCCAAAATTGTATACAAATGAAAAATGAATCGAACTTTAGAGCAGCCTTGTGTTGTTCCCAATTCTACACTCACCAGTACATAAGCTCCTCGATTCTCTGCCCACACGCCGTGATTTCGGAATATGCATCTTGATACTTAGCAGTTTACCAGAACCTATATTTCAGGCATGGAACATATGAATTGTTATAGTGAAGACCCCGTATTTTAGTCTAAAAAAGATGTACTGTCTATTTCTTACTGAAAATTCTACAAAAATAGATACAACCTTTGGAACATACTGACTGTTATGGCCCAAAGTCCAATTTGCGGAGTAAATGTTCTTCTAGATGTGGCATTTCTTTAGTTATTTTTCAAATGTGTTGAACATACCAACAAAGTCAGTATAAGAGAAACAACATGCTACTAAGTAAATGTAGGTTGGTATTTCTATACACCATGCTTTTCGTAAAACTGCACAATCCCGTGGAAATAATTTTAGTCTATTGCTTACTTCTCAAGCATTGCACACATCTGGTCATGGACAATCCTAGGCTCAATTAAGTTAATTTTGTAAAAGTAAAACAAGCAAACCAACCATGTATACACCTAAACAACTTAAGCTGATACTGCTCCTGTGTGTAGTGGTAAAAATTGAGCTTTCCTAAACTGAACTGAACTACATGATTGAGGACATCAAGATGGTGTGAGTACCTGAAACGCTGTTTTGGCTAGTTGATGCAGGAAAAAACTGAACTGCAGTACTCCCGTGCATCCAAACAAGATTCAGTTTCGCTAATCTAATTGATCTTCATACATCAGTTGTGGTACAAATGTATCTGTGACACATAGAAATAACATATAGTAGGAAGGAATATCCTTTTCAAATTACTTATACTTAAAAAAAATGGCAGGAGCATCCATGAAGATTTTTCTTATGAGAAGCATATCTATGATTATGAAACCATTCATAGTATAAGCAGACAGGTGGACATAGATGATGAATAAAGTGGGAATATGGTGGCAGCTTCCCACATACTGTAAAAATCCAAGTAAATGAACACAACTACAATCTTGTTTGATGGCTTACCTTTAACAGTGAACGCACTATCTAGCATGACGGCAATCAACTGAGCACAATACATGCCGACCACCGCAGGTAGCTTTGTCCTGTTAGGTTGCAAGGGAAAATACATGCACATAGTTGCGCTTCGAGAGGACCATTTTTCATAAACCGTAACAAGTCATCTGAAGACTATAGGTACCGGCAGTTTAGGGTTGTTAGTTACGTTCATTAAGAATAGCAGGAATTGAAAGGACCAAACAGCTAGCTGACACTGAAAGAAAAAAGTACCCAAACAATATGTGTAGTGGAGAACATTCTTACCCTAAGAATTATTAAACCAAAATTATTGGTGTTTGAACTGGTCCCAGCTATCCCTTTTTATTTCCTTGTCATCTCCATTCATTTTCCTCGTATTTTCTCATCTCGTCAAGAGCACCAGTCCACTCCCTGTGAATTCTCCGACATGAATCAAGAGCACCAGGTTATTGTGTCACATAAATCATGTATTCTCAATCTTCTAATAAAATGGTGATAATTACAGAACTACTGGGCTAAGGAGCAATATTAGCAAAAATGTACTGGAGAAGTGCAAGGCATGCATTTACCATTCTAGTGAATTGTAAATATAGATGGCAATTAATATAGATGTATACACTACGTACTATTCTTCTCCGTTGAGTAAGAGAAGAAATCCTACGTGAATTGTAATTAAGTTATAGTGTGATTTCTCAAAATTAAGTAAGGAAGATAAAATGCAAATACAGAATAGTAATGCATAAAATGCAAGGGAGGAGACAAACCAGAAGGTATAGATATGAATCTACCAACTAATCTTCATGATGTTTCAAACATATTACAATAGCATGTTCAATATATCGTATTGATATTTATAGAAGTCAAGTAGCTTGTTCATAAAATGATAGTACAGTTTACACTATGCTTTTTAGCATAATGGCAAGCCAATTCATAAAACAACATTTAAATATCTCTGTACTTGATTCAGCGCTTGGAAGATTTTGTTCTTCCAAAATACCGCCTGATACTACTAAATTTGATGATTTATTTCTTCAGAGAATGTATTGAAGAATGAAATAACAATGCTGCGAAATGAATAGTATGGAATAGGATAAGTTAGGCAATGTGCAAAAATAAGACTAATCCTTATGATGTCAGAATGTCAGATGGGGACAAATCAATCTAACAACAAAAAGATAAAGAGATAGAAAGGAAAGAGGAACACCTAGGTTTTTTATGTGGGCAGCAACACTATGTAAGAAAAGAAAGAAATATTTGCTTCAGATACAAAGAGTTCATTTCCTAATCATAGAGCATCCTCTGCATTTCTGAATTTGATACTTTTGTTACTCTGATCAGTATATATATGAAGGTACATCATATATACGTGTCAAATTACATATCAGATTCAGAAATTAATCAGGCATATGCAAGTACTTTCATAGTGTCAATTTACACTTCACAGCATAAAAAGAAGGATGCGAAATTAGTTCATGAACATGATGAATAAAAAGAAACGGAATTTACAAGGAATGTGTGGAGGAGGAGGAGGAGGAGAGGCCTCACCAAGGAGCTGCATGTTGAGGGGTTCGCCGACGGCAGCAGGACAGAGTGGTCTCCATCAGCAGCAGGTCGGGGGCGTTGACGGCGGCCACAGCTCGGGGAGGGTGTCCAGGATGTCGTCAGCGGCCGGGAAGCAGGCCAGCCCTGACATGTTGGTGGCCCGGTACAAAACAACCAGATGGGCCCTTTGTGACCAAAAAGTTATAGAATATAAGGACCTTTTTTTTTATATCCATAGACACTTTAAAATCGAATCTACCCATCAAATATAATTTGTAAATCTTAACAGATACATTACATAACAAAACTGCAGCTTGTCCAAAAAAGTACTTGTAGGATTTCGTTCCAGAAGAATTTGTCTATGGCGTCATCTGCTCTGTTGTTTACCCCAGATAAAGTATATTTTCTAGAGTACAGCTTAGCACAACACATTAAAAAAACTATGATACGAAGTTGAAACAAGAATACCTAGAGGTGGAGGGTTGAAGTTGGGCTGGTTACTTCCTGCTTGCTGTGAACGTGATGTCCACCACCACCAACAATTGCCTCATCGACTTTCCCTTGGACAACACAGTTGGGCGCTCGTTGCCGCCAATCCCCAAGGGCCCGAAGTCCTTCGTCCTTTCCCATACCGGCAATCAATTTGAGAGGGAGCTCAATCCTATGGAGAATTTTTCAACGGGATTACAGGAGCACTACTGAATAAAGAAAATCAGATGAATCCGAGAGATTTATCGAAGAGTCTGCACTTACCATTGAAAGCTGATGAGTAATTTGTTTGGAATCAATAGATTGGATATCCTCAATTAATCCCGACGGGAAGGCTACCACCATATCCTCATCCTTGCCTTCCCGCGGTGAGCTCCACAGTGATGGGATGCGGACGCCGTGGAGGAGGTCATCGACCTCAAGCGCCGACCTCTGCTGCTGCATGGCCCGTCGCCCACGAGTGGTGCATCTAGGCGAGGAGGGAGGGAGGCGGAGGGGCGCCGGGGCGCCGGGGGCCCAGGTCAACGAGAGGCGACATGGCGGCGGTTGGAGGTGACCTGCGGCGTGACGGACTAACGAGGACGCCCAGCTCCATGCGCTCCGGATGGCGAGTACCAGCACCGGGCGGAGGTTCTCGTCGCCGGCCTCTAGGCTTGGCGGACGCACGGGATTCAGTGGAGGCGGAGGGGATTGGGTGGGTTGGGTACGCCGGCGGCGCTGAAATTTGGTACTATATGACTTGTTCGTTGGCAAGTTCATTGGGCCTGGCCCATGTGGAGGACGGACAACGACGAAAGGAACGACCAAGGTCCAACTGAATGACCAAACGTATTGGCAGAATAAGGAACCATTTTAGTCTTTTTATTAATATATATATATATATATATAGGATAAATACTTCCTAGTAAGATATGAAAATACGGTTTTTTGGCCCTCACAGTAAACCGGGTTCATTAGGACCTAGTGCTGCTGCGTATTTTCGGGGAATTTGCTCAAAATAAATGCGCATTGGGACTCAGTTCAAGTTGTAGGCTTGTAGCGGAGGTGGAGGGTTAAGGCAACGTCGGTAGTTTGGTGTGTGCCTTGTTTTTTTTTTTTTTTTAACAAGGAGAGGCGCCGGAGGCGCCAAATATATTCAGCTCAAAAACACATTACATTGTGCATTACAATACCCTGAAAATTAAGATTGTGAAGCTGTAAAATAGCAGGGCAAGTGCCATTTGAATGAGCTGAATTACTACATTGAAATATAGGCTCAGACTGAACTTGTCTGATGGCCTGTTGTGCGCAATTGTGTGCAACAACATTCAAATCCCTGCTAATATGATAAACCGTAGGTGCCAGCTCCTGTGATACCTGCTTGAAGATTGCAATGTGTGGTCGAATTTCCCATAGAACCTGAGGATCGGTTGTCGAACTCGCCGCTGCAGCCCTTGCAAGTGATTGATTGTCCGTGAGGAAGTTAGCATGGTGCAGCTGGAGCAAACTTGCAGCCCTTACAGCAAGAAGTAGTGCCAAAGTTTCAGCCTGCAATGGAGACGTGGACGAAGAAGAGGCCTGAATAGATATTCTGACATTGTTACTACCCTGCTGATACTGACAGAAAACACCAAGTCCTGTAGACGTTCCGTCCGCTGCGCCTGGGATCTTACGAGTCTTCCATGCCGCATCCGAATACAGTTTGGGTCCTGTAATTGATAAGTCAGTTTTGATCGTGATTCCAGGTTGAGCTTGAAGTTGTGGTCTTGTGCCTTCGTGGATTTGTTGGCTGGATTCATGTTCCTGCAAAGAAGAAGTCTGAAGCGTAGCGACCAATTCCAAGTTTTGCTCAATTGCATGTGCCATGAACTGAATTTTGTGAGGTGCTCCTTCTTTCCTGCCAAATAAATGGTCGTTTCTAGATTTCCAAAGGCACCACATAAAGGTTAGTATATTCGCCAAGGAAGCATGAGGGTGATTCATGTTCAACAAGTTCACAATGATTTGAGAGAGGGAGTCACAATTAACCGTAAGATAATTTGATCTTATAAACCAAGGAGCACTAAACCAAGCAGCTCTAGCAAAATTACAAGTAAAGAAAAGGTGTATATCATCTTCTTCGAGACCACATCTTGAACAAAGCTTACTGATGTGAGTGGAGTATTTACCAGCTCTTGCACCTGTAGGTAAAGCTTTCCTAAGAAATCTCCATCCAAAGGCTTGCACTCTCGGAGTTATATATTTATTTCTCCAAATTTGCTTCAAGAGTTGGACAGTGACAGGGTGAACTTGCCTTGGCTTTGGCTCACCTAGTTCCTGTAGTCTTTGAAGACAAGCCCTGTAAGCACTTTTTGTGTTACATTTACCTGAGGGCGTGAGTTTCCAACATAGAATATCGTTATCCTGTGAGGAGATGATTGTTGTTTGCTTGATAATATTTGCCATAGGTACCTGAAAAAGCGTATCAATGAGCTGGTTGTTCCAAGCCTTATGGTTAGGGAGCCAGAGATCCTTGACTTGGGCAGGATAAACAAAGTGGTCCTGTTGCACGATGAGATTGTCATAGATAGTGTACCAATGTTGACACCAGGGGGAGCTCCAAATAGAAATGTGGCCGATGGTGATTTGGTAGAAGGAGTGGTCTTTGAGTATTGGTAGAACTTTGAGAATTGAGGTCCAGAAAGCTGACTTAGGGGTATTGGGTTTTGGGCGCCAAATGGAGGAGTCGGGAAAATATTTGGCTTTCAGCACTGCGTGAAGAAGCTCGTTCGGTTGATCAGCAATTCTCCAAGCTGCCATAAGGATCAGAGCCTGATTCATGGCTTGGATATTACGAATACCTAACCCTCCTTCATCTTTCGGTGTGCATATATCTTTCCAAGCTCTAAGACAAAGAGCTTTTGAATTTGTTTCCTCTCTAACTCCCGTCCACCAGAAGCTTCGGATGATGGCGGTTAGCTTGGCAATAAATTTCTTTGTGAAGAGAATATTAGACATGTAGTAAACTGGAATAGAAGAGAAAACTGATTTTATGAGAGTTAGTCTTGCAGCATGAGAGAGTTTGTCTGCTTTGCAAGTGCTAAGTTTGTATTTGAACTTATCAAGAACAAAGTTGTAGGCTGTCGTCCTATCCTTGCCTGGCAAGATGAGAGGATGGCCTAAATGGGTGAAGTTGCTATCAATGTCAGGGACGGGGAAGACTTGCTTGATAGATTGGATGATAGTAGCTGAGACATTTTTGCTGAAGATAATTCCAGATTTTGACCAATTAGGTGTTTGTCCTGATGCTGAACAGAAAGTCTGGAGGATGGTTTTCATTTGAGTTGCTTCCTGCACCGTTGCTTGCCCACATATCAAAAGATCATCTGCGAAAAGAAGAGAGTGAATCTGTGGACAGTTTGGCCCTAAGGTTATTCCTGCTAGAGAGTTAGCCGACATAGCTTCTTGGAGTGCAATGGACAATTCATTAATAGCTAGGACAAATAAGTAAGGAGACAGAGGACAACCCTGCCTTATACCTCTGTTGCCGCGAAATCTCGCAAAAGGTTGTCCATTGATGATGACTGAGAAAGTCGGCGAAGAGACACATGCGTGAATCAAATTTATGAAATGCCCATGCATCCCTTTACGTGAAAGAGCCGCAACTATGAAATTCCATTCAAGACGATCAAAGGCTTTTGCAAGATCAATTTTAATCATGAAGGCTTGGGGATTCCAGGATTTAAGGGAGAAAGAGTGAGTAATTTCTTGAGCAATTATAATGTTGTTACTAATACGCCTACCCTTAATAAAAGCTTGTTGTGAAGGATGGATATAGTCTGGCAAGTGAGGTTTAAGTCTATTTGCTAAACATTTAGCAATAAGCTTGTAAATAACATTGCAAAGACTAATTGGCCTGTAATCTGCAGGAACTAAAGGAACAAGTTTTTTGGGGATTAAAGCAATGTGTGTGTCATTAATATGGGCTGGCATTATACCTGTCTTGAAGAAGTTCCTTACCAGCTGCACAATATCTTGTCCTATCCATTCCCATGTAGCAATGTAGAATTCAACATTGAATCCATCCGGCCCTGGTGATGCATTCCTCTTCATGTCCTTGAGCGTTTCCAAAATCTCCCGATCATCTGGTATAGAGTATGTGTAATCCTGATTGTCTTGTGGGACTTGTGTGTGAAGAAAAGGCCTGCCATTGTTAGCATTTGGAGAAGCAAATATTGATCTAAAGTAATTAACGAAAGTGTTGCTGATTTGATCAGGCATAAACTGCATAACATCATTCTCATCTTTAATGGAAACAATAGTATTTCTTCTTCTACGCTTGACAATGGCATGGTGAAAAAAAGAGGTATTTCGGTCCCCATCCTTTGCCCACTGTTTTTTCGCTCGCTGCACATAAGAGTCGGTTAGTTTTGTCATCGTTTGTTCATACCTTGTGACTAGAGAAGCTTCCAATGAATGGTCCTGATTTTGCGAAGGTTGCATTTGAATTTGTTTAATCTGCTCTTCCAAATTGTTTAGCTCCTGCTGCAAAGGCTTTTTCTTTTTACACCAAACTTTGAGTGCACCTGCAAGATGGTTAGTTCTAGCCGAAAAAGATTTATTAGATGTAGAGACCCAAGCCGTTTTTGCATGGGCTTGAAAATCCTGCTCCTTCAGCCACCAATTTTCAAATTTGAAAGAACGTTTAACTCTACGAACTGGACCCTCAGTTGATAGTAAAATTGCAGCATGGTCACTAAGGCTGTGAATAAGAGGCATGTTATAAACATTTGAAACAGGATAATCCACACACCATTCGGCATTGACCAAGCATCTATCTAACCTCTCATAAGTTGGTTTTGAGGAAAATCGCTTGTTTGTCCATGTATAAGCAGGTCCACTAAAGCCCAAGTCAAAAAATCCACAATTTTTTACAAGAGAGCGAAAAGCATTCATACGGGATCGATTTACATAAGGGGAATCTGTATCCATATCATACAAAAGCTCATTCATATCCCCTATACATAACATAGGCATATTGCAATTATCATACACAAAAGCTGCCACTTGATCCCAAATCATATTAGTTTGGCAATGATAAGGATCGCCATAGATACAAACAAGGCCAAACTTGTGATTAGTACTATTCACAACAGTCGCTAAGATGATATGAAAGCTAGTACTATGAACATGAATTTGCAAATCATTATTCCACATTAGCCACAACCCACCAGAACGACGATGAGAGGGAACTACAACAGCATCGGCCATATTAAACCTAGTGACTAGATCAGATGATTTGACTTTGGAGGATTTGATCTCAGAGACAAAAATTACCTGAGGATTCGTTGAGTGGATCATCCTGGTAAGATGTGTCATCTTCCCACTGCGAAGGCTTCGGCCCATACCTTGGCAGTTCCATCCAAGTGCCCTCATGGTGCTCAGCTACCGTTTCAGACCAGGCAAAGAGATGACCAATAACTGTCTGGAGCACAGCCTAGGCAGCTTCAAATCGGATCTACTTTGTGGTAGGCGTAGCTTCAAACACTAGTTGAGGAAGAAAATTCTGGCTGTTTTTGCTATGCAGGTGAAGGTCTTCTCGTGGCTCAGTCAACAGGCTATACTGGAGTTGGATTTCCTCCCAGGCACTGTATCTGAAAAGATTATGTGGAGCTACGAATTGATTTGGTAGCAGAAAATCCAGGAAGGGAAGGAGCAGTGAAAGAACGGGGTCTCGGTTGAAGGCTGATGGCGAAATAGGTGTCGCGATAGGCGAGGCGGGTTGTGGTCCGTGTAGGATGAAGCAGGTGGAAGCGAATCGAAGGTGGCGCGGCAAGATCGGCGAAGATGGAAAAAAGCGGCGGAGAAAGAACAAGCTTTCGTGTCTGGATTTTCCTCTTTCTTCCGTGAGTTCGTAGGGCATAAGATTGTGGACTTTACAGCCTAGCAATCAAACTGGAAGGAAGGAAATCTGGGGAATCAGAGGAATCAAGAAAGGATGCGAAGAAATTTGGGGGAGATTTAGAACGGCATCACGCCAGTCACTGGCAAATCGCCAAAGTCGCCACAAGGGAACTACTTGGTTCACCGTTTTTCAGTCAAAGTCGTCCTTCAGTGTGTGCCTTGAGAACGACGTAAACAGCCGCTCCCTCCAAGAGAAGAAACCGACTGGGATCCCAATTCCCAAGTCGGTATGTATCCGTAGCGGCCAAGGTACCGCACGCCTATAACTACGCCCCCGGCCGCTCCCGTGTCGCCGCGCAGACCAAACCGACAACACAAGCCAAGGGAAAATCGAGCAACGATGCGTCGGGAGGGACGGCAGCGCGGGTGGGTGCGAGCCTACGATCTCTGGCTCTGGCTGGAGCTCAACCCGGAGCCGGATGAGGACGGCAACTACCAGCCGCGCCGCCCGATCTCGGCCCACACGGCCGTGCCGGGGACGGCGATAGCCAACGGCGGCTTCGTCAGGGCGCCGCGGAGGCCCACAAACCACTCCAAGCCGTCCGGCATGTACAAGCCCCCCGGCGGCAAGGGCGACGGCTCGTCGGCGTCGGGCAAGGGGAGGCACAAGTTCTGGCACGACGAGCTCAAGACGTACTACCTCGAGCTGGCGGACGGCGTCGATGGCTACGGCAGGGATTATTAGTTGTACTTCTCGTGCATGACGGCACTCGCACGTACGAAGCGGCATCGTGTTTGACAGAGTAGTGGATGGATGTGTAAACTGTGACTTTCTAGGAGGAATAAGCTGTAATCTTCGTTGCTAATTCCCTTAATAATAATGAAACTTTATCTTTTCCCAGTACAGTAATGAGAATTTCTTTTCAAGCGCAAATCTAGTGATGCATGTAATGCAAGTCACCCTTTCGACATTTCTGTTGTCATTCTTTTTTTTTTTTCCAAACAGCAGTGGTGCATTTCATCAATATTACTCTCTCGATCGATATTACTCCCACTGTTCATAAAAAGTTATCGCATATTTGTCTAGAATCTAGATAGCATCTAAGAGCATCTCCAACAGGCGCGCTAAATCGCGGGAAATTCTCAGCTATATGGGGGACTTTGATGGTGAGCAAAAAGAATTGATCAAGAAATTGGTAAACTTTCGCATGATCGATGGTAAAAGAACGAGAGTTCGTGCTATTGTTTATAAAACTTTTCACCGCCTAGCTCGAACTGAACGCGATGTAATCAAACTTATGGTTGACGCTTCATTGGAAGAGTTGGCTGGCCCGGCCCGCAGATTAGGAAGGCTTTTCTCACCAATTGAACTGCGTAACCAAAGCGATTCTTGTTGATGGAAGAAAGGCGAATTTCGTTTGATCCGCCTATGCCAGTTCGAGTCACTGGACTTTCGTGTCAATCCAACTGGAGGAGGGAAATCGGGAGAATAAAGAAGCGCTAAACCTCTGATTCTGCGCGCTGTAAACAACTAGCGCGCGGGGCCGTATTTTCCCCCGCCAGACACGGTACTATGCAGCGCGTGCGCGGGCGGAAAAAATCGTCCTCCGCCGGGCGCGGCAAAATACAGCGCGCGCGGGCGCGAAAAACAGTTTTGTATACTACTAGTTAAATGCCCATGCGTTACAACGGGTTATAAATATTCTAATGATTTCACAACAATCGGTTAAACAAGTAACTTTGAAATTCTTTATATGAACGTATGCACCTCAAACATCATTATCAACTTCTTATGTGAACTTATGCACCTCAAACATCATTGTCAACTCTTGAGCCAGGGTCTTCTCTGCAACATGCACATTTCCATAACAGCACGTGCAAGTGGTTGTATCGCTTAATGCTTTACATAAGTTTGTGCAGATTAAATAAAATTGTTTTTATTCAGTTCGCAGGTTACCGTGTATAAATAGTCTAAGCAAGTTGCTTAATGGCAAATGATTCCTCTAAAATGGTGTGATTCCCATAGTTGCAAACCAAAAGAATAAAAATTTCTCTTTTGTAAGCCGCACCAATTCTCATAAAAAATATCCACATTGTGATTAATTTAAACAAAAGCAAACACATATTTTAAGCACACATAAATTGTAAATTGTATATACAGCTTAGCCAAACTTGAGAGCCGCTAGGAAATATTTCTGTAGATTTACTACAAAGTTCTAGATATTCAATTAACATCTGGACAGAGAACCAAAGAAATTATACGATCTCTCTAAATGTGTTAAAATAGCTCGCAGCAAACATCAGACTGGTGCCTGGCAACCTCGACGTCCATGTTGTTGTTGTCGCTGCCAGCTTCGCCACTGGATTGCGTGCTTGGTCCCAGGCCAAGCTACGCTTTCCTACAGCCATGAATACTATGACGGCCATTAACATCGGCAGTTCGACACCACAACTCTAGTCATACCACCGTTGAGGAGCATAGTAAAAAATGGTGAGCTGCTTCAGAACAGCAGTACTAACTTTTTCACCACTATGAAGCATCAAATAATCATTAAACTCTCTCCCAAAACAATAATAATCTTGAAGCAATAATGGGCACCCATCATCTCCATTGCCACAAGCAAAACGACTTTGCGGTTGACCTCTATTTCTGAAAAGAACATCCGCCAAGACCCTCACGTACATTAGAAAATAGAAGAAAAAGGGATAACCAAAACCCTTACTATGTAATCAAATCACTTCTTATTACTGGATACACCAATATCAATGTGATTAATATCAAGAATAAACTCATGGCATCTGTCTTGAACGGGAGGGAAGACAACTCAGTTTCCTGAAAACATGAAAGCAATGGCAGCTCGCTGAGTCAAGTTTGATAAAGCAATCTTTGAGAAAAACATTTCCAAAGGTATAAATTGTACTGTAGACAGACTGGATAATAATGCAAAGAAACCCGCAAGTTGAGTTTCAGCAAAGTATTAACATGGATATATTGTACATGTGAAGGACATGGCCACTTGCTAGGCCTTCGAGAGGTACTTGGGCAAGTTGGACTTCATCCTTTGAAAGGCGAAATGGTTAAGAACAAATCTAGCCACTAACATTCTACAGATGCATCTGCCAGGAAGCAAATGAACAAAAATGATATTAACTCCAAAGCAAGATGAAACATTGAGGAACTGTATAACTGAGCTGAAATGACTTTAATCGACTGAGCAACACAAGGGAAATGATGATTGCCTGAATCGTTGCCCAAAGGGCAGTCGCGAGGGGAACCCATTTGGAGAATGGCACAACCCACTCTGATCCTTGAAACCCCTTCTTTGCTATACTGCTCCCCCAATCATAAGATCTTTCGGTCCATAAATAAACCTAAATAATAAACCTCTATTTCTTTGCATGATTCAAATAACATGCAGCTTACACATCATTCTTTGTGTAAAATAAAAAATACTCAATTAAATTTTCCCGTGAAGATAAATTTCCTTTGGTGAAATATACTGCAAAAAATGACAGTAAACCGTTGGTTGTATAAGCTATCCTAGGTAGAGATATGTGTGCAATTCTATACTATAAACCATTGGTAGTATAAGCTTTATGCTGTAAATATTGTATTACAAAGTACAGATAAATATGTCTAATTCAAGGGTGATTAAATGAAGCATTTCATTTTACTATGCTAAGATTTTCAAGACATGGACACATACCACGGTAACAAAAAAAATCGGGATAATCTATCCTAGGTAGAGACATGTGTGCAATTCTGGAGTATAAACCATTGGTAGTATAAGCTCCATGTTGTAACTATTATATTGCAATACAGGGAAATATGTCTCACTTAAGGATGATTAAATGATGAATTTAATTTGAAGATGCTAATATTTCCAAGAGATTGACGCAAGGATACCTTCTTGCACAGAGTAAAAAAATCACAACATAATAAAGAGCAAATAATCTATGCAACAACTTTGCATGAAATTCAGATAAGCGCAACTTGCGCAAAAGACATCGAGCAACAACAGAAATTCGAGGTAAAATCAACATTTCCAGTCAACTGTCACATATTTCCTAGATTAATCTTTATAAAACCACGGTGAAACAGTCAATAAAGGAAGGAAGAACGATTGCGGACTTGTAACCCCAGATAGCTGAAAATTACCTTATTCTGGATCATATGTATTTTCTTAAGGCAAGGACACACACCAAAGAAGAATCCCCAAGTGACAAGTGTAACAAGCAGCTTAACACATTAACTAATCTTCTACTATAGCCAAGATATAGACTGAACTGGTGTTCAAAGTTCTGCCGAGTTTACTGCCTTTAATTACTTCTTATCCTAAATCAACCTTAAGTCCTAGAAAGAAAAACGAATTTTGTATGCGGCAGAAAACAAACTGTTTTTTTATGCGGGGAGGCAGCAAACCTTTTTAGCTTGTTCATCACTATAACATCAAGTTGTTTATCTGGGACCTCTCACGGATGACCTGTGTGATTAATGAATTAGATCGAGCCATTATACGCATAAAACTCGGTTTATAGATACATCGTACATAACTTTAACAAATATTAGTACAGAGTTTACTATCATGCACACGAACGAATTGAGCTGTAGAACCAAGATGGTGACAAATGGAGAGGTGAGTCTAAAATGACAGACTGAAAATAACGGTCATAGTACATATTTTTGTCATTTGGGTCAGGGATCACCTACCTGAAGTCCTAAACCTTGTACTTCTGTACGGTAATAATAAAAACCATCTTCCCCACGATGATAGAATAAATCTCATCCCTATAAGAAAACAACAAATTAGATGAAACAAAGGAAATCCAAAGTACACATTCAGATAGATGAAAGAACTGTTCGTTATGTTAGCCTTTCATGAAGACATATTTTAACTTGCTGCAAGGCAACCAAACTGTTTACATAATGTGACGTACATGCATTTCAACAGTTGCGGGTTAAACTTAGAGACCCTAGAGCACCATCAAGGATCTCCCTGCCACCAATCAATATATCAATACAACATTACACAGATACACCACACTGAGCCGCATAGGGCTAGGTATTCTCTACATATAACCAAACATGAGTTTATTTGAGGTATGGCATCTGAATCCCCGCCCTTCCCTTATTGGGAAAATCAAATTTGTACCATTAACTAATGATCTATTGGCTAAATAAACACCAATTGAAATTGGAATTAGGACTGATGCACTCATCAAGCTGGATCCACTAATGGATCTAGTAAATGCCTACCGGTCAGCAACTAAGGATCACCTTCTACACAAATCAAAATATCCAGAAAGAAGCCCTTGGGTTTTAAAAAATGGGAAGTACCTTGCATAACAAATCTTACTGTGGAATCAAAATACCATATTTAAAAAAAAAAACCGGATATGTGACTTTATCCTAGCTTTATCACTCTCTTGCTAAGATGGCAAAGTCAGGAATGGACGTGAAGATTCGAACAAGCAGATACCTCCACAATCTTCCCAAGCAATAAAAATATTTCATAAATTATAATTGTCTAAAAGTTAAGAACCTATTGATTATAGAGAATCATGTTCACACAATTGCTCATAATTTTTCCTGTATGCCATTTACAAGGATGCACCTAAAAGCATACCGGAGAAAGAATCATTTAGTAGCAAATTTGGAACGTTCATGCATCCGTCCCTACTACTACAATCTGTGAGATCCAAAAGTAGAAGGCAAAATTATTTACCTTAGAACCGGGACCAGGCCAGGAAACCATACTCCTAGTAAACCAAGTAATTAACCAATGGGATTGCGCCCCTCGCTGCATCCATCCATCCTTGCATTGAAAAGCAGTATTCCATCAAGAATCCGGGCGTTATTCTCCTTGGACTGACGCTGCTCCACCAGGCCATCCTATACGGGAGCCTCAGCGCCGTCGAGCTGCTTCTGGAGGGGCGGAAAACAGAGCCCAGCTCCTAGGTCTCCATATGAGGGTGTCTTCTCAGCGATAGAGGTGGCGTGGATATGGGTCAGCCGGTCGGTGAACTCGCAGCATCCGGGGAACACACGGCCAGATCCGGAACCTGCGTGGCGGCGGGGATCCTGGGTTCGGCACGGACATGCTCCGGTAGTGTGAAGAATTGTGGGAGTATCTGGCGGCGCGAATCAGCGAGCATGCGTGGCGCTCTGGGCTGGGCTTCTGCGGCAGCGCGCTAGGGCTGGTATTTGCGGCGGCGCGATGCGGTGGTCGCGGGGGAATGGAGCCGCGCTGGCGGTCGGGGTTGGATGGGGAACTCAGCGAGGGATGTGGGTTTTTTTTTCACCGCGGTGTCTTTTCGGTGGGACGGGAAGAGGGAGGGGAGTCTGACGAAGGACGACGGACCATGGTCGACGATTGACGACGGAACACGCCCGTATTTTTTTAGTAGTAGAGATTTTGCAATCACAAAGATCAAATAATCACACATAATTCATGAAACAAATGATGTATTATAATTTAAGTGGACACAAAGTGCAACATACATCACATAGTTCAAGAACGATACACAAAATGACGTAGTTCAACAATGACACACGACATATGGTTCAAATGGACAAAGTGGAACACATATCACAAATGCATATCACACTTCCGCATTTTCCAAGTCAACACCTTCTTCTTCTTCCTCGTCATCTTGGGTTGAAGGAGGAATAGTAGCATTCATGGAAGACACGAAGCCTCCCGGTGGTGCTCCCATACTCCCATACACACCACTCACCGAGCCTCCCATGGTCCCTCCAAAGACTCCTCCATAGCTTGGTCCTCCCATGCCGGCCATGTTTGACCTCTAGGACCGTCTAGATGTAGATCTAATGCCGGGTATTACTATGTCTGTAAACGAATACTGGTACTGTGGGTTTACCTTGTCCCTGCGAGGAGGACGAACCCGTCGAAGTCGTCATGGTGGCGATGGCGACGATGACGGCGTGAGGTTGAGGGAGAGAGGTGGCGGCGGAGCTTCCCGTCGGCACTGCACTAACCCTAATCGGTGGGTCGTCTGGTGGGGCGAGTGGCAGCTCAGAGCAACCTTGTGATCTGTGCCACTGGCCCCCACCACTCTTTATAGTGTAGGCGACAGGGGCCCACCAACCAGGACGGTTGGGCCCCGGCGCGGACGAGGTCAAGGTCGGTGAGCCGTTGGGCTGCGGTGGAGATCAATCCTAACATTCTCCCCTTGATCTCAACTTTTCTTTTAACTTTATACTTTCACTTTATTCGTTTCATTTTGGATCAGTCCATAGGGCATGTTTCATCGTCACAGCTCTATTGCCGATAGAATCAGACAGCCACAATACACTTCTCTGTTTTGAAACAAATTCTTTTACTTTTGGGCCTCTTATGATCCAGGATAGGTAAGACTTTCCCTTAAACCCATGCCGGCTACGTGCTCCTTGAACACGTTGGGTGATAAGCCTTTCGTTAGCGGATCCGCAAGCATATCTTTTATTCTTATATGCTCGAGACTTATTGTTTGATCCTGGACCTTGTGTTTCACAACATAATACTTAACCTCAATTGGTTTAGTAGTTGTACTCGACTTGTTGTTGTGAGCATAAAATACTGCAGGCTCATTGTCGCAGTACATCTTTAGTGGTTTGTCAATACAATCTACCACTTTCTAGTCGGGTATAAATTTCTTTAACCATAATGCCTGCCCCGTGGCTTCATAACATGCTATAAATTCTGCATACATCGTGGATGATGCAACTATTGTCTGTTTGGAGCTTCTCCACGAAATAGCTCCCCCTGCGAGGGTGAATACATATCCAGATGTGGATTTTCTATCATCTTTATCCCCGCAAAATCTGCATCTGAATACCCTCTTATTTCTAGGGAATCAGATCTTCGTATGTTAGCATGTAACTCTTTGTGCCTTTCACATAACGCAATGCCTTCTTTACCATTTTCTAGTGTTCAAAACCTGGATTTTCTTGATATCTACCGAGTACTCCGGTGATAGAAGCTGTTGCGAGTGCACACTTGTGCATACTGTAGGCTTCCAATAGCCGAAGCATATGGAATCGTTTCATTTGATCGAGCTCGTATTGATTTTGGGGACTTTGATGTTTCCCAAAACTGTCGCCCTTGACTATAGGGGCAGGTGTGGCACTGCACTTATGCATATTATACTTACTTAGAATCTTTTCTAAATAAGCCTTTTACGATAGTCCTAATACTCCATTATTTCTATCTCGGTGAATTTCTATGCCCAAAACATATGACGCTTCACCAAGATCTTTCATATCAAAATTTGAGGACAAGAACTTCTTTGTCTCTTGCAGTAGACTAACATCACTGCTGGCAAGCAGAATATCATCCACATACAAGATTAGGAAAATATATTTCCCACTTTTAAACTTTGCATAAACGCAATTGTCCTCAATATTTTCTTTAAATCCAAATCTCTTAATTGTTTCATTAAACTTTAGACACCACTGTCTGGAGGCTTGCTTTAATCCATAAATGGATTTCTTTAGGCGGCATCCCATTTCTTCCTTGCCTTCCATGATAAAACCCTTGGGTTGTTTCATGTAGACATTTTCTTCTAAATCCCCGTTTAGAAATTTCGTCTTTACATCCATTTGATGCAACTCTAAATCAAAATGTGCAACTAGTGCCATGATGATTCTGAAGGAATCCTTACATGAGACTGGAGAAAATGTCTCATTGTAATCTATCTCTTCTTTTTGTGTAAATCTTTTTGCCTCTAGAGGTGGTTGTTGTTGCTCCCTTTCATGCTCAACAAATGGTTCATTCGGCTCCTGACGGACAGGTTCCGAATTTTCACTCATCGTTGTCATGGGTGGAGTTACAACAGCGCTTGCACCACAATCGCAGGGATTGTCAAGATGCACATGGTAGCGCAAAAAATGGCTCCCGAGTCATCGAATTAGGTGCATGCACCCTCTTCTCCTCAAGATCAATTTTCCGAGCTACCATGCTCCTCATCATTTCGTCCTCTAAGAAGACAGCATGTCTCGTTTCCACAAACTTTGTATATTTCTCTGGACAGTAGAAACGATAACCTTTTGACTTTTGGATAGCCAATAAAATGGCAGCTGACTGTTTTGGTATCCAACTTTGCGATATTTGGATTGAAGACTTTGGCCTCAGAGCTCCCCACACTTTCAGTGGTTTAGAGAAGGCACTCTCCCCCCATAGCTCATACGTTTTGGGCACCGATTTGCTTGGTACTGTTTAGAATGTGAATAGCGGTTTTTATCGCCTCAATCCACAATCCCAATGGTAGGGTGGAATAGCTCATCATACCGCGCACCATATCCATAAGGGTACGGTTGCGCCTTTCACTACCCCATTCTGCTGAGGTTCCCTGCACGAGCACGGCGACTATTCCCTCAGAAACCTTGCAAAAGGTTCAGGGACTTGGCCATATGGAGTATGTCGACCGTAGTACTCCCCTCCACGATCAGACCTGACTATCTTTATTCTTTTATCATGCTGATTTTCAGCTTTGAATATTTTGAATTTATCCAATGCTTCTGTTCTTTCTTTTATTGGATAAATATAACCATATCGGGAGTAATCATTCGTGAATGTTATGAACGAATCATAGCCATCCACACTTTTCACAGGAAATGATCCACATATCTCGATGTGAATTATTTCTAGTGTTGATGTGCATCGATTTGCACCCTTTTTAATTTGCTTCACAAATTTTTCTTTAATGCAATCGATACGCTGTTCTATGTCTGAGAATTCTAATGCAGGAAGAATACCATTTTTAACAAGTCTTTTCTTTAATGCAATCGATACGCTGTTCTATGTCTGAGAATTCTAATGGAGGAAGAATACCATTTTTAACAAGTCTTTCTATTCTCCCCCTCGAAATATGGCCTAAGCCACAATGCCATATTTCGACGATTCATCAGTTCTTTTCTTTTCTTTTGTTCTTTGTCCAACGCGGACAACACTTTTTCACTCACATTACACATAGACAACACCCACATAAGCATTATTACACCATATGGCACACTTGCCATGTCCTTCCTGTCCATGTGTACTTTTCTGTCACCAGTTGCTACAACAGCTGGGTCGCACATATCTTTGAAGAACCAGTGAACTGGCTCTTTATTCTTTCAAGATACTTCCCTACGGAAGCACACTCTGCAATTGAGCCCACAATAGCGATCTCAATTGTATTCTTTATAAATGGCACTTAGCCACCTTTTATTCTGCCATGCAGCATCATTATCCTTGTCATTTCTGACTGGATCTTTTGGTCGACCGGCTTGGGAACCCAGTCCACCTCAGCACAAATCGACCTTCTTTCTCCATTCAGTGTAGTTGTCACCTCTGAGGGTTGGAACATCCTTGATGCAGCTCATCAAGTAGTACCCTCCTTTAAACCACAATGAAATGAGATCATAACAACAATTGCATGCAATAATCCAACGTTGGTCAAAATTAGAACATACAACTATTTGTGCAATTAAATCTATATCACCGTTGGGCAAAAAATAGAGATAAATGCACACCTTATTGCAACAAAGCATGATCATGTCATTAATAACGTTGGTCAAAAAATAACACAACCATAATTGTCACAATAATCACTTTAATCATCTCTTTACAAATTTTATTATCACTTTAACTATTTGCATCTTTAACTATTTGCAGCGGAAACTTTGAATTCATTAAGCTTTAAAACTTTTAGAAGCATCTCAGTTACTTTTTAATTTCCTAAAACAAATATCTCGTTGGTTCAATTTGCTCAGGAAAAAACTTGACAAAAATGCTTCTTTTACTATTGCAGCGGAAACTTTAACTTTAAACTATTAACTTTTCACTTTTCAGAGGCATTACTGTTACTTTTTATTTCCTAAAACAAATATCTCGTTGGTTCAATTTGTTAGGAAAAAACTAGACAAAAATCGGCTAAAAAATAGCCCAAAATGTCTAAAATATGCCTCTGTAATTATTAAAACAGAAAAAACTGTCGTTATTGTCGCGGCCCACGCGGCCGACGCCGAGCGGCGAAAGAACGCCGCGCCGACGCTGCCTCATGCGCGCCTCTCACGCTCGCGCCCACGCGGCCCGCTACGCGCCCGCACGCTGCCCACGCGGCCCCACGCGTCGCCCACGCGGCGCGCCGCGGGATGCACGCGCCTGCCATGCGGCCTGCTACGCGGCCCGAACACGGCCCGCCCGCGGCCTGTCCAGCGGAGCACACGCGGCATCTTTTCTGGCCGTTGGATCCAAGCCGACGGCTCCCCTTTACTTTCGCGCGGTATAAAACGGCCGAACCGGCCGGAAAACCCTAACCCTAGATCATTTCTCCCCTTAGCCCGTGTCTCTCTTCTCTGTCGGGTCCGGCGGCGGCGGAGAGCCGTTGGCTCGGGCGGCCCCGCTCCTTTGCAGCGTCCGGCGACGGCCGGCGGCGGCAGCAGCCCGCGTCTGCCCCGCCCCGCACGCTCTGCCGGTGAAGGCAGCACGCAGCCGCGCCCCCTTCGCCCCGTCTCTGTTGCTCTTGCACGAGGGCGGCGGTGGAGGAAAAACCGAGCGCCGCTGCCGGTGCGCCGCCGGCGACGGCGAGTCTACCACGGTGGCTGCTCGGCTGTGCTTCCCCCACCTTCTTTCTTTCTTTTTTTTCGCTCATCCACCACCCAAAAAAACCGATGGCCTCCAGGGGAGAAGTAGCACCAGCCGGCACCCCTCTGGCCCTTTTGCCGTCACGTGCGTGCACCCGAGGGTGGACGCACCGGCGTCAAACGGCTCAGCAGTGGTGCCCTTGTTGCCTGCCAAAACCCATCGGCGAGCAGTGGTTAAGCAACACGAAGAGCCGGGAGGCTTCCAAGACTGCAGGGCCCTGGTCCTCGACGTCGTCCCGCAAATGTTCCGCACACGTCCCGCGGTTGCAAAGTGCCACCTGACCTATACCCGGTTAGGAAGGTGTTGGATTGCTTCGATTAGTTTCCTTGCGCACACGTAAACATTAAATACGAGCCCGATCGGCTCTCAGGTTGCCCTGTGTGGATCGGCTCGATCGCCCCATGGTTCACGTCGGGTTAACGATGACATGGGGCTCCTACTTGATCATCATAAAGTTAAACCAATCTACGACAGTTTAGGGTTTTCACCGCATGATCGGAACATCCTACGCGTAGTTGAGCCTAATAGACACGAAAGATAATGGAAGACTAACCCTAAAAGAGGCCTAAAACCAACGTTAATTCCCGTAACATCCCTCTTAGGACTAACAAACCATACCTTACACACCGGATCGCTCAACCCGTTTGCAAGGCCTAACCATACAGATATTAAACCAATCCTTGAAGAATCAAGGAGCAACTATAACAGATCGGATCTACTAAATAACAAACAAGCAAGGTGCTGCCCTCACACCTAGATAGGTATAAGGGCAGCTAGATATCGAGGGGCCGCATAGCTAAGCAAGCATGTATAAGAAAAACATCCATGCAAGCCCCAAAACACCTATGATAAATAGTGCTACCGCCATCAAAACGCTTCAGGACGAGCAACACAAGGTAACGACTAAACAGACGCCTAGATCGCAAGATGCGATCTAGGCAGCATGATGCTTACCCGGAAGAAACCCTAGAAAGAAGGGGTGGCGATGCGCCTGATTTGTGTTTGTTGTGAACGTGATTGTCCTCCTTTTTCGATAACCCTAGATACATATTTATAGTCCAAGGGACTTTCTAATTCGGGCGTGCACCTAACCATGCACGGTTAAACTCTATCTTTTAACTCTAAACTAAGATGCAATCTACTATATTTTACAGATACAAGGGCAATCTAGCCCAAACTCTTCGCACAAGGCCGCTTCAGAGATACTCCACGCGTATATCCTTCAAGCCCATCTCAATTACGGCCCATCTCCTGATTTGGCCAAAATCCGGTGATAACACATGCCCCCCTGGTTTTGGTAATGATAATTTCAAAACCACTGCTTTTCCTTCGAAGGGTCATGTCGTGGCGAGCAGAACCGTCGCAGGATTCTTCATCATGACGCCTTGCCTTCTCAACTTCTCTCGCACGATTTGACGCTTTGGCACCACATCCTCGAAACTGCTTGAGCATTAAATCTCCACTATATCTCCTTTTATTTAACCGCATCCTCAGTTCCCTTCGCACTAGCACTCCAAAAGCCCTCCTCTGCCACCATGTCTCTTCTTCTTCTTCCTCCTCCGCTTCATCGGGTCTTTCCGTCCGCCCCTCCTCCGCGAGCCGACGCCGGAGTGGGTCCCAATGGCGGACCACATTCGCCGCGCCCTAGAAGACGGGGACGAGGCCGAACGACTCTCCGTCTGGTCCGAGGACGACAAGTCCTCGACCGACGGGAGAGTGACCTCCGCTCGCCGACGGGGAACGGAGGAGGAGAGCGACGACGATCGCTTCCCCTGGGACGACTTCACCTCCTTCGAGGAGGAGGAGGAGGAAGAGGATGAGGAGGACGACACCTCCTCCGACGAGCCGCCGCCAAGCGCTTCGCCCCTGGCCGGAAACCTCAGCCGACTTCGACAGCGACGATGATGCCGACGAGGAGGATGAGGACAACGAGGGCCCTGCCGGCGGCCGCGGCAGCAGGCTACGGCCCGCCAGAGTAGTGCCGACAGCGGCGACGACGGCGACGATGAGGCAGCGACGGCCCATAGCTAGGACCCTTAGCATAGGATCAGCAGTAGTAGATGGGGCAATGTATCCCCTGGTTCTTCCTTTTGAGAGCAATCAGCTCTTTTATGTAAGAAATCTCATTATCAATGAAGAACCTCCTTTAACTTGATTTTGCCGATTTCCTTTATGCTAATTTAGCCGATTTCCCCTCATACTGACTTTGCCGATTGTCAACTTGGTCAATGCTCAATGAGCCGATGGCAACGCATTAGTCCTTCACGATAAATTGCAATACAGGTCAATTCAGTTATCTCCTCAAACAGTAACCTGCAACCCTTGCTCAAATTCAGATCCCAAATTTCCAATCGAACATGTCCAACCCGCAGCCGCGCGAATTCCAGATTTTGGACTCCAAAACACCTGAGCGTAATGTTCGATTTAACGGCAAAACTCCTGAATTAATGCCTTCAGGAGAGCTCTAGGACCATTGCTGAAACCACTTGATGCTGAAACTGATACTTCTGCAGAACAGGTACCACTTGCCCACAAATTACCTTGTGATAGTTCACAGTGATGTTTATAACTCTGCTCTGTTTCTTTGCAGCAACAAAATGGCCCAGATCCTATCAATGATGATGGCTCCCTCTTCAACTTCCCCCCACCAGCTCCGGTTTCTCTTCCGCAAGAACTCACCACCTTTCAAAAAGGTTGTGATGCAGAGCAGCCGATTCCAACAAAATCGGCTCTAAGAGCAAAGAATCTTCAGTGCCAGCTGCCCCCGAGCCTCAGTCAGGGCGAGAACAGCAGTGAGAAAGGTGGCTGCCAAGAAATCTTTGAAGGGCAACATCCTTCTAGCATATTAGTTCATTAATCCTGCTCTTGTAGTCCTCTACCGAAGATAATATCAGCGAGGAGACGCAATCCAGCCGACGAGGCTCAAGCTTGGGCACCTCTGAGGACACCACCACGTAAAAACAGCCAGATGTGCCACCATCGGCTTCCAAGAAAAGGTCAGCCCTGAACCTGCTGCCCCTCCAGCTCCCATCAAAACAGGGCACCATCTTTGCTGGACTCATTGTACCTTGCTGCTCAGATCGGCTCACCATCTTTTTTGCAGACTGATGAACTTCCAGTGGGGATGTTGATGAAGTTCTCGCCCTCCACAACTCTGGACGTAACCACCTCTAAAGGTGACATCGATCAAGTCGCCACCTTGGCCAAACCCCAGGCAAAGACGCCACAGCCGATTGCTTCGTCATCGGCTGTTCCCATGGTCCTATGAGAGGTATGCTCCCTTTGTTGGGCTCGCCCTTACCCTGATCTGCATGCTTATGCTGCTCTTGTTGTTTGTCGGGTTGTGATCTCTCAGGCTTGCTGTCGTTCGACCCCGAATCTATCGAGCCGGCCCTTCCACAACATGTGATGAACCAAGTCCCAGCGTCATCGCTGCCCAACTCCAACGCCTCAAAGCTCTGCTTTCTTCACTCATTGAGACATTAGTCGAAAATTTCTGAGGCGGTGAAGAACATCTTCGAAGAAATCCAGCCCTACGTCCCAATGACGCGGCTTGAAGCTCGCGTCGTGACGTTGCTCCAGTCAAGGGTGCATTGGCTCATCGAGACCCGCTCAAGTGGTTGAAGCTCAGAATTCTAGAGTCGATGGCCATGCATCGGCTTTTTATCCTTAAGTCGATGTCTGCGCATCGGTTGTGCTTAAAAATTTTGTATTTTCGATTTTTTATTGGCCGATCGATTCATGAATCGCTTCCCTGGGTACATACTTCGTGGCCTCGTATCTTCTGTGTATGCCCCGAGCCGAATCCTTCAAGTGATTGAAGATATCGGCTGTCCAGCCAACTACAAGCCTGCCACACCACTCACCATGCTAAATAGCACAGCGACTAGCACGTGTGGTGAGAATGATTTTGGCCGATTGCTCGAATCGGCCTCCCTTGCAGTTGTGACTCTTCTAGATCATCAGATGATGTAAACCCATACCCCAGCCTTCCCATCGCCGCTAAATCAATGTCGAACACAGAAGGCATGTTGAAGATACTTTGGCCGATTGCTAGAATCGGCCTCCTTTTTCATTGCAATGCTTACTGAGGGTTCACAACTTCTTGGTTCTCCGCTATAGCTGCGTGACATGCTTGAGGTGAGATCCTTGCTTTTTATCTTTTGGGGCCGATCGCAGGGTTCGGCCTCGCCACGTACGTCCATAGACTTGGGTCTTGCTACTCTGTCAGGCCAGTGGATAAGACCAGCCTCACCCCGTTTTTTGAAGCGATGCGCCTCACACCGGCCCGTATTGATTCCGAGAGCGGCTCTTGGTCGTTTGCTTCCCAGATGTTCATGGCGGCCAAAGAGATTTCGATCGAATCATCTGCATGAACAACCTCCACTTCATCTCCATCCCATTGTATGATGCACTGATGCATTAATTGTGGATGGAATGCAACAATTAGCTTGGATCCAATCCCTTCCTAGCAGGACAGCGTAAGTGCTTTTGCTGTCGACGATGAAGAACGACGTAGGGATGGTTTTTCGGCCGACAGTTAAGTCTACGTTCAGACACCTTGGCTTCTGACGCTTGGCCGTTGAAATCGCTTAATGTGACGTTGGTCTTGATCAGATCGTCATTGGATCGTCCCAAACGTCGTAACATGGAGTACGACATTATATTGACTGCCTCACGTGTCAACCAGCATCTTGTCGATGGGCTGCCCATTGATATAACCTTTCAAGTATAGGGCTTTCAGATGCCCGTAGCTCCTCTCCCGTGACTTCTCAAAGATAACTGGTCGTGGACCGCAATCAAATTGTGCCACCGATACTTCCTCGTTTTGGAGCACAAACTCGACGGGAGTATAAACACCATGTTTGTATCAGCCGATGCCTCTACATCGGCTTTTGTCTGCTTGGGTCGCCACACTTCCTTTGGTGGGCGAGTCTCCATCTCCAATGTTTGCTGAATTTTCACGGCCAGATCGGGCCGTGCTTTCCTCAACGTGTATAGGTACTGAGCTTCGGCTTCCTCTAAGTAGTCGCGACTCTTCGCTTTTGGGAGTGGCCGAGTCCATCAGACACCACCTTGGTCGGTGATATCTATCTTCTTCCTATGACTCCTCGAAGTCTTCATCTTGAGATGACTCAGCTCGTTTTTTCTGAGGTGGGAGAGGTCCTAGACGTTTGAACACTGAAACTTCATTTGTTCCCTTCCTCTTATGTCTACATTCTGGCAGTTCTCGATTGTAGGCAATCGGCTCATTCCCGAGTCCCCAATGTTTGAAGAAAGGACAGTTCCAATGCCTATCCATGTCCTCTTGCTCTCTTGACCTCCCTCTAGCGTGACGCTCATACCCTTCATTGTTTCTATCATATCGACGGTATTTCCTGTCATCTGCATCAAACCGACGATCTCTCTTATCATCTACGTCGTAGCGCCGACGTCGGTCATACTGCTGCTCATATTTGTTAAGGAGGTGAGCGGAAAGTGGTCGTTGATACCGCACGCTTCTCACCTCTTCCTCGCCAAATACCGTCTGTCATCATATTCGGTCGCGTGGATCGGCCTCCTCTTCATCTTTGCCACGGAGTGACTCTCTGCTTTATCCTTGCTATGGCGATCCAAGTCCTGCCATGTTGATATCAAAAGAGAAACTGGCTCGCGTCTTATGCAGTGACTGAGATCCACCATGTTGACGTCAGGAAACGGATTCGTATCCACTCTCATGGTAAACTGACCGAAGAGTAATCGCCCTGTTCTATCGCGCTATTTGAATGTCCGCGCAAGACTTTGCCACAGTGGCATGAGTGAACGTGTGATGCCATTTGCAGATGGCCTGCCGTTCATCTCTTGTAACGTGGGGATTTTGTGGCCTTCGGGTAACTTCAGCTGTTTTTCCTTCAAGCAAATCAAAAATCTGCTCCGTTTGGCTTAAATCAAAGTCAAACCCTTTTGCAGGCCCTGGTTGTTTCACCCACTTGCAGGACACAGGTTTTGCCCCCCGAGTCCATTCAGCCACGGCGACCTCCTGATCTTCTGCAGAATCTTCATCTTCTTCCATCTCGATCAGGGCGACGCGCTTGAACTTGTCCTGGTACACTGGGTGGCGCTGTTCATACGATGTCAATTTCTGAACCATGTGCGCTGAATTGTAGTCCGCTTGAAGGTCACATCCTTGAGCTGGCGCCGATGCCTGCGATCACCAGCTCGATCGCTTCTTCGATAAACGAACCGAATAACATCGGTTCCCGACGGTCCCGGCGCTGATGTATTCAGACACTGCCTCTCTCGCCTTGCCGAACTCGGGTCGATCGGCAATGCCAGCTTCAGTAGTTTCCGAATGATACCGTACGTGAAACCGCTCTTCCACTGCTTCCACGTTCGAACCGAATCGGTGGCAACGAGGTGTACCACCCAAAGGCCGGACCCGTGAGAGATTGTGAAAAGAACCTCACACGTAGTTCGTCTGAAGCTGAGACCATGCCAATCGTGCCAAACATCGGCTCACGTGTTCAATTGAGCTGGTTCCCGATCCACTGAATTTTTTGAAGTCAAGGAGCCGATACTTAGGCGGTAGTGGGATTAGGTCATACTCGTTGGGATACGGCTTGGAATAGCCGATCATTCTCTTCTTCGGCAGGATGCCGAACTAATCTCTCAAGATTGCAGTGATCTGATCCACCGTAGGAGCTGCAGAGGTTGAGCGTTCATGACTTGTTCCGTGGCATATTTAGCTAGCCACGCCCGCTTCTCAAGATCTCGCTCTAGAACTGCCTCCTCCGCCCCCAAAGAACTACTCCTGCTCCGGTGACCCTCCCGCTCGTAATCTGATTCGCCCAGCTTACAGGCCGGCACGTACGTGCACACGTATCCATGTGGAATCTCCTTGGGCGGCTCATACAGAATTGGTAATCGCCAGATCACCTCCAACCTTGTAGACGACGTACGCCGAACCTTGTTGCCGTGGAGCTGCCATCGTGCACGGCGTGGTGGCCTGGTGTAGAACGGTATCTCTCCTCGATGAGTTCCTAGAGCAGGTCCTGACGGAGAATACCGATGCTTCATGATTTCTTCACATTAAGCGCAACACGCTCCAGAGTGTTCACCAGGCTCTCATAATGCCGATGAAGAGAATGAGCAACGGCATAGTTAATTTCCTGTCGCAGGGCTCTGGTACGTTCCGAAGGGAGAGATAGATCTAGTCCCTCTAACGTGCCTTCGGGTTGGAACCCTTTGAACCTAATCCCGTGCGAACGGGTCTTCTCGAAAGAGCCGATGAGATCGGCTTCAAGGTGGCCTTGAGATCATCATATTTCTTCTTGTGCTCAGCAGGCAGATCTTCGTACTTGATCGGTTCTTCCGCCATCTCGGATGTTGACGTGGTTGTTGCAAGATCGTCCCACCGGGTGTGCCGAATGTGTTGCGCTAAAACCCACCGGCGAGGTGGTTAAGCAACACGAAGAGCCGGAGGCTTCCAAGACTACAGGGGCCCGGTCCTCGACATCGTCCCGCAATGTTCCGGCACACGTCCCGGCGGTTGCACGTGCCACCTGACCTATACCTGGTCAGAAGGTGTTGGATTGCTTCGATTAGTTTCCTGCATGGCGACACGTAAACATTAAATACGAGCTCCGATCGGCTCTGTGTTGCTCAGGATGATCGCCCCATGGTTCACGTGGTTAACGATGACATGGGGCTCCTGCTTGATCATCATAAAGTTAAACCAATCTACGACAGTTTAGGGTTTTCACCGCATGATCGGAACATCCTACGCGTAGTTGAGCCTAATAGACACGAAAGATAATGGAAGACTAACCCTAAAAGAGGCCTAAAAACCAACGTTAAGTTAATTCCCGGAACATCCCTCTTAGGACTAACAAACCATACCTTACGTACTACCGGATCGTTCAACCCGTTTGCAAGGCCTAACCATACAGATATTAAACCAATCCTTGAAGAATCAAGGAGCAACTATAACAGATCGGATCTACTAAATAACGAACAAGCAAGGTGCTGCCCTCACACCTAGATAGGTATAAGGGCAGCTAGATATCGAGGGGCAGCATAGCTAAGCAAGAATGTATAAGAAAAGCATCCATGCAAGCCCCAAAACACCTATGATAAATAGTGCTACTCGCCATCAACAACGCTTCAGACGAGCAACACAAGGTAACGATCGATACTGCCCAGATCGCAAGATGCGATCTAGGCAGCATGATGCTTACCCGGAAGAAACCCTAGAAAGAAGGGGTGGCGATGCACCTGATTTGTGTTTGTTGTGAACGTGATTGTCCTCCTTTTTCGATAACCCTAGATACATATTTATAGTCCAAGGGACTTTCTAATTCGGGCGTGCACCTGCACGGGTTAAACTCTATCTTTTAACTCTAAACTAAGATGCAATCTACTATATTTACGATACAAGGGCAATCTAGCCCAAACTCTTCGCACAAGGCCGCTTCAGAGATACTCCACGCGTATATCCTTCAAGCCCATCTCAATTACGGCCCATCTCCTGATTTGGCCAAAATCTGGTGATAACAGCCCTACACTTTGCCGGCGCCATTAGAGTAGCAGCAGCCGGTAACTGTCGGCGGTGGCGGCGCGGTGGCCCCACTGCCCCTGTGCTTTTTCTCCGGCGAGCCCAAGGCCCCGGCCGGTAGGAAACTTTCTTTTCCCTTTTCTTTGGGTAGGGTTTGGTCACAGGGATGAACTAGGGTTTCATTTCTGTTTCTCTTTTACCCGGAAAAGCACAAGATCAACACACTAGCAGGCTCTGTACCAATGTTTGACCTCTAGGACCGTCTAGATGTAGATCTAATGCCGGGTATTACTATGTCTGTAAACGAATACTGGTACTGTGGGTTTACCTTGTCCCTGCGAGGAGGACGAACCCGTCGAAGTCGTCATGGTGGCGATGGCGACGATGACGGCGTGAGGTTGAGGGAGAGAGGTGGCGGCGGAGCTTCCCGTCGGCACTGCACTAACCCTAATCGGTGGGTCGTCTGGTGGGGCGAGTGGCAGCTCAGAGCAACCTTGTGATCTGTGCCACTGGCCCCCACCACTCTTTATAGTGCAGGCGACAGGGGCCCACCAACCAGCGAACGGTTGGGAGCCCCCGATCAGGGCGCGGACGAGGTCAAGGGGTCGTGCCAGAGCCGTTGGGCTCTGGTGCGGTGGAGATCAATCCTAACAGGCCATGCCTCCATAGCCTCCCATGCCAGCCATGCCTCCCATGGTGGGCATGGTCATGCTTCCCATGCCGGCCATGCCTCCCATGCCTCCTCCAAACGTCGGCATGCCTCCTCCAAACATGCCGGTAGTGGAAGTGTTCATGTTGGCTACCAACAATCTCTTTTTGGCCAACACTTCATCGCGAAGAAGTTGATGTACTCCTTTTGCCTCTCATCCATATGGGAAGTATCCATCAAGAAAAGCTTCCTCTCCTCCTCCGCTAGGCGTGCATGCTCCTCGGAGGCTTGCCTCTTCTCCTCCAAAGCCAACTTCTTCTCCTCGTTGGCGGCAATCCTCTCCTCCAAAGCGGCTCTCCTAGCTTCAATAGCATCCATAGCCTCTTTCTCCAAGTTTCGTTGCATCTTTCTATCTTCATTTGCTTGCAACCTTGCATTTGCAATCCTTTCCATAGCCATGGCAATGTCATCATCTCCGGCCTTCTTTCCTTCATTTCCTTGGCGGTCTTCCTACCATGCACATTCCTCCGCCCATTGTTGACGGAGTGGGGAGTGGAGCTTCTCTTCTTCCCTTCATCACTTGAATCATCATCATCGATGATTGTTGCATCACCGGTAGCATGGGCCGCCATAGTTGCCGCATCCAACTTGCCGCGCGTCTTCCACTTCTCTTCATTCCCTAGCACGTCATAGCAATGATGCAAGGTGAATGGCTTGCTAAGAATCTTGTTGCCTTTCTTGTTCTTCTTTCCCACATCCCTAAACAATCCTTGAGCCATGGAGTTCTACACATATGCGGAAAAGAAAATAGATGAGCTATATGAAGTAGAACCGTATTCTTCTCATATGAGCCATATGGTGAACATAGTAGAATGACTTACCCTATCATTCTCATTAGTGCCACTTGGATTGAGAACATCGATGTTGGCTTGCACGCCCGCCCATTTTTGGCAATCGGTGTTGATGCCGGACCAACGGGACCGAAGTGAGCGCATGGTTCGCTCGTTCCCACTTGCGGTGTGTGTGTTGAAGTAGTTCGTCATCCTCATCCAATATGTTTCTCTTGTTTGATCGGTACCGGTTGTTGGATCCATTCCAATTGTCAACCACGTCTTGCAAAGCAACTTGTCCTCCGCTATGGTGTAGTTGGCGGACCGACCGGGAGGGCGAGGTTCAATCAACCATTCTCCTTCCTCATCTACATCCTCATATTCCTCCTCTCCATCGGCGGCTTCATGATGCATGAACGAGGATCCAACATTCATTGTCTCCATGAATGCCGCATCATCGACTCTACATTGCAATGAAATTCATCACTTCCCGGCTAGGTATGCATCTAAACTACAATTTGGACGAAAAGTAGTGTTTTTTACCTCGGGCATTTCATCATGCACCGTATGTGCGCCCGGCGGAGGAGGAGGAGGAGGCGCCTGGTTCGTCGGAGGAGGAGGAGGAGGAGGAGGCGCCTGGTTCGTCGGAGGAGGAGGAGGCTGCGACCGGTGGGGGACGGGCGCCTTTGCTTTCTTCGGCGGCGCGACGGAGGCGGGACCGATGTGCGGCCGTTTGTTCGACGGCGCTTTCCTCCTCGGCGCGGGCCACGCGTGCGGCGCCCTGCGCGCCATCCGCGCGCGGCAGCGCCGGCGCAGCCCCGCGGCGGGATGAAGAGCGCGCGCGCAGCAGCCGTTGCGTTGCCGCCGTCGGCGCCGCTGCTAGGGTTTGGCGGTGGTGCGGCGGAAGTGGCGGTGGCGGAGGGTGGGACGGAGTAGGGAGGGGTGTGATGTCTACGTTCCCCCTCCTTTCCTATAGACAGTGTTGGGCCTCCAAGTGCAGAGGTTTGTAGAACAGCAGCAAGTTTCCCTTAAGTGGATCACCCAAGGTTTATCGAACTCAGGGAGGAAGAGGTCAAAGATATCCCTCTCAAGCAACCCCGTAATCACAAAGCAAGAAGTCTCTTGTGTCCCCAACACACCAAATACACTTGTCAGGTATAGGTGCACTAGTTCGGCGAAGAGATAGTGAAATACAAGTAATATGGATGTATATGAGTGGTAATAGCAATCTGAATAAAATATGGCAGCGAGTAAACATGCAACAAAACAGTAAACAAACGGAGATTCGATGTTTGCAAGCAAGGGATCCTGCTTTCACTAGTGGACACTCTCAACAATGATCACATAATAGGACTACTCTACACTCTTTTGTTGGATGATGAACGCATTGCGTAGGATTACACGAACCCTCAATGCCGGAGTTAACAAGCTCCACAATGCAATGTTCATATTTAAATAACCTTAGAGTGCAAGATAGATCAACATAATTACACCAAGAACTAACATAGCATGCACACTATCACCATCATGCATATGTAGGAGGAATAATACACATCAATACCATCATAGCAATAATTAACTTCATAATCTACAAGAGATCATAATCATAGCCTACGCCAAGTACTCACACGGTGCACACACTATCACCATTACACACGTGGAGGAGGAATAGAGTACTTTAATAACATCACTAGAGTAGCACATAGACGATATTCAACTAGATCACATAAAGAGAGAGATGAACCACATAGCTACAGCGGAGCCCTCAGCCCCGGGGTGAATTACTCCTCCTCATCATGGAGGCAGCGATGGCGGTGAAGATGGCGTGGAGACGGCGTGGAGACGATCCGGGCACTCCCGTCCGGCAGGTGCCGAACAGAGACTTCTGTCCCCGAATCTTGATTTCGCGATGGCGGCGGCTCGAAGGTTTTCTCCGTATCGTGGGTCTCCGTATCGCGTTTTAGGTCGGGGACCTTTAAATAGGCGAAGAGGCGGAGTCGGAGGGGCGGGGCGACGACACCATAGGGTGGCGCGGGCCCAGCCTGGGCCGCGCCACCCTATCATCCTGGGCCCACAGGGCCCCTCCGGCGGCTCTCGGGTGTTCCGGATGCTTCCGGGCAAAATAGGAACCTGGGCGTTGATTTCCCAATTCCGAGAATATTTCGTTACTAGGATTTCTGAAACCAAAAACAGAGAAATGAACTGCACTCGGCATCTTGTTAATAGGTTAGTTCCAGAAAACGCATAAATATGACATATAATGTGTATAAAACATGTAGGTATCATCAATAAAGTAGCATGGAACATAAGAAATTATCGATACGTTGGAGACGTATCAGGGTGCCGGAGGGGTCGTCCATCGTCGGGATTTCACCGGCGGCGCGCGGAGACGACGGATTCGGCGCTCGGGCGGCGACGCGGATGAGGAAGTTTCAGCGCGGGGGATTTTTCGCGCTTGGACGAGCGATGCCGCGCGCTGTGCCGACGCCAGATATACCGCTCCGGATTGTGCAAAACGCCGCGCGCCCTAAAATTTTTACAGCGCCGCGCCGTTTACCGCGCCTGCTGGAGCGCTACATTCTCTCCCGCGCGCGCTATATCGGACGTTTTGTTGCCGCGCGGCCTATATAGCGCGCCTGTTGGAGATGCTCTAAGTGCAATTTAATGTATTCTATTCGAATTTAGATAAATCTGCGACACCCTTTTCTAAATGGAGGAAGTAGAAGAAAGAGTGGCTCGGTTTATCAGAAAAACTACGCCACAAAATCACACACCATCTAGCAAACACCAAAGGACGGCACAACAACACAAAAAGGGCAATTCAACTAGAGATCTCATGAAAAGAACAAACTAGTACGAGAAGGATCGGAGAAAAAAGAAGGCGATCCCAGGTTGCTAAGGTTTCCGTCCTTCCACCACTGACGGGAGGGTTTCGACGGTGGCGATATCGTCTACCCCCTTCCCCGCCATATTCTCGCTTCGATGGTGGGGTGGTGCACCTGGCATTGGGGAGGACATGTGGAGTTGTTTGTCCAGCCGATCTCATGGGATCTAGTTGATTTTCATGTTCGTCGGTATGGGTTTTTAGGTTTGACTCTTCCGATCTAAAGTTCTCATCATTGGTAATGGTTGTTGCTCTGGTGCGCTGGTTTTTAGAATTTTAGCACGACAACTTCTTGATTGTCTACTATAACAAGTCCTACTACAACAAGTTTTGTCCGGCTTCGGTGATGGAGAGGTGAGGACGGCGACACACCTTCTCGCTACAGGATCCAGTGACCTGTTTGATTTTTATTATACTTCATAATCGATCGATTTTTCGCACAAAAAAAGTATCAGCAAGGCACTACACCAACGACTTCATGAATTTCTACTATAACAAGTTCTACTACGACAAAAAAAATTCCGGCCCCGGTGATGGAGGGGTGAGGATAGCAACCAACACACCTTCTCGCCAGAGGATCCAGTGACCTGTTTGTGATTTTTATTATACTTCATAATCGGTTGATTTTTCGC
This sequence comes from Lolium multiflorum, assembly GCA_030979885.1. Taxonomy (NCBI): domain Eukaryota; kingdom Viridiplantae; phylum Streptophyta; class Magnoliopsida; order Poales; family Poaceae; genus Lolium; species Lolium multiflorum. The sequence goes on along the minus strand of CM061749.1, from coordinate 182,003,868 downwards.
ACAAAAAAAATATCAGCAAGGCACAACACCTCCCTGCCGAGCATCCTGCCACAAGGCGATGAGGCATAGCACTGTTTCACCACATTCGATTTTTAAAAAAAAGGTAAACAATGTTGATGATTCTAAAAAATCAAAATCACAAAGCAATCGACCTAATACGACTGTCCATGGAAAAAATGTTAAGAACTCTTCCTGTTAAGCCTGTCGATTAATTGTCACATGCTGCGTGACAGAATTTCTTGTTCCAGCTGTCCAGTGTCCAGTACTGAACGGGAAACCTTTTGATTAATCTACAAATGATGACCAAGTCATGCCCTGACTGAGACGACTCGATCTACTAATTAGGAATCTTACAACGTGATCCTGACGGTGATCGCTGTATCTTGTCAGAGCTGTCCATTAATCATCGCCCTTTTTCAACTGTTAATTCAATATACAAGTGCAGAGCATTACGGTGCCATGTTCAGTAGTTGCACCTCACAAATAACAACCATATAGTTGAGGTTGGCTGGCCCTTCTGTTCCCAACCTCCAACCTCACAATCATATCCTGACTATAACCAGTCATCATGAAGGTGAATGAGTAATGGTACAGAGATAATAAGCCATCTTATTGCAAAGGCTCAAGATGCTGACACTTTTCTGATCTTGGTTTTGAATAGCATCACGATGATCTTGTCCATCGAGAAGTAGAGAAAGCAACCTCTGGAATGTGTCACGAAAGAACCGTAGCTTGTACCAACGATGCAGTGCCATGTAGGACCATACACTTTATCAAACTCCTGTTAGATATCAAACAGAATTTATAAGCCATGTATCGTCCACTTAAAAGCACAGTGTAGGAAAATGTACATCAAGAATTGAAGAGAACAGCATATGAAGTGAAATTAATTAAGGTTTATGATGGGCACACCCAGAGTGCCAATATAGCACATGATAACCGTATCCATTTCAACATGCCCGCTGGTTACAGCCTATCTAAATTAGCAGCTTCTGAACTTGGTTACAGAAAAACTGAAATGAAAATAAAATCAAAGATATGAAGATAAACTTTTTTCGAGGAGATATAACAAGCGAAAGATCAATATTTGCACGGAACTCACCTTCTTCACGTCATGGGCCACCTGCCTTGAACTGAACTTGTCCAAGCTATCATGGGATCGCTTAGCACATCGGAATGCATGCAACTGCATGAATGGTGGCATGTCTGCAGCCATCACCTTCACCCCCAGCACCGCAACAACTTCCTTCATGTTGATCTCCATCTCCGGCATCGATTTCCTCCCAGGTGCTATGTCAATGATCTCCCTCTGTCCCAGACCAGGCAGATGCACTCTAGACTTCTCAAGGCAGATATCCTCATCCTTCTGAACCATGGCGGGATTTGGAGGCTTATCCTCAGAGGCAACAGCATGTCGTGTCTCTTTGACAGTTCCCCTCCATCTCCCACCGAACAGCCACTGCTCCGTCTTTGTCCTCCTGCTACCATTGCGGGCAGCCATTGCTAGCTAGCTGATATATCTCCTATACTACTGGTGTTCAGTTCTGGATCTCTATGAGTGTTCCTCCCTAAGCCATTTATATAGCAGTGTTCACAGGCAAGAGGAATCCTATAGTGCCGGTACTAATTTATTAATGGATCATGAGTTTGGATCCTCTGCAATGATGAGTGGGTATGGCAAGGGACAAAATTTTATTTACACATAATAAACAGCACAGGCCATGTGCCTCCTGCCTTGTTCCGTTGTTTGGGTGCCCTGTATGATGAAGAAAAGCTAGTGCATAGGTTAGTTGGTGCATTAAGGCCAGATTTGAAGAATCCCAATGCCTGAACTGTATAACAGAAAAGAACTACAAGTTTCAACCACCCCACTATGCCGCTCAGTTAGTATATTACTTTTTTGAGCCAAAAAGTGTAGGAGAGGCCCTGACAGTAAATTTTATCAAAAGAGAAAATATGTACAAGAAGGAAGAAGGGAATGTACAAAAAAGGGCATATCCCAAAGAAACTACAGAGCGTCTAGCTAAGGCATTGAGGGGTGTCTAAACTTGTAAAGTGCCACATATGATCAGTGGTTATCCAGTTATCCCATCATTGAGAATTTTCTTTGTCAAGACTAGGAAAATCATTTACACCGACTTCATATCTAACACTTGATTTCATGCAGTCCAACCTACTTTTAAATTTTTAGTTCAATGACAGGACTACGGAACAGACACCAATGATAACAATTATTGGACAACTAGCTTCTATATCACAGAAAGTTTAAACAAAAGAGGAAATAAAATGTCTGTTTCTTGTGATCTGTTACACATGGTAGGCAAACTAAAACCATAAGTTCTAAATCATACTTATCTCTTCTCACATTTGGCAGCTTTCTTTGTTGAAAGTGATCATAACAAAGCAATCTCAACAACCCCATAATGCTTACCTTTGTGTTATGTTCCTGTATTCTCTTGCTCCCTCTAATGAGGCTAGTTATGTTATGGCATCTGTTCCTGTCTATGGTACTGAATATTCTTGTCTCACACTGGAGGTACGTCCAGCTGTTCTATGCTCCTAAAGCAACAAAAAAAAAAAAAAAAGGTCATGTGCCAGAGCATTCATCCAAATGTGATTCCATACCACTATGCCTGCAGTACAGAATTACATCTGTCATTTGCTCTCCCACTCTTTCTTTAGCACAACCAGCAAATTGTCATTTGGAACAAGAGAACTTTCAAATGGAATTTTAGCAGCATATATCTGCGCTGTAACTTATATTGGAATTGACATTGTTAGTAAATTTTAGCTTCCTATTCCTAAGGGACATGTGAGCAAGTGTCACTAAGCTGTCATCATTAATAAACTCTGCATCCTGCAGGTTGAAGTCCCTCTTGTTCTCGTGCACCATGATTCAATAACATATAATCTCATAATTGTTTCCCACTGTAAGGAACATAAGCACTCCCTTTGTTATGTGGGGACAGAAGTACAAGAAGAAGAGCCACCTCTTGCTGCGCTCAGCTGACCAGGCCACACCAGGGAAGGCGCATCTGCCTTCTTGACCCCAAGTTAGGACTTACTAAATTCCAAACATAAAAGTTTGCATTCCATGATTTTGAGGGTTCTCCACCTATCTATATAAGGAGATTCCTAGATATCAAACAAAGGCCGACTAGAATTTAGCCCTAGTTTCTCCCATCTCTCCTCTCTTCCTCTAAATCCAAGATGCACCATCCGCTAAACCCAGCCATACCAACACCTCCAGCCAGCTGCGCCATCTCTCTCCCTCTAATCTATGGGCTGTAACACCATTGTCCAGAACTCCTGATTGTAGTGGAGTTCTTAAATGCCTGTAGAAGATGTTAGCAGAAACACTATATTTAGTACTTCCCAGATACAATGACAAAACAACTGTTCACAAATTATTATTGTACAGAGTGTTCATTTTGTAATTCACCCCTCATATCGAAACTTCTAGTTTTCTTGTCTCCAAGGACCTTTCTGCACCTCAGATTTTCAGTCTAAATTCCAAATGGATAACCTTTGCCCACCCATCAATCCATCTCGAATAGATGCATAAAGTTACTGAAATTGACCTATTAAAAATATTATATTATGTCATAATTATTTACAAACTTTCTGGAACCATGAATAGCACAACATAAGGATGTTACATCTACCATGGATTTGATCCCTTTTGGTAGTTTCATTTGAACTATATCAAGTCTCCATAATAATCCCACACAAAAAAGTCTCCATATGCTAACAAAACGGGGCCGACCTCAGTTAGCTAAACTAATAAATCAAATATAATGATCCATGAGAAAAAGAAAAAAAAAACCAAATCACCATAAGCAATCTGAGCAATTGGACTAACCATGAAGTGGTACAAAAAACTTCATGGTTATTGAGTGCCGAGCAGTGCTTCTATGCTCTTCCACGACGTGTTTGCATGAAACACAAAGTAGTTAATATTTTCCCTAGTATAGTTTTAGTGTTTGTCAAGAAATAACTCTATATGTAAATAATACTATATTATTTGTGAACTCGAACTGATGGGCCAAAGTGTTCATTATGTCTGAAGTCTGAACAGAAGTTTTAGAAAGTCTCATGATTCTTGCAGCAACCACAGTATGTTCTGAATTGCTGAGGAAGAAATGCAGCTCTAGGGGAATGAAAATTCAGATTACTTCTCAAAGTGGAGACATGTGTTTCAGTTAATTACAATATGTTAGGAAATCATTGTGACGAGTAAAAAAGTGTATGTTGCATTTACTACAAGCATTATACTTAGAAGCTCCTCAATACAACATGGCTTGATGAGTCGTGGATAACCATATGTCCGTACAACATTTAGACAAGGTTAAGAAACTCAGTTTCTACGATCTTGCAGAAAAATGAAGGATTGTCAATAATATGAATACATGATCCCTTTTATTTCGATTTGGAGCACTATAACACCATTGTAGAGCTAAAATTGTTTATGTTTGTTGATGGTGGTCGAGCCTTACGCATGGGCCAAAAATGAAAATTGTACTTGTTCATCCAATTTGTGCTATCGAAACAAATCAGAAGAATGATTATATAGCCCATGAGAGATTGTGTCACATTAAAATACAATTTTCAGATGCCCTTTAGCACCAATAAAATACTTGCAAAAAAAATTGGTATCCTTGTCCCACTTAGTTTTCATGATGTGTAAAGTTGTGTTTGAATCACCTTGACCTCCTATGCCAAGATCAGAAATTGTATATGTATGTCTTGAAAAATGCAACCTTTCGCATCCGACATATGATGAGGGCATCTGTAATGACATGCCTCTTCCAGCTAATGATATGCCTCTAATTCAAGTAGGACCGATGACAGGAGCTCGTGCCAAACAACCTGAGCAACAGGTGAATCCTCTCCCAATCGAGTCGCTTACTAATCTATATATGAATGGGATGCTACATGATGCATCAACTTTATGCATCCCGAGGTTCGAGATGGATGAAGGAGAACAACCCCTGGGCATGACCCGGGTATATGCAATGGAGAAGATGAACATGGAGCATATACCCCTGCACATGTCCTAGGTGTGCAAGCTGAACAGAGAGGACATACACCTGGACAATATGCCCAGGGTCATCAGAGAAGGCAAAGTAAATTTCAGTTATCCAAGTAGGCTTTTGTAATAGGCCAAACAGTTAGAACAATACCTAGGCATGTCAAAGTGTGGTTACAGACCTTACGGTCATCCAGAATTGAGAATTCATTGCCAAGACTAATGCTGAGCTGGGAAGGACAACCTTTTTTGAATTTGCACTATTACCATCCTTGTTGATTCAACTTTGCATGCCCAGTTCTGTGCTTAGGGTGAAGATAATGCATTTAGTAATTGCCCCTATTCCTTTTCATGCCTCGCAGTGTTCTTCCTAATGTTGAAGCCTTTATGTTTTGCAGGGGTTTTTATTGTAAAAAATTAAAGGCCCATCTTCACCTTGTTATCTGACCTATGTCAGTAGCAGTACTTGCCTACAGCTCATTTCTTTCTTTAACATGGAAGGACATACTCCTTTGACATATACCTATACTCTCAAATTGTTGTTATCTTGAAATTAGGAAACTAACGTTTGATCTATCAATTTGAGCAAGCCTCTCATACCTAGACTCCTGATTTGTCCCAAGTGCTTACCATATCCTCAAAAACGGACGTGGATGTGGATGAAATTATCTGTACCATTTACATCCCTACCGATGGGACAATGAGAAAGAAAATATTTAGTACAAAGACAAAATGACAATTTCTTGTTACACAATGACATCGTACAAATCATCTTTATTAAGGAGTGTTACAATTGGTTGACAACTAGATATACAAGGCCGCATACACAATGACATCGTACAAATCATCTTTATTAAAGGAGTATTACAATTGGTTGACAACTAGATATACAAGGCCGCAATCATTTGCATGTCTGTCACCACATGGTTTATAGAAAAACCAATCCAGAGAATCACAGATGTGATATTGTACTGGAATTAGAAAAATTGCAAATACTAGGAAGACCAATTACCTATACTTGAATAGAGAATTGGAATGCCATGAACGCTAACGTGCACCTAAAGGAGGGCATCCAGTGGCAAGCGGAAGATCCAACTTATCAACCGTCCTGAATGTCCTCGGAACCATTTTGTCAACATATAAAGTGCCTTCAAGGTGATCACACTCATGCTGCAGGATGCGTGCCTGCCATCCTGAAGCCACCACCTTAATGGGGTGTCCATTTCGGTCCAAACCCGAAACCTCAACATCTAAATGTCGCTCAACAACCGCCCTATATCCATCAACACTGGCATCCGCAGAAAACAAAGTATGAGGAAATATGCACAGTATGTACAATGCAATTTCTCTTTTGTATTCATAGATGAGATATTACTACTAATAACCTTTTAGTAAGCAATATCCGAACACATACCTCAGACATCCCTCATAGAAACATGCACTTCTTTTACTCGTCTTCTTAAGCTTAGGATTGATAATGACCTGTGTCAGGGGGGAGAAGGAAATTAAAAAAAAAAAGGCATGAGAAGGTGCTCATTCCTAACAGTAATGGGGCAGTTCCATGCGGCAAATGTACCGACAAGAAGATCAAAGGGGCGGCGATCCTGAGCTTCAATGTCCTTCTTGGGAGCATAGTTGATGAATTCTTGGGTGTCCTCCAGGACAATAATCTGCCATTGGTAATAAATCAAACAGGTTGAGAAATGTGGCGTGGCCCTGGTCTTTTAGGACTGAATATAAGCAAGCGCTGATAACAGGAGAGCAATGCAATGCAAGGACCTTCAAGGGGACGCCGATCTGTGGGGCGGCGAGGCCGACGCCGGGGGCCTTGCGCATGACGGCGATCATCTGGTCGATGATGCCCTGGACCTTCTCGGAGGACACGTCCCTCGGGGCCACCTCCTGCGCTGGCTCGTGAAGCACGGGGTCGCCGGCCTTCACGGTCCCTGGCGTCACCGTCATCGCCGTGGGCGCAGCGCCGCCGCCGTTCCCGCCCAGCAGGCCGGATAGCCAACCCCCGCCGCCCGCGCTGACCCTCACACTCCTCCAGCGCCTACCGCCGGCTGCTCTACCAGTAGCAAGGAAGGTAGGAATCGACGTGGTGGGGGCGCGGAGAAGCGCCGCCGCAGCGGTTATGGTGAGCGGCCGGAGGAACAGTACCATGTTCTTGGCTTCTGCTGTAGATGGGGTGGATTGGGTGGACTGCTGGGGGGCTGACTGATCCAGCCCAGCTGCGTATTTTTTTCTTTTTGACAGGAAACACATTTCCATTACTCTCCTTGCACAGCGATATCGCTGGCAATAATCCACCCAGAAAGAACTAGCCTCAGCAGAGTTCATACCAAATCTAGCTGGCTCGTGAGCTATAGCATTACAGGTGTGCCGATCAAAGGAAAAAAGAAAAGCAAATGAAGTTGGTGACACACATACTCTTCACTTTCTTTATCAGCACGCCTATGGTAGATCTGCCATACTCGTTGCCATTGAGAGCATTCACCAGAGTAGTGGAGTCAGATTCAAATTCAACTCTGGTTGCAACCATCTTGATAGCTCCCTCCACTGCAGCAAGACATGCCATAGTTTTCGAATGGAGAGCGTCGTGGAGGTGGGAAGATTTACCAGCACCGGCCGCCGCAAAGTCCCCGAGATGATCCCTGGCGATGAAGCCCCAGGCCCCTTCCCTGTTGCGCTGTCATAGGCTCCATCGAAATTGATCTTGATGGATCCATCAGGTGGTTTCCTCCATTTGTGATTGTCAGGCGGTTTTGATCTCTTGTCTGTTTTGTTAAGGCTTTGAAAGTCGATAATACGTCTCTCAACTTTGCGGCACACTTCCTCCTCGTATCTTCTGTCCAGCATTGACCTTGTTCTTAGCGTCCCAGCTCTCCCACATCAATGTCAATGCTTTGAGTTGTGTATCCTCCTCCATCTGGTCCAAGGCCTCCAGGAGCTCCATCGAGTTTTTGCAGCGGAGCAGCGATTCTCTGGTCTTCCCCAACCCAAGGAACCTCCATCATTCTTTCACCATCTTACATTTCAGGAAAATGTGTCCCCCATCTTCGTCCAGCCTATTGCACACTAGACATGTTGTGTCCAAGTCAACACCTATCCGCTGGATCTTCATCCTGCTTGCCAAACTGTTGTGTGCCAGCCTCCACACAAACATTCTCAACTTATTGTTCGCATTGAGTTTCCAGATTTTGCTCCATTCGAACTTGACTGTATTGTTTGCAGTGTACTCCCTGGAGCAGGCCGCCTCCCTCCCTGTGCGCCTATTTCTATTCATCACAGCAACCTTGTATGCAGACTTGACCGAAAAATTCCCTTTGGGATCGAAATGCCAGGCGATGCAGTCCTCCATATCCTCACATAGGCTAATGGAGAGGATGGCCTTAGCATCTTCAGTTTGGAAATTTTCTCTGACCAGGCATTCATCCCAATTTCCATTGAGAGGGTTTATGAGATCGGCCACCTTGCTCAAGGTCCGCTGCCCCTTAACAGTTCTTGGCCTTCTAGTATCGCCATTGGGCAACCAGGGATCAGCCCAGATGTTGATCTTGGAACCATTGCCCATTCCCTCCTTCAGCAAAGCCACACCTTTGAGGATACTGCGCCAAGAGTAGGAGATACCCGGCGCCGCACACGCATCCAGGATGGAGCCATTTGGGAAGTATCTCGCCTTCAGAACTTGTCCACAGAGCGAATCTAGGTCTTGGATGAGACGCCATCCATGCCTTGAGAGCATGGCCATATTGAAGAGGTGGAGATCACGGAACCCCAGCCCCCCCCCCCCTCAGCTTTTGGATCGGTGAGGCATTCCCAGCTGAGCCAATGGTGCCTCTCTTCATCATTGTTGTTCCACCAGAACTTGCAGACCATCGCACTAACTTCATCACAGAAGGTTTTGGTGAGGTCAAAACAAGACATGGTGTAAATGGGGTTGGCCTGGGCAACCGCCTTCACAAGAATCTCCTTCCCTGCTCTAGATAAGAATCTTTCCTTCTAGCCTTGGATGATCTTCCAGATTTTTTCCTTGAGGTACTCAAAAGCTTTCTTTTTAGATCTTCCCAAATAGACGGGCATGCCAAGGTACCGCTCATTATACGCTTCATCAGAAATTTGAAGGGAAGTTAGGAATCTCCTCTTAGCCTTTCTATCCGTGCCTTTACTGAACATGACTGCCAATTTCTCCTTGTTGATCATCTGGCCAGAGGCACCCTCATAAATGGCCAGAATTTGTTGGGGTTTCCTGGCACTGACTTCATTAACCTTCATGAAGATAAGGGCATCATCTGCAAAAACATGTGGTTAATCCGGGGAGCCCCCTGGCAGATCTGCACCCCATGCAACGAACCATCAGTGTCAACAACTTTGAACAGAGTGGACAGCCCCTCACCACACAAGAGGAACAAGTATGGAGACAAGGGGCAGCCCTGGCGCAATCCCCTTCGAGGCTGGATAACGGAAGTGAGATCGCTATTGACCTTGACCCTATAGTTGATAGTTCGAATGCAGCCCATCACCAACTTCACCCAGGCGCTACCAAACCCCAGCTTGATCATCATTTTCTCCAAAAAAGACCAGTCGACCCGGTCGTAAGCTTTGGACATGTCCAGCTTCACATCAGCGATACCAGCCCTACCCCCTTCCTATTGTGCATGAAGTGGGTAGTCTCATATGCAATGAGGATGTTGTCAGTAATTAGCCGCCCAGGAACAAAAGCACTCTGACTTTGAGATATGCAATTGGGGAGCACCTGCTTAAATCTAAAAGCAACAGCCTTGGCCACAATCTTATAGAGCACGTTGCATAGGCTGATGGGCCTCAGATCCTTCATGCGTCCAGGATTTCTTGTTTTGGGAATGAGGACGACGATAGTTTCATTCCAGTCTGCAGGTATATTTTCCCCATTGAGCACTTGCAGGACTTCAGTCTGCACTTTCTCGCCCACTAGCTCCCAGAACCTTTTGTAAAAGACCGCATGCATACCATCAGGCCCAGGGGCCTTGAGGTCTCCCATTGAATTCAGAGCATGTTTGATCTCTTCATTGGTAATTAAAGGGCTTAGTGAGATAAAAGTTCATCTCCTCGGTCACAACCCTTTGGACCTTGCCTAGCAGCTCGGATTGAGAGTGGTTTGCCACGACGGAGAACAAAGTTTTGTGGTAGTTCTCAATAAACTGCTTCAGCTTTTCTTCTCCCTCCACGATGTGACCATTGTCCGACTTGATCCTCTTGATCTTGTTGGCTTTCTTTCGCTCAGAGACACAAGCATGGAAGTATTTGGTATTCCGGTCTCCATCTTTTAGCCAGTGGGCGTGTGCTCTTTGTTTCCAGAAAATATTCTTCTGGTTTTGGAGCCTTTCCAACTTATACCTCAGCATGTGCTCTTTGGAGACTTGGTTCTGGGATATATCTTCCCTCCTGCATTTGGCCAACTCCTTTTGTTGGAGATATGCCCAAGAGGCAATAATAAAGTGGTTATTATAATATCTTTGTGTTTATGATAAATGTTTGCATACCATGCTATAATTGTATTAACCGAAACATTGATACATGTGTGTTATGTAAACAACAAGAAGTCCCTAGTAAGCCTCTTGTATAACTAGCTTGTTGATTAATGGATGATCATGGTTTCGTGATCATGAACATTGGATGTTATTAATAACAAGGTTATGTCATTAGTTGAATGATATAATGGACACACACCCAAATGAGTGTAGCATAAGATCAAGTCATTAAGTTCAATTTGCTATAAGCTTTCGATAAATAGTTGCCTAAGTCCTTCGACCATGAGATCATGTAAATCACTTACATCGGAAGGGTACTTTGATTACATCAAATGCCATTGTGTAAATGGGTGGTTATAAAGATGGGATTAAGTATTTGGAAAGTGTGAGTTGAGGTATATGGATCAATAGTGGGATTTGTCCATCCTGGTGACAGATAGATATACTGGGCCCTCTGGAATGTCGTCTGATTAGCTTGCAAGCATGTGATTGGATCACAAGAGATGACATACCGCGGTACGAGTAAAGAGTACTTGTTAGTAACGAGGTTTAACAAGGTACGGAGATACCGATGATCGAACCTCGGACAAGTAAAATATCGCGAGACAAAGGGGATCGGCGTTGTATGTAAATGGTTCAATCGATCACTAAGTTATCGTTGAATATGTGAGAGCCATTATGGATCTCCAGATCCCGCTATTGGTAATTTCTCGGAGAAGAGTCTCGACCATGTCTGCATAGTTCGCTAACCGTAGGGTGACACGCTTAAGGTTCGATGTCGCATAAGTAGATTTGGAATATGGTATGGAGACGAAGTTTGTTCGGAGTCTCGGATGGGATCCAGGACATCACGAGGAGGTCCAGAATTGTCTGGACAATAAGATTCATATAAGGGAAGTTGATTTCTAGGTTTCGGAAAAGTTCGGGATTTTTCCGGTGGAAGATCTAGGTTCTAGAAGGTTCCGGGGTCCCACCAGTGGGCCCACGACCCTAGGAGGCCTAGCATGGGCCGAGGGGTGCTCCTAGCCTAATGGGCCAGGGGCACATGCCCCCCAAGGCCCAGCCGGCCAAACCCCTAGGGTTTCCCCAAAACCCTAGGAGGGTCAACTTCGGGGGGAAGTTTCCCCCCTTCCCCCTTGTGCGCCGGCCCTAGATGGGTTTGGGCAGCAGGGGGGCCACCCCAGCCGACCCTCCCCTATATAAAGAGGGAGAGGGCAGGGGCCGACCCCAACCATTGCCTCCTCTTCGGCCGCCTCCTCCATCATACGCCTTTAGGCGAAGCCCCCGCAACTTTTCTTCCTCCACCACCACCACCACGCCGTCGTGCTGCTAGAACTTGGAGGAGATCTACCACACCTCCCCTGCCCGCTGGAACGGGGAGAGGAAGGGCTTCATCGACACCGTACGCGCGACCGAGTACGGAAGTGCTGCCGGATTGCAGCACCGGGACGATCGTCTACACCAACAAAGAGATTAATCTCGTAGGCTTTGGAATCTTCGAGGCTTAGTCTCATCTCCATCTCGTTGCTCCGATCTCATAGATTAGATCTTGGCTGTTCCATAGATTAGATCTTGGATTTATTCGTCTTTGCGGTAGGAAATTTTTTGTTTTATATGCAACGAACCCATCAGTGGTATCAGAGCCGTGTCTATGCATAGATATGTTGCACGAGTAGAACACAATGGTTTTGTGGGCGTTGATGCTTTTGTTGCTTTAGTTAGTGTACTTTGCATCTTGCGGGATGGGATGAAGGCCCGGGCTAACTTTACATGACCGCGTCTCATGAGACTTGCTCCACGCTTGACATGCAACTTGTATTGCATAAGTGGCTTTGCGGGTGTCTGTCTCTCCCACCATAGTGAAGATTCCAATTTGCACTTTCTATTGACAACACTAGTATCACCGTTGTGGTTCATGTTCGTAGGTAGATTGGATCTTACTCGAAAACCCTAAACCACGTAAAATATGCAAACCAAATTAGAGGCGTCTAACTTGTTTTTGCAGGGTTTGGTGATGTGATATGGCCATGATGTGATGATGATTATATTTGATGTATGAGATGTTCATTGTTGTATTATGGCAACCGGCAGGAGCCTAATGGTTGTTTTTAATTTTTGTTAAATACATGCGTGTCTATTCATCATGTAATAGCTTTATTTCAAGTAGTTGTTATAGTAGCTATAAGTGATGGACAACCATGAAGCGGCGCCACTGACCTTGACGCCATGCTGGTGATGATGGAGATCATGTCCGTGCTTTGGATATGGAGATCAAAAGCACAAGAAGAAAGGCCATATCATATCACATATTATGAACTGCATGTGATGTTAATCCTTTATGCATCTTATTTTGCTTAGATCACGACGGTAGCATTATAAGATGATCCCTCTCACTAAATATCAAGATAATAAAGTGTTCATCCTTAGTATGCACCGTTGCTAAGACTTGTCGTTTCGAAGCATCTCGTGATGATCGGGTGTGATAGACTCTACATGTGCATACAACGGGTGCAAGCCATTTGCACACGGATACTAAGGTTGCCTTGACGAGCCTAGCATGTATATACATGGTCTCGGAACACGGGATACCGAAAGGTAGAGCATGAGTCATATGAATGATATGATGAACACTTTGAGTGTTCGCCTTTGAAGCTACATCTTTTCTCGTGAAGATCGGACTTGGTGTAGTGGATTTGGTTCGTGTAATCACTAAGACAATGCGAGGGATGTTGTTTTGAGTGGGAGTTCACCTAGTTATTTTAAGAATTAAAATTGAACTCATTTTATCATAAACTTAGTCTAAACTCTTTGCAAATATGTTGTAGATCATGGCGCCCTCCATCAATTTTAACCAGTTCCTAAAGAAAAGCTTAAGAGCAATGGTAGCAACTTCATGACTGGTCCGTCATGTGAGGATTTTCCTCACCGGTGGAAGCCTGCAATATGTGCTCGATGCACCGCTAGGTCCCCCACCTGCTCCTGTAGTACCCGAGGACGTAAAGAATGTTTACGAGACTCAGGTGACTGCATCCGGTTCAAGCAGCCATCCGTGCAGCCTAGAGGCGAGCTCCAAAGCGTTTTGAGCACCACGACCCTTGTGATATGATCAATGAGCTCAAAGTTATCTTTGAAACTCATGCGGCCGTGGAGAGCTATGAGGCCTCGAAACAATTCTCTGGCTGTATGATGGAAGAGGGCAGCTCCGTTAGTGAGCATGTGTTCGCTATGTCCGGACATGCGAAGAAGCTCAGTGACTTGGGGATTGTGATCCCTAACCACTGGGTATTCATCGTGTCCTCCAATCACTACCACCAAGTTACAAGAACTTCGTGATGAACTACAACATGCGGAACATGAACAAAGATTTACCCGAACTCTTCTCCATGCTGAAATCTGCTGAAGTAGAGATACGAAGGAGAACCAAGTGTTGATGGTCAACAAGACCACCAGTTTCAAGAAGGGGCAAGCCTAACAAGGGCAACTTCAAGAAGGGCGGCAAGAAAGTTGCCGCGCCTCCCGAGAAGCCTAAGGCTGGCTCTAAGCCCGATACGTGTGCTATTATGCAAGGAGAAGGGGCAAAGGAAGCGTAATTGCCCCAAGTACTTGGCCGATCGAAGAGCGGCCACGTCAAGAAGAAAGGTATATTTGATATACATGTTATTGATGTCTATCTTACTGGTTCTCGTAGTGGTGCCTGGGTATTTGATACTGGTTCGGTTGCTCACATTTGTAACTCAAACAGGAACTGCGGAAGCCTGGCGAGGGACGAGGTGACGATGCGCGTTGGAAATGGATCCAAAGTCGATGTGATCGCCGTCGGCACTCTCCTCTACATCTACCTTCGGGATTAGTTTTAAACCTCAATAATTATTATTTGGTACTGCGTTGAGCATGAACATTATATCTGGATCTTGTTTAATGCAAGACAGTTATTCAAGTCTGAGAATAATGGTTGTTCGATTTATATGAGTAATGTCTTTTATGGCCATGCACCCGAGATGAATGGTTTATTCTTGTTAAATCTCGATAGTAGTGATACACATGTTCATAACGTTGATGCTAAGCGAATTAAATTGAATGATAATTCTACTTATATGTGGCATTGTCGTCTTAGTCATATTGGAGTGAAGCGCATGAAGAAACTCCATTCCGATGGACTTCTTGAGTCACTTGATAGATGCGAAGCATGTCTAATGGGAAAATGACTAAGACTCCATTTTCTGGTACAATGGAGCGAGCAGACTTATTGGAAATCATACATACCGATGTGCGGACCAATGAGTGTAGCATCGCGGTGGTTATCGTTATGTTCTAACCTTCACGGATGATCTGAGTAGATATGGGTATATTTACTTTATGAAACATAAGTCCAAAACTTTCGAGAAGTTTAAGAAATTCCAAAGTGAAGTAGAAAATCAACGTAACAAGAAGATTAAGTTTCTGCGTTCTGATCGCGGAGGCAAATATTTGAGTTATGAGTTTGGCATGCATTTAAAGAAATGCGGAATACTTTCACAGTTGACACCGCCGGGAACACCACAACGCAATGGTGTGTCCGAACGTCGTAATCGAACTCTCTTAGACATGGTTCGGTCTATGATGTCTCTTACCGATTTGCCGTTATCGTTTTGGGGTTATGCATTAGAGACAACCGCATTCACTTTAAATAGGGCACCATCTAAATCCGTTGAAACGACACCGTATGAATTATGGTTTGGGAAGAAACCTAAGCTGTCATTCCTTAAAGTTTGGGGTTGGCTTATGTAAAGAAGTTACAACCTGACAAGCTAGAACCCAAAGCGGAGAAATGCGTCTTCATAGGATACCCTAAAGAAACTATTGGGTACACTTTCTATCACAGATCCGAAGGCAAAATCTTTGTTGCCAAGAACGGATCCTTTCTTGAGAAGGAGTTTCTCACTAAAGAAGTGACTGAAGAAAAGTAGAACTCGACGAGGTTAATGAACCTTCTCTCATAGATCAGAGTAGCGCAGTGCCGGAAGTTCTTGTGCAGCCTGCACCGATAGGAGAGGAAGCAAATGATGATGATCATGAAACTTCGAACGAGAAAGCTACTGAACCTCGCAGATCGACGAGGGAATGTACCACTCCTGATTGGTATGATCCCTGTCTAAATGTCATGATTGTGGATAACAATGATGAATACCCTAAGACGTATGAAGAAGCGATGATGAGCCCAGATTCCAACAAATGGCAAGAAGCCATGAAATCCGAAATGGGATCCATGTATGGTAACCAAGTATGGACTTTGGTAGACTTACCTGATAGCCACAAGGCTGTTGAGAATAAATGGATCTTCAAGAGAAAACAGATGCTGATGGTAATATTACCGTCTATAAAGGCGACTTGTCGCGAAGGGGTTCCGACAAATTCAAGGAGTTGACTACGATGAGACTTTCTCACCTGTAGTGAAGCTAAAGTCTGTGAGGATTTTGTTAGCAATAGCTGCATTTTTCGATTATGAGATTTGGCAGATGGATGTCAAAACGGCGTTCCTTAATGGTGATATTGATGAAGAGTTGTATATGGTACAATCCAAAGGTTTTGTCGATCCTAAAAATGCTGACAAGGTATGCAAACTTCAGCATTCCATTTATGGACTGAAGCAAGCATCCCGGAGTTGGAACCGACACTTTGATAGGGTGATCAAAGACTTCGGGTTTGTACAGACTCATGGTGAGGCCTGTATTTACAAGAAAGTGAGTGGGAGCTCTGTAGCGTTCCTGATATTATATGTAGATGACATATTATTGATTGGGAATGATATAGAACTATTAAGCAGCGTTAAAGGTTATTTGAATAAGTCTTTTTCAATGAAAGACCTTGGTGAAGCAGCATTTTAGGCATCAAAATTTATAGAGATAGATCAAGACGCCTAATAGGGCTTTCACAGATACATACCTTGACAAGATTCTAAAGAAGTTTAGAATGGATGAAAGCAAGAAAGGGTTCTTGCCAATGTTGCCAGGTAAGGTCTTGAGTAAGACTCAAGGTCCGGCTACGGCAGATGAAAGAGAGAGGATGAGCAAGATCCCTATGCCTCGGCAGTAGGCTCTATCATGTATGCCATGCCGTGTACTAGACCGATATCGCACATGTTGTTAGTTTGACAAAAGATATCGAGTGATCCAGGAATGGAACACCGGACACGGTCAAGAATATCCCGAAGTACTTGAAAAGGACTAAGGATATGTTTCTTTGTTATGGAGGTGACCAAGATCTCGCTGTAACCGCTACACCGATGCAAGTCGGAACACCGATCCCGATGACTCTAAGTCTCGCCTTGGTACGTGTTTATATATAATGGTGCTGCAGCAGCTGGAGCAGTTCCAAGCAAGGCACGGTGGCGAAATCTTCAAGTGAATCTGAATATATAGCGGTTTCGGAGGCTTCATCGGAAGCGGTATGGATGAAGAGGTTCATTGTTGAGCTCGGTGTGATTCCTAGTGCATTGGACCCGTTGGTCGTCTATTGTGACAACACGGGTGCCATCGCCAATGCGAAGGAACCAATGTCACACAAGAAGCTAAAGCATATCAAGCTGTGTTTTCATTCGATTCGCGAGTACATCGAAGATGGTGAAGTAGAGATTTGCAAAGTACACACAAATCAATGTGCAGATCCGTTGACTAAAGCTCTCCCTAGGGCAAAGCATGACCAACATCAATGCCATGGGTGTTAGGTACCTTACAATGTAATCTAGATTATTGACTCTAGTGCAAGTGGGAGACTGTTGGAGATATGCCCAAGAGGCAATAATAAAGTGGTTATTATAATATCTCTGTGTTTATGATAAATGTTTGCATACCATGCTATAATTGTATTAACCGAAACATTGATACGTACATGTGTGTTATGTAAACAACAAGAAGTCCCTAGTAAGCCTCTTGTATAACTAGCTTGTTGATTAATGGATGATCATGGTTTCGTGATCATGAACATTGGATGTTATTAATAACAAGGTTATGTCATTAGTTGAATGATATAATGGACACACACCCAAATGAGCGTACCATAAGATCAAGTCATTAAGTTCAATTTCCTATAAGCTTTCGATACATAGTTGCCTAAGTCCTTTGACCATGAGATCATGTAAATCACTTACATCGGAAGGGTACTTTGATTACATCAAACGCCATTGCGTAAATGGGTGGTTATAAAGATGGGATTAAATATTCGGAAAGTGTGAGTTGAGGCATATGGATCAATAGTGGGATTTGTCCATCCTGATGACGGATAGATATACTCTGGTCCCTCGGTGGAATGTCATCCGATTAGCTTGCAAGCATGTGATTGGATCACAATAGATGACATACCACGGTACGAGTAAATTAAGAGTACTTGTCAGTAACGAGGTTGAACAAGGTATGGAGATACCGATGATCGAACCTCGGACAAGTAAAATATCGCGAGATAAAGGGAATCATCATCGTATGTAAATGGTTCAATCGATCACTAAGTTATCGTTGAATATGGGAGCCATTATGGATCTCTAGATCCCGCTATTGGTTATTGCTCGAGAAGAGTCTCACCACCTGCATAGTTCGAACCGTAGGGTGACGCGCTTAAGGTTCGATGTCGCATAAGTAGATTGGGATATGGTATGGAGAACAAGTTTGTTCGGAGTCTCGGATGGGATCCAGGACATCACGAGGAGGTCCGGAATTGTCCGGAGAATAAGATTCATATAAGGGAAGTTGATTTCTATGTTTCGGAAAAGTTCGGGATTTTTCCGGTGGAAGACCGGAAGGTTCTAGAAGGTTCCGGAGGGGTCCACCATGGAGCCCACGACCTAGGAGGGGCCCCACGACCTAGGAGGGGCCCACATGGGCCGAGGGGGTGCTGACTAGCCCTAATGGGCCAGGCGCACCAAGCCCCAAGGCCCAGGCCGGCCAACCCCTAGGGTTTCCCCAAAACCCTAGGATCAACTGGGGGAAGTTTCCCCTTCCCTTGTGCGCCGGCCCTAGATGGTTTGGGCGCAGGGGGCCACCCCAGCCGACCCTGCCCCTATATAAAGAGGGGAGGGTAGGGGGCCCCCAACCATTGCCTCCCTCTTCGCCGCCTCCCTCCATCATACGTCCGCCAGGCGAAGCCCGCAGCCTTTCTTCCTCCACCACCACCACCACGCCGTCGTGCTGCCGGAACTTGGAGGAGATCTACCACACCTCCGACCCGCTGGAACGGGGAGAGGAAGGGCTTCATCGACACCGTACGCGCGACCGAGTACCTGCCGGATTGCAGCACCGGACGATCGTCTACACCAACAACGAGATTAATCTCGTAGGCTTTGGAATCTTCGAGGGTTAGTCTCATCTCCATCTCGTTGCTCCGATCTCATAGATTAGATCTTGACTTTTCCATAGATTAGATCTTTGATTTATTCGTCTTTGCGGTAAGAAATTTTTTGTTTTCTATGCAACGAACCCATCACCTTTTTGACCTTTTTAATTTTGTTCCTTAGATCCACCAACACATCGTTGTTCCACGTGTGCATATCAACACCCACTTGCTTAATAATTTCAGTCACCGCTCTACTACCATTGAGAATGACCATGTTCTAGGAATTGTACACAATTTCCTCACACTCCTCCTCTTCAAGCCACTTCGCTTCAAATTTTGGTTGGGCTATGAACGTTTGATGTTGGATTTGTTTGGTTCATAATCCGGATCCATGACCCCGATGATTGGCATGTGATCCGAATGTCTTGGGTCACCGTTAATAGTTTTGTAGGCTGGAAAATGTTGTCTCCACGCCTGTTACCCTCCAAAACCCCCCGACGGGCTTTGGCTGAGCAACACGAAGAGCCGGGAAGCTCCCAGGGCTGCTTAGTGGATCCCTGGCACCTCGCGTCGTCCCGCAAATCTTCTGCCAACGTCGGCGGCTGTTAGCGTGCCACCCGACCTAGACCCGATCAGAAGGTGTTAGTGCTTCGATTGTTCCCGCATGACACGTGAACATTAAATACGAGCCCTATCGGCCTCTGTGGATCGGCTCAAAGAGCCGATCGCCCCATGGTCCTTGATGGATTTGCAATGGCATGGGGATCCCGCTTGATCAGACAAAGCTAAGGCGATCCACGACATTGGGGTTCTCACCGCATAATCGGAACGTCCTACGTGCGATCGGGCCTAGCAGCTACGAGAGATGATGCAAACTACCCCTACGAGAGGCCTAAAACCAACATAACGTTGATTCCCGAACATCCCGCAGGACGGTAAACAACGCCTAACGCATCGGGGATCGTCCGACCCTGCATAAGGCCTAACTATGCAGATATTAAACTAATTCTGCGGAGCAAGGAGCAACTATAACGGATCGGATCTACTAAGTAACGAACAAGCAAGATGCCGCCCTTACGTCCGGTAGACGTAGGGCAGCTAGGTGTCGAGGGACGGCATTGCCACGCAGATGTGCACGTGAAAGCACCAATGCAAGCCCCTAAACACCTAAGGATAAGTAGTACCGCTCGCCATCAACAAGGCTTCAGCACGAGCAGCACAAGGTTGACGAATAACGTACGCTAGATCTGCTAGATGCGATCTAGGCAAGATGGTGCTTACCCGGGAGAAAACCTCGAAGAAAGGGGTGGCGATGCGCCTGATTTGTGTTGGTTGAACGATGATTGTCCTCCTTTTCCGATAACCCTAGATACATATTTATAGTCCAAGGGACTTTCTAATTGGGGCGTGCACCTAACCGTGCACGGGCCAGACTCTATCTCTTTAATCTAAATACAACACGATCTAATATGTTACAGATACACGGGCAATTAAGCCCAAACTCCTCGCGCGAGGCCGCTTCAAAGATGCTCCACGTGTAATCTTCTAAACCCATCTTCACTTACGGCCCATCTCCTGATTTTGGCCAAAATCGGGTGGTAACACATGCCCCCCTGGTTTTGATAATAATAATTGCAAAACCATATGTCTCCTTCGAAGGGTCATGTCATGGCAGAACCGTCGCAGCTTTCTTCATGATGACGTCTTGCCTCCTCGCCTCTCTGCACGACTTGACGGCTCTGCACCCGTCCTCGGGAACCGCTTAGGCATTAAACCATATATTCCCCGCTTTATTTGGCCACATCGAACAGCTTCTCCTCTTCCTCCCTCGCACCAAAGACTTCCAAAACCCTCCTCTGCCGCCATGTCTTTCTCTTCGTCTTCTCCCTCATCGGGTCTTTCCACCCAATCCTCCACCTCTCGCGAGCCGACACCTGAATGGGACCCACAGGAGGCCCACGCGGCCAACATCCGCCGCGCCAGCCACGGGGACGAGTCGACCCACGACTCCTTCGGTCGGTCCGAAGACCCACCGCCCCAACGGACGGGAGAGCGACCTTCGCTTCCTTGCCATTGGGCACCCAAGAGGAAAGCGACGATGACGGCTTCCCCGGGACGGCTTCTCCTCCACCGAGGAGGTGAAGGAAGGGAAGAGGAAGAGGACACCACCTCCTCCGACGAACCGCCTGGCCAAGCTGCTCCTCGCTCGGGCAACATCGCGACGACGACACTGCGCTAGCGAAGAAGATGAGGACAATGAAGGTCCCGCTATGGTCGCTACAAAGAAGATGACGAGCCGTCGGGGAGCGCTGACAACGGGATGCGACGATGAGGCAGCAGGCCCTTAGATAGGATAGAGCTAGGAGTAGTAGATGGGGCAATGTTCCCCTAGCAATTCCTTTTGAGAGCAATCAGCTCTTATGTAAGAAATCCTTGTTTATCAATGAAGAATTCCCAATTTGATTTTACTGATTTCCTTGGTGATGATTTAGCCGATTGCCCTTCGTACTGAGTCTGCCGATTGTCGATTCGGTAGATGCTCAATGAGCCGATGGCAAAGCATCAACTTTTCCAATAGATTGCAAAATAGATCGATCTAATTGCCTTCTCAGATGTTAACTTGCAACCCATGAAGTTCATATCCAAACTTCCAACCGGACAGGTCCAGCGCACAGCCTTGAGACCCCTAGATCTTTGGACTTTAAAATCATCCGATCGTAATGTTTGTCCTGACGGCAAAACTCCTGGATTAATGCTTCCAGGAAAGCTCCTTAGTCCGCTGCTGACAACCTTGATGTTGAAGCCGATACTCCTGTGAAACAGGTGCCACTCGTTCACAGCTTCCCTTGTGATGTTTGCCCCTTTGCAGCAACGGACTGGTTTAGAGCCTGATCAACGATGATGGCTCCTTCTACAAACTCTTCCCACCATCCTAATGGTTTTCCTTTGCAAGAGCTTGCCACCTTTCACCCTGGTTACGATGCAGAGATAGCTAATTTTAGCAGCATCGGCTCTTCAGAGCGAAGAATCTTCAGGGTCGGCTGCCCCCCGAGCCTTAGTCAAGGCGAGAACGGAAGTGGACCAGCCAAATGGGCCGTCATCGGCTTCCCAACTGAGGTAAGGCCACCGATCTCGACCAAATCGCCGTCAATAGCAGAACCTCCAAGGTGAGCTGCCCCCCGAGCCATTCCAGCTCTTCATCAAAACTTGGCAGAAAGCTTCAAGGAGACAATGCACTAGGACGGCTCGGGAAGGATCAGCAGCTCCCTTGAACTAAGAAGCCTCACATGCAGTGGCCTTGAACTCTTCCTAGCTCCATTCTTGTGTCCTCGTCGTCGATCGACTCATCACCTCGAGCAGACTAATGCAGTTCCTGGTGACGATGTCTGATGAAGTTGTCACCTTGGTCAAGCCCTAGGAGGAGATGCCACAGCCAATTGAATGTTCATTGGCTGAATTTGGTCTGCATGCTTATGCAGGCGCTGCTGACCTCGAGGATTTGCCAACGGAGCCACCAACCATTCCACTGAGGGACTTCTTCTGTAGAACCTTGCTACGCACTCGATGCCCATTAGGCTTCGCTTGTAACAGCCCTTGAGTCGATGGCCGTGCATCGGCTTTTAAGTCGATGTCTCCGCATCGGCTATGCTAAAAAATTTCGTATTTTCGATTTTTGCGCCGATTTGTTTACGTATCGGCCCCATACTTGAGCTGCTCGCCGGAAATTTGACATCCGTTCCCAGCTCCGTATCCTCCATCTTATCCATCCATGTGCCCCCGAGCCGATTCTGTCAAGTACTTGATGGTATCGGCTCTCAGGTATCCGTTGGATCAATGCTGAACACAGACAAGGTATGTTGAGGATAATTTTGGCCAATTGGAGAATCGGCCTCCCTTTCCTTGCAATGCTTCGTGAAGGTTTAGCACTTCTTGGTTTCCCACCGTAGCTACGTGATGTTGGAGATAAGATCCTTTGCTTTTCATTTTTTGAGGGCCGATCGCAGGGATCGGCCTTGCCACGTATGTCCAATGTCTTGGACGTGCTACTCGTCACCACGGACACCATGTTTGTGTCGCCGATGTTTCGATCGGCATCGCCGATGCTCGGCATCGGCTGTTTGGGGCGCCATACTTTGGCGGGCGCGCCTTCGTCTCCAATGTTTGCTGAATTTTCACGGCCAGATCGGGCCGTGCTCTTCTCAACGTGTATAGGTATTGTGCCTCGGCTTCTTCTGGTTTCGCAGCCACCGCACTCTACGCTTCCGAGAATGGTCGAGTCCGTCAGCACCACCTTCGGTGACACCTATCTTCTCTCCATCCGACTCGAAGTCTTCTTCTTGAGAGGACTCAACTCGTTTGTTCTGTGGTGGGAGGGGTCCCGACGCTCGAACACCGAAACTTCGTTTGTCCTTCTCCTTCGCGTTTGCACTGGGCGTTCTCGATCGTTGGCAATCGGCTCATTCCCGAGTCCCAGCAATGTTTGAAGAAGGGACAGTTCTAGTGCTTATCCATGTTGTCTTGCTCCCTTGACCTCCTCTGCGCGACGTTCGTACCGTCGTTGTTGCCGTCATGCCGACGATACCTGTTTCCGCATCGACCGACGATATCTTCCATCGTCTTCGTCGTAGCGCCGACGTCGGTCGTATCGCTGCTCATATTTGTTGAGGAGATGCACGGATAGTGGGCGTTGATACCGCACGCTCTCACCTCCTCCTCGGTTAGGTACCGTCTATCGTCGTTTGGGGCCGGTCGCGTGAACGACCTCCTCTTTATCTTTGCCACGAGAGTGGCTACTCTCTGCTTTGTCCGCGCCATGGCGAATCACAAACCCTGCCATATTGACATCGAAAGAGAACCCTGGTTCTCTTATGGAGTGGCTTAGGTCCACCATGTTGACGTCCGGAACGGACGCTGTCTACCTTCATGGCAAACTGTCCGAAAGTTAATCGGCCCGATTCTATCGCCATCGAATTTGTGCGCAGATTTTTGGGCCGTTGGTGGTGTGCGTGAACGTATGATGCCATTTGTAGTATGGCCTTTTGTTCATCTCTTGTGTAGGGATCTTGTGGCCTTCGGTAGCTTCAATCGTTTTCGAGCATCGAAGATCTGTTCGCTTGGTCACGTCGAAGTCCAACCTCTTGGAGGCCCCGGTGGATTCACCCATTGGCAGACACAGCACCGGCGTCCGAGTCCACTCGCTACCGCAACTTCCCGATCTTCCGCAGAATCTTCACCCTCATCAGCATTGACCAGGGTTATCGCGCGTTTGAACTTGTCCCGCGCTCGATGGCGCTGTCAGATAAGGTCGCCTATTGACCAAAGGCAACAGTTGTACTCAACTTGGAACGTCAGATCCTTGAACGACGCCGGGCCTGCCACGCCACTGATCGCTTCTTTCTCGCTTAAGTGAACCGAATAGCATCGGTTCTTGACACCAAACGTTGGATGTATCAGCCACCGTCTCCTCGCTTTTGCCGAACCTGTGTAGTTCAATACCAGCTTCGTAGCTTCGAATGGTATTGGGTGTGGAATTCCTTCAAATGCTTCCATGATTGCACCGAGTTTGGCTGCAACGAGGTGTACCATCCAAAGCCGGACCGGTGAGGGATTGCGAGAAGCACCTCACCCGTAGCTGATCCGATGCCGAAGCCATGCCCTGGGCCAAGTATCGGCTCACGTGCTTGATGGAGCTAGATCCTTCCGACCCATCGAATTTGTTGAAGTCCGGAAGCCGGCATTTGGTAGTGGGATCTGTCGAACTCATTGGGGTACGGCTTGGAGTAGCCGATTATCTTCTTCTTCGGCAAGATGCCGAACTGATCTCTCAGACTGCGCTGATCGATCTGAGGAGGTGGCAGCTGAGTTTTCCCGGACTGGTGCGTGGTATATTTGGCTAGCCACGCTTGTTTCTCGCTTCGCTCCTAAACTCCTGCTGCAGCCGTTCCCGCCGAACAATTGCTCCCGCTCCGGCAATCCCTCCGGTGGAGCTGGATCGCTCGCGTCCTTGTTGCACCCGGCACATACGTGCACACGTATCCGTGTGGGATTTCCTTGGGCGGGTCATGCAAGAACTGATAGTCGCCCGGTCACCCCCAACTTTGTAGACGACGTATGCCGTGAGCCTTGTTGCTGTGGAGCCGCCATTGCGTACGGCAGAGGCGGTCCTGGTGTGGAGTTGCATCTCTGGTGAGTCCCTAGAACAGGTCCTGAAGGGGAGTAACGACGCTCCATGATCTCTTGCACCACACGGAGCGCAACGCGCTCCAAAGTGTTCACCAGGCTCTCAGAGTGCCGATGCAGTGAATGGGCCACCATGTAGTTGATCTCCTGTCGCAGGGCTCCGGCACGTCCTCCAAGGGAGAGACAGATCCAACCCCATCGAGGATGCCTTGTGGTGCGAATCCTTTGAACCTGACGCCGTGCGACCGGTCTTTCAAAGGAGCCGATGAGTTCGCTCCAGGATGACCTTCAGGTCATCGTACTTCTTCTTGTGTTCCGTGGGGAGATCCTCGTACGTGATCGGTTTCTCCACCACCTCGGATGCCGATGTTGACATGGATGTATGCAGAAGATTGTCGCCGTGGATGTTGACGTGGATGTCGACGTGGATGTCCCACCGGGCGTGCCAGAATGTGTTACCCTCCAAAACCCCCCGACGGGCTTTGGCTGAGCAACACGAAGAGCCGAGAAGCTCCTGGCCGCTTAGTGGATCCCTGGCACCTCGCGTCGTCCCGCAAATCTTCTGCCAACGTCCCGGCGGTTGCTGCGTGCCACCCGACCTAGACCCGATCAGAAGGTGTTAGTGCTTCGATTGTTCCTGCATGGCATACACGTAAACATTAAATACGAGCCCTATCGGCTCTCTCCTGTGATCGGCTCAAAGAGCCGATCGCCCCATGGTCCTTGATGGATTTGCAATGGCATGGGATCCTGCTTGATCAGACAAAGCTAAGGCGATCCACGACAGTTTGGGGTTCTCACCGCATAATCGGAACGTCCTACGTGCGATCGGGCCTAGCAGCTACGAGAGATGATGCAAACTACCCCGAGAGGCCTAAAAACCAACATAACGTTGATTCCCGGAACATCCCTTGGACGGTAAACAACGCCTAACGCACCGCCGGATCGTCCGACCCAAAGATAAGGCCTAACTATGCGATTAAACTAATGCGGAGCAAGGAGCAACTATAACGGATCGGATCTACTAAGTAACGAACAAGCAAGATGCTGCCCTTACGTGGTAGACGTAGGGCAGCTAGGTGTCGAGGGACGGCATTGCCACGCAGATGTGCAAGCACCAATGCAAGCCCCTAAACACCTAAGGATAAGTAGTACCGCTCGCCATCAACAAGGCTTCAGACGAGCAGACAAGGTTGACGAATAACGTACGCCGCCTAGATCGCTAGATGCGATCTAGGCAACATGGTGCTTACCCGGAGAAACCCTCGAAGAAAGGGGTGGCGATGCGCCTGATTTGTGTTGGTTGAACGATGATTGTCCTCCTTTTCCGATAACCCTAGATACATATTTATAGTCCAAGGGACTTTCTAATTGGGGCGTGCACCTAACCGTGAGCCGACTCTATCTCTTTAATCTAAATACAACACGATCTAATATGTTACAGATACACGGGCAATTAAGCCCAAACTCCTCGCGCGAGGCCGCTTCAAAGATGCTCCACGTGTAATCTTCTAAGCCCATCTTCACTTACGGCCCATCTCCTGATTTTAGCCAAAATCGGGTGGTAACAACGCCAAATTTGCGACGGCCCTATCCAACATCTCCTTGATATGTGTCCCAGCGGAGCTGCTATTGTTCCTCCATGTGTATGGGTTTCCAACATAGCCCAGATCCTCAAGCTCACAGGCCTCAAGAGCATGTCTAAATCTTTCCATTGCGGCTTGGTTTTTGACTTTCCCTGCTTGTTTTTCACTAGCAAAGAGGATTTCGTTGAAATCCCCGAAGCACATCCAGGGGAGATTGGACTGGCCATGCAAGATTTGCAAGAGCCTCCATGTCTTCTCCTTCTCGCTCGTCTTCGGCTCTCCATAGATGCCAGTAAGCCGCCAGACGAAACCATCCTCTCCCGTGATCTTCGCCTCGATGTGATAGCGGGTATTCGGTGTGGCTCGAAGGCGCTTTCCATACGTCTGGCCCGAATGATTTTTGGCTCTTTTTACAACAATATACAACAATTTTTTTTATCTAAATAATTCGCCTATATTATGTAATTTTAAACACATAATTAGTATATCATAACTAAAGAGGCAAAGGGGATGAATCCTTGGGCTTATTTTTATAGGGAAATTTGTGAGTTCGCACTGGAGTTGCGAGCACGGAGGCTCGAACCCAGTCATGCTAGCATGCATGAGCTTGTGCTAACCATCTCGGCTATGGTGCGGTTGTCGTACACCATAATTGAAACATAGGATAAAAAATATTTTATGCAACAATTCAAATTGTAATTTAGATTTGAAAAGTTCAACTAGTAGATCAACATGGGACTCATACTTCATTTTCTTTGAGCACAATAAGTGCTCAACTAGATCATCTTGCAATTGTCGATGAGCTTTCTCGCATGATGAATTTCCACATGGCGAGGAAGACATCAAACTTCGCTAGCACCTGGTGATTATCATCGACAAGAGGACCCTTTGGTCATGTGAATAGTTCAACGGTCCATCGATATCGCACTCACTCCGATTGATCAAGGTGTGCATGATCATAGACATTTATAAACTCCCACATATTATCTCTCAACTTGGTAAGAATATAGTACATTACAATAGAAAAATGAGCCTAGAGCACACCAAGTGCGTGCTCCACATCCTTCCTACAACTCTCTTGGCAGGTTGAACCAAGATTTTTCCGACATGTAGGGTTGAGGATTATCTTCACAAAAATCGACTATTTTGGATATATGTCATCGTCTAGGTTGTACCCTTAACTCTATTGGTGTCCATTGATCTCATAGTTGTACTCTAGAGCATGACCTGCAACAAGTCTCTCAAACATTGGAGACCATTGCAGCAGGTTGATGCCATTGTAATATCCCATGCCATAATTTGCCACAAGGCACTACATGCTCCAATATAACCTTATACAACACTTGTTAAGTAAATGGACAATTCTTGCATCCCCAATGCAGGCAATTGATTCTTACAAGCATCCCATAAAATCATTTTTTGTCCTAAAGCGCCGACCTAAATTGTTTGGCCCATGTGTTGAGTCGTCTACATAATAGTTGGCGTATAGCATCACATGACCCATCGTCCTTTGACGATCCTTCTTTTTCGTCCACCTAGGACTTAAACCTCCACACTTTGGGGAGGAGCATCGAGTTGCGCCTGGAAAAATGAAAAGACAAGCGACGATCTTCAAGTGCTCCTCATCACCGGCATCTGCATTGACATTGGCTTCCTCTCGCATCATTTTTTGGAACATGAACTAATCGAACGATGAAGCTATGAAACAACAAAGCACCATACCAAATTTACCTAGGAAAACAGTAAAACTATGAAACAATGTAACACACTATCCATCGGTTTGTAATATTTCATGGCATTTTTATTCCTGAAATGCTACAATCCCGAAAAAGGGAAAAAATGAATTGCAGATGTGACCCGGCGCGAGAAGCGTGGACAAAGGACGCTAGTCAGGAAAATGGAATAGCTAATAGCTTGGGGCTGAAAGGAAATAATCATTAATGCACGTCCGAAAAGGAAATAGTCCGACTTACCAAAAAAAAAGGGAAAGAACGTCAATAGAGGCTTACTTTTTTTAATTTTCAGAACACCAAAATACAGAACTGATTTTAGCAAAATTAGAATGGCTGAAGAAAATGTGATTTGAATTATTTTAGCAAAATTAGAATGGCTGAAGAAAATGTGATTTTTAGCGGTGCCGAACTGATGTATTTTTTTTAGCACAGCTAAAGTTATGTGATTGTGAGCTGGAGTTTTGTTTAAGTTGCATTGGGCTTGATATTTGTTGAGAATCTGGTCTAAACCCAGAGGCTTGGACTGGGCCAACCTTTTCCGTTCACGCGTCGAGAAGGAAACAAAATTCCAGCAAAAGAGGTTTGGGGTCGTCGCGTCAGCCTCGTTGCCCAATCTCTTCTCCCCTTCCTTCTCTCCCAACCTCTCCTACTCCGCCCCGTCGCCGATCCGGCCGCCAACTCCGACGAGGTAAGCATACCACGCAGATTCGCTCTTCCAATTCATCTAGTTGTCCAGGATTTGATCCCCTTTTCTCTCGGAACCACCTACTCAGATTGGATTCGATTCGATTGGAGTGTACTGGACTGAAGCCGATCCGATCTGGCCTGATCGGATTGTGCTGGCTTCTGGAGAAGCTTGAGGAGGGCTAGCTCGCCGTCGCGCGGCCAGATCTGCCGCACCCGCCATGGATGGCAACAAGGACGACGCGATCAAGGCCATGCGCATCGGCAAGGATGCCCTCGACGCCGGCGACACCGACCGCGCCCTCAAGTTTCTGTCCAAGGCCAAGCGGCTAGACCCCTCGCTCCCCATCGACCAACTCCTCGACCCCATCCTCAACAAGGACGACCCGTCCTCCTCACCGGCCTCCTCATCTTCCTCATCCGCCCCACAGCCCCCGCCGCCCTCTCGAGCAGCAGCAGCAGCAGCAGAAGCCACTGATGGCTTGAGAGAGAGGAAGCAGAAGGGCAAGAAGAAGGAGGGGGAGCAGAACGGTGGGGACACTTCTGGGGTGAGGACGTACACGGAGGAGCAGCTGGAAGTGGTGCATCAGATCAAGAAGAACACAAGGGATTACTACAAGATCCTCGGCCTTGACAAGGACTGCACCGTCGAGGACGTGCGCAAGGCTTACCGCAAGCTCTCCCTCAAGGTGCACCCTGACAAGAACAAGGCTCCCGGTGCCGAGGACGCCTTCAAGGCCGTCTCCAAGGCCTTCCAGTGCCTCAGCGACGCGGAGAGCCGCAAGCGCTTTGATCTTGTTGGTTCTGATGAGCCGCCGGCATACAATAGGAGGGCGGCGTCCACTGCCCGTTCGTACAATGGGTTCTACCAGGATGACATTGACCCAGATGAGATTTTCAGGAACTTCTTCTTTGGTGGGATGGCTCCTGCCAATACCAGGCAGTTTGGACAGTTTGGAACGTATCATTTCAGGACTGGCGGAGTGCACCATACTCAGGGGGCGCAGCAGGGTTCTGGTGGTTCCAACGTTCGAATGCTTGTCCAGCTCCTGCCTGTCCTGCTGCTTCTGTTGCTCAACTTCCTGCCATCCTCTGAACCCGTCTACTCCCTCTCCCGCTCCTACCCTTATGAGCACAAGTTCCAAACCCCACGTGGAGTCGCATACTATGTCAAGTTGCCTAATTTTGAGGAGCAGTATCCACACCAGAGCACTGAGCGTACAACACTCGAGCGCCATGTTGAGAGGGATTACTACTCAATAATAACACAGAATTGTAGGGTTGAGATGCAGCGTCGCCAGTGGGGGTTAGCCTACCAGACACCGCACTGTGACATGCTTCAGAAATTTGAGGCCACTGCACAGTAATTCCGACATGTCATAAGGTGTGGATTCACTCTCTGCATATTATTTTGCACTAGCCATAATAATACTGTATCATTCAAATCTCTATGTAGTTCTTTGCAACCTTACATGACCTGTATCACGAGATTTTCTCTCTTCTATGTAACCTTACTCAGTTAAGGTGTTATATCCTACTTCTATTTAGTCCTGTTAAGGGTGCATTGACATGTCAAGCGAGTTGCTATTGACCTGAATATTTATCCATCTGGTTTTGATTGTGAAAGAATTGAAGTGGAAGATTTCATTTCATGCTAGTTAATGGACAATGTGTGTCCCAACATATTATCTTGTCCTTATTACTAGGCAATACATAGGTAATTGTACTCCCTCCGACCCGGTTCATATAGTAGAAGATATATATTAGAAAGCTTAGCTGCTACTTTTTAATGACATAATTTTTATGTTGGCCAAATTGACAACCTAGGGATACACGCAAGCCCTATAAACTGGGACGGAGGTAGTACCTTGCTTTGCCAGTTGGCGGCTTGTACAGCTTAAAGATAACCAAAACATCATCCTACAATATTCTACTCATCTGTTATAGCCATACTATGCCATGGAAGCGGCCCCATTAAGAATATATGGGTGTTAATTTTGCCAATTTTGAAGAGCCGCTACAGCTCTACAGCTTAATTGTCCAAGCTAATTCCATCGATACTAAGTCTTATGCTAGGTTTTTATGCTATGCCCATACTATTAGGGAAAGATCTGTCAACTGTTATATTTTCATTCTAGTTGTATTCTCTCACTGGATATTTGTTGCTGTACTCCCGACACTTGGCATGTGTCGTGGCATTGTAGGATGCCCTACCCTCTGGGCATGTTGTAGCCAACCTAAGTGTAGCTGTATCCATAACTCAACTCTACCACTATTGAGTTTTAACTAGCGAATGAATTATATTTCTTTGTAACTGCCTCTATATTCTCGATTGTTGCTACCTTGCCTCTCCCTCTGTCATCGCCTCTATTCCCCCACCATCGCTATGCCCTAGGGTGTTAATTTCTCACTGGAGGGCCTTGCTGGTTGCCTAGGCCACTGCCTAGCGCTAAAGCAGAACGTCTGGCCACTTCCCAGCACTGACGTGTCTGGCAGGTTACTCTTGACCTTCTGAAGGGGCCCACTGTTTGGGTTTAGCGGAGCTGCTTCTCCAGTATTGTCAGCCAACGAAATCACCAGTGTATAGCACCATCGATGATGATAGCAGCATCGGTGATGATGACTTCCCACACCATATCTTTTCATCTTGCCTCAGCCTCCGCCTTTACCTCCCCCACCCCACTCCACTGTCTCCTTTTCCTCCCGATTTCTCATCTGAGAGGTTGGTTCCTCATCGGCGAGCCTTGCCACATGCGTAGCCTGCAACATAAAGCAAGAGTGTAGCATTTGGTGACCACCAATTTAATAATTAGAATGGCCTCTTGTTTAACAAAACAGTCGTGTAGCTTGTCCAGTGATCTGGCTCATGTAATAGGAACTTCAGACTTCAGTTTTGCAAGCTTGTTCAGTTTTGCAAGACTTCAGTGTAACAAAACAGTCGTGTAGCTTGTTCAGTGAACCGTGCATTTGAAATTCGTAGGGTTCTTAAGGTTATTTTACACCCCACTAGATTTAGACTGTTGAGGTTTATCCCAAGGATGATGTCAGGTTGCTTGGATAAGTTAAATACCTTATGCCGCATCAGTTTGCATTGCACAATAAACAAGCAATGCTGACATAAAAATGGTGAACATAGTGCAGTTCATGAAATACGTTGAATTAATGTGTACACAGGCAATGTTTGCGAGTATTACACTGTAAAACAGCTTGTCAGGGTTGTTCTGTTGGTATCATGATTTACATATATATTCATTCTTTCTAGTTCACTCTGTAGCTATTCTTAAATTCGTCAAATATATAATTTGACGTTTGACCATGTGAACTTTATCTACAGTGGACATAATTTGCGTAGGAATGCTTGCGTGAAGCATTATCCATGCAAGTACAACTTGAAGGGATTAGTGCCCATGTTGGATTAGGAAGTTTGCGCGTGTATAATGTGTTGTGTTAGTGAGAGATGGTAAATGACAATTTGAAGGGAACATCATGCTATTTGACAATACTTGGATGTATTTGATCATTAACTGTCACTCGTTAATGTTTGCAACAGCTAGTCAAAATGTCAAACTCTAGTATAACTTTGGACCATCTGTTCTTGTTTATCTAAAGGATAGGAGGTGGGATGGGCTACTATGCATCTTCAATTACATAGCAGCATTGTTTGACTTGAATGATTTTACTACTTCGTGACAGTTTTTTTGATTCTCCAATTTATACGGTTGCAGGGAACAAGTTAGGCATTTGGTCACGGTGTAAAGGTTTTCCAATACTTGCTCCGTTGATTATCAAGTCCAAATTCGGAGGTGGGACAAGTTAGCCTGGACTGGTAGTAATTTTTGTGCAATAAGTGCCTTCGATGACTATACACACCACCTTGATGCTGTCTTAATAGTGTTGATGAGCATGCAGCAGTAACTACTTGAAACATATGTAATTTGCTACGTTTTCATAGGGGTCGATCATTATGTGTATGTATATGAAGCATCCGTCTTCCTTTCTTTTTTCTAATGTTATTGAGGAATATACCTGACTTAGCAGACAATACAGTTTACAGTGGCACTGAAACAAATTTCGTTCTGCATGTTCTTACCTTGTCTTGTCCGAAGTTGCACTGACGATATACCAAAGAAAGGAATGGTGTCTTTTTACTGGAAACTATGTATGCCATCGCACCCTTGATGCAGAGTGGTTGTGAAGTCATACAGGAATTAAAAGCAGATTTAACATGAATTACAAACACAAGAATATGCACTCTCCCATAATAAGTGTTGTGGTTTTATTTAAAATAAGACCCCGACATCTATTATGGATCGGATTGGAGGGAGTATATGGATATGGATGCACCAATTCATTCGGGTTGGAGAGCTATTACAGTTTTCTTTTTTTGCATTGTAGGAAAAATGCAGGATATTTTTAAAGGATGGTGTGCATGATTAGGACCGTGGTTGTACTTGTCCACCAGGGATCAGCCGTATGCTTGACGTCCATTGTATTTCGTTAAAACCATATGCTCTTTTAGTCGGAGATGGCGTCTCGCTAATAGTGCAACATCTGAAAAAAACCAATCAGATGATTAGAATGGTGGTTGTATGCCTTGTCCACCCGAGATCAAGCCGTATGATCGGCGCCCTGCATGTTCAGTAAAACGATATGCTCTTTTAGTTGGAGGTGGTGTCTGGCTAATAGTGAGACATCTGCAAAAAAACCAATCAGATGATTAGGAGGTTGGTTGTATGTCTTATCCACCCGAGATCAAGCCGTATGCTCGACGCCCTGTGTGTTCCACTAAAATGATATGCTCTTTCAGTCGGAGGTGACGTCTCGTTAATATTGAGGCATCTGCAAAATCTTTCTTGAATTTTGAAGTAGGAAACACTGTGTGTGTGTGTGTGTGTGTCAAGTTGTACCCGGTGTTTCTTAGAAGAAATGTAGTCCGTCTTGTTCTTATTTAGAGAAACACTTTCAAATTGTGATAAACTGATAACCAATTTGTTTGCCACAATCTCTGTCTCGGAAATGACTCCGGCGAACCATACAACCACCACCGCATCTTTGAGAAATGGAGTTGCTATTGGAGGACACCGCAGTGCGCTCCTTTCCACTTTGTCTATGCAGGGACGCAACCCCAACCTCCATGGCGTAGGACGACGGGTAGTCCAGTTTAGTTGCTTCTGCCCATAACAAAATAGGATCCGACCTCCCTTACCTTCCACCACCACATGAATGGTCAGTCTCTCCTTGACGTGCCCATGCGAAACAAAAAGAACGGCGGCAAATTAACACGTAAAAGCAGTTAGTAGATTGGCCAAAATCAACATGCTTTTGGCCACACCGTGATCATGAATTGGCTAAGCTTGAGATCGCGCACCCATCTCTGCACTTTCTTGATTGTCTTATCAGAATCACCGCAAGGTATCTCTTTGTTAAAATATGTTGGAAAGAATGCTGGAGTATATATAATGCGTAAGGTAAGACGGTGCTGGGTAACAACAGAAGGCTTTATCTCGTACGACTTCGAGGATATGCCTCACTAGTTGCATCATGGCTATAGATCTGGCTAACATGCATCCTTAGTCATTGTTATTTACACAATAGTTTCTAAATTGTAGGATGTGGACTACTGCTCCATGAATTAGCTGCTGGAATCACCTCTTTAGTTTCTAAATTGTAGGATGTGAACATTTCAAAAAATCAGAAAAAAGTACAAAGATATCGACAAAATTGTCACAACATCCATCTAACCAGTATCATTAAAATAGCAAATTTCACAAAACCAAAACTAAAACCACAGTCGAAGGGAACTTTATCCGAAAATCACGACTTTTGTGATACATTATTTCAGACAACCCAATCCCGTGATTATGTGAGTTTGACATGGCTACTGGGGCCCGAAAAGTTAGGTGCCACATGTCAAATGAGCCATCCCTGACAACCTAAGCCCACAAGTTATTCCTTCTAACAAACTTTGGTTGAAAGTTACAAAAATGCGAAACTCTTAATTCGATTTAACTATATATATATAGTCCAGTTTCATGTTCGGTATGCAGAAAACCAGAGAGAACCGTCTCCTCTCCCACATGTGACATGACCAAACTTTCTAATTTGTGCGGTTTTGATTCTCAGAAACAACTTGGCGTAAAATTTGTGGTTTTATAATATAATTTTATCTTGTTTGGCATCCTGAACCGAACACCCAACTGTTGTGGTTTTGAAAATTCTCTAAATAAAAAGTTGGCTGCAGCAGGATCGACATGTTTATACCTGTACCACCACAGGATCAGTAAATCAACCGAACTCTCTCTGCTAATAATTGAGCAATAGACTGATCACGTTGACCCATCACGTAAGATGGGTTTAGAGCACACAAAAGTGAGGAGCTAGACATGGCGTAATGGAGGATACGCACCCACTAATCCAATCCGCAACGCTAGGTGGTCCGGACGGGACAAGTCTCTGCAACCAACAAAAGCGAGCGATGGGGCGACCGGACAGCATCGAGGCGTTTTTTTCATCAATGGGTGGAGTTTGGCTACCTGGCGTCGATCAGGCTGTGCTGACAACGGAGGGTGCTTGCCTTGAGTTTGAGTACTCTCACCCACCAATGGACACACACGCGCCACACTTACTGATCGAGGAGTTCTTTCTAAATAGTTCGTGCCTTCGAAATTAGTGAAATTTTCACATATTTATCATTGATCTTTGCCATCTTGTCTCTTAATTTCATCTAAACTGATGCATTATCTTGTAAATCCATCCAAGTGTTAAGGCAATATGCTTTGTCAATACCAGACCAAACCACAATATATAGATACGTAGGTGCACATATGCAGTAGCCCCCAACATATGGGAAACTACATTACAGATATATACATCTAACACCCCCTCAAACTCATGGTGGATCCACAGAGTTTGGAGAGTAAGAAATCATGCTGCGCTCGAGTCTGTGCCTTCGTAAAGAAATCCGCCAACTGCAAATCTGAAGGCACATAATGAACCGCAACAACATCATCCTGTACCTGTGCACGCGTGTAAAAAAGCATCAACACCGATATGCTTGGTCAGCTCATGCTTAACCGGATCACGTGCAATACTGATAGCACCTATACTGTCAGACAAAAGTGGAGTGGGTGTCGTAACAGAGACCCCAAAATCTGCAAGCAACCACCATAACCAAGTCACCTCAGCAATCAACAAAGCCATAGCCCGCAACTCAGCCTCAACACTCGAACGGAAACTGCGACCTCTTCGTCTTCCAAGCAACAAGCAAACCACCAAGAAACACACAGGAAGCAGAAAGCGAACGACGATCCGTAGGATCACTCGCCCACGTAGCATCCGAATAGCACTGGAGCTGGAGAGAGCTGGAACGGGGAAAGAAAAGGCGACGAGTGATCGTGCCATGAAGATAACGAAGAACACGGAGGAGATGACTATAGTGAACAGTGGTAGGAGATGAGACAAACTGACTCAGAATATGAACAGGATAAGAAATATCAGGACGAGTGACGGCAAGATAAACAAGACTCCCAACAAGATGACGATAACGGGTGGGATCAGGAAGAGGATCACCATCAGTAGGACGAAGCTTAACATTAAGCTCCATAGGAGTATCAACTGTGCGCTCATCCCCAAGAGCAGCACGAGTAAGAAGATCCTGAATGTACTTTTCCGAGAGATAGAAAAGCCATCAGAAGTGGAGGAAACCTCAATGCCAAGAAAATAGCGAAGAGGACCAAGATCAGTCATAAGAAACTGATCACGAAGACGAGCCTTGACGAAGGCAATATACTTAGGATCATCACCAGTAATGATCATATCATCAACATAGAGAAGAAGAAGAGTACGTCCACGAGGAGAAGTGTGAACGAAAAGTGCTGGATCATGAAGACTAGGAGAGAAACCAGCAGCAGTCACCACAGAGGCGAAGCGCTCAAACCAGGCACGAGGGGCCTGTTTGAGACCATAGAGAGAACGTCGAAGACGACAAACCATCCCATCGGGAACAGAATACCCAGGAGGAGGCTGCATGTAAACCTCCTCACTCAACTCGCCATTAAGAAAAGCATTCTGAACATCAAGCTGGGAGACAGACCAGCGGCGAACAGAAGCAACAGCAAGAAGGGTACACACAGTAGTCATATGAGCCACAGGGGCAAAAGTCTCATCATAGTCACGGCCGTGCTCCTGCTGAAAGCCACGAGCCACAAGACGCGCTTTATAGCGCTCAAGAGATCCATCAGAGCGAGTCTTAATTTTATAGACCCACTTACACGTGATGGGACGAACACCAGAAGGGGAGAAACAAGATCCCAAGTGCCAGTGCGCTCAAGCGCAGCGATCTCCTCAGCCATGGCAAGCTGCCATTCAGATGACGCTCAGCATCCCGATAAGAAGTCGGCTCGGAAACGACAGAGAGACCATACTGACTAGGAGAGTAACGAACTGGAGCACAACGCTGACGAACATGCCGAGAAGGGGGAAGCTCATCTGCAGAAGACAAGTCATCAGAAGAAGAGGAAGAAGGGACAGCATCGGAAGGAGCCAAAGCCGGAGAACGAGGAGCACTAGGTGGACTAGACGAACGAGAGGATGGCACCGAAGGGGGCACATCAGAAGTAGGAGGGAGGGGAGGAGGGACAGCAGGGGGTGCATCCGGAAAAAGAAGAAAAGAGATATCATCCACCGGGTAAGTACCCGAGGTGGGGCGAGGATAGAAGGGACGCGTCTCATCAAACGTGACGTCACGAGAGATGCGCATCCGACGACCAACGGGGTCCCAACAGCGATAGCCCTTATGCTCATCACTGTATCCGAGAAAAACACACTCAACAGACTGAGCGGTCAGTTTGGTGCGTTCACGAGGAGGCAGAAGGACATAGCAGACGCAACCAATTGAACGGAGAGTCGAGTAGTCTGCAGAAACACCAGAGAGACGCTCGAGAGGAATGCCACTGTAGAGCAGCGGAAGGCTGAATGTTAATGAGGTGGGCCGACGTAGCGACAGCCTCAGCCCAGAAATGTGGCGGAAGAGAAGAGGCAATCATCATAGCATGGGTGGTCTCAAGAAGATGACGATGCTTACGCTCGGCGACGCCATTTTGAGCATGTGCGCCGGGACAAAAAAACTGAGCGAGGGTGCCCTCCTCTGCAAGGACACCACGAAGGTGCTGAGAGATATACTCACCAGCAGAATCAGCACGGAACACGCGAATGGGTGATACTGAGTGCGGACCATGGCCGCAAAACGCTGATAAATAGAGAGCACCTCACTGCGAGAGCGCATGAAAAACACCCAGGTGTACCGTGAAAAATCATCAATGAATAAGATATAGTATCGATGGACCCCTTTCGAAGCGAAGGGAGCCGGACCCCAAACATCTGAATGAACTAAATCAAATGGTCGCTGAGAGACAGACACACTAGTAGGATAGGGAAACTGAATCTGTTTGCCTAACCTACAACCCTGACAGTGTAACGACCCATCTCCAGACCCCAGAAGGCCACGATGAACCAAAGACGACAGGCGAGAGTCACAAAGGTGACCAAGACGATGATGCCACTGCTGAAAAGAGCCGGTGACAGGGGCAACAACCGGAGGAGAACTGGCAGATGAAGTGGCAACGGAAGGAACACGAAGCCAGTCTAACTCCCAAAGCCCCGGAGACTGACGGCTACGAGGGCCAGCTCCAACCAGTCCTGTGTGCGACGATCCTGAACCGCACAAGACTCAGCGTCAAGAATGACGCGACAACCAGAATCGGTGAGCTGGCTAGCAGAGAAAAGGTTCATCTGAAGGCGAGGAACATGAGAAACATCAGGGACAGAGAAAGAGGGAGTAGAAAGGGTGCCT
Source organism: Lolium multiflorum (assembly GCA_030979885.1). Classification (NCBI taxonomy): domain Eukaryota; kingdom Viridiplantae; phylum Streptophyta; class Magnoliopsida; order Poales; family Poaceae; genus Lolium; species Lolium multiflorum. Next base: position 181,964,995 of record CM061749.1, on the reverse strand, counting down.
GTACTAGAAACAGAATAGAGGTACCATCACCGTGACAACACGGACAGGAGAAATAAGAGACCGAAGAGCAGAGAATAGAAGACTCAGAGGTCATATGAAAGGAAGCTCCAGAATCCAGATACCACGGGGACGTACCTGACTGTGTAGAATGTGGTGGTCGCGCAGTGCCAGAAGAGCCAGCCACGGGGACGTAAACTGGGATCCCGCATCCAGCAGGTGGAGGAAGTGTGGCCAACCTTGCCACAGTAGGTGCAATGAGGACGAGGGCGGAGACTCGGACCGCGAGGCTGCTGACGTAAACTGGAATCCCAAGCATCAAGCAGTGAAGCTGCGCTATCTCATGCGCAGATAGGGGCGCAACTGGAGAGGTCGACGTACAATCAGGTGCCGACGAGGAGCTATCACCCACACGCACAGAGGCCACCAAAGGGGGCAACGGAGAGCAACATGCCGATGAAGACAGAGTCGGCAAAGCACGGTCATAACCACGTGAAGAGGCCGCGAAAGTCGATATAGAGCGGCAGGCCGATGCAGACGGAGTCGACGAAGCGCGGCCATAACCGCGGGAAGAGGCCGCAAAAGTCGATGTAGAGCGACGGTCGACGTAGACGAAGTCGACGAAGCGCGGGCAGAGCCGCATGAAGAGGCCGCAAACGGCGACGAAGAATGGCTAGCCATCATACACGGAGGCAGCGGACAAATACCAAGTACCGAATGGAGGCCCAAAGATAAGGCGGGATCAGCGGAAGAAGACATCGGGTAACTACAGCCGACGACAGTTTTTTGATTTTTTTTTGATTATTTTTGATTATTTTTGATTTTTTTTAGAACAGATCGAAGTCAACTTGCAGGACAAGCCGTTACGGGAAGGAGCAGGCGGCGGACGCAGATCGCAAGCTGAGCGGCTGGCGGCGTCGGGCGGAAGTGAAGCCGACGGCGCGGAGAGCTGAGCGGCCACGCGCGGGGGAGAGATCGCGTCGGGCGCCGGGTCGGGCGGAGCAGGACTAGCGCGCCTGGGCGGATCGCGTCGGGAGGAGCTTGGCGTGTCCTGGCGCTGGCGGAGAAGAGGCGTCAGGAAGCGGAATCGGCCTGGCGGCATGGCGTTGCGGGCGGAGTAGGAGATCGAGCCGGCACACGGCAGCACGGGAGCAGGCGGGGCAGCACGGGAGCAGGCGGGGCAGCACGGGGGCGGCGCGGGAAGAGGCGGTCGGCGGCGGGGAAGAGGCGGCCGGCGGCGGGGAAGAGGCGGCCGGCGCGGGGGAAGAGGCGGCCGGCGACGGGAAAAAGAAATCCGGCGCGGGTGAACAAGCCGAGACGCACGCACAGACTAGAAGAATAGGACCAAAATTTACTCTGATACCATGTTAAGACAATATGCTTATTGTATTACCAGGGGGCCAAAGGCCACAATACATAGTACATGTACAGGTGCACATATGCAGAAAGCCCCCTAACATATGGGGAAACTACAATATACAGATATATACATCTAACACCAAGCAATGATACATGTTCATCTAGGGTTGAAAATGAAAGGGAAACTTTCCGTCCGTTTTCTAAGAAAAATGAAATGGAGGGCTAAATACGGAAAAGAAAGCGGCATTTGAAGGAAAAGAAACGGAAACGGTAAAATCATAAACGGAAACGGAAAAGAAAACGAGGGAGCTCTTTCCGACGAAAAGGGAAACGGCAGAGGAAATTCCGGAAAAATAAATACGGAAAGTTTCCGGAAATATAACCTAGAGAGGCCCGTGCATTTAGTAGGCCTACATTTACACATGAAACTGGGCTTAGCCACGTATCAAATCCACTAATTACTCTAACCCTAATCACTTTATATAATTTTTTCTTCCGAAATGGGGTTTGCCCCGGCCTCTGCATCGGTTGATGCACACAGCCTTTTATTAAAAGAACGAATATTCAATGTTTACAATTCAGGGATCAACGAGGGTCGATACAAAAATCAACCATCAAAAAAGGAAAAGATTTCCAAGCAAGCTAGGCATCATGTAATCTCTTAATAGGCCGCCAAGTAGCCTGGTAGAAAATTTCCTGGGCAACCATTCGAAGGCGGTTGCATCCAGAAACCATGCACTCCCGCTGATCCTCGTGTGCATGCATCTGTTAAACTATGTGTGTTATTATATGTGGAATTGCCGCTTGTCAAAGTTAAGTGATATATTTTGTCTTATTATCTTTTTATTTATGTATGTCTTTCGGTCTACAAACCAAGATATTATGCCGCATTGTATTGTGGCAAATATCCGTTTTCATAACGTATCCACTACGTATCCGTTTTGTATTCATATCCGAGGATTTCCGTTTTCATATTCGTTTCCAAGGTTTCCGATTCTATTTTCAATTCCGATAAGATAAGAGGAAAACAAAAATGATAAAGCATGTTTCCGTCCGTTTCCGTTTCATTTTCAACCCTATGTTCATCACATAAATTAACTAGTACAAGCATCAAAGCCCCTGCATATGACATGACTACAAAACAATCAGGAAAACCCGAGAAAGCTAGAAAATCAAGGATAAAAAATTCAATAGTTTTAGAAAATTTCATGTTTTTGGTGACACAAAATCGTAGGAGAACATAAAGGTCATCTTTTTAATTTTTTTTGTATACATGTGATTTTAAACCTATGAAACTATCCTTGAAAGTCTCTTTACTGATTATCACCATATTTACTGATTATTTGGGAAATGTTCGAAATCATTATGAGTTATTTCAAATGTATTTTTTCCGTAATACTCTGATTTTCCGCTTTCTTAAAAGTTTGGCCAGCCTTTTTAGTTTTATGCCATTTCTCGATTGTTTCTATATTTTTGTTTTTTAAATTTTAGTATATTTCAGAAATTAATTTGATTACCTTTTTTTTGACTGTACTGCAAATTGTGACTAGGGCACGGAATCAAACGGCTGCTATGCTAAGAGTTAATGTTCAATTATATTTTCTTGTATAGAAGTCTATGAACCAAAATGAAACTTAACCAGTAGTCGTTCAAGATAAAAGAATAAGAAATGTGAGATGCCACACCAAGATTTTAAGCAGGAGCATGAATTGCAGTAGAAGTCGGAATACAAGCAAATACAGGGAGCTCCCTTCTCATCTGCTCCCTAGCTCTGTTTCTAAATGTAGTTGTATAGCTTTTGGCACGAAAATTAAAAAATAGAAGTGGAGGAAAAACTGCACCAATTTTGGGTAGGATTACCCTTGGCTAATTGACGTGAGGAAGTAGAAGTGTTTTGGGTGGGAAACGTAATCAAATCCCTATAAACAATTATCCAAACAAGAGTTGCAACATGATAACCCTATATTGCGGATTTTTCATAAAACTCTTGTTCAAGGAACGGAGGGAGTACTATATTCTTGAAGCAAAATACAACATGAAATAGAGAAACAAGCTCTAATTTCAGCAAAAACGCAAAGCATCCACACGTCAATATGTGGACAATCTCTTTATTAGTACTAGATCACAACGTTACCTAAAAATATCACATTTGTTGCATCTACATTGTTGTACGTAAACATAGCACATCTGTTAGTTTTTCAGAATGTACTTAAACATGTATAATCTATTAGATCTTCATAGTTGCATCTGAATATACCATAACATATTAGATCAATATAATTGATGCACTAGCCAGATGGAAAGAAACCTTAATAGATAGCATGCTTCTGATCACATCTCTTCTATCTTCACAAATATATCTAAATAAATCGTATCTACTAGTTCGTCATAATTATAGGTAAATAGGCTATAATGATATTTCAGCTGTGAACAACGATAATGATATTTCAGTTGTGAATAGGCTATAACTGTTATTATTGATAATTATAGTTAGATCATTCACAACTGAAATATCATTATCGTTGTACCTAGACAAGAGATCAATACTTTTAATTGTACATGTTAACTATTGTTCGGTTGTAAGAAAAAATACATATAATTTTAAACCTGTTAGTATATGTTAATAACTAGTTGGAATAAAAATAACAAGTAAATATGATTTAAAAATGTTAGTCCTCACTACACACCAATGGTAATTTAAAGCTACGATTTTCACATGATTGGACCCTATAATGAAATCATGGCCAACGAAAAATTTCCTCTTACCATCTTATGCTTTGTAGACAGTTTTTATTGTCGATCGGCAACATCTGAGATTTTGTGGATGGACACACTGAAAAATGGATAGTGATGTGATGAGGTCTAAGACCTAGTTTGTGGCCCGATCTCGCGATTGACCCAAATCCAAAGGGGGAAAAGAGGGAGTGGAGGAAGAACGCGAAGAACACGAAGAACGAACACACGCATGCCAACCCGATACAATCGAATCTTACCCTCGTGGCTCGATGGACTACGCCAATAGAATTAACCCGGAAGAGACCCGAGGTAGAATTCCGAGATGAGAGATTGGTGTCGGAGACGGAGACCGATGAGTGAGAGAGAGTGGAGCACTTGAATCTCACATACCAAATCCAATCATCCAACAAGGGGTGCCTTGATACAAAGGGAATGAAACCCTAGGGAGACAAAGCTCAAAGATGTTTAAGCCTAAATCTTGTCTAAAGAGCTATGGGGGCGACCTGGGGTCTTATATAGGCATACAAGGCGACATGGGTCGAAGAGGTACAAGTTGGTGGGGTCAAACCCGTGAAATCCGGTCCAGGGGCCGGCCCGTCCGGTCCAAACCGGACCAGGGACCGGGTGTAAACCGGAAACGGCTCAGATGCCCCTCCGGCTGGGCCACGTCCGGTTGGCGCCGGAGGGATCCCGGCCTGGGCCCGGTCTGACCCGGGGGCCGGTCTAGCCGGTCCGGGGCCCGGTCTGACCTCTCGGGCCGGCGGGCCTTCCCTCCCGCCTCTTCTCCTCTTCCTTCTTCTTCTTCCTTCTTCTTCTTCCTTCTTCCTTGCACCAAGAGGGAGGTGTAGTGTCGACGATAGGCGGGGTTGCCTCATCTCCTCGGTTCCTTGACGTCCCCTTCCGGTCCTCGACGAGGTTGGTACCTAATGACATATAGGTATAGGCATGAGGTAGCAATCCGTCCAAGGTTGTATCGAGGTCAAGTGTATAAAGGAGTGAAGTCACCTTATCATGCATGGTTTTGGCCCGAGCTCGTGCCCTTGGCCTACGAGGAGGGTTTGACGGTCTTGAGGCGGAGGTGTCCGAAAGCCACCCCGCATCATCTCCCCCCTTGGGGAAGAGTCGTCTCGACTCTTGTTCCTCCTCACCGATGATGTAGACGTTGATCCTTGTAGCTTGGTGAAGGACTTGTATAGGTGCCCTTGTATCCTTATGGATGCTCGTCGTAGTGCGGGCGTCTTTGTTGTAGTCCATCATGGGTCTCTCATGTAGTGGTGGAGGTATAAAGTCTCGGTCGAAGAAGAACGTGGGGAAAAACAACTTGCAAATGGAAAACTTGTGGGTGCCAATTTTGTGATTGGCGAACAAGAGGCTTTCAATCAAATACGAAGCATCAAGTCGTTTCTCAAAGAGGCATTTGGCAAAAATGGAAATCAAAAGAGTTTCGATGTATCAAAAATGTGGTAGGGCAAAAATTTGTGCATGTAAAAGTTTGCTTTGTAGGGTGTCAAAAATGTTGTGTGTAGCATTGTCCCAAACAAATGGAACAATCAAAAGGCAAGTAACGGTGGCAAAATTTTGGGCAAAATTGTTATGTGCAACGGCAAAGCTATGGAGACTTCGAGCTTGGGAAAGTATGGTTGGCGTGAGCCTAGTATGAGTATCCTCAAGTATCAAAGAATCCATTGCAATTTCCATAGATGAAATGAGAAATCCAAAGAAGAGCAACTTTTGGTGTGACATGTGGCACAAGATGCATAAGGTGTCTCTCACATGTATGACATGGTCCTTGAGATTCTCGGAGTGTATGATGATATCATCAAGGCATACAACAACCATTGTGCCAACAAGATGTTTCAAGATATGTTGCAAAAGAGACAAAAGAGGTGACGAGGAATTAGACCAAACCGGAAACTCGACAAGACATGTCGGTAACACACGAGGGCGAAGGCTTTTGGGGACGTACCCTTTGGTGTGAATCCCATGGGTTGGATCATGTATCTCGTCCTTGTTGGGGTAGCTCTCAATTGCGCGTTTCGTGAGCTCATGCTCCGTAGCGGTGGAAGTTGTTGTTCGTGTACCTATACATGGAATAAGCAAAACAAAAAGCGTGTGTGCATGGTAGATGAAAACATCATCCATCATGATGTTCCATGTCTTGTGCACATCACCATTAGTGTCAATCATGATAGTATGAAATGCATGGCGATGGTGCATATGGCAAGAAGGTGCATTCATGGCATGTGGTAACTTAGGATCATCAAAAATTGAGAAGGCTATGGGGGCCATCTCGTGGACAATGAAATACGCATTTTTGCATAGCAAGCATAAGAATGAGCAATTTGTGACAATCTTGGATGCAAGGATTGTGGAGTATCGCAAACATGTAGGGCAAAGCATGCAAAAGCTAATGTCATCATTGTCAACAACACATGTGAAAGAGCAAGTAGTCCTCATATCGCAAGCAAGAGGAAACAATTCATCATTTTCCATGTCCACTAGTGGGATCATGGTCTCATCAATACCTTGAGTTTTACCTTGGTAGTCCGACTCAAGTGATGTAGGTATTGTGGTAGTTGTATGCTCCACATGGTTGACATCGTCATCGTCATCGAAGCATGGTGTGATGTGATCTTCTTGCACCATGTACATGTTCTTCTCCATCCTTGGCGCTTCAACATCCATGGAACCTAGTGCAACATGAGGAAACACAAAAGAGGGAGAGGTTAGGGTGTTAGCAAATGCGATGGCCTCCATGGACCTATCAACTACCTCTCGCAACTCACTCGGTGTTTCACTCATCTCCTCCAATTGGAAGCACTCAAACTCACATATGGGGTGGGAGGCACTCAACTCACTATCACTCTCACTCAAGTGGGCTAAGTGGCTCTCATGCTCACATGGGATTGGTACCAACTCATCAATCAAGCATATAGGAGTAGTTTCGACTTTCTCATCTCCATGCGCCTCCGTAGGTGAAGGGAAAATCCCATGCTCACCCTTCTCAACTCCATCGCCTCCCAAGTCGTCCTCAAGCGGTAGCTCCATAGTGTCGTTGAGAGCTATGCTCATATCAACTTCACCCTTGAGTTGGCCTTGTCGATCTTCATCTTGAAGTGTGGGCGCCATAGACTTCTTGGTGGCTTGGACATGTAGCTCGTAGGAGTGGAGCATCTCGGCGCTTGGCGATGTGCATTGCCATGCCATGTGACCCTTGGCCTTGCACACCTCACATAGGAGATTGGGACATTCCCGTGGAGGGTGGCCTTGTTGCTTGCACTTGTAGCATCGGAGTCCATAGGCATATGACGAGGTAGGGGCCATTGTGGTGGTGGCACAATAGGTGGAAGTCTCCGTATGAGGAAGGTATGCGCAATGTACACTTGCCATCCTTGAAGTGGTGGACACCCTATAATGGTGTTTGTGGTCTTCATGTCGAGGATCTCGTCTTCGTGCATCATCACCATGGCTTGAGTGGTGTCGTCGAAGATCCGTGGAAGATGTTGGTCGATGGCGCTCAGGGGGTGTGTGGTGAAGGTCACGTGGTGACATGTGTCGATGGGATCCATGAGATGGTGGTGGTCGACGACGAGCATGAGGAGGTGTGTGTCGATGACGATCCTCGACATGCCTAGATGATGGCTCATGCGACTTGGCATGTTGCTTGTGGCGCCTTGAGGAGCTCGGTGAAGAGTGTCGATAACGATCATGTTTGGGACGCTCTTGATGCTCCATATGATGTACTTGAGGTTGATGATCTTGTGCATAAGCACTCTCATGGTGGTGCCTTGTGGAGCTCGGAGAAGTGTGTCGATGCCGAACATGTTGGGGACGCTCTTGATGATCCATATGATTGTGCCATCGGGGAGGTCCTCTATCTTCATATGTAGCTCCATTGGCCAAGTAGGGGTACTTTGGAGCACCGGTGTTGTACATGGTGGGGTCAATGTCGTCCTCGTGGTGGTGCTCCACCATGTCGTCCGTGCTTGTTGAGCAATTGTCGATGTAGAGCTCCTTGATGTCGGTCATGCCGACGATGCTTGCGGAGCCATAGTCGTTGTCGAGCTCCTCGATGTCGGTCATGTCGATGATGCTTGCGGAGCCATAGTCGGTGTCGAGCTCCATATGTTCCTCCACATCCGCGGTGCTTGAGGAGGTATCCTCCTCAAAGTGCTCCATGTAGTCCTCCGTATCCTCTTCTTCGCTATCCATGTTAGCACGACAAGATCTATATGGTGGATGTTAGTGGAAGAACACTACCTCGCAACCTTACCGCGGTATGATAAGATCGGGGCGATCCAACAAACCGAGAACAAAAACAATTATATCGGGCACTCACACAAAGACACACGCAAAAGCTAGCAAATATGGTGTTAGGTGAGTATGGTGGAAAGCCAAAAGATGAAATCCGAAATCAAGTTTTTTGTTAAGAGTGGGTGAAATCCAAAAATCAAATGTCAAAGCGATGATCACTATAAACACGGAAAAGATATGGAACTCACACACGAGATGAATTGGGTTAGTGCGACCAAGGAATGAGCGGAAAAGTGTATGTACCCGTAAGCAAGGGTGCTCGGTGTCACACTAACACAAGGAGAGGCAAAGCTTTAGTTGCAACATGAGAGACAACAAGATTCACACGCGGCCTCTCTTCTCTTTTCTCTCTTTAAAAGCTTTTTCTCTTTTGTGTTTGGTGGCACTTACACTCTTTGTGTATTTGTATGTATGATGTACTCGCACAATTTTGCTCTGGTGACACTTACACTCTTTTTGTGTTTTTCCGGCTTTTTCTCGCACTTTGTTAGTGTTAGCCTCGCTTTTGCTATTTTTGCCACACGAGTTTTGCTTATAAGCTTGACTCCACACTACACACACACCTCACAATCGGGGCCACGTGCAATGTCTCGCAACACTCGATAAGCAATGCTCGATAGGATAGATCACAAAAGAAGAGTGGTTACAAGGGTAATGCAAGTTATACCTAAGTTGTGTAGGCGGTGATGGACACCAACTTGCGATGATGGTGGTGGTGTCAAGAGTACGTTTGCAAGTTCGGGGTGCCGTCGCTTGCTTCGGAGCTGCGGGTTAGTTGCACAAACAAGGCACTCAAACCGGAACAAACAAACACAAGTTAGCGGAGAAATCGGGTCAAAGTAGCTTGGCGGTGGTGGCGGTGGTATGCCGGTGGTGGGTGGTTTCGATGCTCTTGCGGATGCGGCGGTGGTGGTGGGGACGCGGCGTTGTTTACCGGTGGGTTGGGGATGGTGGCGGTGCTTGCCGGCGATGGAGATGGATGGCGGTGGTCGGCGGTGGTGTAGTTGTGGCGCCCGGTCCAGGGGCCGGTCAGGCCGGGCCTGGGCCGGCTGACTCTGGCGGCTCGGCTTTGGGCCGTCCGGTCCGGTCTGTGGCCGGTCAACCGGTGCTCAACCGGCTGGCGCGTTTTCTCTCTCCTGTTCTTGAGCCAAACCATCCAAATCGACCCAAATCGAAGGAAAACGATGGAATTGGGGGCTAGAAAGTGGGGGAAATAGTAGATCAAGCACAATAACACCGAATCCATGGACAAAAACCACTCAAAACGCAACAAAATCACAGATCCATCCAAAGGCAATTTAGGGCTATTTTTTGGGGATTTTTTGGAAAATTTTCTAGATACGAAATTGGGTGGGTGGGGGGTCAAATTCGCGGTAACCAAGAGCTGCTGATACCATATGATGAGGTCTAAGACCTAGTTTGTGGCCCGATCTCGCGATTGACCCAAATCCAAAGGGGAAAAGAGGGAGTGGAGGAAGAACGCGAAGAACACGAAGAACGAACACACGCACGCCAACCCGATACAATCGAATCTTACCCTCGTGGCTCGATGGACCACGCCAATAGAATCAACCCGGAAGAGACCCGAGGTAGAATTCCGAGAGGAGAGATTGGTGTCGGAGACGGAGACCGATGAGTGAGAGAGAGTGGAGCACTTGAATCTCACATACCAAATCCAATCATCCAACAAGGGGTGCCTTGATACAAAGGGGATGAAACCCTAGGGAGACAAAGCTCAAAGATGTGTTTAAGCCTAAATCTTGTCTAAAGAGCTATGGGGGCGACCTGGGGTCTTATATAGGCATACAAGGCGACATGGGTCGAAGAGGTACAAGTTGGTGGGGTCAAACCCGTGAAATCCGGTCCAGGGGCCGGTCCAACCGGGCCTGCCCGTCGGTCCAAACCGGACCAGGGACGGGTAAACCGGAAACGGCTCAAGCCCTCCGGTTGGCGCCGTCCGGTTTGGCGCCGGAGGGATCCCACTGGGGCCGGTCTGACTGGCCTGGGCCGGCCTGGCCGGTCTGGGCCCGGTCTGACCGGCCCTGGCCTGGGCCTTCCTCCCGCCTCTTCTTCTTCCTTCTTCTCTTTCCTTCTTCTTCTTCCTTCTTCCTTGCACCAAGAGGGAGGTGTAGTGTCGACGATAGGCGGGGTTGCCTCATCTCCTCGGTTCCTTGACGTCCCCTTCCGGTCCTCGACGAGGTTGGTACCTAATGACATATAGGTATAGGCATGAGGTAGCAATCCGTCCAAGGTTGTATCGAGGTCAAGTGTATAAGGAGTGAAGTCACCTTATCATGCATGGTTTTGGCCCGAGCTCGTGCCCTTGGCCTACGAGGAGGGTTTGACGGTCTTGAGGCGGAGGTGTCCGAAAGCCACCCCGTATCATGATAAGTGATTAAGCACCAACATGAGGCAAACTTGAGGCGTGTTGGTCATTGATTTGTTAAAGTTTTGTTCATCAAAGATGGATCAAGTTACATATGCAACTACAATCTTAGCACAAAACTTTCTTCCGTGGAGGATAGGAACAAACAAAGTAGATTGCTGCTCTGTAAAATGATGCAAAAAAAAGTATAGAGGAATAGAGTTGCATTTGCATACCGATGCAGTTAAAACACATGGCAATTGATCTAGTGTACGTAGTAGTGTGTGGATTGCCGATTAGTTTAGTATGCGTCCTCACCTTTCGATGCCTTGCTGCATAAATATGTTCTAGGGAAAAGAATCAATAATATCGGTTTTTCGTAAAAAAAACTCTCATTTTTTGTAATTTCTCACCAAAACAATCATATACAAAACCATAAAAATTATTAGCCCTTTAAGATTTATATATGTCTAAAATGTCATGTATTTGCAATGAATGGGATAAATAAATGAGAGGAAACCAAGTTTCCATAAGATTAAAAAACATGTATTTAATGAACGTACCATTATGCACGTGCTCCTTCCGCCGGCGCTAACGGGTCGGGTAGGTTAGCCCCCGAAGATCCGTATCGATTATACCCGTGTACTCGTTGAAGGGGTATACGGTATACCCTTGTACTCGTTGAAAGGGTATACAATGTATGTACGTTTCGGTGTATGTACGTGTCGGTGTATACGTCCGATGGATCGATGTGGTGGTCGTCGTCGGTTGTCACTTTCCATTCTCACGTACCTTGATCAGCTCGTCGCAGCCTCCAGCCCGGCCATCTCCGATCTAGATCTGCTCCGGTGAATACTGCTTGTCCGCCGATCGCGGCAAGGATCCGGCATCCAACCTTGGCCCGACTCCACCCCTCCCACGGCCGCCATTCATACCTAGGGTTTTGATCCCTCCGTCTTGTTGTGTAGCCGGTCGATCCCTCACCACCGCCATTTTCACGTACCCCGGGCAATCGTAGCAGGCGTGGCTGGTTACCTCGGCGATCTCCTATCCTTCCCGCATCCGGTGGATCGTTGGCCGTCGCCGCGGTGCGCACGACAACGTTACGGCGGCGAACGTCTGAGTCATCCACCCTCCGCGGCTCCGCCTCCCCACGATCGACATATAGGTCGTTCCATTGCAAGGCAGAGCACCGCCGAGCCTAACTTCCCGTGGCTGCCCAGATTGCCACCGAAGCCCAGAAGAGGTCAGCCCCCCGTGCCACACTGTTATTCTCTTCTTATTCCATGTATACTTTGAAGGATGTATCGTCGCATTTCTGCTTAGTGTTTAATTTGTTTTTCAATTTTTTACCAATTTTTTGGTATATTTTTTGTTAATCTGCATCACACAATGAATTCCAAGCCGAGTTTTTATGTTGATTAGGTCAGTGATGTTGTTTTATTTGGACAGATGGACGGCTCTATGGCTTCTCGGATTGACAATGAGAAAGCAAGTACAGACGTTGATGACTCTAGATGGGAGGGTTATGATATTTCATCTTCAGAAGATGAATATGAAGTACCTTCGTCTGATGATGATGATAGCATTTTTGGTGATCCTGTATCTGAGTCTGATAATGTGAGTCACTCACATTTTCATATTTTATCAGTGCAGTATGCATGGTAATATCTTGTCCTTGATATTTGCCTCCTTGTTGCAAATTTTGTAGATGGACATCGATGATGAAGACAGCATAAGTGATACACATGATGAACCCACTTCTGAAAATACGAGTGATGTATGTTTTCTTTTATCTTACTTGCCTCTTCCAGGTGAAGATGAATATACATGTAATTTGCTATTTTCCTACAAACTGCAGGTTGTTGTAATCAGAAACAGTGAGCTTACCTACTACGGGGATTCTGATTTGGAAGACTTTGCTTATAAAGAGGATGTTCCTGAGCAGTCAAAATCATTAGAAGGGGGGTTTCACAGCTGTCAAAATCTGAATGCAAAAGCGAAGTAAGATTTTCTTTTGATGCATTGCAATGCATAATAGAACAAATCAAAATGTCAGTAACAATAACGCCATGTTTGTCATATTTGTTTAGGTGACAGGAAGTTCCCAGCTGGACCATACTAAGCACGAAGATTACAAGGATCCATATGATATTGATACTGAAATGAACAAACAGCGAAAGTATGAGGCTGTAATGGCCATGATCTTTGTTTCCGAAGAGGCTGCCTATTACTTCTACAACAAGTATGCCAAAGAACATGGTTTTAGCATTCGACGCGAGAAGAAAAAGGAACGCCTTGATGAATTAGGGACATCCACCATTCGGTATAGGCGGTTTCTTTGCTCCAGGGCTGGGCAACGTGAAAGCAAGTACTTAGAAATGGAAAACCGAACGTATAGGCACCGACCTGAGTCTCGCTGCAACTGTGGTGCCCATTTCAGTGTGTCGTATAACAGAAAAAAGGGTTTTTGGACTGTTCTGAGATTTGACGACAATCATAACCATAAGCCTGCTACAGCTGATCAAATCGCTTTTCTTCGGTCTCATAGAAAGATGAAGGATCATCAGAAATCTAGGATCATGTCACTGGCAGCTGCTGGGATGAGATTATTCAACATTATGAGGTCATTTATCAGTGACAGTGGAAAATACAGCACGGTAGGATTTGTAAGAAAGGATCTTTACAACATGTCTTGCCGTGAAAAGATGAAGATGATTGCAAAGGGTGACGCCAACACAACCATTGGCATTATGGAGAAGAGGAAGAGAGATGATCCTGAATTCTTTTTTGATTACAAGCTTGGTAAAGGTGGAGAATTGTTACACCTGTTCTGGTGTGATTCTCAGTCTCGGCAGGACTATGCCGACTTCGGTGACGTGCTGGTGTTTGACAGCACGTACAAAACAAATCGGTATGCTATGCCGTTCATACCTTTTGTGGGAATAAACAATCACCGCCAGACTACTGTTTTTGCATGCGCCATTGTCTCGGACGAGAAGGAAAAAACATACAAGTGGTTGTTAGAAACATTCCTGAAGGCCATGTATCAGCAGAAGCCTAAAGGGATCATCACTGATGGGGACGCTGCAATGATCGCCGCTGTTGGTAAAGTCTTTCCAGGCGTGTGGTACCGTGTTTGTACGTGGCATATTGAGAAGAACATGAAGAAGCACCTAGACTCCGTGGCTCACAATGAATTCCGGTCGCTGCTGTACTACAGCACTTCGGAACAAGTATTCGAGGAGAGATGGAGGGCATTCGTCGAGAAGCACCAGACGGCATTAACCAAAGAATGGATGAAGAGGATGTATGCTAGGAAGAAGTTGTGGTCAGCCGCTTATCTAGCGAATGGATATTTCCTTGGAATGAAAAGCAACCAGAGGAGCGAGAGTTTGAACTCCACCCTACACACCCACCTTGACTTTGGACTGACAATTGTGGATATGGTTGTGCACTACGAGAATAACAGTAGCCGTGTCCGGGAGGAAGAGGCCCGCCACGACGCCATAGACTCTCAGACACTACCGGTTGCAGTTACCAGGTACAAGGATATAGAGACGTCTGCTGCCCATAAATTCACTGCTGCTAACTTCTACCTCGTTCAAGAGGAGCTGAAGAAGATTGGGGGCCTAGAGATTGTAGATCAACTTGGATGTGTTGGTGGGGTATCAACCTTCGTTGTGTCATGGATGAATAACCGTAAGTATTTGTTTTCAGTGGATTACAGACCTGAAAGCAAAGAGGAAACAATAACGTGCAGCTGCCGAAGGATGTATCGGAAAGGGCTACCTTGCAAGCACATCTTGTTTGTTTTGCATTATGTGGGGTGCTCTGAAATTCCAAACTGTTGTGTTCTCCGAAGGTTCTCGAAGAATGCAAGGTATGGTTTGCCCTCGAGACGTGAGAGTGATTTGTACGGATGGGGATGGGAAGGGGTAGCTGAGCGGAGAAAGCATAGCGAGCTTACCATGATTGGAGCAGAAGCTTTTGATGCCGCATTGCATGACCCAGAATCTTTCAGCGAGCTTATGCAATGTATGAAAGGCATAATATACAGGAGAAAAGGCGCCCAGACCAGTCATTCAACGGCTTACCATGAGGACGCACAAAACAGAGGAGATGCACCAGTAGTGGGTGATCCTGATATGGCTGAGACCAAAGGAGCACCTAAACAAAACAAGAGGTACTATAAGGACAAGGATACAAATCAACAGACGTCAAAACATGGCAGGATACTGGCACACGACGAGCGGAAGAAGGAGAGGTTGTGCACTGCTTGCAATCAACCAGGTCATAACAGAAACAACAAGATGAAGTGCAGGCTACATAAGGAGTGAGTGTCTGGTTCAGCCCTACTTAAATCGCTTGCACTAATCTTCTAATATATTTTATGTGCCACTGACTTGTGTGTTATTTCATGAAATGCAGATATGAGGGACCATCGGAAGTATGAGGAACCACCGGAAGTTCTGACAAGCATATGATGATTAATTGCTTGTCTACATTATGAACTACACTACTTGTTGCACTTGTGTATTATTTGGTGTTCAAACATTGGTCTGATTGTCAAAGGCCGAATTTTGATACTTGCAACACAAAGGACAATTTTGTTCACGAATGACATAGAGCACAGCTTATGTCTTGCACACATTGCGAATATGATTACAGACTGCACAGATCACTGTATGATACTTACAAAACAATATGGAGAATTTGTTCACAAATAACATAGAGCACAACTATGTCTTGGACACATCACGAATATAATTACGGCCGCGCCTATAATTACAGACTGCACAAACACACTAGTACTTGCCCCGTTGATTCTTATCACTCCCAGGCTTGCTTCTGACGCTTGTTCATTGATGAAGATTAATCCTGATTTTTGCATCTGGGGCAGATGTGGCCTGATCTCTGGAGGTGAGCTTGTCCCTCGTTCACCGTGTAGATCTTGTTGTATATCTCATAACTGAGATAGCCGTCAATAGCTGCGTATTCGAGGTTCATCCAGGACAGTGGCTTGCATTCCCAGAAAGAATGCCCTTCCTTCCGAAGCCGGTTGTACTTGAAGTCCTTCTTCATGTTGGCAAACTTGGGATCAATGAGCTTTGCTGCAAGATCAGCCATTCCAGCCTGCGGTTGACCTTTAATCTTGAAAATGTCCTGGATGTCGATGTGTCTCTCTTCTGGAACAGGAAGACCGGCCGCACGAAGAACTTTTGTGTCATTTCTTTTATCAACACTTGTAAAAGTGTATTGCTTGTCCTTGAGAAAAGTCAGTAGGCGCGGACAATGATCCTTGCACCTTTGTCAAGAGCAGCACAAATAAATTCAACAAGTACTGTAATGAAAATGTAGGGACGCTTTAGATTCAATGTAGGGACATAAAAATCAATGATCCTTGTACCTAATGTAGTGGAATACAAGAACGTGCTCCCTCATGGCGATTTGCATTACCGCCAACTTGTGTCCGCTAGAGTCATACTCGAGATCCAGACCAACGAACTTGAACCTGTCCTCGTCCTCGTCGAGCCAACCCTCGTACATACGAAGAATTCTATCAACAGTCGCCGCCTCATTGGTGTAGACGACGTCGATATATGTACTCCCGTGCGCAAGGATGCGGTACTTCTCCGTCGTGGACTTCTCGTCTCCGGCCACGACGGAGGAAGAGGCAGATGCCATGGACAGCGTGGGAGGAAGGGAGCACTGGGATGCGGTAGACGAACGGCCGGGGTTGGGACAGAATGGTGGAACTGCCACAGTATTGGGCGGATATAGGGGCGGGAGGCGAACATGCAATTAGAGGTCTGGCGGCCCACATTGGCCCGTTACATGTCTGACGGCCTAACTGAAAAGTTTTTAAATTTTTATTTAATAAATCTGCAGCACATCAGCTGGTTAAATTCGCAAAATTCAAAAAAAGTTTTAACCAACGGATTATGTTCACAAAAACGTGTGACATATTGGGTAAAAAAACTGGATTTTTTTCCAAGGTCGAAAAATCGACTAGCTTAGAAAAAGTGGTTTGATGTAACCCAAACGATTCCGTTTCTAAGAATGTGGATTTTTCGACCTTCGAGAAACGCTCCAGAAATTTTAGCACACAATCTCGTATCCATTCTAAGACGAAGTGTGAAGGTTTTTTCAATTTTTGAATTTCTGTGAAAATAAGCAATTAAATTTGAGTTAAATTCGAGTTGAAAAAGAAAACAAAAGAAAACTGGAGAACCCTGATGGATGGGCCATGAGTGTTCCTTCCCCGCGTCCATGCTACACGTTAATGGGCTTAGTACAAACCGCGTTACATGTCTTTCGGCCTAACTGATAAGTTTTTTAGTTTTGATTTGAATAAATCTGCAGCACATCTGGTTAAATTCGCAAAATTCAAAAAAAGTTTTAACCAACGGATTATGTTCACAAAAACGTGTGACATATTGGGTAAAAAAACTGGATTTTTTTCCAAGGTCGAAAAATCGACTAGCTTAGAAAAAGTGGTTTGATGTAACCCAAACGACTCCGTTTCTAAGAATGTGGATTTTTCGACCTTCGAGAAACGCTCCAGAAATTTTTGCACACACTCTCGTATCCATTGTAAGACGAAGTGTGAAGGTTTTTTCAATTTTTGAATTTCCGTCAAAATAAACTATTAAATTTCAGTTAAATTCGAGTTGAAAAAAAACAGAAGAAAACTAGAGAACCCTGATGGATGGGCCATGAGTGTTCCTTCCCCGCGTCCATGCTCCACGTTAATGGGCTTAGTACAAACCGCCTTTCGGCCTAACTGATAAGTTTTTTAGTTTTGATTTCAATAAATCTGCAGCAAACCTGGTTAAATTCAAAAAATTCAAAAAAAGTTTTAACCAACGGATTATGTTCACAAAAACGTGTGACATATTGGGTAAAAAAACTGGACTTTTTTTCGAAGGTCGAAAAATCGACTAGCTTAGAAAAAGTGGTTTGATGTAACCCAAACGGTTCCGTTTCTAAGAATGTGGATTTTTCGACCTTCGAGAAACGCTCCAGAAATTTTTGCACACACTCTCGTATCCATTGTAAGACGAAGTGTGAAGGTTTTTTCAATTTTTGAATTTCCGTGAAAATAAACTATTAAATTTCAGTTAAATTCGAGTTGAAAAAAAACAGAAGAAAACTAGAGAACCCTGCTGGATGGGCCATGAGTATTCCTTCCCCGCGTCCATGCTCCACGTTAATGGGCTTAGTACAAACCGGCCTATTATTACCTGTCCGGAATGTTAACCGAATATATCAGCAGCACATGTGCATTTAGGGTTGAAACAGAATTAACCAACGTATTATGTCCTAAAAAACGTGTGACACTAAAAACGCACGAATTTTTTTGCTGAAATAAAAATAGTACAACGAAAGTACAAAGATGAATTACAATTTCTCCTTTCATTCTATGAGGATTCATCCATATGCATATCTTATAATGTGATATCTTCAATCTCAAGCCTGATGCACAAATCCCTGAACTCAATCTTCAGACATACTAATGAACCTATCACAAGATGAGCTGCTACACAGAACGCATTCCATCCATCTACAAACTCAATATGCTGCCCCTTGTAGATTGTATAAGCTCCAACCATTTGTCCATTAATAGATCTGCTATAAAAAATAGCAGCACCTTCTCTCGGCCTATAGTATCCACGTGCAACATCAAATGGAATGAGCTACAAAAAAGTAAAATATAAACAAAGAACACGTTAACACTGTTAGTATGTTATGAATGAAACTTAAAAACAAGTGAAAAAGTTACTAACCAAACGAGTAAGAGAAGATTCATTCAACCTCGTCACAAAGAACTGAGGTACTTCAAAGAAATCGAGGAATTCGTTTTCCTCCACTTTATTTAGCTCTTTGAATATAGCCCATGTAACTGCATTCATCTCTGCGGAGTTAATATCTAGCAAATTTGAGAAAATGGTTTTCTCAAAAGTAACTCTGCAGCACTCCAAAACCTCCCAACAATCTGAACAAACAAAAAAATAAAACAGAATGAACAATGAGAAATATGTGAAAACAATATCACAATAATAATTAGAAACAAAGAAACATGCCTGGTAACTGAACCCATGGTTTTTCGTCACGGTCAGCATTGAATACAACAACTTCAAACTTGGAAGTAGTTTCATCATATGTGAACTCCACAATGTCATTTTCATCCATAACATAAGCGTCTACAAAAGAACTCCAGAATGGTCCACAAAGGTAAGTTCTTGCTTCAGTCTTCTCCACATGGAAATGATAAACAGAACCATGATTGCATTCAGCAACAACCCACTTATCTACTAAACTATGTAGCATCTCCCTAGCATGGCAAGGCACGGCCTGAAGAATTGAAAAGAAAAAACAATTTATTTAGAAAAGATCAAACAAACAAATGCAAATAGTACTAACGGCGGGGAAATAATGTATATCTAGCTTGTACTATGCAAAACATACATACAATTAGTTCTTCAAACAAATGCACCATCGCTACATCAAATGAAAATGCACGACGCTTGGACCGGAAGCAGTTAGTGTCAGGCTGGCCGCAAATAAGACATCCTGCTTCTTCATCCATCTCTGACAAAAATAATATAACATATCAAACACATTCGAAACATTCCAATAACAGAAATCCAAAGAATTAAATCAATGTTCACAATGAACTACAAACTCCTGCTGATGTCCTAGATTTCTGGGTACTAAGTACTAACCCTAATAGATAGCTACCCTACATCAGCGGCGGCGCGCGGCAGCAAGTCGTGGAGGGGGGCGTGCAGGATGTACTGCAGGGGCTCAGAAAAGTACCACCGGGGCTACGACCAAAAGAAGAAGCGCCTCCGCTCTCGCTCTCGCCGTCGCCGTCGCCGTTCGCCGTCGCTCCTCGCCGCTCGGTGTCCCCGCTTCAACAATAACCGCAGACAATCTCCGCACAAAAGCCTCGGGCTATAAAAATGGGCCAACAAAAACCGGGCACAACAGAAACAAAAGGCCCAACATGTGACTAATTCCAACTGACTACACGGTTATTTCATGTGAGAACCCTACGAGACTTTGTGAAACCAATGCACCTTTAGTCAACAAAATATATAGGGCATATTTCATTTTGAACAAAAAAAAGAGGTCTATTTTTTACAAACTATTTGTTTTGGGTTCACAAGTCTACCAATATGTGAATATTTTTTACTCATTTTTTACCCTAGATCTTAACCAAGCTACGTCTTTTGAACTAATAAACTAGAAAATGCAAGAAAGTTAAGACACCTGGCATTAAAACATAGGGCCGACAGGGGATTTTCATTTCTTCTAAGTTTCTTACACAAGATTGAACAGCGAAGGGAAGAAAAAAACACTAAATCGGCGGCCTCTACATCTTGCTTGTCCCTCCAAGACATGCAACCCGGCTAATCCTCTTCGTCGGAGGACCACCATTTTCCGCCCTCCTCTTCGACCTTGGACTCCTGGAGCGCCTTGGACTGCTGGAGCGCCTGGGTGAGGCCCGGTGTATCGGCTGGGTCATCGTCAGCCCTCATCTGGGCCTGGTAACTCAGTTCCACATCTCCCAATATCAAGTCCTCATCGTCGTCGGAGGACCACCATTTGTCGTCCTCCACTTCGGCCTTGGACTGCTGGAGCGCCTGGGTGAGGCCCGGTGTGTCGGCGGGGTCGTCGGGAGCCCGAATCTCCGACTGGTAATGGAGATACGCAGTCCACCTCGGCTGCGGCTCGGGCTCCGGATCCGGTTGCGGCTCCGGCTTGGGAACGCGCAGATGAGGTGCAGGGCCGCGAATCGAAATTTGGTCCCGCGGCTCGCTTGTCGCTGGAGGTGGAAGGACGATCCCTTCGTGGCGGCGCGGCGGAAGAGCTGGAGGTGCCCGTGGTTCGCCGTATGGTGGTGGTAGGCGGCGTGGCGCGCCGCGAGGAAGAGGGACATAGCCGTGCGCCGCGAGCACGGTGTCCACGTCCTTGCCGGCCCAGAAGTTCTGCCGCCCTAGTTGATTGTACCTCCCGCCGGCGTACATACCGTACTGGTTGGCGAGCTCGTCGAGGCGCTCCATCTCGAACCGGGGCCTCCACAAGGCGCTGTCCTCCCCCCAGTCTGGGTTCGCCCGATCCCACGGCGTGAGGGCAGCTCGACGGCGGCGGATGTAGCCGCGCAGATCTTCGTCTTTTTCAGGCACCGGCGGGATGGCGTACCCGGCGGCGCTCACCCTCCAACCAGCTGGCAGGTGCCAGTACGGCGGAACGAGCAGCCGCGCCTCGGCCAAGATCGTCGCTTCGTCGGGGTTGAGGCTCTGAGGACGAGGGGCCGCACGACGGATTTTAGCTCCGCGGGCGCTGCTCCCTCCGGCTTCGTGGTCGTTGAGGCCCATCGCTTGCTACGGCTGCTCGATGGCGGCGGGTTTAGGTTATGGGCTAGCTAGGGTTTGGTGCGGGATGGCCTGATGTGCTCCACTGGATGGGATAAAATGGACTGTCGGTGAACCGATCGAGTGAGTGGTGCTGCGGCCTTGTACGCGTGTTCGCTGTTGACGACCTGTTGACTGGGAGGCCACGCGTGTTCGCTATTATGATGCCACCGAATCCGTTCCCCGCCTGTTTAATGGCTCGCCGGTTGTGAAGCGACATATCTAGTTGGGACGCCACCGGTAAACCACGCGCAGGAGCCACTGGTTATCCACGCGCAGGAGCCACGGTAAATGCGTCGCCTAGGCTGCCGTGCAGCAAATTGGGTCGTCAGTTGCCCCAATGGACGGTCAGTAAATGTATACATACGGACGTTTTACTTACGAAAACACTTTACGGACTCACGATGGAGCAACACACACGGAAGTCCATGAACAGAAAATAAGATGAAGATAATAAATCGATGACACAATGGTTCTTGAAAAACATAACAAAATATTTGGAGTATGAACTAAGTGTTCATATTTCAGAGCCTATCTACTACCATCTTGAATTCACCATCGACGACGCTTCGACCAAAAGCGAAGATGAATATGTCACTAACTCTCATATCGTGCAGTTTCACCAGTTGCTTCCAGTTCGATGTTATCATGGCACCTCCTTTGGCTTTGCCTTTCACCTTTGACTTGTCCATCACCATCTTAACTTTGAGGCTAGCCTTTCCTACGAATAGGACTTCTACTTCTGATGGCAGTTCAACATTAGGGATAATGTGGCTCATGGTGAATCTCTTCGAAAAGTACTGCATAAAAGAAATCAAACATATTAACAACAGTTACGGTGTAGAAAATAAATAGAAATCTCTTGTTTGTACTGTAATGTTTACCATTTTTGATTTACCCTCCTGGACGTGTGATTTTTTTATGGTGCAGACATATATGGGTGTTTTCAGATTTGTTTCCTCAGATTTACTTCTCAGATAATCAACTGTATCTCTCAGATAACGAAATTCTCCATCATCCATAGCTACTCGATTTGCATACTCAACAAACAACTCGAACTCATGCTCGCACTTTATTCTAGGACCTGCGTAAGTATTAAATTAATACATCAGGCCCAACAATAGAATCGCATATGGAAGACATAAATGGGAGGTAATTTCGGACCTCTTATATTCAGCTTTTTGTGCAACTTAAGAGCAGCACGAACATGACGAACACGAGCAAACGATGCCACCTAGTTGAATATAGAAAAGATGTAACACAAATTTGAGTTCTAAGATGGTTAGGGCATCGATCACCGTCAGAGAAAATAGGGCATCGGGCAATCGGAAGAGACGAGTTTGTACTTGACTAGATTAGATCTGATATTAAATATAGACAACACGAGATGAGTTGCGTATGACTTACAGCATCTTCCATTGTAACTTCGCACACGCCGCTCTTCCCGTCCAGGCTTCGATGAGAGACGATATGAGGTTAGATGAGGCGATTATATAGGTGGATGTGTGCAAAAGGCGATCATAATCTTGTTACCTTAATTCGTGGGAGGGTCGATATCAACGTGACAAAGTTTGTTTCCCTAAATAATGTCGTTACCGTAATTAGTGGGGAAGGTTGGGATTTGATAGTTTGGAGGCGTAGTCAATTACGGGGATCGATTATTAATGTTGTCCCCTTAACTTTTTTTTTAGGTAAATGTTGTCCCCTTAATTTAGTACAATCAAGGTACACATTTTTGCATTTCACGCTAATTCATGTTGTTACCTTAATTAGTACTACTCATGTCGTACTACTACTGCAAATAGAAATTAATTTTCACACCTTATGCGCAAAGTAATCAAAGTAGCTCAACCAGATTCTCTAAGCGACGGCGTTTGATAGTCGGAATGAGAGGCGAGGGACGGAGAGCAAGGTTATTTCACGGCGTTTTTTAGTGGTTAGAGTATAATTGAATATAATTTCATCAAACTTAAAATTTGAACCACTACTGATATTCATGAATAATTTGAAAACAGTACGACATAAACGTCAAATAAAGTTTGCAACAAACATCAAAATGTCTAAGCATGACTTACAACTTGGACAAATAAGCTAATTGTAAAAATAATGTAATGCATTTGTTGATTTCAAAGAATATCAACCAGAAGCTTGAGACCACCACCGCGGCTACCACGGAACCAGAACACAAACACGTTTTTAACTCTCATATTAGTCTTCTTCACAACCTCCATCCAGTTTGTTGTTATCATGGCACCTCCTTTTCCTTTTCCATTGACCTGTGACTTGCTCATCACTATCTTAACTGTTGCAATTTTAACATTCATTGAATAAACTTCTATTTCTGCTGGTAGCTGTGTATGCCTAGCAATGTGGTTTAGTGTGAAGCCCCTCGAGAAGTACTGCATATAAGATTACAATCAATTAGATAATTCAATCAGCTATGTTAGGAAATTGTGAAAAATTTGGTGTGTAATCCAGCGCTTACCATTTTTGCTTTATTCTTCACGACGTTTGATTTTTTGATCGTGCAGACATACGGTGGCTTTCTTGGCATGTGCTTGTCAACTAACTGTTTCAATGTAGCAAATTGTGCATCATCCATTCTTACGCGATTGGCATACCTGATGAAACCTTCAAAATCCTCACCCTCCTCACAGTTAGGACCTGCATACAAAATTATATACATAAACCATAATGTTACAATTTCCCTGGAAAACAATAGTGTCGTAAATTTGTATACCTCTTACGATATGCTTTTTGTTCTTCCTCACAGCAGCACCGCAACGCCGTGGGCTAACACGTTGTGCCACCTAGCAAAGTGTATAACACATACAACAGATGAGTTCTTGTGTGGAATACTCAAGCGTCCCGGATATAGAGACCTAACTCGTGGCGATTAGTGCAAATCATTGCGATAAAATAAGAAGGGGACAATCGATTATTTACACAAACGTTAATCTGCCCTGGATGATCTAACCAAGTTTATTGTACGCGGTAGATTACACAATAAGAACATGGCGGCCTAAGAACATTATACTTCTGTTTATGATCTACCCGAAAGGGGTTTTCGGAGAACTAGAATCTGTTAAGTATAAACTAATAAGTATGAAGCGCTCTAGCCAATGAGATTTTGGATCTACTGAATCTGGTCGATTCCCATGGCGGCCTCCCATACCTTATTTGCGATCTATCTCGAGGACAAGTCAAATAATATTACGACAGGTGAAAGTCTTGACATACCTGATCCATGGCAAAGGGTAGCCGTCGATGATCAACACTACTACTCTCAGATGAACACGTGAAAGATGTTGCTTGGCCGGCCGCCCAGACGTCGCTGAGATGAAACGGTGTGAAGAGACGACGATGATATAGTTCGTGGGGGTGTGGGTTACCCGTGATGGGTAGTACGTGCTGCCGCAAATTACGCCCTACACAATTAAAGTTGTTAACTAATAGGTTGGGTCGGTGGGCTTGATCGTTTCGTGCCGGAAAATCAATTCGTGGGCCGGATCATCGTCCAGGTAAGGTAGGCTTTGTTTAATATTTTTTCTTTTCTTATATTTAAGAGGGAAAATATAGGGTTTTAGGCCTAAAACATGCACTTTTTGGGTGCACCATCGCATGCCCCACACTTCTACCCTTGTCATCTACATGAATAATCTGGGGTATACCATGGTAAGTTGCACCCACACACCCCAAATATAGGGTTTTAGGACTAAACATGCACTTTTGGGGCAAACCAGGTGGGTGGGGATGCCAGGGTGAGGCCACACTTGGCACATGGGTGCACCATTGCATGCCCCACACTGCTACCCTTGGAATCTACATGAATAATATGGAGTAGACCATGGTGAGTTGCACACAGACACCCCAAATATAGGGTTTTAGGCCTAAACATGCACTTTTAGGGCAAACCAGGTAGGTGGGGATGCCAGGGTGAGGCCACACTTGGCACATGGGTGCACCATTGCATGCCCCACACTGCTACCCTTGGAATCTACATGAATAATATGGGGTAGACCATGGTGAGTTGCACCAAGACACCACAAATATAGGGTTTTAGGCCAAATCATGCACTTTTGGGGCAAACCAGGTGGGTGGGGATGCCAGGGTGAGGCCACACTTGGCACATGGGTGCACCATTGCATGCCCCACACTGCTACCCTTGTAATCTACATGAATAATATGGGGTAGACCATGATGAGTTGCACCTAGACAGCCCAAATATAGGGTTTTAGGCCAAAACATGCACTTTTGGGGCAAACCAGGTGGGTGGGGATGCCAGGGTGAGGCCACACTTGGCACATGGGTGCACCATTGCATGCCCCACACTCCTACCCTTGGAATCTACATGAATAATATGGGGTAGACCATGGTGAGTTGCACCCAGACACCCCAAATATAGGGTTTTAGGCCAAATCATGCACTTTTGGGGCAAACCAGGTGGGTGGGGATGCCAGGTGAGGCCACACTTGGCACATGGGTGCACCATTGCATGCCCCACACTGCTACCCTTGGAATCTACATGAATTATATGGGGTAGACCATGGTGAGTTGCACACAGACACCCCAAATATAGGGTTTTAGGCCTAAACATGCACTTTTGGGGCAAACCAGGTGGGTGGGGATGCCAGTGTGAGGCCACACTTGGCACATGGGTGAACCATTGCATGGCCCACACTGCTACCCTTGGAATCTACATGAATAATATGGGGTAGACCATGGTGAGTTGCACCCAGACACCCCAAATACAGGGTTTTAGGCCTAAACATGCACTTTTGGGGAAAACCAGGTGGGTGGGGATGCCAGGGTGAGGCCACACTTGGCACATGGGTGCACCATTGCATGCCCCACACTGCTACCCTTGTAATCTACATGAATAATATGGGGTAGACCATGGTGAGTTGCACCCAGACACCCCAAATACAGGATTTTAGGCCTAAACATGCACTTTTGGGGCAAACCAAGTGGGTGGGGATGCCAGGGTGAGGCCACACTTGGCACATGGGTGCACCATTGCAGGCCCCACACTCCTACCCTTGTAATATACATGAATAAAATGGGGTAGACCATGGTGAGTTGCACCTAGACACCCCAAATACAGGGTTTTAGGCCTAAACATGCACTTTTGGGGCAAACCAGGTGGGTGGGGATGCCAGGTGAGGCCACACTTGGCACATGGGTGCACCATTGCATGCCCCACACTCCTACCCTTGGAACCTACATGAATAATATGGGGTAGACCATGGTGAGTTGCACCCAGACACCCCAAATATAGGGTTTTAGGCCAAATCATGCACTTTTGGGGCAAACCAGGATGGGTGAGGCCACACTTGGCACATGGGTGCACCATTGAATGCCCCACACTGCTACCCTTGGAATCTACATGAATAATGTGGGGTAGACCATGGTGAGTTGCACCCAGACACCCCAAATATAGGGTTTTAGGCCAAAACATGCACTTTTGGGGCAAACCAGGTGGGTGGGGATGCCAGGGTGAGGCCACACTTGGCACATGGGTGAACCATTGCATGGCCCACACTGCTACCCTTGGAATCTACATGAATAATATGGGGTAGACCATGGTGAGTTGCACCCAGACACCCCAAATACAGGGTTTTAGGCCTAAACATGCACTTTTGGGGAAAATCAGGTGGGTGGGGATGCCAGGGTGAGGCCACACTTGGCACATGGGTGCACCATTGCATGCCCCACACTGCTACCCTTGTAATCTACATGAATAATATGGGGTAGACCATGGTGAGTTGCACCTAGACACCCCAAATATAGGGTTTTAGGCCAAAACATGCACTTTTGGGGCAAACCAGGTGGGTGGGGATGCCAGGGTGAAGCCACACTTGGCACATGGGTGCACCATTGCATGCCCCACACTCCTACCCTTGGAATCTACATGAATAATATGGGGTAGACCATGGTGAGTTGCACCCAGACACCCCAAATATAGGGTTTTAGGCCAAATCATGCACTTTTGGGGCAAACCAGGTGGGTGGGGATGCCAGTGTGAGGCCACACTTGGCACATGGGTGCACCATTGCATGCCCCACACTCCTACCCTTGGAATCTACATGAATAATATGGGGTAGACCATGGTGAGTTGCCCAGACACCCCAAATACAGGGTTTTAGGCCTAAACATGCACTTTTGGGGCAAACCAAGTGGGTGGGGATGCCAGGGTGAGGCCACACTTGGCACATGGGTGCACCATTGCAGGCCCCACACTCCTACCCTTGTAATATACATGAATAAAATGGGGTAGACCATGGTGAGTTGCACCTAGACACCCCAAATACAGGGTTTTAGGCCTAAACATGCACTTTTGGGGCAAACCAGGTGGGTGGGGATGCCAGGTGAGGCCACAATTGGCACATGGGTGCACCATTGCATGCCCCACACTCCTACCCTTGGAATCTACATGAATAATATGGGGTAGACCATGGTGAGTTGCACCCAGACACCCCAAATATAGGGTTTTAGGCCAAATCATGCACTTTTGGGGCAAACCAGGTGGGTGGGGATGCCAGTGTGAGGCCACACTTGGCACATGGGTGCACCATTGAATGCCCCACACTGCTACCCTTGGAATCTACATGAATAATGTGGGGTAGACCATGGTGAGTTGCACCAGACACCCCAAATATAGGGTTTTAGGCCAAAACATGCACTTTTGGGGCAAACCAGGTGGGTGGGGATGCCAGGGTGAGGCCACACTTGGCACATGGGTGAACCATTGCATGGCCCACACTGCTACCCTTGGAATCTACATGAAAAATATGGGGTAGACCATGGTGAGTTGCACCTAGACACCCCAAATACAGGGTTTTAGGCCTAAACATGCACTTTTGGGGCAAACCAGGTGGGTGGGGATGCCAGGTGAGGCCACACTTGGCACATGGGTGCACCATTGCATGCCCCACACTCCTACCCTTGGAATCTACATGAATAATATGGGGTAGACCATGGTGAGTTGCACCCAGACACCCCAAATATAGGGTTTTAGGCCAAATCATGCACTTTTGGGGCAAACCAGGTGGGTGGGGATGCCAGTGTGAGGCCACACTTGGCACATGGGTGCACCATTGAATGCCCCACACTGCTACCCTTGGAATCTACATGAATAATGTGGGGTAGACCATGGTGAGTTGCACCCAGACACCCCAAATATAGGGTTTTAGGCCAAAACATGCACTTTTGGGGCAAACCAGGTGGGTGGGGATGCCAGGGTGAGGCCACACTTGGCACATGGGTGAACCATTGCATGGCCCACACTGCTACCCTTGGAATCTACATGAATAATATGGGGTAGACCATGGTGAGTTGCACCCAGACACCCCAAATACAGGGTTTTAGGCCTAAACATGCACTTTTGGGGAAAATCAGGTGGGTGGGGATGCCAGGGTGAGGCCACACTTGGCACATGGGTGCACCATTGCATGCCCCACACTGCTACCCTTGTAATCTACATGAATAATATGGGGTAGACCATGGTGAGTTGCACCTAGACACCCCAAATATAGGGTTTTAGGCCAAAACATGCACTTTTGGGGCAAACCAGGTGGGTGGGGATGCCAGGGTGAGGCCACACTTGGCACATGGGTGCACCATTGCATGCCCCACACTGCTACCCTTGTAATGTACATGAATAATATGGGGTAGACCATGTTGAGTTGCACCCATACACCCCAAATATAGGGTTTTAGGCCAAATCATGCACTTTTGGGGCAAACCAGGTGGGTGGGGATGCCAGTGTGAGGCCACACTTGGCACATGGGTGCACCATTGCATGCCCCACACTGATCCTATTGGAATCTACATGAATAATATGGGGTAGACCATGGTGAGTTGCACCAAGACACCCCAAATATAGGGTTTTAGGCCAAAACATGCACTTTTGGGGCAAACCAGGTTGGTGGGGATGCCAGGGTGAGGCCACACTTGGAACATGGGTGCACCATTGCATGGCCCACACTGCTACCCTTGGAATCTACATGAATAATATGGGGTAGACCATGGTGAGTTGCACATAGACACCCCAAATAGAGGGTTTTAGGCCAAAACATGCACTTTTGGGGCAAACCAGGTGGGTGGGGATGCCAGGGTGAGGCCACACTTGGCACATGGGTGCACCATTGCATGCCCCACACTGATCCTATTGGAATCTACATGAATAATATGGGGTAGACCATGGTGAGTTGCACCCACACACCCCAAATATAGGGTTTTAGGCCAAAACATGCACTTTTGGGGCAAACCAGGTGGGTGGGGATGCCAGGGTGAGGCCACACTTGGCACATGGGTGAACCATTGCATGGCCCACACTGCTACCCTTGGAATCTACATGAATAATATGGGGTAGACCATGGTGAGTTGCACCCAGACACCCCAAATACAGGGTTTTAGGCCTAAACATGCACTTTTGGGGAAAATCAGGTGGGTGGGGATGCCAGGGTGAGGCCACACTTGGCACATGGGTGCACCATTGCATGCCCCACACTGCTACCCTTGTAATCTACATGAATAATATGGGGTAGACCATGGTGAGTTGCACCTAGACACCCCAAATATAGGGTTTTAGGCCAAAACATGCACTTTTGGGGCAAACCAGGTGGGTGGGGATGCCAGGGTGAGGCCACACTTGGCACATGGGTGCACCATTGCATGCCCCACACTGCTACCCTTGTAATGTACATGAATAATATGGGGTAGACCATGTTGAGTTGCACCCATACACCCCAAATATAGGGTTTTAGGCCAAATCATGCACTTTTGGGGCAAACCAGGTGGGTGGGGATGCCAGTGTGAGGCCACACTTGGCACATGGGTGCACCATTGCATGCCCCACACTGATCCTATTGGAATCTACATGAATAATATGGGGTAGACCATGGTGAGTTGCACCAAGACACCCCAAATATAGGGTTTTAGGCCAAAACATGCACTTTTGGGGCAAACCAGGTTGGTGGGGATGCCAGGGTGAGGCCACACTTGGAACATGGGTGCACCATTGCATGGCCCACACTGCTACCCTTGGAATCTACATGAATAATATGGGGTAGACCATGGTGAGTTGCACATAGACACCCCAAATAGAGGGTTTTAGGCCAAAACATGCACTTTTGGGGCAAACCAGGTGGGTGGGGATGCCAGGGTGAGGCCACACTTGGCACATGGGTGCACCATTGCATGCCCCACACTGCTACCCTTGGAATCTACATGAATAATATGGGGTAGACCATGGTGAGTTGCACCCACACACCCCAAATATAGGGTTTTAGGCCAAAACATGCACTTTTGGGGCAAACCAGGTGGGTGGGGATGCCAGGGTGAGGCCACACTTGGCACATGGGTGAACCATTGCATGCCCCACACTGCTACCCTTGGAATCTACATGAATTATATGGGGTAGACCATGGTGAGTTGCACAGACACCCCAAATATAGGGTTTTAGGCCTAAACATGCACTTTTGGGGCAAACCAGGTGGGTGGGGATGCCAGTGTGAGGCCACACTTGGCACATGGGTGCACCATTGCATGCCCCACACTCCTACCCTTGGAATCTACATGAATAATATGGGGTAGACCATGGTGAGTTGCACCCAGACACCCCAAATACAGGGTTTTAGGCCTAAACATGCACTTTTGGGGCAAACCAAGTGGGTGGGGATGCCAGGGTGAGGCCACACTTGGCACATGGGTGCACCATTGCAGGCCCCACACTCATACCCTTGTAATATACATGAATAAAATGGGGTAGACCATGGTGAGTTGCACCTAGACACCCCAAATACAGGGTTTTAGGCCTAACATGCACTTTTGGGGCAAACCAGGTGGGTGGGGATGCCAGTGTGAGGCCACACTTGGCACATGGGTGCACCATTGCATGCCCCACACTCCTACCCTTGGAATCTACATGAATAATATGGGGTAGACCATGGTGAGTTGACACCCCAAATATAGGGTTTTAGGCCTAAACATGCACTTTTGGGGCAAATCAGGTGGGTGGGGATGCCAGGGTGAGGCCACACTTGGCACATGGGTGCACCATTGCATGCCCCACACTGCTACCCTTGGAATCTACATGAATAATATGGGGTAGACCATGGTGAGTTGCACACAGACACCCCAAATATAGGGTTTTAGGCCTAAACATGCACTTTTAGGGCAAACCAGGTGGGTGGGGATGCCAGGGTGAGGCCACACTTGGAACATGGGTGAACCATTGCATGCCCCACACTCCTACCCTTGGAATCTACATGAATAATATGGGGTAGACCATGGTGAGTTGCACCCACACACCCCAAATACAGGGTTTTAGGCCTAAACATGCACTTTTGGGGCAGGTAGGGATGCCAGGGTGAGGCCACACTTGGCACATGGGTGCACCATTGCATGCCCCACACTCCTACCCTTGGAATCTACATGAATAATATGGGGTAGACCATGGTGAGTTGCACACAGACACCCCAAATATAGGGTTTTAGGCCTAAACATGCACTTTTAGGGCAAACCAGGTAGGTGGGGATGCCAGGGTGAGGCCACACTTGGCACATGGGTGCACCATTGTATGCCCCACACTTC
The DNA here is from genome assembly GCA_030979885.1 of Lolium multiflorum. Lineage (NCBI taxonomy): Eukaryota > Viridiplantae > Streptophyta > Magnoliopsida > Poales > Poaceae > Lolium > Lolium multiflorum. The sequence goes on along the minus strand of CM061749.1, from coordinate 181,933,204 downwards.
TACCCTTGGAATCTACATGAATAATATGGGGTAGACCATGGTGAGTTGCACACAGACACCCCAAATACAGGGTTTTAGGCCTAAACATGCACTTTTAGGGCAAACCAGGTAGGTGGGGATGCCAGGGTGAGGCCACACTTGGCACATGGGTGCACCATTGCATGCCCCACACTGCTACCCTTGGAATCTACATGAATAATATGGGGTAGACCATGGTGAGTTGCACCTAGACACCCCAAATATAGGGTTTTAGGCCTAAACATGCACTTTTGGGGCAAACCAGGTGGGTGGGGATGCCAGTGTGAGGCCACACTTGGCACATGGGTGCACCATTGCATGCCCCACACTCCTACCCTTGGAATCTACATGAATAATATGGGGTAGACCATGGTGAGTTGCACCAAGACACCCCAAATATAGGGTTTTAGGCCAAATCATGCACTTTTGGGGCAAACCAGGTGGGTGGGGATGCCAGGGTGAGGCCACACTTGGCACATGGGTGCACCATTGCATGGCCCACACTTCTACCCTTGGAATCTACATGAATAATATGGGGTAGACCATGGTGAGTTGCACCCAGACACCCCAAATATAGGGTTTTAGGCCAAAACATGCACTTTTGGGGCAAACCAGGTGGGTGGGGATGCCAGGGTGAGGCCACACTTGGCACATGGGTGAACCATTGCATGCCCCACACTGCTACCCTTGGAATCTACATGAATTATATGGGGTAGACCATGGTGAGTTGCACACAGACACCCCAAATATAGGGTTTTAGGCCTAAACATGCACTTTTGGGGCAAATCAGGTGGGTGGGGATGCCAGGGTGAGGCCACACTTGGCACATGGGTGAACCATTGCATGGCCCACACTGCTACCCTTGGAATCTACATGAATAATATGGGGTAGACCATGGTGAGTTGCACCCAGACACCCCAAATACAGGGTTTTAGGCCTAAACATGCACTTTTGGGGAAAATCAGGTGGGTGGGGATGCCAGGGTGAGGCCACACTTGGCACATGGGTGCACCATTGCATTCCCCACACTGCTACCCTTGTAATCTACATGAATAATATGGGGTAGACCATGGTGAGTTGCACCTAGACACCCCAAATATAGGGTTTTAGGCCAAAACATGCACTTTTGGGGCAAACCAGGTGGGTGGGGATGCCAGGGTGAGGCCACACTTGGCACATGGGTGCACCATTGCATGCCCCACACTCCTACCCTTGGAATCTACATGAATAATATGGGGTAGACCATGGTGAGTTGCACACAGACACCCCAAATACAGGGTTTTAGGCCTAAACATGCACTTTTGGGGAAAATCAGGTGGGTGGGGATGCCAGGGTGAGGCCACACTTGGCACATGGGTGCACCATTGCATGCCCCACACTGCTACCCTTGTAATCTACATGAATAATATGGGGTAGACCATGGTGAGTTGCACCTAGACACCCCAAATATAGGGTTTTAGGCCAAAACATGCACTTTTGGGGCAAACCAGGTGGGTGGGGATGCCAGGGTGAGGCCACACTTGGCACATGGGTGCACCATTGCATGCCCCACACTCCTACCCTTGGAATCTACATGAATAATATGGGGTAGACCATGGTGAGTTGCACCCAGACACCCCAAATATAGGGTTTTAGGCCCAATCATGCACTTTTGGGGCAAACCAGGTGGGTGGGGATGCCAGTGTGAGGCCACACTTGGCACATGGGTGCACCATTGCATGCCCCACACTGCTACCCTTGTAATCTACATGAATTATATGGGGGTAGACCATGGTGAGTTGCACAGACACCCCAAATATAGGGTTTTAGGCCTAAACATGCACTTTTGGGGCAAACCAGGTGGGTGGGGATGCCAGTGTGAGGCCACACTTGGCACATGGGTGAACCATTGCATGGCCCACACTTCTACCCTTGGAATCTACATGAATAATATGGGGTAGACCATGGTGAGTTGCACCCAGACACCCCAAATACAGGGTTTTAGGCCTAAACATGCACTTTTGGGGAAAATCAGGTGGGTGGGGATGCCAGGATGAGGCCACACTTGGCACATGGGTGCACCATTGCATGCCCCACACTGCTACCCTTGTAATCTACATGAATAATATGGGGTAGACCATGGTGAGTTGCACCTAGACACCCCAAATATAGGGTTTTAGGCCAAAACATGCACTTTTGGGGCAAACCAGGTGGGTGGGGATGCCAGGGTGAGGCCACACTTGGCACATGGGTGCACCATTGCATGCCCCACACTCCTACCCTTGGAATCTACATGAATAATATGGGGTAGACCATGGTGAGTTGCACCCAGACACCCCAAATATAGGGTTTTAGGCCCAATCATGCACTTTTGGGGCAAACCAGGTGGGTGGGGATGCCAGGTGAGGCCACACTTGGCACATGGGTGCACCATTGCATGCCCACACTGCTACCCTTGTAATCTACATGAATTATATGGGGTAGACCATGGTGAGTTGCACACAGACACCCCAAATATAGGGTTTTAGGCCTAAACATGCACTTTTGGGGCAAACCAGGTGGGTGGGGATGCCAGTGTGAGGCCACACTTGGCACATGGGTGAACCATTGCATGGCCCACACTGCTACCCTTGGAATCTACATGAATAATATGGGGTAGACCATGGTGAGTTGCACCAGACACCCCAAATACAGGGTTTTAGGCCTAAACATGCACTTTTGGGGAAAATCAGGTGGGTGGGGATGCCAGGATGAGGCCACACTTGGCACATGGGTGCACCATTGCATGCCCCACACTGCTACCCTTGTAATCTACATGAATAATATGGGGTAGACCATGGTGAGTTGCACCTAGACACCCCAAATATAGGGTTTTAGGCCAAAACATGCACTTTTGGGGCAAACCAGGTGGGTGGGGATGGGTGAGGCCACACTTGGCACATGGGTGCACCATTGCATGCCCCGCACTCCTACCCTTGGAATCTACATGAATAATATGGGGTAGACCATGGTGAGTTGCACCCAGACACCCCAAATATAGGGTTTTAGGCCAAATCATGCACTTTTGGGGCAAACCAGGTGGGTGGGGATGCCAGTGTGAGGCCACACTTGGCACATGGGTGCACCATTGCATGCCCCACACTGCTACCCTTGGAATCTACATGAATTATATGGGGTAGAACATGGTGAGTTGCACCCAGACACCCCAAATATAGGGTTTTAGGCCTAAACATGCACTTTTGGGGCAAACCAGGTGGGTGGGGATGCCAGTGTGAGGCCACACTTGGCACATGGGTGAACCATTGCATGGCCCACACTGCTACCCTTGTAATCTACATGAATAATATGGGGTAGACCATGGTGAGTTGCACCTAGACACCCCAAATATAGGGTTTTAGGCCAAAACATGCACTTTTGGGGCAAACCAGGTGGGTGGGGATGCCAGGGTGAGGCCACACTTGGCACATGGGTGCACCATTGCATGCCCCACACTCCTACCCTTGGAATCTACATGAATAATATGGGGTAGACCATGGTGAGTTGCACCCAGACACCCCAAATATAGGGTTTTAGGCCAAAACATGCACTTTTGGAGCAAATCAAGTGGGTGGGGATGCCAGTGTGAGGCCACACTTGGCACATGGGTGCACCATTGCATGCCCCACACTCCTACCCTTGGTATCTACATGAATAATATGGGGTAGACCATGGTGAGTTGCACCCAGACACCCCAAATATAGGGTTTTGGGCCAAATCATGCACTTTTGGGGAAAACCAGGTGGGTGGGGATGCCAGTGTGAGGCCACACTTGGCACATGGGTGCACCATTGCATGGCCCACACTGCTACCCTTGGAATCTACATGAATAATATGGGGTAGACCATGGTGAGTTGCACCCAGACACCCCAAATATAGGGTTTTAGGCCAAAACATTCACTTTTAGGGCAAACCAGGTGGGTGGGGATGCCAGGGTGAGGCCACACTTGGCACATGGGTTCACCATTGCATGCCCCACACTGCTACCCTTGGAATCTACATGAATTATATGGGGTAGACCATGGTGAGTTGCACACAGACACCCCAAATATAGGGTTTTAGGCCTAAACATGCACTTTTGGGGCAAACCAGGTGGGTGGGGATGCCAGTGTGAGGCCACACTTGGCACATGGGTGAACCATTGCATGGCCCACACTGCTACCCTTGTAATCTACATGAATAATATGGGGTAGACCATGGTGAGTTGCACCTAGACACCCCAAATATAGGGTTTTAGGCCAAAACATGCACTTTTGGGGCAAACCAGGTGGGTGGGGATGCCAGGGTGAGGCCACACTTGGCACATGGGTGCACCATTGCATGCCCCACACTCCTACCCTTGGAATCTACATGAATAATATGGGGTAGACCATGGTGAGTTGCACCCAGACACCCCAAATATAGGGTTTTAGGCCAAAACATGCACTTTTGGAGCAAATCAAGTGGGTGGGGATGCCAGTGTGAGGCCACACTTGGCACATGGGTGCACCATTGCATGCCCCACACTGCTACCCTTGTAATCTACATGAATTATATGGGGTAGACCATGGTGAGTTGCACCCAGACACCCCAAATATAGGGTTTTAGGCCTAAACATGCACTTTTGGGGCAAACCAGGTGGGTGGGGATGCCAGTGTGAGGCCACACTTGGCACATGGGTGAACCATTGCATGGCCCACACTGCTACCCTTGGAATCTACATGAATAATATGGGGTAGACCATGGTGAGTTGCACCCAGACACCCCAAATACAGGGTTTTAGGCCTAAACATGCACTTTTGGGGAAAATCAGGTGGGTGGGGATGCCAGGGTGAGGCCACACTTGGCACATGGGTGAACCATTGCATGCCCCACACTGATACCCTTGGAATCTACATGAATTATATGGGGTAGACCATGGTGAGTTGCACACAGACACCCCAAATATAGGGTTTTAGGCCTAAACATGCACTTTTGGGGCAAACCAGGTGGGGATGCCAGGGTGAGGCCACACTTGGCACATGGGTGCACCATTGCATGCCCCACACTGCTACCCTTGGAATCTACATGAATAATATGGGGTAGACCATGGTGATTAGTTTTTTTTTAACCAAAACAAAACATTTAGTTGATTAGCACAGTCCTCTGCTAAAACATGAGAGAGGTCTGAAAAACTTCGACCGTCCATCTAACGATACGGTGCTGAATTGCATTCGTCGGATCGGTCTTCTAGAAGGAATCCGCGGGCTATCCGCGAAAGCGACGATTTGGCGACGTGATTGGCTGGCGTTTGTTTTTCCTTTCAGCGTCTCGCGGTTTGACAGGAGACGGTGAAATACCCGATGGGCTGGCTCGCGCGTGTAGGCCTGTCTAGCCATCGTCGAACGAGCCCGTCTAGGCCTGCCATGCATGCGCTGCTCCAGAAACGCTGAAACGCTGAAACGAGGCGTGCAGATGTGTCGCATGGCAGTGGTAACAGCTCCACGCGGGCGTGTCGGTTGGTCCGATTTTTCCGTCACGCTGAAAAAGGTTTGGGTTCACACGCGCAGTTCTATATCCACGCGCCGAATTAATTGACACACTTAAAACCGTGCGCCGCTTCGGATGTCGTCCTGCGTTTCAGTGTGCAGTTAGTGGTTAACACGAAAGCAGCTCACAAGCCCCCGCACCTCACCCATCCACGCCTATTTAACGCCACCATTGTGCTCACTCTGTCTCACACTCATCCAAGCCAGCTCCCTTCCCATCTCACCGTCTCCAAATCCAAGACACGCCACATCTCAAGGGGATCGCCACAATGCAGTTCAACGGCCCTACGTTCCGCCGCCCCGCAACCATGCCGGAGAGACAGTACCCTGCCGGAGTCGTCTGCGAGAACCAGCTGCGCGTGTGGGCCATATCGAGGTGGAGGGGCCCAACGGAGCTAGCTTCATTCTTCCTCTCTTCCGGCTACCGCCACCTCCCTCCTGGCTCGCCAAGCATGTTCGAGCTTGAGAAGTACTACGACGGCAACTCCGGACACGTCATCGGCCTCTTCGTAACTTTCGCAAACAGGTTGGACGCTCACCATCTGCTCGGGCGGGTGTTTTGGTGCGGGTGCGAGTTCATCGCATTCACCAACTACAACATCTTCACCAACTTCTACGCCATCTTCCCCACAGCGGGCAACATGCACTGCCTCCCCTACATCATGCCGGAGGACGACGAGTGAGCCTTCCAAGGAGGAGGCAAGGAGGATGATATGACGGCGTTGTCACTCGGGTTTATCTAGTTTTTATGTGTGTTTTATTATCTAAGTCTTGTAAGGCAGCTATCGTGTCCCTGTCGTGGTTGGGGATGTGTTTTTTTAAACATGCATGGTCCTGTTAAGTAATGATGAAGTGTGTTGGCCAGTTAATCGCAGAAAACATGCATGGTTAATCATGTGATCCACAAACTAAGTAAAAAAACAAACAACATAGTAGAAAATTTGTAGCAATATATCTTGCTAAGAGTACACAACTTCTAAAGCCTTTATTAGTTCTTAAAACCCAAGAGTACAATTACAATACCCAAAAGTATCGCTATAATCTGAAGCATTGACACAATTTCGTTCAGCTTTATTACTATTGTTTTCTTCAGGTGCTTCATGTCCTTGTTTAGTGCTACTTGCTTCTGTAGTTCTCCATCTCCTCCGTTTTCTTCAACCACTTCTCCTTCTAGGGGAATCAGCATAGGTGAGTTTGCTGGAACAATACCCTTCTTCACGAGTAGATCTGCGTACTTTTCAATCCAATACCAGAAGTTGCATCCTCCTCTAACCGGCTAGAAATAACGAACATTAAAGATACGTATAATTTTGGCATAAATCCTGTTGACAATAGACGGGTATTGAACAACATTAAAAACATCTTACATTGTGATTATTGCACCTGACGAAATCGCCGGCGTTGGACGTTGTGGAGGCTGTTTTCCTCTCCACGACGCGCCACCGGCAGCTCGTGCACTTGATCATTGGGAGGGGACCATAACTTGGGTGGCGGATTATAGTGGCCGAGCTCGAGGAAGACATGACTTTGCCGGCGGCACGACGTTCTAAGATGGAGGAAGTCGTAGATGGAGGCGTTGAAGGGGAACTGTAGGGTTTCTACTTTGTTCGTTCCTAATAAAGCGTCTTGATCTTGTGGGCTTGGGCCGCACATAATTAGTTCAGAAAAGGCTAAGCAATCCAACCTAATGGCCCATCCGTTAATGGTCAACGCACCGAGCGCGCAATTACCCCACGTCCTTCGTGCGATGAAGGAAACTACCATAACTTACGCACGATAATCACGAAGATTGGCAGGGTAAGCTCATATTCCACATTTTTTAGGCGCGAGCACTCTCGCCCAACGCCGCCGCCAGCCGTGAGATCTGACTACCGCCGCCTCCCTCCCCATCCCTTATCGGCGAGGAAGCCTCCTCTAGCTGCTCAGAAGACATGCACACATCGAGGTATTGCCTTATTGCTTGTATGCAGTACGTGTTCTTTGTTTGGGATGTTTCTTACGTATGATGCCCTCATAGCTTTTGTGGTTATGATGAGATCATAGGCAGTAATCCATGTCAATTGTTCTTTGAATTTTAGATCTTAACACTTGTTAGTGCAAATTTTTTGTTGAACGCAAATCATCTAAGAAAAGATCCCTTTCATATGTAACATACATATGACTTTAAAAATTATGTTGCATGGCATTATGCTTGCACACAAATTTTGACATTTATCTACTCGTTTTTATGAACAGTACGTTGAACATTGGTGTGTGCGATGTGGGTCGTTGGGTGGGGTTTGTCACAAGAATGACCCCAGCTCAGCTATGTAAACTCGCCGAGGCAGATTTAGAAAGCTTGATTCACATGAAGACTATAAGTCCACGATCGTCTATACTTAGGCTCATGTTTAAGGCATTTGACCCAGAGTCAGAGAAGTTCAACTTGCAATTAGATCAACCCTCGATTAGTATAAAAGGAGTCGATGTGGAGGAGATTTTTGGATTAAAGGACAAATCTGCAGATGGGCTTGATATTGACACCATCCTTTTTGAGGATGGGAGATTTGCAGAAAATCAGATTCCACCTCGTTTTCTGAACAAGTTAACCGGCAGTCTCAGCATTGATGGATTGATCTCGGACGCCATCAAGAGCGGATTAGCCGACGATGACTTCCTTCGGAGAGCTGCTCTTGTGGCCCTTGGTACAGTTCTTGCACCAACGTCCACGGAAACAGTTCCGTTGGAGTATTGGGCAATCGTTAAGTACGTGTCGCGGTTGAAAAAATTAAACTTCAATCGTTTCACACGTGATTTTTTGATTACCAATATAAAGAAACTGGGAGGTGAATATGAGAAGGTGCGATGGCCATGCGGCAACCTAGCCCTGCTGCAGGTATATTTCTCCTCACCACGTCCATTGTCTTAAAAAAATCCAGCAATTTATAAAGGTGTATAACTGTTGTGCCAACATTTGCAGTATATTTACTATGAAAAAGTGCGCCCAATTGGTTCACCATTAACGTCATCAAGGCCGTTGATGAGGAACTGGACAGAAGAAGAAGCGAAAAAGAGAGACAACGTGGATTACAATGATGGACGAGGAGTAGGCTTGGTAAGTTTTCTTTTACTCATGTACTATTATGTTCATCATTTCATGTGGACTTACATCATCATTTCATGTGCATGCCTTCTAGATTGACGACGACATATCTGCTAAGCACAGAAGGGAGGTGATCCACACACCTGACGTTGTTCCAAAATCAAAGAGGAAGCAAAGTAAAAGAGCTAAAGCTGCAGCTTCTAGCATGAAGACGGCAGGTCCAGTGGATGATTCAATAATGGAGGTCATGTTTGAGCAGGTTCTGACTAAACTGACCAAACACATAGACACAACAATAGAAAAAAATATGGAGAAATGTGCAGACGCATCTGCTCAGGTGACATGGACTATTTTTTGTATGCTTCTATCTGCTGAAATGCATGTCTACACAACGTGTCATTAATTACCTTCTGAATTTTGTTTTGCAGAAACTCCTAAAAATGCTTAACTCGAAGGGAGTTGCATACAGAGCAGGCAAGGCTGACATGTCTGATGACGAAGATCAGGAGGAGGAAGCCAAAAAGGAAGGAGTGGCCTCCACACCTAGCCATGGCGGCCTTCCGCCTAAAGATTTCATGGACATGGACGTTACCAAGTCAGACGGCAGTGCATCATGGTTGAATTCCGTTAAGGATCAACATGACGATGAATTGGAAGATGCAAGTAAGAAGAGTGAGCCGGTGGAGGATTCGAACTTCGTGACACCCACCGACAAGAAGAAGACTGCTAGTGCTGGGTACACGACCCCGGCGCCTAAGCACGGAGATACTCCTGAAGTGCCCATAATCATCGACGACAAGGCTACTCCTGAATCATCCTGCTCGGGACCTATTGATTTAACTCTTCCAGATGCTTCAGAAGAATTTGAAAGCTTGAACACGATCTGCCGCAAAGCGATACAAAGTGCGAAGAAGGAGGAGAGAAAGGATGATGTATGTGCGAAAAAAGAGGAGAGAAAGGATGATGTATATGGGAAAAAAGAGGAGGAAAAGGATGATGTCTGTGGGAAGCGCAGACGCAAACCTCCTCGCAAATTAAGTTCCCCAAGCATTGTGATGACCTCCAAATGTCCTAAACGGATTCGACGTACAGTCAGAAAAGGTATATTTTGTGAAATATTTTGCACTATATCAAGTATTCATGTTCACATAATTAACTATGCTTGTCTATAGGTCCTGAAGCTTTGTTCGACAACGAATATGCCACGGATGGATCAAATCAGCTGACACCGGAGATAATTGACGCAGCTGTCGAGTATATTCGGATAACAATGAGAAGTACAAAAAAGGGCCGATCTGGTAAGACTGTGTACGAGAATGCAGACGGGGCTAGGGCGAGTGCTGAATTTCTTAAACCTATCCTTGACAGTGGATGGCTGTGCGGTGCTGTAAGTCCAACAACCGATGTCATTCTTTTATTTCTCCTACGCTTGAATACATATGTGCTCCAGAGTGATCAACTGTTTGAATTATATGCAGGTCATTGAGTGTTACTTGGGTGATCTTAGATTAAAATTGAAGGATAGAATAATTTGCCCTGCATGGAGGGCAAATTGTATGGTCGAACGTAAACCTAATAGGAAGCACTGGAAAAAAAGTAAGAAACTTGACACGAAGGATATTACAGAGATGTCAGGTTGCTACGCAAAATGCGAGCTGGAATATTTTGCCACAAACAAGGTAATGATGTCTTGTACATTATTAACTGAGAGGTTTCAAAATTAACTATTAATGCATTAATTACTAACTCTGTATTTTTGGTAGGCTTATTTCTCGGTTAACATCTCCGGTTGCCACTGGGTCACCGTCGTCATGCATAGTGACAAGGAGGAATTTCAGGTGCTAGACTCGTTATGGAGCCTTGATCAGAGCAAGCGATTTGTGGAAATTCTGGTATGACTTTTGATCACGGAATGTAAGACCACCTTGGTACTCAGTGCACTGTACTTAAATTTTATGCTTCACAGAGAGAAGAAATCAATAAGGACATCGAGTTTGCGAACAATGAGTTTATGAGCAAGAAGTATCCAGACGTTTCGAAATGGGAAATTAAAAGCTATCCAATACCAAAGCAAAGAGATACGTGAGTACACCGTTAATCTTATGCCATTACTATTGATGCCTATTGCTGATAGTTTTCCTCTGATCTATATGCAGGAACTCATGTGGACTCTTCCTGTTAGCATGTATGGAGCACTGGGATGGAGATGAACTGACGGCCGAATTTTCGCAGGTTACCTCTGATCTGTAGTATATTTGTTACAAACATGTTTATCTCCCGCAATTCTAAACTACATAATAATTGTTGCAGGAAACGATAAACAAGAACAGGAATAGGACTGCTGCCGAAATTATAATGGCACAATCAAACCTGCTCGAGAACACGAAGAAGGCTGTCCTAGATATCGCGGCGAAAGCTCGTGCGTGAAAACATTTAGTATCAAATATTATTTCCACTATTTGTAATGCAAGGGTGGATTTGTGTCCGGAAGAAGGTCTCATAGACCTGTAGAACTTTTTTACTTTGGGGGGTAAACTTATTTGGGGTTGTGGTTATTTGTGGCACAGTGAGATAAGTACTTTGTTTATTCATGTACTTTCAACCTTTCGCACATTCAAACGAGTAGCACACGACATGACATAGAAAAGTAATTCAACCTTTCGCACATTCAAACGAGTAGCACACGACATGACATAGGAAATAGTGGGAAACATAACAAACACATGTTAAAACTAATGGAAACTAAAACATGACCATCCTCAACAACTAGCCCCGGCAGCTTCACCCCCATCGTCAACTTCACTCCTCCTCCTCCTCGTCGTCGTCGAAGTTGTAGGGAAGGGTGTGCATCATGTTGTGTGTGGGGAAGTGGCACTCAAAGTTTGTGTAGACGTTGAACGTAGTGAATGCTATGAACTCGCAGCCGCACCAAAACACTTTGCCGAGGAGCTCGTACGCGTCGTAGCGGTTGGTGAAGGTGACTGTGAGGATCAAGAGAAAGGCGCGCGTGTGGTCACGGGCCTCGTCGAGGCGAAACATCACCGGCGCGTCCGAAGGGAGGTGGGCAAAGCCGGCGGTGAGGAACGCGCGGGCGAGCTCGACCGGTCCCCTCCACCTGGAGATGGCCCACACGCGGAGTGTGTTCTCCACGACGACGCCCGCCGGGTAGCGCCGCTCGGGCACGGTAGGAGGCCGACGGAAGACCGGTGCGTTGAACTGCATCTTACCGGTGCGTTGCAAGGTGTTGGGTGGGGATTTGCTTCAAGTGGAGAATACTATATGGACTGTGTGTCGCGGCGAGTGGAGAGGAAGAGACGGGGGTATAAATAGGCCAGATCGATCAACGACGCGCTGTTTCCCTGTCCGCGTAATGGGTTGCGCTTGTGTATCCGTGTCAATGCGGTGCGTCTGAATCAGTCTTCCTTTATTGCTCTGAATCGGCGACCGTAAATAGCTTGGCTGCGTCGTCTGCCTCGCTGAGCGCTCGCATATGCATGCACATCTGACGTGGTGCGGCGCATGCATGGAAAAGTCTGCGACGGGAGCTAGCCTGCATGGTGCGGCGCATGCATGGCGAAGTTTGCGACGGACAAAACCGTGCACCGACGCAACCCAACGGTCCAAACCACGTCTCCTCCCTATAGATGGCGTCCATCCAACGGGGTAGAGCTAGGTATTGTAGGGCCCGCCTGTAGTCGCTTCGACCGCCACGTTAATGGCGATTCCTCGGCTCTCGAGCGGCCGCCGCCCACCTCTGCCAATGAAGTTATTGGGGACGCCACGCGTGCCCAGCGTCCGCCGCCCACCTCTGCCAATGAAGTTATTGGGGACGCCACGCGTGCCAAGCGGCCGCCGCCCACCACACGGTTGCCTGCGGCTTTATATAGGGGCGCTCGCTCGGCTACATCATCTCCTGCGCGCACAAACCCTAGCCGCCGCACAACATGCACCGTAGCGCAGCATAGCTACCCACAAGCCCGCGAGGGAATCCATGGCTGGTTCTGGTGGCCGGCGAGGCGGGCGAGGCCATCGAGGCCGCGGGCGCGGTCGCGGTCGCCGTGGCCGTGGACGGCAAACTGGAGCAGCATCACCCAGCCGCTCGCCGTCGCCAGCGCCGTCGTCGTCTTCGGAGGAGGCGACGTCCTTCGAATTCATCCTACGCATCGACGATGACCCTCTCGGCATCAAGCGGCTTCCGGACAAGTTCGCCGAGTTCGTCGATGGCGTCGAGCCGGCCGAGTTGCAGCTACGGGAGGCCTGCTGCAACTTTTGTCGATGGCGTGTCGAGGTATTGTTCGACGGGCAGGGCAAGATGTACCTGCACACCGGCTGGGACAAGTTCGCCCGCTACCTCGATCTCGAACCAGGCTGCCTGCTCACCTTCTTGTACGAGGGGAATGGCGACATGGTCGTCAAGGTGTTCGACGGCACATCCTGCCGCAGACACTACCACATCAGTGAGTCAAGCTCGAGCGCCGACAGTTAGAGACTTTCGAGTGTTCTTTCTTTGCAGCGAAAATGGGCACGAGCCAATAAAACCACTAGTGTACGTTTCCAGCCTGGGTGCCTGGGAGTGTTCTTTCTTGGCAGCGAACACAGGCAACACCCGAGGACAACACTAGTTAGGTTTTCTCATTTTGCAATGTTCTAATCTTGTTTTAAACTATGTAATCGTTTGTGTAATGTTCACATCTGTGTTTAAATGAAAAAGAGAAAAAAAATAGGTAAAAGTTATTCGTTTGCGAATTTTTTTATTTATTTGAATTTTTGTAATAATAAACTTTTAAATTTCTGTTAAATTCAGTCGAAAAAAGTTGACAGATAAAGCCATGGCCCATGAGTTCCCTCCCGCGACCAATATCCACAACGTCGCACGTTATTGGGCCTAGTACAAATCGGCCTATTACCAGCCCGAAGTGTTCCCCGCGTGCATTGGCCCTGTCTGACGGCCTAACTGAAAGTTTTTTAATTTTTTTTAAGTCTGCAGCACATTATCTGGTTAAATTCAAAAAATTTAAAAAACGTTTTAACCAACGGATTATATTCACAAAAACGTGTGAGATATTGGGTAAAAAAACTGGATTTTATTTCGTAGGTCGAAAAATTGACTAGCTTAGAAAAAGTGGTTTGATGTAACCCAAACGACTCCGTTTCTAAGAATGTGGATTTTTCGACCTTCGAGAAACGCTCCAGCAATTTTTGCACACACTCTCGTATCCATTGTAAGACGAAGTGTGAAGGTTTTTTCAATTTTTGAATTTCCGTGAAAATAAACTATTAAATTTCAGTTAAATTCGAGTTCAAAAGAAAACAGAAGAAAACTAGAGAACCCTGATGGATGGGCCATGAGTGTTCCTTACCCGCGTCCATGCTCCACGTTAATGGGCTTAGTACAAACCGCGTTACATGTCTTTCGGCCTAACTGATAAGTTTTTTAGTTTTGATTTCAATAAATCTGCAGCAAACCTGGTTAAATTCAAAAAATTCAAAAAAAGTTTTAACCAACGGATTATGTTCACAAAAACGTGTGACATATTGGGTAAAAAAACTGGACTTTTTTTCGAAGGTCGAAAAATCGACTAGCTTAGAAAAAGTGGTTTGATGTAACCCAAACGATTCCGTTTGTAAGAATGTGGATTTTTCGACCTTCGAGAAACGCTCCAGAAATTTTTGCACACACTCTCGTATCCATTCTAAGACGAAGTGTGAAGGTTTTTTCAATTTTTGAATTTCTGTGAAAATAAGCAATTAAATTTCAGTTAAATTCGAGTTGAAAAAGAAAACAAAAGAAAACTAGAGAACCCTGCTGGATGGGCCATGAGTGTTCCTTCCCCGCGTCCGTGCTCTACGTTAATGGGCTTAGTACAAACAGGCTTATTAAATGTTCGGAATATTGTCCAACTATCGCGCCTAGCACTGCGTGCCGGCGTTAATGAGCGCCACCGCTCCCGCGGCTCACTCTGGCCTATAAAAAGGGCCGCCTGTCATCGTCCCTCTCACACACAAACCCTAGCCCAACCCTAGCCGCCACCATCTCAACAAGAGTCGACGCCATGGGTGGGAGAGGCGGAGGCCGAGCTCGCGGTCGTGGTCGTGGCCGCGGCAGAGCTGCACGCTCGCCGTCGCCTGCCACACCGTCGGCTTCATCGCCGGAGATGGACGTTGAGGGGCCCGTGCTGTTCGAGTTCCTCCTCGTCCTCAAGGGCGACCCACGCGGCATCCAGAGGCTGCCTGACTCCTTCGCCGTCTACGTCGCCGGCGACGACCGCCCGGGCACGATGCATCTGCGGGAGGCTTCGTCCGGCTTCTACCGGTGGATCGTCGATGTGATCTACGACGCGCGCGGCAAGATGTACCTCCACATCGGCTGGGAGAAGTTCGCGCGCCGCCACAGCCTCGAAGCCGGCTTCATCCTCCTGTTCTCCTATTTTGGCGACAGGGACATGAGCGTCAAGGTCTTCGACGAGACGCGCTGCCGCCGGGACAAGCACGACAACCACGGCGACAGCACCGACGAGGAGGACGACTGATGAAGAGTGTTGTTTCTTCGCAGCGAATACGTGCATCGAGGTTTCTGTCTGTTCTTCCTCGCAAAGAACCAACAGGGGCACCGTCACCAGCTGGATTTTCCAGTTTCGGTGACTAGGTGTGCCCTCGAGTGTTCTTTCTTGGCAGCGAACACATGAAACCTTCGATGCACGGCCTAGTTAGGTTTAGTTTTTTTGCAATATTTTTTGTTTGTGTCAACCATGGTTCAAACTATGTATTAGTTTGGGGAAAACCATGTTCCTAATTATGTCTTCGTGTAAACCACGTTCCCAATTATGTATTACTTTGTGGAAATTGGAATAAGAATGCCAAAACAATGTTGAAATCTACATGAATAATCTGGGGTATAGACCATGGTGAGTTACACCCAAACACCCCAAGTATAGGGTTTTAGGCCAAAACATGCATTTTTGGGGCAAATCAAGTGGCTGGGGATGGCAGGGTGAGGCCACATTTGGCACATGGATGCACCATTGCATGCCCCACACTCCTACCCTTTGCATCTACATGAATAATATGGGGTAGACCATGGTGAGTTGCACCCAGACACCCCAAATATAGGGTTTTAGGCCAAAACCATGCACTTTTGGGGCAAATCAAGTGGATGGGGATGCCAAATCAAGTGGATGGATGTGGATGTGGATGGGGTTGCCAGGGTGAGTCCAACTGAGTGCATGGTTATTTCATGTGAGAACCCTAGGAGACTTAACACAGAATGGGATATGGTCTATTTAGTCAACGTCGAAATAATCACAAGTACACAAATACTCCCTCCGTCCTGAAATAGTCTACATTCTAGCTCTAAAATTTGTTCTGAAATACTCTACATTCTAGCTTTTAGTCAACAACAACGGTGGAAACGAGATGGTTTTACTCTCTTTATTGGATGTTGTTATTTTCAATGTAGTTTGGATTGGTTGTTCAAATATCTAAGTAGTACTAATAAATGCACTACTAATTTGTTTTATTTTTTCTAGAATGTAAACTAAATCAGAACGGAGGGAGTATGTGACTATTTTTTACCTCAAGCTTATATGTGACTATTTGTTAAGGGTTCACAATTCTACCAATATGTGACTATTTTTTACTGCTTTCTTACCCGTAGCTTCTATGTTAATAAAACTTGTTGATTTTAGCTAACATCTCTACGTGGCAATGACTTTGTTATCGAGGGATTGAACAAGATTGGCTACGGGGACTGAGCTGTCTATGTGAAAAACAATCTATGCATGAGAATACCAAACAAGGCATTCATGCATAACAGTTATAACTAGCATTTATCTAGATAAAAGAATAACAAACAAGGCATTCATGCATAACAGTTATAACTAGCATTTATCTAAACAAGGCATTAATGCATAACACTGGAGATATAATAAGTTCTTACTACTAAGACATTCCATAAGTAGAACTTAAGGTTCTACATACACACATTAAACCTAAAAGTTCTTAGTTATCCATTACAACCAGACAGACATAAGCTCAAAGGGACATAACATATATACGGCGGCGAGGCATCGGGCTGAGGCATGCATGGTAGGTTCACATGTTGCGACGCCTCTTGAGGATCCTGCCGGAACGGGGAAGGCGCGGACCCAGCAGAAACCTTGCAAGTGCCTCGTGGTCTGCCTTGCCCTGCCACTCGGGGGCGCTGTGGCGAGTGTCCATAGCATGCATCTCAAGGGAATTCAGCAAGCCGTCCTTCACCTTGCAGGGACAGAAGGGGCAAGCATGCCTTCCCCTACGCACTGTCTTCAGAATCCGAGTCTCGAAACCCTTGACCTGCCTCTGCACGTAGGACTCAAAGTTGTCCTCGTCGACGTCATCATCTGTGTTGTACTGCAAATAAAATTAGTTAGTCATGTGCTTCATATATACATGGAAGGACAGTAAACCAATACAAGGACAGTATTCATTTTATTGAACAAAACAGACAACACATGAGGAATAATCGTACAAGAAAATTAGAACCGATGAGACATTGGATATGCCTCACCTGGAACATACTTCATGTGGAACATAGAACTATTACAATTGGTCGCCAATGATGAGAGGTAGCTAACAATAATATGAGAGGTATAGGTAAAAATTCCCATCATAGTACTACAGACAAATGTGTGTTCCTTATTAGCTTTGCAGGATCAGGGTCACAGCACCGAATTGGCTCTGCCCATAGATTCCAATTTTTCCCCATGATTCGTTGTTTGTAAATTTTGTTTTCCCAAAGTTCATTTATACATACATTTCATGCCGTGACAATTTCTACAAAACATTGTTCGAAAAAGAAACCTTTCACTTTTGAACCGCTCTAACCAATCAGCAGCTTGTTTGTTATGTGATTATAGGACGTGATTAATTAGCAAATTGAATGAAAGCATGCCTTATTTGTTATGTGTTTTGGAACAAATAGTTCTTCACTGAAGCCCAGAATAAGTAGCCTTATTTGTTATGTGGTTTCTTAATGTTGTTTATTGGTTACTAGCATGCACAACATTTATAAGCACCTAAATTAAAGCATCTTCTTGATTAATGAGAAAATTATTTGACAGAATACGGCACTTTATTGATTAATAACTCATATCAATAGAAAGGGTCTTCCGGATGCAAGTCGGAGCATATAATTGGAAATAAAACCTAAAGACGCTAGATTACAGGATCTAGCTAAAATCTGTGCCGATTAATTCATAATTGGAGCGTTTAACATGCTAAAAGATGCAACAGAATAGTCTGCAGCATTAGGTTGATGCCCATTACCAACATTCCCACCTGAGACCGATCATGCACAGTGGAGTTTAGTCGCTGGATCAAGGACAAGCAATCAGTGACGAACACGCATTTGAAAAACCCCTATGTCTAGTTATCAGCAGAGATTGTCGAACAGCCAAAGCTTCTGCAATCTCCGGAGAGGTAAATGATTGAACGAATGAGGGTTTTTTTTTACAAAAAGATCAAGGTCTCTTCAAAACCACGCGCATCCGCTTATTTGTGGACGGAGGGAGTAGATCTACCTCGCAGGGCTCGACGAACTCGCGGACACAGCAGCGGTTACCAGATCGACATAGCATCCACTCGCATCTAATACATCGACATAGCAGCGGTTACCAGATCTGAGAGGGGAGACAGAGCTTTACCTCGCAGGGCTGGACGTACTGGCAGGCTTCGTACAAGGCGTCGATTTCCTTGTACGCCGCCTCCCTCTCCGCAGCAGCCACCGCAGCAGCCACCGCATCAGCGCCGCCGCCCAGATCAGCACCAGCCGGTCCCGCTCCGCCATCCACCACCGCACCAGCAGGCGCAGCCGCTCCCGCTCCCGCAACCGCTCCCGCAGCCGCTCCCGCATCCGCTCCCGCTGCCGCTCCCGCTGCCGCTCCGGCTCCCGCTCCGGCAGCCGCCCCCGCAGCCGCAACCGCTCCCTCTCCGCCGTCCAAACCAGCATCAGCCGCGGCCAAGTTCATGTCCATGGCCGGATCTGTGCTTGGACTAAGAAATGGGAGTGGAAAGAGAGGCTTTGGTCGAACTAGGGTTAGGGTTTGCTCTCCTCTGCTTTTTGCCAGAAATGGCGATGGTGGGGAGGGGATGAGGCCGAGTGGGGTTAAAATAGGCGACTCTTTTGGACTGTGCGCGTGGGCGTGGACCCTTGTGTGGACCCGTGTGTACGCGGAAGAGAAACGGACGGTAGTGTACGCGGAAGAGGTACGGGCGTACGTGTACGCGGAAGAAGTACGGGCGTACGTGTACGCGGAAGAGGTACGGGCGCGTACGTATTCTCGCGGTGATACGCGTACCCCCTCGGCTAACGGGTCCTGCGGGTTTTGGAGCGGGCATTTCTATACCCGAATCGAATTTGAAAAGACGATCCTGCCCCTCGCCGCGGAGTAATCTGGGTCGTCCTTGTGTTCTGCTCGAGATAACCGTTCGCGTTGGGGGTCTATGAAAGCACTCGCCTTTGATAAATTAAAGATGATGCCGTTGAATTTGCGAGGGGCACTGTTCTAGTTCATCAAAAAAGAAAAATACATGTGTTGATCGATTGAATGCAATTTTGACTTTGCATTAGAAGAAAGGAGCACACAAATTGATCGATCTATATCATCCCAAATTAGAATCTTCAGTCGCGCACAGTAACAAACACAAATAGGCAGGCCGAATATGTTGGTATGGTCCACGTGGGCACGGACGCATCAACGCACACGAGCCTCAGGTACGTACGTCAAAGGGATCTCATGATCTATCTCTCACATGGCATGTATATATGTATGCACCTGAGAAGCTAGAGAGCAGCATTATCAACTGAAAAGGAGGGGAACCGAGCAACAAGAAATGCAGGAGCACCATGCTTCTCTTGCCTTATCTCTCTAACTTTTCTCCACTCTCAATCCATCTATGGCTCCCATCTAGCAACACCTAATGCCCAGTCGGGTCCTACATAACATAATTATAAGTTTGGCGTGCGTGTAGGTAGATAACTGATAACCCAGCTTGTCCCACAGACTGGCCAGCACACACACATGTAGAGCAGTCAGACAATCACCAGATGATGAGAAGAGGAGCTAGCTGATGGGCCCGGTGGAATAATCAGAAAGAGTCAATCATATACGTACATACACATGTCAAATAAATATGTGCACATATCTTTATTTTTTCTGATCCAATGAAGCGCTCTACCACCATAGCTTTTGGTGATTTTCTCTCACATTGATCTGATCTGATCATGACAAGGTGGTGGCATCTATCCACATGGACATGCCTTTTCTCCCCACTATTTGAGTAGTGAGAAGTCTCCTTGAACAAGTTCACTGGATGCTAATCAGGCAGTTGTGACTACTCATCTGCAGTTGCTTTGGCAATGAAAGGTGCCATTGATCTGTTAAAGCTCAAAGTTGCTGTCAAGGAGAGGGAGAGAATATACCATATACACTCGAACGATTGCAATGCAATCAAACCTTTAGAGAAATCAAGCTATGACTCACAAATGTGAGTTTACCAAGGTAGGTTGGTACTTGGGAGGAACTAATACCCTTTTTGACCAGCAAGCTAAATGTCCTACCACTCACTTACTTGTACTGTGAGCGCGGATTTTCTTCTAGGTAAAAACTTATGATCTATGATCAGACGATGACGACGTTTATGCATTGTTTGCTTCTTGGAGGCGTCGTTTTTAGAGAAGATGAATTCGTTGTGCTGTTTTGGTGGTGTTTGTTCGCTGCTACAAGGAACATATCACTTTTTTCTGTGTAATTTTTTTTTGATGTAAGCATCCATATTGCTATTAGTATACTACGTTGTTGCAGAACCTGATTGTAATTGGTATCTTCATCATATTAATATATTCTTTTCGTCGAAAAAATGTCCCTTGCCTCTATCAAAATAGAGCTGGGCAGTGGAGAAAGCTGTCCCTTTTCTGATCAACAGACAAAGCACTACAGCAGCATGCATTGTTCCCTCCTAATCTGGTTCAGTTCGTGGATGACAATAAGATGGTATAAGTTGACGTGAGTTAATTCACACTTCTAAGCCGTTGGCTAAGGCCACGCCCTTCACGGGGAAATGCAAGATAGTATGACTGGCATGGCACTTTTTCTCTTTACTTTCATGAGGGTGATAGTACACGGATTCATACAGAGAGCGGAAGTGCTAGGTGCTGTCTGCAGCCAATTCGGACATGTAAAAAGAAACTATTCCAGCAAGTGGCGGTACGTGTAGGTGCTCTCGCGCGGTCGTTCCTGGGGCACTTTTAATTTACTCGTTTTCCCGAGAGTGAAATCGACACCTGGCTAACATGTGGCCAGATGAGAGAGGTCAGGGTCTCCAAGCTCGCGGAGCGCTGACTATGAGTGGAAAAAGACTTAACGAGATCAATATGGCACCGCCCATTGATGCATACCATACTACGTATATGTCCAGTTAATCACCGTGGATGCATCTTCCCTGGCCTAACTGAACACACTATGCTAAGTGTGCATGGACGATCGAGCCTTATTGTTTCAACAGTTATATTCCTAGCTCACAATACTTCTGCACAGATATACTATCCGAGCTTCTACATTCTTGCAACCTTTTGATCTTTTCTTAATACAGTAAGTTAGGTACACCTCCAATAACACGCCACAACCTTTTTTGGAAATTGGAAGGTGTGCAAATGCAGATCGACCAGTGCAACTGTTCATGGGTCTTCACATGATATGCAACCCATGCATTGGCTCGTTGGTAGCTACGTGCAAGTACATCATGGCCACCAAGTGGTGCCTGCTTCCACTAATTTGGCAAACGCTCGTCCTTGACGGCAACATTTTCTTGTGAAGAAATGACAACAACTTTTAAACGTTACAACCTACACCAGAGAAACAATGCATACTTGCATAGTACTCATATAAAATAAAGCACGGAGTGACTAATTCTCGGTCGACTGAAAATTGACTTAATTCACATTCATGCAACGTCATTGAATCTAACTTGAAACCCATATACAATCTAGCAGGCTAGCACGAATCATAATGCAAATCCAACGGCCTTGCACATTTTTGTTAGTTGCAACCCATGTGCAATAACTGGGAAAATCTAGCCATGTGCAACTAGAAATTTTTTAGTTGCAACTCATGTGCAAAGTGATGACTAGCAAAAAACCATGACACAGCCCAATGGTGTGAGAGTCAACTGAGAATCAAGCCAATTCTCAGTTCAAATAGAACTAGCACTAGCAAAACCGAATAAATTACTCCACCGGGAGTACAATATAATATCCCATTAATCCACGTCAGGTTATATGACCATCATGATACTATGTCTGTGCATGCATTGCTAGGATTAAGAGTCTATATTGGAGTGCTTGAATTTGGCAAGTTGTCAGCATCAACAGAGGAAGATTCCCCAGCTACTTTTACAGAGTTCTGACACGGAAAAGATACCGGCCGATTGATCATTTTTGCATGAGAGAAATAAAAAGGTTGAGCCCTGACCATACGCATTTTCATGGGTGTGTACTAAACTGCAGGAAAATGGAGGGCCATGCACCAGGTGTAAGGAGGAAAAGAAGTGTTAGGCTTGTGGAAAAGGTAGGGACTGCAAACTAGAGGAGGAGATGCAATGGGAGGCTGCCTCCTTTTCTTATGCATGGCGGGGGATCCCGCTCCTCCCAAAGAAGCTGTAGATCCATGGCCTACTACAGTAGGAGGAGCGTATTTGTGAACCAAGCCAGGAGATCCACCTCGCTCGCCGTCAGATCGTCGATCCCCTGCCCTCCGGTGGCGGGGAGGGGGGGATCGTCGATCCACGACCTGTATATATAGTGTAGGTTTGCCTAGGTGGCCTGCTGGCGGCACAGAGGAAGAGGTGGTGCGGTCGGCGCAACGTTTTGTGGAGAAGCTCACCCTCTCCGGCGACGGCGCTCTCAGGAGCTCTACGATCGAGTCTTCTCCTTCCCCGAGTTCTAGGGTTTCTGGATCTGTCGAGCTCGTCTTCCCCTCTCCGGCGCTGGCGTGGCGGTCGGGCCGGATCGTGATGAAGCAGAAGGAGGTGATATGGAGCCTTGCGATGGAAATTAATGATGGCCTATGGTGTAGGTTTCCAGGAGCCGGCGAACGGCAACTTCCCGTCCGCGAAGGGGTTGCATCTGTATGAGGCCATCGAGGGATGCAGTGGCGGCATCGGGGTCGTCTTCAACATAGGGGTCTGAAGGACTTGTTTGTAATTTTATTTTCTTGCTAGACCTAGCTGTAAGTCCGAGGCTTTAATATATCACTTGCTTTTTCCCCGAAAAAAATAGGAAGCTAGAAGACAACACATGATCTTCTGGTACTGTATTATTAACTCTATGACCCATTTAAAAACTATACTTATACATCTACAACTGATATAAAAGAGGCATAGAAGATTTAGATATACAAAACAAATGCTCATTTTGAAAAACGAAACAAATGCCAACTTAGCAATTTTTTTTGGCTACGTGCCATGTTGTATATTTAGAATAAATAAATGTTCAATCTTTTTGCTGGCATTGCTCTTATGTACTACCAGTTAGTTGTTGTTATGGGTTGTTCTATTCTACAATGGTCGTAAGACTACTCATAATGGAAGTAACTTAGCTAGTAACTTCACACACCCCAAGGCATTTTAGTGACATGGCATGACAATAAATGAAGAAAGAGATTGAGGTGGTAAAACTAGTCACAGTGGGAAGTATCATAGACTAGTATCATGCACATGATACTAGTGTATGATACTACCTCCACAATGCATAGTATCATAAGATAGTAACATAGTATCATCATATTTAATGTTTTGTAGAATCTCAATGCAAATTTGTGTACATGATGTATTTGCCATTAAATTTTCTAGTTTTACGTGCTATGATACGGTATCATATTATGATACCACACTCATCTCTCACCTCATTAATTGATGCGCCACATCAGATTTTTGCCAACATGGCATGCATGATACTACTTATGAATTATGATACTCCCATTGTGGCTAGTCTAACTAGCTATGTTATCATAACATCACACACATCAATGCAAGATGAGTCTACACCATAGTAATGACACAATGCATGACACCACATATAATTTACTATGCACTATGAAGGTAGTAACTTAGACTAGTAACATGGCATATGTTACTAGTATAAGTTACTCCCCACTATGACCAGCCTAATACAGCGCCGTAATACAAGGAGTTAATGGAGCTTCGTGCCTAGAGACTATCTTCAGGGTGAAAACCTAAGATCTTTGATCGGGCGACGGCGGCGCTGGTGCAATGTTCCCTTCTTGGAGGCGTCGCTTTTGAAGAGTCTGATTTTCAGGTGTTGTCTTGGTGGTGGTTGTATTACTGTTGTTACCACCCGATTTTGGCCAAATCAGGAGGTGGGCCGTAAGTGAAGATGGGCTTTGAAGATTACACGTGGAGCATCTTTGAAGCGGCTTTGTGCTAAGAGTTTGGGCTGAATTGCCCGTGTATCTGTAATATAGTAGATCGTATCGTGTTTAGATTAAAAGATAGAGTCTGGCCCGTGCACGGTTAGGTGCACGCCTCAATTAGAAAGTCCCTTGGACTATAAATATGTATCTAGGGTTATCGGAAAAGGAGGACAATCATCGTTCAACAAACACAAAATCAGGCGCATCGCCACCCCTTTCTTCGAGGGTTTCTTCCGGGTAAGCACCATGCTGCCTAGATCGCATCTAGCGATCTAGGCAGTATACGTTTATTCGTCTACCTTGTACTGCTCGTGTTGAAGCGTTGTTGATGGCGAGCAGACTACTTATCATTAGGTGTTTAGGGCTTGCATTGATGCTTTCTCGTGCATATCTGCGTGGCAATGCCGTCCCTCGACACCTAGCTGCCCTTACACCTTTACGGGTGTAAGGGCAGCATCTTGCTTGGTCGTTACTTAGTAGATCCGATCCGTTATAGTTGCTCCTTGCTCCGCAAGGATTAGTTTAATATCTGCATAGTTAGGCCTTATGCTGGGGTCGGACGATCCGGTAGTGCGTTAGGTGTTGTTTACCGTCCCTGCGAGGGATGTTCCGGGAATCAACGTTACGTTGGTTTTTAGGCCTCTTGTAGGGGTAGTTTGCATCATCTTCCGTAGCTGCTAGGCCCGATCACACGTAGGACGTTCCGGTTATGCGGTGAAAACCCTAAACTGTCGTAGATCGGTTTAGCTTTGTTTTGATCAAGCAGGATCCCCGTGTCATTGTAAATCCAACGTGAACCACGGGGCGATCGGCTCTTTGAGCCGATCCACAGGCAACCTGAGAGCCGATAGGGCTCGTATTTAATGTTTACGTGTCTGCCATGCAGGAACAATCGAAGCACTCTAACACCTTCCGATCGGGTCTAGGTCAGGTGGCACGCCCTAGCAACCGCCAGGACGTGGCTAGAAGATTTGCGGGACGACGCGAGGTGCCAGGGTCCACTAAGCGGCCTTGGGAGCCTCCCGGCTCTTCGTGTTGCTTAACCATTGCCCGTCGGGGGTTTTGGAGGGTAACACATTTCGCGGTGGGACATCTTCTGCAACATCCACGTCAACACCGACACCCGAGATGGCAGAGGAGCAAATCACATACAAGGATCTCCCTGCGGAGCACAATAAGAAATACGATGAGCTGAAGGCCATTTGTGAAGCCGAGCTCATCGGCTCCTTTGAGACGACCCGTTCTCACAACATCAAGCTCAAAGGAGACACGCGTTCGTCGCATGGCGTCAACACGGTAGATCTCAGCCACTCCATAAGGAAGCCAGGGTTCTCCTTTAGTGTCAACATGGCCAGGCTGGTGAACTGCCATAGCGCGGATAAAGCAGAGCAGCCACTCTCGTGGCAAAGATAAAGAGGAGGCCGTTCCACGCGACCGGCCCCAAGATGATGATAGACGGTACCTAACCGAGGAGGAGGTGAGAAGCATACGGTATCAGCGCCCACTCTCCGTGCATCTCCTCAACAAATATGAGCAGCAGTACGACCGACGTCGGCGCTACGACGAAGACGACGAAAGATATCGTCGGTTTGATGCAGACAGGAGGTATCGTCGGGTACGAACGTCGCGCTAGAGGGAGGTCAAGGGAGCTAGACAACGTGGATAAGCACTGGAACTGTCCCTTCTTCAAACATTGCTGGGACTCAGGAATGAGCCGATTGCCAACAATCGAGAACGAATGCAAACAGAAAGGAGAAGGACAAACGAAGTTTCGGTGTTCGAGCGTCTAGGGCCTCTCCCACCTCGAATAAACGAGCTGAGTCATCTCAAGAAGAAGACTTCGAGGAGTCAGATGGAGAAGAAGATAGGTAGCACCGACCAAGGTGGTG
Source organism: Lolium multiflorum (assembly GCA_030979885.1). Lineage (NCBI taxonomy): Eukaryota > Viridiplantae > Streptophyta > Magnoliopsida > Poales > Poaceae > Lolium > Lolium multiflorum. The sequence continues at coordinate 181,907,229 of CM061749.1, read as the reverse complement.
CCTGATGGACTCAGCCCTCTCAAACGTAGAGTGCGGCTGCGAAACCCGGAAGAAGCCGAGACACACCTGTACACGTTGAGAAGAGCACGGCCCGATCTGGCCGTGAAAATTCAGCAGACATTGGAGACGAAGGCGCGCCCGCCAAAGAAAGTATGGCGCCCAAAAAGCGAAAGCCGATGCACGCATCGGCTGATGCCGAGAGACGTCACAAACACAGTGTTCAGGATCTCAGAGATTTATGACCCAAGACGTGGTGAACGTGCCTCCGGCGAGTCACGTCACCATAATAAGAGACCGAGAAGTTGTAAACCCTCATCAAGCATCACAATGGAAAAGGAGGCCGATTTTAGCGATCGGCCAGTATTACCCTCAACGTACGCTTTGCCTGTGTTCAACATTGACCTCGCAGGCGATGGAAAGCTGGGTTATGGGTTTACATCAGCTGACGAGCTAGAAGAGATCGATATTGGTCCTGGGGACAAGCCACGACCAACATTTATCAGCAAAAAGTTAGACCCGCATCTGAGGGGCCTGATGATAGCCCTATTAAAAGAGTACCCAAATTGTTTTTCCTGGGATTATACAGAGATGCCAGGAGCATCATTGAGCACAGGCTCCCGCTGAAGAAAGGATTTCGGCCGTTCCAGCAGCGAGCACGACAGATGAAGGCCGAAATCTTGGAGGAAGTCAAGAAGGAAATCAAGAAGATGCTGGACGCCGGGTTCATCAGGCCATGCAGGTACGCTGAATGGATTTCTAATGTTGTACCTGTGGAGAAAAAGGACGGCCGATGGCGCGTAGCCATAGATTTTCGGAACCTTAACAGCGCCACTCCAAAGGACGAATATCCGATGCCGTAGCAGAGACCCTGATCAATGCAGCTGCTGGTCATAAAATATTGAGTTTCATGGATGGCAATGCTGGCTACAACCAAATTTTCATGGCTCCAGAGGATATACACAAGACTGCATTCAGAGTGCCAGGCTCAGTGGGCTTGTTTGAATATGTGGTCATGACGTTTGGACTGAAAAACGCCGGCGCAACATACCAAAGAGCCATGAACTACATCTTCCATGATCTAATTGGCAAGTTGGTGGAGATTTACATCGACGACGTGGTGGTAAAGTCTGTTGCGACAGACGGACACTTAGAGGATTTGCGACAGGCCTGGACCGAACTCGGAAGTTCGGACTGAGAATGAATCCAAAGAAGTGCGCTTCGGTGTGACGGCCGGTCAGTTAGTTCCTAGGATTTTTGGTCCACGAGCGTGGGATTGAGATCGGCCTGAAGAGTCAAGAGGCAGTGCGAACGATGAAGCCGCCCACCACAAAGAAGGAGCTCCAATGTCTCATCGGCAAAATTAACTTCGTCAGAAGGTTTATCTCCAACCTGTCGGGGCGAATTGAGCCGTTCATGGGCTTGGTTAAAATCAAGTCTGATGAGGAGTTCCGCTGGGGGGCAGAACAACAACAGGCATTTGAGGATATTAAGGAATACCTAACCAAGCCGCCTGTGTTAGTTCCGCCGCAGCAAGACAGACCATTCTACATTTACTTATCGGTGGCTGACACCTCCATCGCATCAGTGGTGGTGCAGGTTTATGATGGCCTGGAAAAAGTGGTTTTCTACCTCAGCAGAAGGATGTTGGATGCAGAAACAAGGTACCCTGAAATTGAGAAGTTGTGCCTTTGTCTATTTTTTACCTGCACCAAGATCCAGCACATCCTGGTATCAGCCGAAATCATCTTCATATGCAAATCGGATGTCATCAAGCACATGTTATCGGCTCCTGTATTAAAAGGCCGACTCGGCAAACGGATGTTTGCATTATCGGAGTTCGAGATCCGGTATCAACCGGCGAAGGCAGTCAAGGGGCAGGCGATCTGATTGCTGAACGAATAAACACGGACGTAGCAGCGCTATCTGTGCGTGCATGGGCCATGTTCTTTGATGGATCGGTTTGTGAGGATGGTTGCGGCATCGGCGTGCTACTCGTGTCGCCTCGGGGGCAACATACTCCTTCTCTATCAGGTTGGCTGACCTTTGCACCAATAATATGGCTGAGTACGAAGCGATCTGCAAGGGAATGGAGTTACTCCTGGAAGCTGGGGCTGAAGCAGTTGAGGTCTTCGGAGATTCCAAATTGGTGATTTCTCAGCTCACAGAAGAATACAAGTGCGAGAGCGAGTCACTCTTCCCATTATGGGTACAATGCCGTGAGTTGATGGCCCAGTTCAGGTATATAAGCTTCAATTGGATCCCAAGGTCGCAAAATATTGAGGCAAATGACCTCGCACAAACGGCGTCGGGATACAAGGAGGTAGCAGCTGAAGCCAATTTTCAAGTGCAAGTCCTGGAGCCAGACGATTGGAGAGCCGATATCTTCAATTACTTGAAGGATCCGGCTCGGGGGGCACCTAAACGGATAAGATACAGAGCCATGAAGTATGTTCTGATTGGCGATGACATGTTTTATAGAACATTGGAAGGATTACTTCTCAAATGTTTGGGACCAGCCGAGTCCAATCAGCTCTTGCATGAGGTGCATGAGGGTGCTTGTGGAACTCACCAGTCGGCTCATAAGATGAAGTGGCTGATTAGGCGCTCGGGATTTTATTGGCCTACGATGCTTGAAGATTGCTTCCAGTATTATAAAGGGTGTCAAGCATGTCAGAAGTTTGGAAGCATTCAGATGGTACCCGCATCAGCAATGAATCCTATCATCAAACCTTGGCCATTCCGAGGATGGGGTATGGATATGATCGGAGAAATTCATCCTGCATCGAGCAAGGGCCATAGATGGGTTCTGGCCATCACAGACTACTTCACGAAATGGGTGGAGGCGGTCCCTATGAAGAAAGTAGCGTCGGAAGACGTTATCAAGTTCGTGTTGGAACATGTCATTCATAGATTCGGGATTCCCCAAACTATTACGACCGATGGAGGTTCGGTCTTCGTGTTGAAAGAGATGAAAAAGTTTTGTGATGACATGGGGATCAAGTTAATCCGATCATCTCCATATTACGCTCAAGCAAACGGGCAGGCTGAAGCATCCAATAAAAGCTTGATCAAGCTGATTAAGAGGAAAATCGACGAGCACCCTAAACGATGGCATGAGGTGTTGTCAGAGGCGCTGTGGGCTTACCGCATGTCGTGTCATGGAGCAATAAAACCCACCCCGTACCAGCTGGTCTATGGACAGGAAGCTGTGTTACCCTGGGAAGTTAAGGCAGGGTCAAGACGGGTCGCGTTTCAGAATGATTTGACTGCGGAAGAATATGCAGCCCTGATGAGTGACAGCATTGAGGATGCGACGGAACTCAGGTTGTGGTCACTTGAGAAAATCAAGGAGAACAAAGCCAAGGTGGCTCGGGCATATAATAAGAAAGTGAAGCCAAAAGAGTTCCAAGTTGATGATCTGGTATGGGAGGCCGTATTGCCGTTGGGGACGAGGGATAAAATGTATGGTAAATGGTCTCCGAATTGGCATGGCCCGTATAAAGTCGTCCAAGTTTTGAAGGGGAATGCGTACATGCTCGAGATGTTGGATGGCGTGAAGTTCCCAGTAGCCGTCAATGGCCAGCATCTCAAGAAGTATTTCCCAAGTATGTGGGATGATGGACAGTAAAGATATGGAGGCCGATACACAAATCGGCCGGTAAAAAAATGAAATGGGGGCCGATTGTATGAAATCGGTCGGTAAAAAAAAAGTATAATAAGGAAAATATAGCCGATGCACGGTCATCGACTCTAGAGATTGAAGGATATTCTGAACATCTGAACGTGGTCTGTATCTGTTTGACCGTGGAAAAGGTGGCTGTTTCGCCTGGAATCGCGTTTGGAATGCAGGCCGATGCTTTGCCATCGGCTCTTTGAGCAATGACTTCGTTGAACAATCGGCCAAATTGACAAGAAAGCAAAGGTGATTGAGAGAAATTTTCTTCATTAATAAGAAAGGATCTTTACAATGAAGAGCCGATTGCTCAAGAAAGGAAGAACAAAAGAAGAGCCGATTGCTCAGGGACTACTAGTCCTACAGTGCTACTCCTCGCTGGCCTCATCATCGGTGCCGGAGCCGCCGTCGACGCTGCTCCCGGAGACTTCCTCGTCGCTGCTACCCATGTCTTCGGCAGGGGCCTCTTCTTCCTCGTCGTCGTCATCATCCTCACTGTCCGCCCAAGCGCGGAAACGCTTTGTCGGCGGATACCCAGCGGAAGAGGAGGGATCATCTTCCTCCTCTTCTTCTTCTCCCTCCTCGTCGTCATCATCATCCTCGCTGTCCGCCCACATGCGGGAGCGCTTCATTGGCGGGTACCTGGCGGAGGAGGGGGACTCTTCCTTCTTTACTTTTTCCTTCTCCTTGTCGGAGGAGATGGGGTTCGCCCTGGAGTGGAGGTCGTCTTCATTCTTTGGCGAAGATTGGAGGGAGAGGCCTGAGGAGGTAGAAGAAGAGGAAGACATTGCTACAGGGGAAGAGGGTTTTTTGGCGCTGGTGGACTGTCAACACCCGGATAAGTCCGGATGCCTATTATGTCATACCTCGCAATCCCAGGAATATTGTTGTTGCGAGACATAATAGTTAAGTATCACAGTCATCATTCATTACAAACCATAAAGTCTTACAAATTGGAATCACATGATCCATACTACACAAATAGTTGATCTAATGATCAACGAACCGATCAACGAACAAACACAAGTTCATAGCGGAAGCGTAAGATACAAGGACTCTATAGTCCACAGGCCAACGCTTGACGTTAGCAGACTCCTAGTTGTTGTAGACGTCCTGCTGACCGTCCTCCTCGTACTGCTGCTCCTCTTCATAGTCTGGCCATTTGAATAGCCAGGGACACAGCCGTGAGTACTTTATGTACTCGCAAACTAATACTAGTGTAAGTGCTAACATTTCTAGTAGGGGGTGCTAAGCTCTAGTTTATTTGCATAAAGCCAATTTTATTTTGCAAGTATTTACCAAAGACTTATTCATGTGCTAACTAACTCAAGTGGGAACATTAGTGTCATTCCCACAACTCTGTTGTGTTTTCAATATACCCAAGTCACCATTCACCATTCATATCAGCAACAGGTTCAAAGTCTAATACTGGAAACTGTATGGCCTTTCCAACCGTCCGTAACCGTGGACACGGCTATTCGAATAGGTTTACACTCTTCAGAGGTTGCACACTTGTGCCACAACATTTGATTTCATCCGTCGGGATTTCCCCGAATCATCGTAACACAGTACGCGGATCATCAACCATAACCTTTCATTTACTAACCCTAGTATGAGCACCTCTCCCCATGAGCTTGGCCTCCTAGTGAAGACCAACTGTCAACCTGGGAACTGCACGGGGCTTGGCCGTACAATTCACTTCAATTCACATCATTTCTCAACAACGGAGGCAGCCTCGGCATAACCCCTATGATGTGTGTTCAGAGGGAACTCATACTAAGATACATAAACTTCTAGTTAAGCCCTTACCCATGATCAGGTATTGTGGGGTACTCAATAATTGGAAAGGTATCGCATCCAAACCAATATTAGTTGTTAATCAAAAATCACTATCTTCTCTTGGTCATATTCACCTTCAAAAGTCATTTCATAATCTTTATCATCATTATTTCACCACACATGTTCCCATCTAGAGTAGTCATTTTTAATTCAGCACTAGCATCTAAGGATGAGGGGTGCTAAGTACTCTGCTTTGCTTCTAGGCTAACTTTGATACTCTTGTACTAATCTAACATTAACCCTATTGAATTATGAATCAACAGTACAGAAATAACAGTAAGTAAAACTTGGAATTAAAACTGGGAAATAGGCTCATAAACATAAAGTAATTGGGTGGTGCTTGGCTCATGATGAGCTAGCACTTTGCAAGAGTATTATCTTGCCTTGGTTGGGAAACTGGTCAAAGTGGTCTTCTTCTCCTTGACAGTAGACCTCCTCCTCCTCCGGATACTCCTCGGTACTAGCGTCTAAAATACGAATACGGGGTACACAATCATCACACCAATTTATTTACTAAACTAAGCACACACATGATTCACACAACTTAAACTAGCATCCTACATTACCATTAAATAGTTGGATGTGCTTTTTCTTATTTAAGAAAAATAATTTCCTCTTATATTAATCTTGAGTGTCATTTTTATTTATGTTTAGAGGAATAATTTCCTCTCATTATTCTATTAAGATTTAATTTCTCTCATGAATAATCTATGACCTAGGTTGACCAAAGTCAACCTCTTCATACTCATCATTTAAGAAAATGATTTAAATGGGGTGTAGCACTTCATACAATTTAATCTTAGCATGGTAAAGATTTAATATCATCAACAAACCATATGAGATTTTTATGACCAGAGTCTTCACCTCATATTGGATTGTTCATGACAAGATTTAAATGGAAGAAAATAATTCCATATGATTTATTAATATTTTGGGACAATAGTTTTGACTAGAAATAGTCCTATAGTCCTTTAATTTAACTAGGCCATGATCATACACAGTAAGCATGGCATATTTTTGTAAAAACAATTAGTATAAGTGAAATGTGACTTATAGGAGTTGGAATTAACTTAAAAGCATGTTTGGTTGATTTTTAATAATTATTCTAATGCAGAAAAGTCCCTGCCTTGTTTATTTTCCTATTTTAATTCTATAATAGATCTAGGGTTCAACCAGTGGCATTGTATAGATAAAATCCTAAGGTTTCCAAATATATAAAATTTGTAAAATTTGGCTGAGTAGATTTGTCCCTATTGAATTTCAAAGTTTGCATCAGATTAGGGTATTTTCCTATTTTCCAAATTTGAATTCAAATCGTGGGCTCGCGCGGGAAAAAGCTGCAGAGAGAAAGAGAGTTGGGCCGGCCCAGACTGCGTCCAGCAGCGGGCCGCCCGACGTGGGGGCCATGCGTCGTGGGACTTAACGCCCGAAGCGGTGCGGGGAGAGGGAGCCGTGCGATTAGAACGCGATCGCACGGTCGAGAAGCGTCGTCGTCGACGACGAGCGAGGGACTCACGGCGGCGTAGGGGGTCGGAGGACGCGTCAGGGCTCCGGCGGTCGTCGGAGAGGTGCGCCGCGTCGTTGTCGAGGACGAGGATCTCCCCGGTAGCAGCGGCGCTTCCTGGGGTGGCCTCCTCTCCGGCGAACTCCGTACCGGCGGCGGCGGCGAGCTTGCGATTGGAGGCCTCCGGCGACTAATTGGTGGAATTGAAGTGGCGAGGAGTGCGGTGAGGATGAGAGGAAGAGAATGGTGTGCTCAATTTGGTGGGAGGAGCCCTCCTTTTATAGGAGCGGGAGGTGGCCGTGGCGGAGCTGGCGGGTCCTCGTCGTCGTCGCCGTTCCAAGGTTGCGAAGAGGCAAGGGATGGGTGCGCTGGGTTGCTGCTGCTCTGGTGATGACGACGAGCGTGATCGTGGCGCGGCAGGGGGTCTGTGGCGATGGGGAGCTTGATGGGAACGCTCAGCACCGTGGCGGGTCGCGTCGACGATGACATTGGCCATGGCGTTCCCGCGGACCATCGGCCATGTCCTGGCGGTTCCTGGTGGCCTGGCGCGTCTACTGGCGAGCGGTGGTGGCGAGTGGGGGCGTGGAGCGTCGGGGCGTCGTCATGCCTGCGCGTGCTCTGGCGCATGTCGACGCACGCTCTGGCCGGCGCGCGTGTCACTGGGCACGTTTGGGCGCGTCGCGTTCTGGCGAGTCCAGTGCACCGTTGGGTCCAGTCTCATGTCCAGGCTGCTCAGGAGAGTGTGGGTGAGCTAGAGGACATGATGGTGCATGACCAAGGTGAGAGGTGAGAGGGATGGCATGGTGTGGCCATGCCATGCCACGGCATGGTCATGCCATGGTCACTGTGAGCAAGGGGAGGTGATGGCAGGGCTGGGCACTAAGGCTGAGAGGTGAGTGGAGGTGCCAGGGTGCAGAGAGGGTCAGGGTTGGACCAAGTCCAACTCCAAATTTCGGTATGGGCATCAATCTGATCCCTGCCTGCCAGGTGTTCGATCAAATGCCCGAAAGAAATAAATTTTCAAATTTTGAAATTCTTTTTGGTGGGTTGTAAACATATATTAAATGGAGCATTTTGGTGGTGGTGGTGATCAAAATAGCATTGAGATGCAAAATCACATTTTGCATATGATCTTGCATATGTGAGTTTGTTCCAACTTTGCTTGCTTCCCATTTGAATTTGGTAAAGAATTTGGGGTGATGGTTTTGGGCAAAGTTGGAGTGCTTGATGTTGTCTTGGATGAGGTGAAAAGGTTTGACCAAGTGTAGAAGTGAAAAGTAAAAATCCAGGGACTCAAAGTGGGCATCAGGGTAAAAATGGCACATATGACCATAATCATATGTGAGCTCATATTTGCTTCAATTTTGATTTGAAAAGTGTTTGATGGTTTCCAAAGTTGTTAATATATGTTTAGTATCCATTTACACCCAATGGTGCAAACCAAATTGGCCTAGATCAAAGAATGGTAAGAATGGCCTAAGCCTTATGTGTATGTGAAGTTGATTTTTAGAATTTCTTTTCTATTTCACTTTTAGTTGACTTTGGGTGATCAAGTGATCATTGCTAGGGTTTTGGAATGAGGGTAACACATATACAAGAATCATGGCAAAAGCACACTCAAATAAATTACTAAGGTGAGCTAATATGCATAGTCCTATATGATGAGAAAAGTTTTTGTTGGCTCCAAATTTTGGATTCTGGAATTATCTCTCTTGTTCATTTGGATTGAAAATTGGGATGTTACAAACCCTTCCCCCTTACAAAAGATCTCGTCCCGAGATCGAGAGAAAACTAGGTACTAAAGAGATCGGGGTATTCTTTCTTCATGTCTTCTTCGCGTTCCCAAGTGGCTTCGTCTTCAGTGTTATTGCTCCACTGAATCTTCAAGAACTTGATACTCCTGGTGCGGGTGGTTCTGTATGCTTCTTCCAGGATGCGAATAGGCACTTCGCGGTATGTCAAGTCTGTGTTGATATCCACCGAACGATGATCTATATTCTTGAATACTTCAGTCTTCTCCGGTACTTCAAGGCACTTCCGGAGCATGAGATGTGAAACACATTGTGCACGGCTGCCATTTCTTCGGTAGTTCCAGTTGATAGGGCACTTCCTCGGCGACTCAGAACTTTGAAGGGTCCGACATATCGGGGTGCGAGTTTTCCTTTCAGCTGGAATCTCTGCATTCCCTTGAGGGGTGACACCTTGAGGTAGACAAAATCTCCAATCTCGAAGGTCATCTCTGAGTCTTTGTCGCGTAGCTCTTCTGTCGGGATTGTGCAGTCTTGAGGTACTCGCGGATCTTGTGCACCTTCTCCTCGGCTTCTCGAAGAACATCTGGTCCAAAGACTTGGCTTTCTCCGACTTCGACCGAGGGGTACGACACTTCCTTCCGTACAGGGCTTCAAAGGGGGCCATTTGTAGGCTGGCTTGATAACTGTTGTTGTACGAGAATTCTGCATATGGCAAGCAGTCTTCCCATTTGGATCCATATTCCAACACACAGGCTCTCAACATATCTTCTAGTATCTGATTGACTCTCTCGGTCTGTCCGTCATGCGGGTGATAAGTGTGCTGAAGTTCAGACGGGTTCCTAGTCCTTCATGCACTTTCTGCCGAATCTTGAGGTGAACTGTGATCCTCTATCCGACACAATTGACTTCGGGGTTCCGTGCAGGGCGACTATCCTTGAGATGTATAACTCAGCTAACTTTGGGCCTTGGTAGGTGGTCTTGACAGGGATGAAGTGTGCAACCTTGGTCAACCTATCAATGACAACCCAAATGGAGTCATTTCCTCTGCTAGATTTGGGCAATCCTGTGATAAAGTCCATACCGACAGAATCCCATTTCCACTGGAACTGTGGGTTGCAACACCCGCGGTCGTTGATGTTCGCCTTGACTATGGATATCACACTTGGCGATATAACTTCCTATCTCTCGCTTCATTCTGCCACCAGAATTGTTCCTTCAGGTCTTGGTACATCTTGGTTCCTCCGGGATGAATGGAATACAGGGTGTCGTGAGCTTCCTTCAGTATGACTTGCTTCAATTCTGAATCTGACGGTACACACAGGCGACCGTTGTACCAAAGTACTCCTTCTTCATCTATGGTGAATCCGGTGCCTTTCCTGCAGCTATCCGACTCTTGATTCCGTCAATGCTGGCATTCCCTTCTGGGCTGCTTTGATCTGTCCAATCAAGGTAGGCTGCAGTTCTATGCTGGCTAGGTATCCTTCACTAACTAGCTCCATTCTGAAATGCTCAAACTCTTGGTATAGGCTAGGCTGTTCCTTTGCTATCATGGAGTTTAACTGACAAGGCAGTCTACTCAGGGCATCTGCTACTACATTGGCCTTCCGGGGTGATAGTGGATTTCCATATCATAATCCTTAATTAGCTCTAACCATCTGCGTTGCCTCATGTTCAGCTCTTCTGGGTGAAGATATACTTCAGGCTCTTGTGATCTGAATAGATCTCGCATCGATTACCCATGAGGTAATGACGCCAAACTTTCAGGGCTAACACTACGGCGCGAGTTCAAGGTCATGGGTTGGGTAGTTCTGTTCATGCTGCTTCAGCTGATATGATATCACTTTGCCTTCTTGCATCAACACACATCCAAGACCAATCTTGGATGCATCACAGTAGACGTCAAATGGCTTGGTGATATCCGGCATGATCGATTGGGGTGGGTCAATCTGCTCTTGAGTTGTTGGAAACTTTCTTCACATTTGGCAGTCCATTCAAACTTCTTGTCCTTCTTAGCAGTCATGGGTCGGGCTATGCTGGAAAATCCTTCAACGAATCGGCGGTAATATCCTGCTAATCCGAGAAATGCGCGGACCTCGGTCTGAGTGGTTGGGGGCTTTCCATTTTGTGACCGTCTTGATCTTGGCGGGATCTACAACAATTCCTCCTGCGGACAAGATATGTCCAGGAATCCTACCTCCTTCAACCAAAACTCACACTTGCTGAACTTGGCATATAACTTGTGTTGCCTCAGGGTTTCTAGGATTATTTCCAGGTGTTGTTCATGTTCCTCTTCGGTTTTGGAGTAGATAAGAATGTCATCGATGAAAACAACGACAAACTTATCCAAAAAGTTCATGAAGACCTTGTTCATGAGGTTCATGAAATAGGCAGGGGCATTGGTTAATCCAAATGACATGACATTGTACTCATACAGTCCATATCTGGTGGTGAAGGCAGCCTTTGGGATATCTGTGGCACGAATCTTCAGTTGATGGTAACCTGTCCTAAGGTCAATCTTGGAGAATACGCCACCGGCCTGGTCAAACAGGTCTTCTATCTTTGGCAAGGGATATTTGTTTTTGATGGTGACATCGTTAAGTTTACGATAATCCGTACATAACCGATTGGCACCATCCTTCTTATCCACAAATAACACTGGTGACCTCCAAGGCGACGCACTTGGTCGAATCAGACCTTTGTGTAACATGTCATCCAGTTGCTTCTTCAGCTCTATTAATTCTGCCGGGTTCATGCTATAGGCTCTCTGGGCTATAGGTCCTGTTCCAGGAATTAACTCGATGATAAACTCGATATCCCGATCCGGGGCATACGGGTAGATCATCCGGAAACACATCAGCGTATCGACAGACGACCCTGATCTGATCCAGAGTTGGTTTGGCTACTCCTTGGTTGCAAGTGAAATTTCTGGGGAGTTTTTCAGACACATGTTCTATGGTGATTCCGGTGCTACTAGTCATGGTGATGGCCTTCTTGGCGCAGTCTATCAATCCATGATGTTTCGCCATCCAATCCATACCTAGTACTACTTCCAATCCTTTTGTTCCCAGAACAATTAAGTTTGCAAAAAACATTATTTCTTGAATTCTGATGGGTACTTCTTTGCAAAATTTTCTAGCTTTAGTTGTTGATCCAGGTATTTGAACTATCATGACATGTTTCAAGCTGATTGGTTGAATCTTACTAGTGCTCACAAAATCTTCGGTAACAAATGAATGTGATGCTCCGGAATCAAACAACACTCTTGTGGTATTGAGTTAACAGAGAACATACCCAGCACCACATCTGGGCTTCCTGGGCTTCCTCGGCGTTCATGTGGTAGAGGCGACCTCCGCGGTTGTGCGGTTTGGGGGCGAACTTCTTGCCGGTGGAGACACGGCGTTGCTGCTGAGCAGGTGCAGCGGTGTTGCGGCGAGCTTGGCCAGCCTTTTGGGGCACTCATTGGAGAAGTGTCCCACAACTCCACATTCATAGCAGGTGATTGTGGACTTGTCCTTGGTTCCAACCGGAATGGCATTGCTTCCGGTCCTTGGTGCAGTGTTGGTGTTGTTGGTGTTGTTGTTGGGGGCTCGCGGCGGAGCGCGGTTGAAGTTGTTGTTATGGTGCACATAGGAGTTGGGGTTGTTGCTGTTGTGGTGGGGGCCTCCTGGCCTTGGGTTTCCTCCGCTCCGGTTCGAAAACCGGCGCGACACCTGGTTCGGGGCTTGTGTTTCGGGGGCAAAACCACCGCTTGAGCTAGGGCGATATCTTGGGGCATTGCTGGGCCCACTGTTCATCATGCGGCGCTTGCGGTTTTCATTGGCCTGGTGCAACTTGCCTTCCATTTGGATGGAAGAATCCACTAGGGCTTCAAGGTCAAAGGGGATGTTGACCGGTGCGCATCTCGTCATGCAGCCGTTCAGAATCTCTCCTTCCTTTTCTCATTGGTGTCGGTTTCATCGGGCGTACCTTGACAGGGTGAGGAACCTGTCGCGGTATTCTACCACTGACATCCGGCCTTGCTTCAGTTCGCGGAATTCATCCCTCATCTTCTTGATCAAACCTGGTGGTACATGGTACTTGCTAAACTTGAGCTTAAAGTCAGCCCAAGTCATCATCTGTCCGACATTTAATGCACGGGCGCTGGTCCACCAAGCTCTTGCTGGTCCTGCTAGGTAGTGCGTAGCAAACAACACCTTCTCATTCTCATCCACTCCAGCTACTTCCAAGTTATTTTCCATTGTTTGCAGCCAATCATCTGCATCTAAGGGCTCTTCAGTCTTGCTGAAAACAGGTGGGTTGGTATTTTGGAAATTCTTGAGTTTGGACCTGGATGGTCATGGTGTCCATGGCCTGCTGGTTGTTGGCTAGTTGTTGCAGTGCTGCGAGGCTGCTTGACGTTTCAGGTCACTCCCCATCAGGGTCTGCAGCAGTTGCATCATAGCATCCGAGTTCGCGTTGCGATGAGCCATCTGAACAGGTAGATAGCTCATGAGATAAGAGGGAATTTTCTATGGCTTATTTTGGTTAAATTTTAAACTTAAAGACTTTTGATGATGCACAGAACACACAAACATTCATTCATGACAAGCATCACGCATTACAAGCTAACACACTAAGGGTTTTAAGAACCCTTCTTCTCCAAGCTACGATACATGGGGCGGGATACAACTCACACCTACGATAGTGCACAAGTGAAAACTACTCTTCCTCATCGTCATCCACATCGAGGGGGGTGTGGTCGTCCTCTCCGTCGTCCAGAAAGTCGTAGTCGTCTCCCTCGGTGTTCTCATCATCCTCGAAGTCGTTGTCGTCACTCAGGAAGTCGCTTCCTCCCTGAATGTCTTCTCCATCTTCTTCCATTTCCTTCAGCTGGTCTTCCTGGGCCTTGACAGTGGCCTCCAGTGAAGCTATCTTTGCACGAAGACGCACAATGGTAGTGTCCTTCTTGGCCTTCTGCCGGCGGAGCGTCTTGCGGTCCTTTGACAGCATCTTGATAGCATCTGCGTGCTCAGTCAGTGCAAGGTGGGTCTGGTTGGCGTAGCTGCGCGCGTTGTCCAGATCCTGCTGAGTGTGGTACAGCATGAAATCCAGATGGTCCACATGGTGTTTCAGCTCCGGGTGAGGCTGCATGTCCATGGGTTCTCCAGCAGAGTTCGCGAGGTGAGAAAAGCGAGGGTGCTTGAGTGCCTCCCCGCTCATCCCGCACAAGCGTGCGAGTCCCTCCTGAAGGGCGCGGGCAAGTCCGTCCAGCCAGTTGCTCTCCATGAAGGAGAAGAGGATCCTCTCAGAAGTGGGAGGCTCCATCTTGCCCCTCAAGTCCGTGATGATCCACTGCAGTTCGCCTCCTGGCTGGTCGAGATCGGGCTCCGTGGAACTCGGGTGCGGGCGATCAAGGTGGTCGGACAGGGCGTTGAGGTCGTGCTCGAAGATCAAGCTTCCCCCATTCCCGAGCTGGTAAAACTTCGTGTTCACGGGCTCCATCTGAAAGTGAAGTGAAGGATTAAGTTAGAGAAGTGAACAAGTGTGGCAAAATTTTTAGGTATATTTCTTAAGGAAGAACATGACTTTTATTTTTCAAAGAACTTTAAAGAGAAGACAAAGACTTAATTTTTCAGAAATACTTCATTCCTTTTTGAAACTAAATTTTTCAGGACGTCCATTCTAAACTAGGGTCTCCTAAGGTCAAACAATGACTCTGATACCAACTTGTCAACACCCGGATTTTTAAGTCCGGATGCCTATTATGTCATACCTCGCAATCCCAGGAATATTGTTGTTGCGAGACATAATAGTTAAGTATCACAATCATCATTCATTACAAACCATAAAGTCTTACAAATTGGAATCACATGATCCATACTACACAAATAGTTGATCTAATGATCAACGAACTGATCAACGAACAAACACAAGTTCATAGCGGAAGCGTAAGATACAAGGACTCTATAGTCCACAGGCCAACGCTTGACGTTAGCAGACTCCTAGTTGTTGTAGACGTCCTGCTGACCGTCCTCCTCGTACTGCTGCTCCTCTTCATAGTCTGGCCATTTGAATAGCCAGGGACACAGCCGTGAGTACTTTATGTACTCGCAAACTAATACTAGTGTAAGTGCTAACATTTCTAGTAGGGGGTGCTAAGCTCTAGTTTATTTGCATAAAGCCAATTTTATTTTGCAAGTATTTACCAAAGACTTATTCATGTGCTAACTAACTCAAGTGGGAACATTAGTGTCATTCCCACAACTCTGTTGTGTTTTCAATATACCCAAGTCACCATTCACCATTCATATCAGCAACAGGTTTAAAGTCTAATACTGGAAACTGTATGGCCTTTCCAACCGTCCGTAACCGTGGACACGGCTATTCGAATAGGTTTACACTCTGCAGAGGTTGCACACTTGTGCCACAACATTTGATTTCATCCGTCGGGATTTCCCCGAATCATCGTAACACAGTACGCGGATCATCAACCATAACCTTTCATTTACTAACCCTAGTATGAGCACCTCTCCCCATGAGCTTGGCCTCCCAGTGAAGACCAACTGTCAACCTGGGAACTGCACAGGGCTTGGCCGTACAATTCACTTCAATTCACATCATTTCTCAACAACGGAGGCAGCCTCGGCATAACCCCTATGATGTGTGTTCAGAGGGAACTCATACTAAGATACATAAACTTCTAGTTAAGCCCTTACCCATGATCAGGTATTGTGGGGGTACTCAATAATTGGAAAGGTATCGCATCCAAACCAATATTAGTTTTTAATCAAAAATCACTATCTTCTCTTGGTCATATTCACCTTCAAAAGTCATTTCATAATCTTTATCATCATTATTTCACCACACATGTTCCCATCTAGAGTAGTCATTTTTAATTCAGCACTAGCATCTAAGGATGAGGGGTGCTAAGTACTTTGCTTTGCTTCTAGGCTAACTTTGATACTCTTGTACTAATCTAACATTAACCCTATTGAATTATGAATCAACAGTACAAAAATAACAGTAAGTAAAACTTGGAATTAAAACTGGGAAATAGGCTCATAAACATAAAGTAATTGGGTGGTGCTTGGCTCATGATGAGCTAGCACTTTGCAAGAGTATTATCTTGCCTTGGTTGGGAAACTGGTCAAAGTGGTCTTCTTCTCCTTGACAGTAGACCTCCTCCTCCTCTGGATACTCCTCGGTACTAGCGTCTAAAATACGAATACGGGGTACACAATCATCACACCAATTTATTTACTAAACTAAGCACACACATGATTCACACAACTTAAACTAGCATCCTACATTACCATTAAATAGTTGGATGTGCTTTTTCTTATTTAAGAAAAATAATTTCCTCTTATATTAATCTTGAGTGTCATTTTTATTTATGTTTAGAGGAATAATTTCCTCTCATTATTCTATTAAGATTTAATTTCTCTCATGAATAATCTATGACCTAGGTTGACCAAAGTCAACCTCTTCATACTCATCATTTAAGAAAATGATTTAAATGGGGTGTAGCACTTCATACAATTTAATCTTAGCATGGTAAAGATTTAATATCATCAACAAACCATATGAGATTTTTATGACCAGAGTCTTCACCTCATATTGGATTGTTCATGACAAGATTTAAATGGAAGAAAATAATTCCATATGATTTATTAATATTTTGGGACAATAGTTTTGACTAGAAATAGTCCTATAGTCCTTTAATTTAACTAGGCCATGATCATACACAGTAAGCATGGCATATTTTTGTAAAAACAATTAGTATAAGTGAAATGTCACTTATAGGAGTTGGAATTAACTTAAAAGCATGTTTGGTTGATTTTTAATAATTATTCTAATGCAGAAAAGTCCCTGCCTTGTTTATTTTCCTATTTTAATTCTATAATAGATCTAGGGTTCAATCCAGTGGCATTGTATAGATAAAATCCTAAGGTTTCCAAATATATAAAATTTGTAAAATTTGGCTGAGTAGATTTGTCCCTATTGAATTTCAAAGTTTGCATCAGATTAGGGTATTTTCCTATTTTCCAAATTTGAATTCAAATCGTGGGCTCGCGCGGGAAAAAGCTGGGCTGCAGAGAGAAAGAGATTTGGGCCGGCCCAGTACTGCGTCCAGCGCAGGGCGCCGACAGCGTGGGGGCCACGCGTCGGGACTTGCCCGAAGCGGTGCGGGAGAGGGAGCCGTGCGATTAGAACGCGATCGCACGGTCGAGAAGCGTCGTCATCGACGACGAGCGAGGGACTCACCGGCGGCGGCCGTAGGGGGTCGGAGGCGCGTCAGGGCTCCGGCGGTCGTCGGAGAGGTGCGCCGCGTCGTTGTCGAGGACGAGGATCTCCAGCAGCGGCGCTCGGGGTGGCCTCCTGCTCCGCGAACTCCGTACCGGCGGCGGCGAGCTTGCGATTGGAGGCCTCCGGCGACTAATTGGTGGAATTGAGGTGGCGAGGAGTGCGGTGAGGATGAGAGGAAGAGAATGGTGTGCTCAATTTGGTGGGAGGAGCCCTCCTTTTATAGGAGCGGGAGGTGGCCGTGGCGGAGCTGGCGGGTCCTCGTCGTCGTCGCCGTTCCAAGGTTGCGAAGAGGCAAGGGATGGGTGCGCTGGGTTGCTGCTCTGGTGATGACAACGAGCGTGATCGTGGCGCGGCAGGGGGTCTGTGGCGATGGGGAGCTTGATGGGAACGCTCAGCACCGTGGCGGGTCGCGTCGACGATGACGTTGGCCATGGCGTTCCCGCGGACCATCGGCCATGTCCTGGCGGTTCCTGGTGGCCTGGCGCGTCTACTGGCGAGCGGTGGTGGCGAGTGGGGGTGGAGCGTCGGGGCGTCGTCATGCCTGCGCGTGCTCTGGCGCATGTCGACGCACGCTCTGGCCGGCGCGCGTGTCACTGGGCACGTTTGGGCGCGTCGCGTTCTGGCGAGTCCAGTGCACCGTTGGGTCCAGTCTCGTGTCCAGGCTGCTCAGGAGAGTGTGGGTGAGCTAGAGGGCATGATGGTGCATGACCAAGGTGAGAGGTGAGAGGGATGGCATGGTGTGGCCATGCCATGCCACGGCATGGTCATGCCATGGTCACTGTGAGCAAGGGGAGGTGATGGCAGGGCTGGGCACTGAGGCTGAGAGGTGAGTGGAGGTGCCAGGGTGCAGAGAGGGTCAGGGTTGGACCAAGTCCAACTCCAAATTTCGGTATGGGCATCAATCTGATCCCTGCCTGCCAGGTGTTCGATCAAATGCCCGAAAGAAATAAATTTTCAAATTTTGAAATTCTTTTTGGTGGGTTGTAAACATATATTAAATGGAGCATTTTGGTGGTGGTGGTGATCAAAATAGCATTGAGATGCAAAATCACATTTTGCATATGATCTTGCATATGTGAGTTTGTTCCAACTTTGCTTGCTTCCCATTTGAATTTGGTAAAGAATTTGGGGTGATGGTTCTGGGCAAAGTTGGAGTGCTTGATGTTGTCTTGGATGAGGTGAAAAGGTTTGACCAAGTGTAGAAGTGAAAAGTAAAAATCCAGGGACTCAAAGTGGGCATCAGGGTAAAAATGGCACATATGACCATAATCATATGTGAGCTCATATTTGCTTCAATTTTGATTTGAAAAGTGTTTGATGGTTTCCAAAGTTGTTAATATATGTTTAGTATCCATTTACACCCAATGGTGCAAACCAAATTGGCCTAGATCAAAGAATGGTAAGAATGGCCTAAGCCTTATGTGTATGTGAAGTTGATTTTTAGAATTTCTTTTCTATTTCACTTTTAGTTGACTTTGGGTGATCAAGTGATCATTGCTAGGGTTTTGGAATGAGGGTAACACATATACAAGCATCATGGCAAAAGCACACTCAAATAAATTACTAAGGTGAGCTAATATGCATAGTCCTATATGATGAGAAAAGTTTTTGTTGGCTCCAAATTTTGGATTCTGGAATTATCTCTCTTGTTCGTTTGGATTGAAAATTGGGATGTTACATGGACAGAATGGAGCAAGGGGATGAAGAAGGGAATTGAAGGAGATGGCCAAATAGAAGGGGATACAATGATTTAAATGCCTAAGCAGTTTTCGAGGACATGGTGCCAAAACGGTCAAATCGTGCAGAGAAGTTGGGAAGGAAAGACGTCATGATGAAGCATACTGCGACGGTTCTGCCACGACATGACCCTTCGAAGGAGACAGATGGTTTTGCAATTATCATTATCAAAACCAGGGGGGCATGTGTTACCACCCGATTTTGGCCAAATCAGGAGGTGGGCCGTAAGTGAAGATGAGCTTTGAAGATTACACGTGGAGCATCTTTGAAGCGGCTTTGTGCTAAGAGTTTGGGCTGAATTGCCCGTGTATCTGTAATATAGTAGATCGTATCGTGTTTAGATTAAAAGATAGAGTCTGGCCCGTGCACGGTTAGGTGCACGCCTCAATTAGAAAGTCCCTTGGACTATAAATATGTATCTAGGGTTATCGGAAAAGGAGGACAATCATCGTTCAACAAACACAAAATCAGGCGCATCGCCACCCCTTTCTTCGAGGGTTTCTTCCGGGTAAGCACCATGCTGCCTAGATCGCATCTAGCGATCTAGGCAGATACGTTTATTCGTCTACCTTGTACTGCTCGTGCTGAAGCGTTGTTGATGGCGAGCAGTACTACTTATCATTAGGTGTTTAGGGGCTTGCATTGATGCTTTCTCGTGCATATCTGCAATGCCGTCCCTCGACACCTAGCTGCCCTTACACCTTTACGGGTGTAAGGGCAGCATCTTGCTTGTTCGTTACTTAGTAGATCCGATCCGTTATAGTTGCTCCTCCGCAAGGATTAGTTTAATATCTGCATAGTTAGGCCTTATGCTGGGGTCGGACGATCCGGTAGTGCGTTAGGTGTTGTTTACCGTCCCTGCGAGGGATGTTCCGGGAATCAACGTTACGTTGGTTTTTAGGCCTCTTGTAGGGGTAGTTTGCATCATCTTCCGTAGCTGCTAGGCCCGATCACACGTAGGACGGGTTATGCGGTGAAAACCCTAAACTGTCGTAGATCGGGTTAGCTTTGTTTTGATCAAGCAGGATCCCCGTGTCATTGTAAATCCAACGTGAACCACGGGGCGATCGGCTCTTTGAGCCGATCCACAGGGCAACCTGAGAGCCGATAGGGCTCGTATTTAATGTTTACGTGTCTACCATGCAGGAACAATCGAAGCACTCTAACACCTTCCTGATCGGGTCTAGGTCAGGTGGCACGCCTAGCAACCGCCAGGACGTGGCTAGAAGATTTGCGGGACGACGCGAGGTGCCAGGGTCCACTAAGCGGCCTTGGGAGCCTCCCGGCTCTTCGTGTTGCTTAACCATTGCCCGTCGGGGGGTTTTGGAGGGTAACATGTTGCTAGGGCTGTGATGTTGTAGCTGGACTTTTATTTGTTAGTTTTCTCTTTCTCTTTTTTGGTTGTGTGCATCTGTAATATTTTAGAGCATTGCTTTGTTGCAGAGGCTGGATGTTGGTATCCTTCGATATTAATATATTCCCTTTATTGAAAAAAGAGGCTAGAGTTTGTGTCCGGTTTTGGTTCATGCACCTGTACCAGGTTTCTTAATTCTTAGCGTAATATTGGGTTCAGCATATCATAATTCTTGATCTGATTGTATGTTTCTCAATGAGCGAGGATTTGTGGCACCCGAGCTCATGGGAGCTCGTTTTTGAAAAAAAATGAAAATGGTAATCTGGCATTTCAAAAAAAAATCCTTTTTTAGGTGAATATGTACACATGTTCTATATACTTGTGTAAAGTTAAAATGCGTTCTATTTTGGGCTACAGGTAAAAAATTATGGTTGTACGTATAAAGGAATAAAAAAATAAGGAAAAGGAATAAAATATCGTTATTTTATCTGGCTTTCTTTTGTTGTGGAGCCCAAAATGTAATGCCCTTTTTAAGAAAACTTGTGGCCTACGTACTATATGTGTATATGTAGTTGTATATTTTTCCAGCATTTTTATACCCATAAATATTATTTTTTGATTTAGAAAATGAGAGCACGGTGCTCAGGTGCAAAGTAGTTTCCTTTCTCGCTTAGTAATAAAATTAGTATTATGAATCCTCTTTTTTTTTTCTAAAACAAATCACATGTGATATGTCTCCTATCTTTTACATTCTCCATTCATCTCCTCACCAACTTAAGTTTATTCATTAATCATGTGTTAAGAAAGTAAGCTCGAACGGGTGGATGCAAAGTAGCCCCTTTGAATAAGAAAAGAAAAAATGCTGCCAAAGGATATATGTGAGGCTTACTTTGTCAGTACCACATGTATATTTTCAAACTTGAGTGGTAGGTAATCCCTCTTTCCTAAAATGTAAATTCTATTTGTTTTGCCATTAGTATTTTATTATTATTTTGACTAAGTTTACAGAAATAAGTTTGAAGATCCATAATACCAAATAGATACAATCTAACAATATGTTTCCATGATGTATCTGTTGATTTTAATTTGGTATTTTAAAAGAGTTTTTTTTTGCTATAAACTTGGTCAAATTTAAGAAATTTTGACTTACGAAAAAAATAGGACATACTTTTTAAAAAAACTTTTTGCTGTAAAAAATAATATCTCTGTGATATTCATACATACTCTTATCCAGATATGATCTTTTAGTTGTGATAGTAGGCACAAATAGAATTGCGCCATGTCAAATGAGCAAAATGGCATGGAAGAAAAAAGTGTTAAATTGTTCATCTTGGTAGCAATATGGTCATTTGTTTTTCACAAAACCAAACAAAGATCTTAATGATACATTGAGTTTCAAAATAAACCTGCTATGTAAATTATAATTATTTCCATTAGCCATATCCATACACATCGATTTGACTGAAAGGATTTCCAAGACACCCTAATTTATATCAAAATAATTCTAGCTCCTGAGTGACACTACCGGAGAAAATCCTTTTGCCATGGGGACAAAAGACACGACAAAGGCCCTGCAGAACACCACAAAGGATTTCCCATGTGTCGGCACACAATTAACTACACATGATGTAGATCTCGGTAAAGGCGTGTTTTCCTGGGGGGGGGGGAGTTTCCCGCCCACGTGAAGGCGTGGACCTGAAACTTCCCCTAAGTACAAAATTCCACCCGCGGGCCGGGGAAGAAAAGGGCGGGAACCTGGACACCGGAGAATGGCCTTGTCGATGTGGCTCTTATGCTTTGCTGAGTGTCCGCTAAGAGACCTAGAAAAGGAGCCGCCGCCGTAATGGCTCCGTGAAGGGTGGCCACCATGGATGTGTCCCGGCAAAGACAGTTTGCTGTGTGTTTTCATGGATCTTTGCCATGTGCGTGTTCTATGCGAGTGTTACCGTGTCCATTTTTCTTGCCGTGTGCTTTCCTCCTCTTGTGTCATGTCCGCTAACCTTGTTGTATGTTTCTGTTGCTGAACTCGGCAAATCTTGTCTTTTGCAGAGTTCTACGCAATTTTACACACCGCAAAGAGCGCTGAACATGATAACAATATTTTTTCTCGGTAGTGTGAGGGAAATGGCCAATACAATATTCCTAAGTTATTATTTATAAGCTACGCAAATGTTGTGAACCGAAGGATTTGGTACCTTGAAATTTAAGTCGATCGACAACTCAGGACAATATATAACAGCCAATTTTCGCACAGATGGTGCATCTGAAAAAAAAAGTGAACAGATCAACACCGTGATCATTGCTTAATTTCTACCCCCTGACCATCACGCTCAGGTGCCTTTGCAACTCCCCTGTTTGACTCTCCTCACTTGCTAGCTAATCTTATCTGCATTATTGTGATCGCTAGTGGGAAAGAAAGGGCCCCATGGCCATGGAGGATGCTGTTGAAGCTCCTAGAACATTCCCTGTGAGCTGAACTCCCTCTTCTCATCTGAGTTCACTTTCCTTAGTTTCCACGTCTCAGGGATCAGCAGTTCTCCTCTCGTGACCATCTAACATCTGAATATAATAATGCTTAGATATACATTATTGTGTGTGACCACCATTAGCTTTCCCACACCAGATGACCAGAGTCCAGAGGAGGTGGAAAGAAAGACTAGCTAGCCACACCGAGTGCACGTCCCTCTCCATCACTCTTGTTGATCGTGTAGTATGTGCACGCCCTCCCGCCTATAAAACGGCAGATCCCGAGGTCGTCGATCCAGCAAGCAAAAGAAACCACCAGTCTTCTTCTTCTTCTTCTTCTTCTTCCACCATTGTATTCTCCTTGAAAGGATTGATCGATCTTGTCATCCTTCGTCCGATCGACCACAAGCTAGCTAACTAGCATAAATGGTTCGTGAGTCATGGCTTCGTTGTTAAATTGTACTAGTTGTCCAAGAATTATGTAGTGCCCTAGCTAGCTCATCAATGGCGGTAGATACTAGTACGTACAAACGAAGCTAGACTCTTGCATGCATGCAATCCTAATTGTTGTTGATATCTTGTGTTTTTACGTGTGGCGCAGGGAGGGAAAATGGAGATCGAGAGGCCGTGGAGCGGAGATGGCAACCTGGTGCATGACGCGGTGGACTACCGGGGCTGTCCGGCGGACAGGTCCAGCACCGGCAGCTGGTTGGGGGCGGCATCCGTGGTCGGGATCGAGCTGTGCGAGCGTCTGGCCACGATGGGCATTGCGGTGAACCTGGTGACGTACCTGACGAACACGATGCACCTGCCCAGCGCCCAGTCCGCCAACGTCGTTACCGACTTCATGGGCACCTCCTTCCTCCTCTGCTTCCTCGGCGGCTTCCTCGCCGACGCCTTCCTCGGTCGCTACCTCACCATCGCCATCTTCGCGCTCGTGCAAGCGCTCGGCACGGGCCTCCTCGCGGTGTCGACGACGCTGCCCCAGCTGCGCCCTCCGCCATGCGGCGCCGGCTCGGCCGCGCCGTGTGAGGAGGCGACGGGGCTCCAGATGGGCGTGCTGTACGTGTGTCTGTACCTCATCGCGCTGGGCACCGGCGGGCTCAAGTCCAGCGTCTCCGGCTTCGGCACCGACCAGTTCGACGAGCGCGACGACCGCGAGCGCACCGCCATGGGATACTTCTTCAACCGCTTCTTCTTCATCATCAGCGTCGGCACGTTACTCGCCGTCACCGTCCTCGTCTACATCCAGGACCACATCGGCCGGAGCTGGGCCTACGGAATCTGCTCCGGCACCATGCTCGTGGCCATAGCAGTCTTCCTCTCTGGCACCAGGAAGTACCGCTACAAACGGAGCTCCGGGAGCCCAGTCGTGCACATCCTCCAGGTCCTCGTCGCTGCCTCCCGGAAGCGAGGCCTCAAGCGGCCGCTTACCGCGGTCGCTCTCTACGAGGACCGCCCAGAGGACGCGAGGATCCCCCACACCGCCCAGTTCCCATGCTTGGACAGCGCGGCCGTGATGGCCGGCGAGGAGGACAACGAGGTGGGGCCGCACGGGCGGCCGGTGCCGAACCCGTGGAAGCTGTGCTCGGTGTCGCGCGTGGAGGAGGTGAAGATGGTGGCGAGGCTGATGCCGGTGTGGGCGACGACGATCCTGTTCTGGACCATCTACGCGCAGATGATCACCTTCTCCGTGGAGCAGGCAACCACCATGGACCGGCGCATGGGCGGCTTCGAGATCCCGGCCGCGTCGCTCACCGTCTTCTTCGTGGGCGCCATCATGCTGACCCTCGCCGTCTACGACCGCGTATTCATCCCGCTCTGCCGGAACCTCACTGGTCGGCCGGGGTTCACCAACCTGGAGAAGATCGGCATCGGCCTCGTCCTGTCCATCGTCGGCATGGCCGCTGCGGCCTTCTGCGAGAAGAAGCGCCTCGCCGTGGCGGCCACGGCCACGAACGGGGACGTGCTGCCGATCAGCGTCTTCCTGCTGACCCCGCAGTTCCTGCTGGTGGGCGCGGGCGAGGCGTTCATTTACACGGGGCAACTGGACTTCTTCATCACGCGGTCGCCCAAGAGCATGAAGACCATGAGCACCGGCCTCTTCCTCACCACGCTCTCCCTCGGCTTCTTCCTCAGCAGCGCGCTCGTCTCATTCGTCGGAGGCGCCACCACGTGGCTCGGCGACACCATCAACCACAGCCGCCTCGACTACTTCTACTGGCTGCTCGCCGTGCTCGGAGCCGTCAACCTGGCCGCCTACCTCGTCTGCGCCATGTGGGCCGCACCGGCCGCCATCAGCAAGGCGGGGCAACCTCACCCCGGCACGGCCGCCGACGAGAAATGCTAGCTCATTCAGTCATGCATGGGTTACCGTTCTAAACTTGACGTGCATGCAGAACGCGTGGGGCGTGCGGGTGTACTGTAGCTTATACTCCATGTAATTCCAGCTTGCTCACTCCGGTTTATCATTGAAAATAAGAAGAAATTTAATAGACCCTCGCCATTGTTGATGTACTGTGAACACGGAAGCAACAGAGTTTTTTTTTAGCTCAAAAGGTTTCGGCCCTAAACTCCCTTTACAACATTAGTTCAGATCTCGGCAAAGCCAAAAACTGGTTGCCGCATCATGTGATCATCGAAATATCTGATCTTCCTCTTCTTCAACTCCAAGCTAATTGCGGATTCAGTATTTCCTGGAACAGGAACTCCAAAGCCTCTACGATTCTACGTGCAGTGCTGCATCAGCTGTTCTTTCTTTAGCACACGACACAAGCAAGCAAACACCCAGCCGTTTATCTCAGCCCGGAACCTGCGCCACACAACCTGCATTGATGCTAGTCCATTTGATTTTACCAAGTGCAACTCATTTAGAAATTTCACGGCCTCACTCATCATATTAGCAGCCTGATTATTATCTTTGTCTTTTCCCGATAAAATCTGTACTTTATTAACTTAAACAGATAGAGCCCAATACTCCATACAACATAAGAGCATCTCCAGCCGTTGGGGCTCTCCGGGCCGAAATCCGGCGCTATTTAGCGTTAGATTGGACAAAAGTTTGGCCCGGAGAGCGCTGAAGTTTCAGCCGTCTCCCCGGTAGACACCCGGGGTTCGGCGTTTTTTAGAGAAAACGTTCCTGGATGCCAAATTTCCTGCATAATTCGGTGTTTTTAGAGAAAAACGTCCCTGGATGCCAAATTTCCTGCATAATTCGGCGAATTTGACCAGTTTTGCCAACATTTGGCTTATTTTTACAAATAAACATTACAGTTCAACAAAACAAGACAAGTTTTCAAATAAATCAAATGGAAACTAGTTGGTGTTGTCTCGAAGCGTCCATATATGCTCCACCAGATCATCCTGCAGCTGTTGATGCATTGTGGAGTCTCGAATCTCCTGACGCATAGCGATGAACTTAGCCCATTATGCCGGAACCTGGTGGTTAGGCTATGCAAGAGGACCCTCTCTGTCATATGGTGTAGCTTACTCGCTCGGAGGAACCAGATACTTTCGCTCATTCTCGATAATCATGTTGTGTAAGCACACACAACAGTTCATCACCTCCCACATCTGATCTTTGGACCAAGTCAAAGCGCGGAACCCGACTACAGCAAATCTCTGCTGGAGGACACCAAATGCACGCTCCACGTCCTTTCGGCAAGCTTCTTGTTCCTTGGCAAACTGCTGCTCCTTCGGGAGGGCGGGGCTTAAGATAGTCTTCACAAATGTTGCCCACTTTGGGTAGATACCGTCTGCAAGATAGTATCCCTTGTTGTACTGTCGGCCATTGATCACAAAGTTAACCGGGGGAGCATGACCCTCAACAAGGTTGGAGAAGACCGGCGAGCATTGCAAGACGTTGATGTCGTTGTTGGATCCCAGCATACCAAAGAAGGAGTGCCAAATCTAGAGATTATGGATAGCCACTGCCTCAAGTATCACAGTGCAGCCTTTTTTGTGACCCTTGTACATTCTCTGCCAGGCAAACAGACAGTTCTTCCATTTCCAATGCATGCAGTCAATGCTTACAAGCATCCCTGGAAATCCTCGAGCTTCATTGACAGCGAGGATCTTAGCAGTGTCTTCGACAATCGGTGATCTCAAGTAAAGGTCCCCGAACACTGCTATCACCGCCCTGCAGAACCGGTAGAAACAATCAAGGGTGGTGGACGATAGTCATCGGTAGAATCACCAGGAGCTCCATATGCCAGCATCCGCATAGCCACCGTGCACTTTTGGAGGACGGAAAACCCTGCCATGCCGGTGCAATCCAACTTGCATCTGAAATAGGAGTCGTACTCTCGAAGGACATACACAATTTTCAGGACGAGCTTCGGGCTCATCCTGAAACGACGCCTAAAAACAGCCTCACCGTGCAATGGATCGTCGGTGAAGTAGTCGACGTAGAGCATGCAGTAGCCCTCCATTTGCTGCCTCGGCTTGCACTTCCGGCGACCTGGTGCCGACCCACCACGGCGACCAATGACCGACTCGGCGTACAAGCCGGACAGGCAAGCTAGGATCAGCAGGTGTTCCTCGACTTGGGCGGCGGCTGCCGTTTCTTCTTCAAGAAGCTCGGCGAACATCTGCTCCTCCTCCTCGTCGGAGTCCATGTCCGGCCAGGCAATTGGACGAACACCTGCCGGGTGTGTCGATGAGGAGCGACGCGAGGGAGCTGCCCGACGGCGGAAAATAGGCAGAGGGCACGACGGGCGGTGGAATATAGGCTGCTGGGTGGAGGAATGGCGGAGTTGAGGCAACCAGCCGGCGGATTGGCGAGGGGTGGTGCCGGCGGCGACAGAGCAACGAGAGGGGAGGAGGGATTTGCGTCGAAAATGGTGGGGTTCGTCTGTTCTCTCGCCGACAGAGCGGGCCGGTCCCCGCTTTTCTCTCGTCCGGAGTCCCCGAGCGCACCCTGGGGGGCCGGCGATGGCCTGGACTCTCCGGACGGATGAACGGCCTAATCCGGACGAAACAAGGAGCCGGGGGCATGACTGGACCGTTTTCGTTCATCCAGATGAAAAAAAGATGTCGTGGGAGCCTCGTCGGGGAGACGACTGGAGATGCTCTAAAGAGTTTAAACCAGGTAACTGCAGGGTCCCTAAAAAAAACCAGGTTACTGCACGATAAAGATGCACACAACCCACAACAACGCCCTTTTCTCTCACTCCATCAGGAAAAATGCCTGTGTCTCCTCCACCTTAGCCTCCAGCATCCGGGCTAACTTAGGGCCGCACCTGTCCAGTGTTGCCACGGCTGAGCTCCTCGAGTTATCCATAGAATGCAACTCCGTGGCTCTGCTTTCGAATGTTCCGGATAAACGTGTGAGCCGTCTTTCTAACAACGCGCTCTCGAACAAGTGCTTCTATGCAAAAACTTTTCAGCATCTGCAGGTGGACGTCTTGGCGGACAAGGTTTGGAAGAACGCGGCTCCCCTAAAGTGCAAAATTTTCGGTTGGCTTGCTAAACGCCATCGGCTTCCCACCAATGAGAGACGTTTTCGGCATCTGCTCGCAGCCTCCGCCGCCTGCCTCTCCTGCACTCAAGTTGAAGATACCGACCACTTGCTTCTCCAATGCCCCCGGGCGCGTGAAGTTTGGGGTGTGTTCTTTCCACAGCTCAGCCCCCTCCCATCAAGCTTTGAAGAGTTTTGGTCGCAACGCTGCCGCTCCTTTGAAGAGTCCACCATCTTCACCGCCATCGCCTGGAATGTTTGGAAGAGGAGGAATACCCTTGTCTTCAACTCACTGGACGAGAGTCTTGACATGGTGATCCGCAGATGTCTTGAAGATGTTCGCCTTTGGGCTCATCGCTGTACTAAGCCTTCTTCCTCATCTCTCCTAGATTCTTGGTGTAATGGTTATGACCCTCCCTGATCTCCCCCTCCTCCTTAGCTTTCTATGTCCTCAAAAAATCTTGTAATGGAGCCTTTTTCTGCGCCTTTTGTGCGGTTTAATAAAATGTTCAGGCTGGCGTAAGCCCGCCGTAGTTCCGGTAAAAAAAAAACAAATTCCAACGCCAAGAGGAGGAAATAGGCAGGAGGCTCCATCTGTTGACTACGCCATCGTTTTTTTTCATGCCATGAAAAAAATCCATCCTTGTCCGCCTACTCCACGTCTCCACTTGGGTACGTACTGACATTCGGGTGCTGAAGATGGGACCACCCATCAACTAAGCAAATAGGCGGTTCATGTGAAAACAAATAGAATTCCTCACATTTTAAACGGACATTCCTACTACTATTACACACACTCTTTCTACAGCAGCACATGCTTAGGTTTGAGAAGTATAAAGAGAAACCATTAGCTGATGCACGTCAACTCAGTTATCGTTTTATAATATTCATGAGAATATGATTGTTGCTTAAATTTGATGTGTTTGCATTGCATTTTTTTCCAAGAAAGATCCGGATCTATTGTAAAAGTTCACAAGAAGTACAAAGCTTCATAAATATAATAAAAATAACATCGAGGTTCTTGAACCGCCTAGCGACCCCCGTTGATAGTCGGGAAGTCTTCGTGCAATCTGCCCCAAAGGACCAACGTCTCGGAGCCGAAGTCTTGGCCATTGAACCCTTGAATTTATGCTGACACCAAACTTGTAACACAAGTAGACTAGACGAGATCCACCACTCCATGGAAGCAATAATCAGATGGTTCCCAACCCTCCTCAACGCCACCAGCAAAATCGCCGCCAACGGAGTGGACGAGGAAGCGGGTATACTTTATTCGTGTCCCACACTACGGTGCCTAGGGACCTTACTAGTTCAAGGTCCCCACCCCTCCCGCCGCCAGAGCAACAAACAGGGGACCCATCAACTTCTAGTGGAACCCTAGATAAAATGTTGAAAGACCTATCATAGACAATGGAGGCTGGCGCCTGAGGATCCAAGAGAAAGCGTTAAGTGGAGATTTAGGATTTTGAGCAACCCCAATAATAATTCATCAGGACATAGTCGACACTTCATAATTTCATCCATAGTTATTCATAGGTGTTGTCCACCTTTATATTTCGGCAGTTCTTAGAGTTTGTATCAACGAGGAAACTTATCCAGCGTAGGGTTCAGCCACCACCCACCCCAAGAATCAAATATACCTCAGACACAAAAGCAAACCACAGTTATTTGATATAGCTCCAATCCCTAAGATTATTTCAGCAGGCATGCCCATAAACCAAGATACTGGAACTCGCTGCAAGATACATGAACCAAATGTTTACAAGAACAGAAACAGATTAGAGTTTCTTAACACTAAACTTCCACTCCCCCTTCACGGGATCAAACGATATGAATTCAGCATCGTGACTCTTGGTCCATTGCGCCAGAACCTCCTTATATGCATCGACTGCTGGCCCTTCTATTAACTGCAACCCAGTCTTCTGATCGACGCATTTCACATTCAGAAGAGTGATCTCTGCAGGCTTGTTGAGCTCCTGCCCGACAGGAGGTCTCTTGCTCTCATCCATGTAGGCATTAATCTCACGGTCCTTGAACTCCACGATGGATGTGATGTCTAGCATCCTCACATCAGTTTCTCCATCAAACTTCACGCTGCCATAGCCATGTCTGCCGACTGTGAAGTCCTTCACATGTGAGCAACTACCTGGCTCCTGACGTTCTCGTGCAGCAAGCTCCGCGATTGATGGCAAGGTGTAGTAGTCGGCCTTGTAGAGCCGAGGTAGCACACTCTCACTGATCACTTCGCAGCCAGGGGCACCAAATGGAGATCTGTCAGTCAGGGGAACATCACTGATATTCCCTTTCTGTTCCCCGGCAGGTCCTGAAAAATTATAGAAAAACACACACAATCAAGCACCTTTAATTTTGAGATCAATGTTTTGGCATTTGTTCTCAGAAGTGCTAACGGAGAACTTGGGTTTACTCCTAGGATTCTTCATTGTAAAATTGCTAGTGAAAAATTGCTTAATAAAATTATTATTAGCGTGAAGTAAAAGCTTATTTGAATAAAATGCTAGGAATGTTCATTGTAACTGTTTCTAGCGAATAACTGCCTAATAAACTATTAGCATAAAGCAGCAAAATTTATTTCAACAAATATTCCCATAGGATAACAAGAGCCAAACAGAACATGACAGCGACGCATCCTACAAATAACCACTAGTATCATGGAAAAATAAGGCTTCCTTTTAAAAAAAAAGCAGCATAGTTAATCTGGAAAAGAAAACATTGTTCACTTTGGTTGAATGTGCATCTACTTAACTTTCTGATGCAATGGGAAATAGTAAAGACTAAAAACGACATCACATAGGTATGTCTATGACAAAACTGTTTTGTACTTATCAGGATATCAGAAGTCTCAAGAAAATTCGAGCCATATAACGAGAATTAGCTTGCTACAAAATATAGTAGTACCAGAAGTCTCAAACAAGAAAAAGAAAAACTGTAGCATCAGCCTAGAAGTCTATAAAAGAAAGCTTGTACCAGAAGCTAAGAAATTCAAACAATACGAGTGATCATTTCGACAAAATCTACCTGTCGGACTGGATGTTTTCCCAGTTTGACTCGCAAGCTGCTCCACTGATCGGATAGTCAGGTCTTGGTTCTCTCCAGGATAGATAGAGAAAGAAACAGGTGTTGGTGAAACTTGAACATTATGAACCTATATGCAAAAGGACAAGTCATTTTTTATTATAGGATAGGATAATCAGAATGAACGTACCATTTTTTTTGGAGGAGATTAAAAAATGAAGAGCATTTTATCTAATTGTTACTGGTGAGCCCAAAAGTGTGAGCATATTGCTTGACACGTATCTGAAGGGGTCTCCACGGTATCATTTTACTGTGCAATAAAAATCTAGGCTTTGGAGATTTATTTCCATACCTGTGAAGCAAGACTCCCAGTATCATCATTCCTCGGATAAAATCTAATCCTGACAGTAGTAATGTCAATTGGTAGTAGCAACTCTACAGCTTTCTTGGAATGATCAATATTTATCTGGAATCACGATTAAAAAAATCAGATATAAAACCATAAAGCCAGGAAAAATACAGCCATTCAATGATACCTACAGAAGTGCATTGACCATTTGGTGACGGAGCTGGTGCTGAATGGGAGACTGAAGAGCTGAGTAAACTTCCTCCTTGCTGCTTCCAACAAAAACAACCAATAAGAACCACATGTATGTTACACTCCTATGAAGTGCCTCACGAACGAATGATCTCTGAGGAATACTTACGGTAAACGATGTATCAGGAGCTCTATATGACGCTGTGTTACTGAATATGTTTTCCCTAGAAGTTGCAGGAGCGGAGCTTGAAGGAGGAAATGAGAACACTGGTGGCTGGGGTCCTGCAGAGTGCAACCAAAATGGGTTGTTGGTGTTACAACCGAAACCTTGTGTTGTGGATTGTGGTACCACAGATGGCTTCACATGAGCTTCACTTGGATATTTCAAGGGCTGAACTGGGGGCTGGGGCTGCCATGGATGATTAGACAAAGGAACCGAAAATAATGGTGGGCCTGCAGGAGCAGAGCTTGAAGGAGGAAATGAGAACACTGGTGGCCGGGGTCCTGCAGAGCGCAACCAAAATGGGTTGTTGGTGTTACAACCGAAACCTTGTGTTGTGGATTGTGGTACCACAGATGGCTTCGCATGAGCTTCACTTATATCTTCCAAAAGCTGCACTGGGGGCTGGGGCTGCCATGGATGATTAGCCGAAGGAACCATGCTTTTCGGCAGGCTGGGACTCCCTAAGAGCATGCAAAACTAGGTTAGTGGTAAGAACCATAAACCAATAAAATAAATGGACAATGCAAAAATACAAGATTCAACAATTGTTAACCGCCAGTTATAACAAAGGGTCCATACATGTTCTTTGGCCAAGATTCAACAAATGAACTTAGCAAAGAAGTTAAAATGATGCTTCAAACTGAAATTCAAAGAGTTAACAGTGTATATGCCAGTTTGAAGAAACATAAGCTAACCTTGACATTATTAAATGCTGAATAACTATATATGCAAAATATTATTATCTGATTAGCGTAGCTTGATGCATTTTTATCATAAAACCCTGATCTCCAAATACCTTTCTTTCTTTAGACATAATCCAGATTCAACATATCATGTCTAAAGTTTTGGGAATAAATCAGTATCTTACCTTTGTCTCCTCTCTGATAATCTTCATGTCGAAGCTCCTCATGAGACTTGCTGTTGTATACAGGCATTGCTGAAATAGATTGGAAATAGAAAGGAGTCTCACCATCAGCAGTCTTGGAATAAGCAGAAACCCTGCTGCCTTTTTCAGACACTCCTACAAAATTAAGATGTGGAAAACGAAACAATAAAATAAAATGATGAAATTTCATAATACGTCAACCGAATGAAAGTAAATTATTGTGCATCAGATGGTGTCATTCAAGCCGTGAGCCAGCAATAGTTTGTGAAAAAGGTCATGACTGATTTGACCTGAGGCTTTCCCCAGTTTCTTTGTCTCATTTTCGCAATAAGCTAACTAGTTCTAAATCACCATTGGAGATGTATTGTTAATGTATTAAATGAACTACTTACAATAATAAATGGACAAAGTAGATCATGGTGATACTATTAAGACAAGTTTGGAATTACCGCATCATGCTATTAGTCAATATACATACAAAAATAGTAAGACAAAAATGGTATTCAAAAGTACATTGACGATGCCTCTCCAAATTTAAATATTAAACTAAGTTGAACTTTCAAATATAGCAGCTGAAATTATAAGAGATAGCCATATTTGTTAAACTAGGAACATGAACTAAATGAAACCCAGAAAGCAACCAGACAACTTACGATCAAAGGACCCAAATGGAGAAGGCATAGATGGCACCCCAAAGGCCGGGGTGGATAACATCGTAAACCCAGGAACAGATGAAGAGTGTTGGCCTATTGTAGCTGTACAAAGCAATATCAATTCAGAAAGTCAAATCAGCTGTGGTGAGTAAACATATACGTGTCATGAAACTGTAGAAATAAGGATTATATTTGGAATTATATAAACCAAGCTGGAAAGAGTGCAAGTAACCTAGAAAAAAAAACAAATAACTAAAAAAAACACCCTAGTATTTGCACAAATGAATACTAACACTGCATGCACCAACAAACAGTTTGAATTATGAAAAATATCTGAATTGACTACATGATCAAGATATGGGTAGTTTTGCAAATAATATTATATAGTTCACTCCTATAGCTCATGTGAATGTGTTATGCAGAATGTAATGATCAAAAATAACATCTTGGAGACCGTGAACCAAAACCGGCATGCTCTCATCACCGCAGCAATCACTTGAAGCCTAGTATAGCTGTTTATCATACTGACCATCTCCATCCAAACACAGATCTTGCAAGAATTATTGTAAGATCCTTGTATCAGCAGGTTGGTTTTATTTAGTTATTGCAGTCATACTGGATTGATTCGCTTCAGTATACACCCATTTCAAACTAGAGGAAATCAAGAGTTAATGCCAAATGCATAACTACCTTTTATATATATATCAATGACAAGTGAAAAGAAACTCAAGCTAAATTATTAACAAAATCTTGTTAAATCGCCAATGCTGCCCCAGTAGTCAGTAGTTATATGCATCCTAGCTAGTATCTTACTGAAGTTGTAATACTTTCAGAATCTACTTGCGCAGAACATCTCGCTAACAAATATATATTGAGTTATGAATTTGAGAAAGTGGTGTTTTTCAGTTACATCAAAATTATTTCAACCTGTCCCCACAAACTGTATTGTACCACTGAATATAAGTTGAAATTATCAAAGAGTCAGAGAAAACAACACATGCACATACAAAAAGGAAAAGCAGAAACTAGAGAATCAGTTGGAAAAAAGGCTGCTTACGGCCAAATGGTGTGGACGGAAAAGGTGCGTGATAGGGCATGGGTGTCCTGAAGATGTTGGGATGTCGCCCATCGGCTTGGGTAGACCATGATGATCCGAAGGCTGGGGTAGACCAAGATGAACAAGAAGCCATCATTGTGAAACTGAAGTATGAAACTAGGAACATGAACAAAATGAAAACCAGAAAGTAATTAAACCACACAACTTACGATCAGAGGACGAGGAAGGCATAGATGACACCCCAAAGGCCGGGTTGGGTGACATCAATCCGAAGGCTGGGGTAGAGAAAGGTGCTCCGAAGGCTGGGGTTGAGGAAGATGATCCGAAGGCCGGTGTAGAGTAAGATGATCCGAAGGCTGTGGTAGAGCAAGATGATCCGAAGGCTGGGGTAGACCAAGATGAAGAAGAACCCATCCTAACTGCAGAAAGCAAGATTAAATCGAATCATGCGAGTGAAAAGTTAATAATCTCTTGTGCCTAAGCATACAAGATGAAGCTGCATTAGTTACATAAGACATTAATTGCTACCCCATGCTGCCCCAGTAGTCAGTAGTTACCAATTGTAGTACATTCAGAAATCAGAAACTACCTAGATTGGATGCCTATTCAATCTATTCCCTTATTCAACTATGAAAGCAGCGACAATAGGTAATAAGAACTCCGGAATCGACGCAGATAAATGGGAAACAATGCAACGACCAAAGTCTAT
This sequence comes from Lolium multiflorum, assembly GCA_030979885.1. Taxonomy (NCBI): domain Eukaryota; kingdom Viridiplantae; phylum Streptophyta; class Magnoliopsida; order Poales; family Poaceae; genus Lolium; species Lolium multiflorum. The sequence continues at coordinate 181,872,062 of CM061749.1, read as the reverse complement.
TTGCGACTCGTTTGTTGATTCAACGATAATCTGTACAGAAAACGGCGCACGGCGACGGAAACCCTTGAACCGGCGGTTCTAGTAATAAAAAATATCTAAACATCGAGAGAACCCCAAACCGGATTAAGATGGAATCAGACCAAATTAAGCACGAGAATCCCCGGCGGAAGTAGCAAGCAAGCAATGTACCCGTCGAAACGGGCGTCGGCCGGGTTGATCTACGAGCGAATCGATCGGCGGGGAACTAGAATCTCCGGCATTGGTGTGGAGAAGAGGAAGGGGGAGAGGGCTGGCTTACCGGAGACGGGCGTCGAGTCCAGTCGAATCGGAGGGGCGGACGGCGGTGGTGAGGAGGCTTGAGCAGGGTTGGTTCTCCGCCGCCTCGGCTCGGTGAAGGAAGAAGGCCCCGGTAGCAGCGCGCTTTTATACCAGGAAGACCTCCGCTACCAGTAGCTTACAAATCAAGCCAAAGTTTTTTTTTGGTTACCCGAGTGAGCTTTCTTTCTACGCCACTTCAGGCTCCAACCCGAGTAGCAGCTGAGAAGGACCTAAACCTTATTTTTGTTGGTTTATTTTGAACGGTTTTTTGTTGATTTGGGTTACTTATCAAGCATTCCGCACTCGATGAAGGAGCTAAACCTGCTATCTAAAATTTTGATCCATTTTTTGGCAAACCTATATAGACATGTTGACACACAAGGAGAAAAGTGTCTATCGTTTCAGCAAACTCAAACATTATGGCCATCTTAGGCATTCCACTCCATGAAAGACCTAAACCTGCTATCTAAAGTTTTGTTTTCTTTTTGGGAAAATCTATCTAAAGATGTTGACGCAGAAGGAGAGAAGTGTCTAAGGTTTCAGTTAAGTCAACGTTACGTTCACCTTTAACATTACGTTTCGTGGGCAAGTCACGCATTGGACATCCATCTTCCACCCAACGGCTGTAGATACAACGTATTGTCTTGTCATTTCACTCATACTCAACAATGTTGATCTTCCATCGACGCTCCTCGAGTATCATCAGGTTAGAGCTTCCAACAAATTTAACTTTCTCTTTACTGTATTATTCCACTCTTTATTTATACCTACATTGTAAGGACTATAAAGCATTGGATTCAATTGCCTACCCACCTTAGCCATGGCTACGCCGCTATTCCGGTGGATTTCCATCTTCGCATGTATTGGGTTAAACCCTAGCTGGAACTTGAAGTGCACGACAACAGTCTGTAGTACGAGTAAATTCCAAAAAAAAAACACATTAGGGTGGCAAGTTCGAAAAGTCACCACCATTGGACGAAAGCGCAACAATCCACTTGTATTGCGTTTGGTTCGTTCCAATGTGCATTGATGCTCGAATTTGGACTTGTTAGTTATTAACGGGGATTTAAGGGGTGACCAGCATGACTCAATCTCCACAACTTAATTGGAGACTCCAAGAAATTACCAAAAAAGGCCACAAGCTTGAAGCAATCTCCATAACATAATTGAGGGCTCAAGTAATCCACAAAGCCACAAAACTATCTAGGGTTCCAAGAACCTAACATGAACAATCTTGAGGTACAAGCACCTAAGAGTAATAGCTCATGAACTTTCTCTTCACCGATTCTCCGGGGAGAACTCAAACCTATGCGCCACATGCAATGGAAAGAACACAGAAGGTGCTCAAATCATTGATACGTTGCAAACGTATCTATAATTTTTGATGCTCCGTGCTTGTTTTACACCAATTTCTATATATTTTGCTTACACTTTGTTGCACTTTTATACATTTTCTGGTACTAACCTATTAACAAGATGCCACAGTGTCAGTTCCCTGTTTTCTGCTGTTTTGTATTTCAGAAAAGTTGTATAGGAAATATTCTCGGAATTGGACGAAAAAAAGCCGAAGTCAATATTTTACCGTAACGAAGACAAAGTCCAGAGGGGAGACGAATAAAGGCCACGGAGCGTCCAGACAAACCCTAGGCGCGGCCAGGCCTCTGCCGCGCCAAGGGGTGGTGTGGCCCCCTAGCCTCCACCGACCTCACCCTTCCGCCTATAAGAAACCTCCCGATGCGTGAACCCTAAATCAATAAGCCTCCGTCCACAAAAAGTTCCATAGCTCCGCTGCCGTTGCAGACAAGATCCGGGGGACAGAAGTCTCTGTTTCGGCACCCTGCCGGGACGGGGAATTGCCCCCGGAGCCATCTCCATCGACTCCACCACCATCTTCATCACCGTTGCTGCCTCCCATGATGAGGAGTGAGTAGTTCCCCCCCCCCCGAGGCTGAGGACTTCAACGGTAGCTATGTGGTCTATCTATCTCTCCATGTATGATCTTTATGTGATCATGAGCTTTGTAATCTAGTTGAATAAGTACATGTTATTCTTCAACTATTGTGCTACTCAAGTAGTTTTATTATGTGATCTCCGCGGACACCTTGTCCAACGGTGTGAAGGTGACAGTGTGCACACAATGTTTGTTTCTTATATTTAATTTATATAAATACTTATGAATTGTGGTGACTAGTTAGTACCATCTTTGTATGCTCAAAGTGGTAGCGTGGGGTGTCCATAGATTGGGAATGCGAACTTTAAGGAATCCTTATGCAGACCTACGCAATTAAATTTGTGTTTATTATCAAACCGGAGAGTGGTTCAGAGTAGCGTAGTGAAGTGATAATATCTATGTATTCAATTATGGTATCATTGTTGAGAGTGTCCACTAGTGAAAGTATGATCCCTAGGCCTTGTTTTCAAGCATTGAAACACCGTTTACAACCAGTTATGCTACATGTTTGCTTGCTGCCATTTTTATTTTATATTGCAATTACCACTCATAATAATCCATATTACTTGTATTTCACTATCTCTTTGCCGAACTAGTGCACCTATACACCTGACAAGTGTATTGGGTGTGTTGGGGACACAAGAGACTTCTTATATCGTAATTGCAGGGTTGCTTGAGAGGGATATCTTTGACCTCTACCTCCCCGAGTTCGATAAACCTAGGTGATCCATTTAAGGGAAACTTGTTGTTGTTCTACAAACCTCTGCACTTGGAGGCCCAACACTGTCTACAAGAATAGAAGCGTGCGTAGACTTAAATCTCTTTTCTGGCGTCATTGCCGGGGAGGTAAGGTAAAAGATACTCACATCCTCTGGCAAGTATTTTAGTTGCTGGTGAGTGCTCGAAGTTATTTCATTTAGATTCTACAATTATATCTTTTTTGTTTCTTGTTTTTATTTTCACTAGTTAGGCTTAATGAAAAACAACAACAAAAATTAGAGAACTTTATAGTATTTATCTTGAGTTAGGACATGAGGTGTTTGAAGAGAAAATTAAAAAACCTATGGAACTTTATTTGCATGCTAACAACAATGTTATTAGTATGAATGCTTTGAACACTATTATTGCTAATACTATGGAAAAGTGTAAGCTTGAGGAAGCTAGTTTTTATGGAAATGATCTTTTTAGTTCCCCAGCTTTGGAGGAGGAAATTTTCTATGATGATACTATGCCTCCAATATATGATGATTACAATGATGATTATGTTATTTTCAGTCCACCTACTATTGAGGAGAAAATTAATTATGATTACAATATGCCTCCTATATTTGATGTTTATGGTGATGAGAATAATAATGATAGCTATTTTGTTGAATTTGCTCCCACTATAATTAATAAGAATGACTATGCTTATGTGGGGAGTAATAATTATTTTATGCATGTGGCTCATGATAAGAATGTTTTATGTGATAGTTATATTGTTGAGTTTATTCATGATGCTATTGAAAGATACAATGAGAGAGGAAAATATGGTTGTAGAAATTTTCATGGTACTAAAACACCTCTCTATATGCTGGAAGTTTTAAAGTTACTCTTGGTTTATCTTCCTATGCTTGCCACTTTGTTCTTTTGTGGGTTTATTTGTGTACAAGATTCCTATGCATAGGAAGTGGGTTAGAATTAAATGTGTTTTATATTTGCTTCTTGATGCTCTCTTTTACTTCAATTTATATCTCCTACGCGAGCATCTTCTCAAACTATTGTGCCTAGCTCAAAGGCGTTAAAGAAAAAGCACTATTGAGAGATAACCCATGTTTTATTTCTGTAATTTTTCTTTTGTTGAGTCTTGCAAGTTATTATCTCTGTAATAACCTCTCCTTATCATTTTTATTTCTTTTTTGTGCCAAGAATAGCCTCTAATAGGAAGAAAGTAAGATTTGGGAAAGTTGCTGTCCTGAAACAGATTATGTGTTGTCACCATAAAAATTTGTATTCCTAGCCAGAACGTAATTGTGAGATGTAATTTTTTTATGCATATGCCCCAGGTTATTATCTAACTTTCGTTAGTTTACCACTTTTATGCCCCAGGTCAATCTGAGCAATAGAAGATTTTAGAAAAAATCAATCTTTACCCGGTGTTCTGTTTTGACAGATTTCTACAACTATTTGCATTTGCCTCTTAATCTCTTTATTTTATATTTCTTTTGAGAAAAAGAGCTTTTGAAGAATTTGCTACAGTAGCTAAAGTTTTAATGGATGTTTGACATATGTTATAACTAAACCAAATGGAGTTGTTATTTTGAGTGCACTAGTGATGCTAATGAGAATTGTGTGAAGTTTTGTATGAAGGAAGTTTTCAAGTGTAGGGAGAGAAGAATGATGTGATGAGATGAAGGATGGACAAAAGCTCAAACTTGGGGATGACCATGTCACCCCAATAAATATCCAAGAGGTACAAGCGTCAAAGCTTGGGGATGCCTTGGGCATCCCCTCTTCATCAACAAAGCACCAGGTCATCTTTCCATACGCTATATTTTTATTGCTTCATATGATATGTGTTGTTCTTGGAGCATCTTTATTTTTGTTTATAGTTTTTTGTTTTCTTTTGCTGTAGCACATGGTTGGATCCTAGCATTCTTGTCTAGGAGAGAGACACGCTCCGTTTTCATTGCATAGAACACTCTAGTTTTCACTCTTATTGTTCTCCGAGTGTTCTCTTTTGCTAGTACTGCGTTTAGCTCTAGTTTTTCCACTCATATTTTGTTCAGAGCTTGTTAGTTTTTTATTTATGTATGATTAGCTCTCCGGTCCATATTGATTTTTATCTATGAGAGTTGTTTCAAATAAGTTGATTGGTGTTGGAGACGAGTAAAATGTTTCATGCTTATAGTGATGCTATGGAAGCTTATTTAGACTGTGGCATAGGCTTTGGCATGTCATGTTGGATGTTATTCTTATTATATGCTTACTATTTATTGTTGTAGCATGACTTGTCTCAAATAGCTGAGAGTGCATAATGTTCTATTGAAAGAATCATGTGTTGTTTCCATCATACAAAGCATAGGTTGACTTGGCACATGCTTATATCATGTTATGACTACAACCAGTCAACTAAAGCCTCTATGATCATTTAGTTTTTGACTTGTAATATCACTTTATGCTTTGATTAATAATGTTTTATCGCTGTGCATGATTATGGCCAATATTGCTCTCTTAGTTGGTCGCTCCCAGTCTTTTGCTAGCCTTCGCATGTACTGAGTATGAGCTCTACTCGTGCATCCAACCACCAAAAACTAAAGTTTGCCAATTGTGTCCACCATATCTACCTACTAGCATTATTGCTATTCCAAGTATGTTCATCATGTTTTTATTTATATTCCAAATTAAATTTTGGCTTGAGAAAATTAGTCAGTAAAGCTCTCACGAACTTGATGGCACATTTACTTTCTTGCAATTAATAAACTTGATCATTGTGACTATCTTATGAAGTTTATATGTTTGCACATTTCGAGTTGGGAGTTAGCACAACCATGCTTTCATGGGGAACGCTTTCAACATTGCACTTATTTCTATTTAGTTGATGTCATGTTCTTTTGTTTATGGATGTCTAGCGGTGCGAAATAAAATGGAAACTTGTAAGTCCATGGAGTTTGTATATATGTTAGAGAAACGTCTGGGCCGCCAATTTAAGCCATGCATCATTCATGGTGGAAATTTACAGCGAACCATAGTGAGCATTCAATGAAGCATCTTCAATAAAAAGCTATGTGCATAGTAAATAAAAGGATTGCTGAGATGCTCATTGTTTGTTTGTCTTGTCATTTTGGCATGGGATTGCTCCTATGCAGGAGCACTTCCATATCATGGGGCAGGAGGTACCCCGTTGGCGGTTCTCGATGATACATGTATACTTATAGTGACAAGAACTTATTTGGGACCTAAGTTGAGTAGCATGAGGTTTAGGTACTCGTATTCATGGGGCATGAGATTTTCAACTTGTGATTTGTCAAGCATATAGCTCATATTTGCAGTCACATTAACTTTAACCATTCAAGATGCTTATGATAGGGGCAATGAGAGCTCAAAGCTAATGAGTACCATACTTTTTGGAAGGTTTATAAAACTTGTTAATCTTGCTTCCTCTGCAAAGAACCTTTCTTTTAATTTTATGTGGGGTCTTCATCTTCTTGTTTTATGCACCAATTAAGAGAGCATAGTTATCATTCTGAGTATAATGTGCATAGTCCCAAAATTTATTATTGATTTATTCATGATTATGCTATTTCTTGTTCTCAAATTACTTGTATCTAGTCACCCTTTGAACTTTAAAGATGTCCTAGCATTTATGTTTTTCTACTTCATAAAGGACAAGCTGAGTACCACTTTGCTATGTTTTCTCTATTCTCATAAACAAACAGTTGCTTTCAATGCACAATATCATGTCTATGTTTAGAGTACTTTTATCCCAGCTCACAATTCTTTTACAATAACTTGATCAAGATTGTGTTGGCTGCATGTCACCTCAAAATTATTTTTGTTATCACTTACCTACTCGAGGATGAGCATGAGTTAAGTTTGGGGATGCTGATACGTTGCAAACATATCTATAATTTTTGATGCTACATGCTTGTTTTACACCAATTTGTATATGCTTTGTTTACACTTTATTGCACTTTTATACATTTTCCGGCACTAACCTATTTACAAGATGCCACAGCGTCAGTTCCCTGTTTTCTGCTGTTTTGTATTTTAGAAAAGTTGTATAGGAAAAATTCTCGGAATTGGACGAAACAAAAGCCGAAGTCAATATTTTACTGTAACGAAGACAGAGTCCAGAGGGGAGGCAAAGAAAGGCCACAGGGCGGCTGACAAGGTATTAACTTGTCAATGCCTATAAATTGTAGACTTGGGTTTTGTAAGAAGTAGAGGGCAAGTAGATCTCGAAGGTTTCAGCCGACAAAGATGTTTCGACTAAAGCTACGATGGTTTCTGCTGACAATAAATCGATCCTTTCCTCTCTCCTCGGCTCCCCTTTATATAGGAGAAAGAGCCGAGGGATTTCGTGTCGTACAAGTTACAAACTCCGAAACTCTCCCGTATTATTACATGACTCGTGATTCCTAATACAACTCTATATTCCTTATCGAGGTTCTCTGGGCTTCTGGGCCTTGAAAGCTTCGGGTCGTGGGCCTCCAGATAACCTCGGGTACCTTATTCGGCAGGCCCATTCGGCATGCCTATGGCAGTAGCCCCCGAGATTTTACTTGAATCGTAGAATCAAGTAAAATATGCATCATAGAGCCGGATATTTCGCTTAACATCTTTTTTCTACAGGGATACTGGTAGATGGGGATGGTTCATCTGACGGATCGGGTACGAGTTAACTGCTCATGTGGCAAACCCGCATAAACCTACTTCAAGCTCAAGTCCCTGGACTTGAACTCGGGATATGGCGTAACTCAACACGCGCCGCTTAAGGACTTATCGTGAACCGAATTCCAGCTATGTTTTATCGAGTAACTAACGCGTCCGCTAGGATTTTTCTTCGCATTTGTTGATACGGATAAGTGAGAGAGCGCATTCGGGTGTGACACCACGCCACATAGGACAGATCCTGGGGACTTATATCTTCGTAAACACTTTTCGAGTTACGACATTCAGAGTTTTTATCGTGGCGGACGCGCTCTGAGAATATATTGTCGAGTGCCTTTGTCGGCTGCTGGAATTGTGAATTTCTTCGAGTTGTCTGATGACAATATCTTGATATCCCGATGGGAGTACATGACGAGTTATGTGTAACTCAAAGATGTACGATGAGAATTCTTTATCTGCACTTCTATATTGTCTTGTCATTCTCTTTTTTTCTTCTTTCTCATATTTCATCGGGTACGCGACCAGCGCTCCCGATGGGAGTAGCCTCCGAGGCTACAACCGAGTGTTTGCACTTGGTTATAGGCTCAACTTTTGCTACTTTGGTCAACTCTATATTTTTTTCTTTCGCCTCATCCTCTTATCAGAAGTATAAACAATACTTCTGTTAAGAGTAGCCCTGAGCTTATGAGTAGATGCTTGCATCTGATCAAAAGCTCTCGAAGTTTTTTCTTTTTAACCATGCACTTTTTTAGAACTCGAAGTTTTCTTGTCTCTATATTTTGTTCCACCACTCGAAGTTTTCTTAAATGACTTCGCTGCTAACGATAGCCACGTACGCCCACCTTGGGAAGCCACGACTCCTGGCAACCCACTGGGTCGTGGGTCCAAAACTCTGCACCGTCGACACGTCGCGCAAGTGGGGCGCACACGTCCTCCAGAATTTCCGGCACGCGCGCAGTAACTTCCCTCCAGTAAAATTGGAGTGGTAAGACCATTTTACCCTTTGGACACGCATAGGGTTTGGAACTATCCCCTTTTTCATCCGACGGCTGGACGCATCGTCTTCTTCCTATAAATTCACCTGTTACTCCTCATTCCTCCCCTTCGCTGCGCCGCACAACTCCTCTCTCTCTCTCTCTCTCTCGCTCGCTCTCTCTCTCTCTCTTTCTGCCATTGTTGCTTCTCGAGCTCCTCGCGCACGCGCTCTCCTCCTTCTCCATTTTTTCTCCACCGAGCTTTCCTCCATGGCGCCGCGCTCCAAGCAGTGCAAGAACCGTGCCCAGGCACCGGCGAGCTCGTGGAGAAAGCTAAGATCTCCGGTTGGGAGAGGTCGAAGCTCTCCGCTCAAGACCAGAAGCTGCTGAAGAAAATGGGTGTGCTCAAGAAGGAGGCCATCAAGATGCCTAGAGACGAGAGCTCTCCTCATCCTCCCATTGGATTCCGGGTAACTTTTGTCGACTTCCTCACTCGCGACCTTGTTGTTCCTGTCTACGAAATCCTTTGTGGCTTGCTTTTTATTTACGGGATTCATCTGCACCAGCTGACCCCAAACTCTCTTCTCCATATCTCCATCTTTATCACTCTCTGCGAATGTTTCCTGGGCATCCACCCTCACTGGGGCCTCTGGAAACGCATCTTCTTCCTCCGGCGCAACAACTCGAAAAACGTCATCTACAACGTAGGTGGCGTTTAGATCTGGGTCCGTCCCGATGTCGACTATTTTGACGTGAAGTTCGCCGACTCCGTCCAAGGCTGGCATAGGAAATGGCTTTACATCAAGGATGAGTCTTTTGCCGCCCAAGAATACGGTATTGCGCCTTTGACGCGCCGAAGAAATTCAGAGGCGCAAATCCTGGGACGCAGAGGCCACAACCGAAGAAAAGGCGACCACTAACGCTCTGGTTACCCGCATCGACGAACTTTAGAATACCGACGGGGCAGAACTGTCAGGTGTCCAAATCATTGCATATTTCCTTCGGATTCGAGTGCAGCCTCTTCAGGCACGCAACAATCCCCTCTGGATGTATTCGGGTGCTGAAGATGCCAACCGGATTTCCGATGATCTTTCTGTGAAGGATTTGGACAAACTGGTCCACCGCTTCACCTCCTTGAACAAAAACCATGAAGTTCCTTCATCTTGTCGCGTGGAGCCATTTAGTGGTAGCCACGCCCTTCCCGAAGCCAGTGATTTCTTTCGGGTTATATTTCCTTTTTTTGACTGCTGTTGTTTTTCCTCTTGTGTTTTGACTCTCTTTTCTTCTCTTGTTTTGTAACTTGTAGAACCACCAAACTCTCTCCTCTCTTCCCCTACTTCCTGAAGGTGGGGAAGTGGATGAGCGGGTCGTTGTTGTCGACGACTCGCAAGAATCCTCCCTTCCTGAGAGTGAACCCGCAGGCAGTGCCGGTCCTGAGATTTCGGAGGCCTGGGGTGAACGTAGGATCTAGGGCCCTCAATATAAGCATTAAAATAATAATCAATAATTTTTGTATACTATTTAAATCTTAACAATAAATATTTCAAGTGCATTTTAACACATCCTTTGATACAATAGATATTACCTTAAATTGTAGATAAATATCTATGTGGCACAATCAACTCTTCTCTCTTTTCGGAGCCTAGTTATTATTTTTAGATGACATGACTATTTAATGTCACAGCGATAAAAGTTAAGGACCATGAAGAAATTCGTGAAACCTAGACAGATAGATCATTCATGAAACCGAACTAATGATTTGTTATTTTTCCTTATTATGGGAAATGGATGAATAACAATCTTATCCTATAATAAGCATAAAATGATAATTTTACGGAAATTTTACCAGTAAATACTTAAAACACATACAAAAAAATATTGCTATCAAATAATTTATATGAACAAATACAAATGTTTAATATTTCTTCTAATATCATGTCGATATTACCTGGAATCGCCTTGTGTTCTTTTTCAGAAGACGACCAAACTGTGTCATGCACCGCGCCTTGCACATGGGAAGCTAGACTCTACCTGGCCATGAACTTGCAATTCCTCTTTTTGTGACATCTATCAGAGAGACTAACACGCCAAGGAAGAATAATTCAAAAAAAGTGGGTCGATAGTCAACTATCTGCTGCAGTTCTTTTTTTTAAGCATCGTCTATTGTGTGATGTCTTTCCTGGAAGGTTACTACTTTGCCCCAGCCCAATCTAAGAGCATCTCCAGTCGCGTCCCCCAAAGCGTCCCCCAAAGCGATTTGGGGCGCGCCGGACAAAAAAAGCGTTCCAGCCGCGTCCTCCAAAGCCCTTTTTTGTCCGGCGCGCCCGATACGGTGTCCGGCGCCCGAGCCGTCCCCGTCCCACAGGGGACGCACCGGGACGCCGGACACAACGAAAAGCGAGGCGGGAGTGGCGGGGCCGACCCGTCAGCGGCACAATTAATTTAAACCTAACCGTCGCCTACCTCGCGACGGAAGTTATGGCGCGCAGCGACGGTGCAGCCTCGCAGAGGGCGCAGACGCCGCGCCTAGCTCTGCCGGCGTTAATGAGCGCCACCGCCCTCCGCCTCCCTCCGGCCAAAGGGGCGCTCTCATCGTCCCTCTCACACACAAACCCTAGCGCCTCTCTCCCAAACCCTAGCCGCCACCATCTCTCAACAAGACTCGCCGCCACTGGTAGAGGCGGAGGCCGACCTCGCGGCCGCAGCCGTGGTCGTGGTCGTGGCCGCGGCATAGCTGAACGCCGTCGCCTCCCGCGCCGTCGTCTTCATCGTCGGAGATGGACGTGGAGCCGGACGTCCTGTTCGAGTTCGTCCACGTCCTCGGGCGACCCGCGCGGCATCCGGAGGCTGCCGGACTCCTTCGCCGAGTACGTCGGCGGCGTACGCCCGCGCACGATGCATCTGTGGGAGCATTCGTGCGGCTACTGCCGGTGGATCGTCGCGATCTACGACGCGCGCGGCAAGATGTACCTCAACATCGGCTGGGAGAAGTTCGCGCGCCACCACCGCCTCCAAGCCGGCTTCATCCTCGTGTTCTCCTACTTCGGCAACAGGGACATGAGCATCAAGGTCTTCGACGAGAGTCGCCGCCGGGACTACCACGTCGACAGGGACTCCCAGACGACAGCACCGACTCGGAGGACGACCGAGTGTTGTTTCTTCGCAGCGAATACGTGCACGGAGGTTTCTGCCTGTTCGCCTCATCGGTAGAACCAACAAGGGCACCATCCTCCCGCTGGATTTTCCAGTTTAGGTGACTGGGTGTGCCCTGGAGTGTTGTTTCTTAGCAGCGAACACCGAAACGCCTAGTTAGGTTTAGTTTTTTTGCAAGATTTTATATTTGTGTCCACCATGGTTCAAACTATGTATTAGTTTGTGGAAAACCATGTTCCAAACTATGCCTTCGTGTAAACCACGTTCCCAATTATGTATTAGTTTGTGGAAATTGAAATAAAAATGGCAAGAAAAACTATTTTAAATGTTTGGGGGCGGCGTTTGGGGGACGCGGCTGGGGAGCGACGTCCCCCAAACGCGGCACGAACAAAACACGTCCCCCAAACGCTCAATCCGGCGCGGTTTGGGGGACGGTTTGGGGGACGCGGCTGGAGATGCTCTAACAAGAGTAAAAAGGGCCAAAGCTAACCAAAGGACAAAAAGGCCCAAGTACCAGCCCAACATAACTGTGTTTCGTCCATAACGTTCCGTTCCCAGTACCTGTCAACTGTATCAGAGAAGTTCCTGACTTGCTCTAATGGCGATGCACATAAGTTCATCCGGCTGCTTCGGGATTTGGGGCCCCTTGATTTCGGGGGCCTGGGGCGGCCGCCCTGCCTGCCCCCCCTTAGGGCCGGCCCTGCCCGCAGGATCTCAAAGATCTACGGGTTCCTCTGACAAAGACACAGAGTAGGAACAACGTTCTGACTCTGCCCACTCTGTGTCTGCTCATCCTGCCACTTCTCCAGATGGGTGCAAGAGGAAGAGAAATGATGACGAAGATTCCGATGCGTCCAAACTAGCCGAACCAGCTGCCGAAGAATCTTCGCCGGATGATCAAGAGGCCTTCGACCCCTTCACCATGACTGGCGTCGTTAGCTTGTTAGTTATTCTTTTTTTTTGTATTTTCCTATCTCTTTTTCTTTTGGTTCCTTATTTTTTATTTTGCTGCTATATTGACAGAGCTGACGAAGGGGAATAAGAGGAAGAGCCCGAAGCTCATGGGCCAGCTCCGACGAGAACCTCCAACATGCTAGTTCTTTCCGAGGAACGCCGTGATGCTTCGGAATCCTCGCCTCCCCCGCAACATAATATAGATGCAGCAACTCCAGTGCCCAGCCCCTGAGCGCCGAAGCCGAAGGAAGTTAAAACCGGGGCTGGTAGCACACAAGAACTTGCCACTGGGAGTACGTCGGGTCCTCTCCTTGAGGATGTAAGTTTTCTTTTCCCGCTTGCCTTTTTCGTTTAGCCCGAAAGATTTTATCTCCTCTGACATTGTTTTTCTATCTTGTCGATTTTTTGGCAGCCCTTAATGAAGGATCTGGTCAACTTGGGCTCCCGATTTATCGGGTTCCGCGACGAGGCTGCCACTTTAAGAGGTGAAATTTTGCTTCTCTTGATATGTTACATATCCATATCTTGATTTTGTGTCTTCTTACCTTTTCCTTTTTAGATGCATGCACTTCGCCGTGCCGAGGAACGCGTTGACTATCTGGAGGCCAAGCTCAAAGCCAGCGAGACAGCTCGTAAAAAAAGCTAAGAAAGACGCCGCTGATGTCGAATATCTTCGCCAAAGGCTTCAAGCCGCTGAAGATGCTTTGAGCGACAAAGAGGTCCAGCAGGTCGAGCACGAAACTAACATTGTAACGCGCTTCGAAACGCAATCCCGGAGTTTTTTGAGTAAGAATCGCTTTCCTTTTTTTCCTTCTGCTCTTCCTTGTTTTCAATTATCTTTTGTTGTTGACGACCTCCTGCTTTTCTTTAGCAGGGAAAATGGGTGAGTAGTATACTCTGAGCCAAGAATCTGATGGCCGTCTTTTGGATGCTCTTGACATTCTTGAGTTAAACTGCGACTTGGCTCGCAAATGTATATCTTCCGCTCGGGCCGCACTGAAGCGCGTCTTCCCCCACTTCTTCCCGAAGGATACCCTACCGGAGATCTTCTCCCAGCTTGCCCAGCATTTTCTAGAGGAAGATGATCCAGCTTTGGCCTATCGTCAAGCTAGCTTGAAGATTGGAGTCGAAGGGACCATCGCCCTTGTCGCTGTCAGCGGCCAAAAAGTCAACTGGGTGAAGGCTGGTACTCCCAAGGACTTGAACTCGGAGAAGTGGAAAGCTCTGGTGAAGGACGCCAAGGCTTTCTCGAAGAAACTCATCGCCTTCCTTGACCCGACATCCTCTGCTTCTGCTAGCACTGCTCGGACGGAGGTCAAGTAGACCAACTCGCGTCTCTTTTTCATTTTCCTTTTTATAGCTACTGCCGCCTTTTGTTGCTCCCGATGATTTGTATGGGCTCTATAGGAGCCGTATTTTGTAAGGACTCGCCTTATGTAAATGTGCTGAATATGAATGAAAAAATGTGCCTTGCCGAATGATTGATGTCGATCTTTCTTGTCTTCTAGTTTTTTTGATAACTATACTGGAGCTGGACCTTCCAACGGTTCACCTGCTACTTCTCATTCTGCGAGAGTTCATGGCAGCGTTTCCTTGGATGTTACATCGTGTGCTGACTCAACTCACCAAGAGATGACCGATCTGCGACAACAGTTGCAAGCGATGAAGAAATAGGTTGTAACAGTTATGGATCAATCTCGCAAATCCTCGGATGGTGAGCAGTCTGCTCTTCGTCAAGCACATGAGGCTCTTGAGTTAAAGGAATCGGTGACTGCTAGCGCCACACGATCTGCTCAACGCGAGAGCTATATTTTTGACTTGATGACTGATGCAAGTCAGGATATGGCTGGTAATGTTACTTTTATCTTGTTGATTCCTTGATATTCTTCGTATCCCTTCTTGCACTATATTGATTTTTTCCTTATGTTGCTCGTAGGCTCATTTCTGGATGTTGCCGCCGAAGATCAAAGAGTAAACTCGCGAGTCGAAGCCCTTCTTCGACTTGCCAAGATGAATGATATTGACTTCTGGGCAGATGAGGATCGCACTCGCCGTATCGTTCAATTCCAGGATCGAGCCGCCCAAGTTCGGAAGTTCCGTGACTTCTTTGGCAATACTTTGTCCATGGTGTACAATGCTATGTTTCCTCGGAACCCTCCACCCGGAAATCTTACCGAGCTTACGGGTAAATTTAAAAATGTGCATAGTATCCACAATTTTATGACGGCTCAAATGGTGGCCGACGCCAAGGTGGCCTTGATTTGGTTGAAGGTCTGCCACTCAAAGTTGGAGTTTGGTAATGTTGTCGATAGTTTTTACCTCAAGAGATGTCGAAGAGGAGGATAAATGTTGACAAGCATAGTGCGGTTGTGTCTCCTGTCGCCGAGAAAATGATCGACGAGATTCTTAGGGTGGATGCCACTTTCTTCAAGGAATTTTGGTATGATGACTCGACACAGATTGTCCGCGCTGCAAGAGAAAACATAAGCATAGATAGATTGATATAGGAGTTCTTTTTCTTTTCTCTCAGATGCGTTAGGTTTGAGCCAAAATGCAGAGTTGCATATATTTGTAAGTCGTATATATTGTAACTATCATTGCCAGACACGTTTAAAAGTCAAGACAAATTCTTGTGTTATGATTTTTTCTTTGAGCCCCCCGAGTATCTCGGCTGGCGTGACTATGTTTATTGTTCGCGAGGTTTTTCTTGGAACCAAGGCGTGTAAGTTGATAGATGTTTCGAAGTCGAGTATATTGTAAATTTATCGGGTTCGAGCCCCCGAGCCTTGCTTGTGAAGGAAAAAGTGTATGCCATCACTATTTTTATTTCAACCATGCTATATTGCAGCATCGCAAGCCCGCCTCAGTAAAACCCTTTCAGCCCCACTCGGTGCCCTGAAAGGAAAAGAGTGCATCTGAAAACTTGTGAGCTCTTCAGATATAATGTATGCTTACATAGTTGGTATTATATTGACTTTCTTCTAAGCACAGAAGCGTCATAGCTGTGCCACGTTCCACGGGTTTGGTTCGTCCTTGCCCGATTTCTTGTCCTTCAACCGATAGGCTCCTCCCGGAATAACTTCAGTAACAATATATGGTCCCAAAAATGGGGATTCGAACTTCTCGTGTCCATCTTGCTTGAGTCGAAGGACTAGATCGCTGACTTCAAAGGACCTGGGCCGCAAACGTTGGCTGTGGTAATTTTTGAGGTTCTGCCGGTACGCGCTTACTCGTGATATCACCACATCTCTTGCTTCGTCGAGTGCATCGACTTCATCCTCCAGCGCCTTCTGCGAAGCTTCTTCTTCATATTCCACGACTCTGGGAGAGTTGTGTTCTATTTCTATCGGAAGTACTGCTTCAGCTCCATGGACCAAGAAGAATGGTGTTTCTTCAGTTGCTGCGTTCGGCGTTGTTCGTAGGCTCCACAGAACGTAGGTCAACTCGTCGACCCAGGTGTGTCTGCACTGTCTCCAAATGGTGTTAGCAGACATTTCTTGATGCCATTGCAGATGAGACCGTTGGCTTTTTCGACTTGGACGTTGGTTTGCGGGTGCACCACCAATGCGAACTGCAGCTTGATGCCTACACCTTCGCAGTAGTCCTTGAATTCTCAAGAGGTAAAGTTGCTGCCGTTGTACGTAACTATGCTGTTTGGGACGCCGAACCGAAAAACTATCCCCTTGATGAAGTTCACCGCCGATGTTGCGTCTGCCGAAGTTACTGGTACTGCTTCGATCCACTTGGTGAATCTGTCGACAGCCACAAGCAAATACACGTGTCCTCCTGGCCAAGAATTGTGCAATTTTCCCACCATGTCAAGCCCCCATTGGGCGAAAGGCCATGCCAATGGTATTGGCATTAATTCTGCGGCTGGAGAGTGAGGTTTGGACGCAAATATCTGACAAGCGTCGCAAGTGCGCACTATGTCCTTTGCATCCTCTATTGCTATGAGCCAATAAAATCCTACTTGAAAAGCTTTGGCTGTTATTGCTCAACTGCTTGCGTGGTGGCCACATACTCCTTCATGTATGTCTTTTAGTATAACTCGCCCTTCCTCGGGTGTGACGCACCTTTGCAACACTCCTGAGATGCTTCCTTTGTATAGTTCCCCCTTAACCACGGTAAACGCTTTGGATCGTCGAATAACTCGCCTGGCTTCAACCGGATCTTCGGGTATCTCTTTTTTCGTGATATACGCCAGATAAACTTGCATCCAGGGAATTTGAATCATCATGACTTCCTCTGGTTCTTCCTCATCTTCCGACGTATGTACTTCTGGAGCTGCTAGAGCCCCCGAGTCTTTCTTGGACTTCTCTTTTTTCTTTGTTGCTTCATCGTGTTCTTCACCTTGGTTGATCTTTCACTGATTTCTTCCCAAAAAACTCCAAGTGGTATGGGAAGGCACTGTGAGCCGATATTTGCCAAAACATCAGCTTCGTTGTTGCTGAGCCTGCTTACGTGATTAACTTCACAACCGTTGAAGGTTTTTTCGAGTTTATTGTATACTTCCTTATATGCTATCATGTTGTCATTGACTGCGTCGCACTTGTTCATCGCCTGTTGAGCCACCAACTGGGAGTCGCCGAAGACTTTTAAGCGAGTAGCACCGCACGCCTTTGCCATCTTCATCCCGTGAATCAGGGCCTCATATTCTGCCTCGTTAATGGATGCGTTGGGGAAGGTCATCCGCAATATATACTTCATCTTGTCGCCCTGTGGTGAGACAAGTACTACGCCAGCTCCAGCTCCTTCCAATCTCTTGGACCAGTCGAAATTCATATGCCAGGTGCTCGATAGATCTGGGGGTCCCGTATTTTGGAGTTCCATCCACTCTGCCACAAAGTCCGGCAGAATTTGCTTCTTGATCGCCTTTCTTTTTTCATATGTGATGTCCCGAGGGGAAAGCTCAATTCCCCACAGGGAGACACGTCCTATGGCTTCCGTATTGTTCAGTATGTTCGAGAGAGGCGCCTCGTTGACCACTATTATCGGGTGTGCCGAAAAATAGTGCCTTAACTTCCGCGCTGACATAAAGACTCCATAGGCCAACTTCTGATATTGCGGGTAGCGCTTTTTGGACGGTGACAAAACTTCACTGAGGAAATATATTGGCCGCTATACTCCGTGAATTTTCCCTTCTTCCTCTCACTCTACCACGAGGACTGTGCTGACCACCTGAGGTGTGGCCGCAATATATAGCAACGGGGGTTCTTTTTATTGGGGTGCCACCAGTACTGGTGGTGTCGAGATAGTTTGCTTTAGATGCTCAAAAGCTTTGTCTGCTTCCTCATTCGACTCAAATCTTTCCCCTTGCTTGATTAACGCTTAAAAGGCAGCGCTTTTTCTCCCAACCTGGCGCAAACCTGCTCAAAGCTGCGACATGTCCAGTCAGTTGATGTATCTCCTTGAGCTTGGTTGGTTTTCTCATCGTCAAGATAGCCTGTATTTTCTCTAGATTGGCCTCGATTCCCCTGGCTGACACTAAGTATCCGAGGAGTTCTCCCGCATGAACACCAAAGGAACGCTTTGTCAGGTTCAACTTGAGACAGAACTTGTCGAGGTTGTCAAAGGTCTCCTTGAGATCATCGATCAGGGATGATCCTTGCTTTGTTTTTATGACGACATCGTCGATGTACACTTGAACATTTTTCCCAATCTGCGTGGCGAGGTACTTCTGCATCATCCATTGATACGTGGCTCCGGCGTTTTCAACCCGAAGGGCATTGTTCTGTAGTAGAATACGCCATAAGGGGTTATGAAAGCTATTTTGACTTCATCTTCTTCTTTCAAGCGGATCTGATTGTAACCAAAATATGCGTCGAGGAAGGAAAGATGTTCGCAACCTGCCGTGGAATCAATAATTTGGTCGATCCTCGGGAGGGGGAAGTGATCCTTTGGACAATGTTTATTGAGACACGTGAAATCGATGCACATGCGAAGGACTTCACTGTTTTTCTTCGGGACCAACACTGGGTTAGCGACCCACATGGCCTCAGTATGCAGCTCTTTGATGAAACCCGCTTCTTTGAGTCGACGGATCTCAGATACCATGGCTTTGCGGTTTGGCTCGGAGAATCGCCGCAAAGGTTGTCGAATTGGTCTAGCTCTTGGATCTAGATTGAGGGGGTGCTCGGCAAGTTCCCTGGGTACCTGGCATGTCAGCTGGACACCATGCGAAGCGGCGCTCACAGAGGAACTCGACGACCGTGCTTTCCTATGTGTTGTCTAAGTTGGACGCGATGGATGTCATATTTTTGGATCTGTTGGGTGGATCTGCACTTCCTTAGAGTTCTTGGAGGTGTCGAAAGCTTGCTCGTGCAAGGATCTGATGGGTTTGTTGCATAGAAAACAAAAAAATTCTACCGCAAAGATGAATAAAACCAAGATCTAATCTATGGAAAATCCAAGATCTAATCTATGAGATCGGAGCAATGAGATGTATGTGAGACTAACCCTCGAAGATTCCAAAGCCTACGAGATCAGATCTCGTTGTTGATGTAGTCGATCGTCCCGGTGCTGCAATCCGGCAGCACTTCCGTACTCGGTCGTGCGTACGGTGTCGATGAAGCCCGTCCTCTCCCCGTTCCAGCGGGCAGCGGAGGTGTGGTAGATCTCCACGGAATCCCATCAGCACGACGGCGTGGTGGTTGTAATATCCCAGGTATTGGGGTTACAAATATAGAGGAAACAGATGTGTGCATTGCATTCATGCATAGAAAATCTGGGGAATTTTCGCGCTTTAAAGTAAAACAGTCACATAATGAAGTTTCACTTGACCTTGGTGGAATTGAAGTAGCTCATCAAGTCAAGCGCTATAAACCTCAATGTGACTTTGCTAAAACCTTGTTTTGGGTAGAGATGATTTGATCTCAAGGGTTAGATCAAATGGTATTACAACCAACACAATAACTTATTAATCAAGGATCAATTACTTGATCTTATTAAAGATCATAACATGATATTCCTTGCCATAACTTATGAACATCCATTTAATTGGAAATCAAGTAACAATAAAATGGAGAACTATTCTAGACTTATCTTTCCCATGTCTTAAACTAATCCTTGATTCTACCATGAGCCTCATGGTACTCATTCTATTTCAATCTTGGAAACAAGACAAGGGAGATCCACTTTCAAAGTATATATTCTCCTCTATTCTATATAGTTTTACCTCAAACCAAAGAGGTGAGAGTCCTATTTTATTTAGGGAAGCAATGACAAACCTTGAATATAAATGTCCATATGATCACAACATTATCTTCAAAAGGAACCTTAGAGTATTATTCAAGCCTTCCCAAATGAGAGGGACCATTTATTCTAAACCTAGCTTTACCTACTAATGAACAAAGGACAACCTTTGAACTAAATTATTAGGTTGTAAACCAAATCCCTTGGAGTGGTGAGATAACCTAAAAGCACATGGAATAATACCATATACATGAATTGAGAAAATAAGGAAGAGATTAACTCAATTAAGATAGCCAAGTGGAGTTTTAGAAGTAATACCTATTGGGATATTGTGAGTACACCATAAACTCTAGAATAACCATTCCTTTATAAGAGAGCCCAAGATATGGTGTTACACTCAAGTAGTTGAGGCAACACTTGAATGTGAGGGAGAGAACTATCCATGTACCAGATAATTATATCATCGTTGATTAAGAAGAACCCTAACCTAATATCTCAGGCATTCTCCTGGGATATAAACTTAAGAGGCAACCATAGTAGTCCCATTCAAGAAGGTAAATTAGAAGTCCTATACCCTAGTTGATCAAGACAATGCTTGATCATGAAACTGAGAAACCTAATTAATGAGAGATACCTTAGGAAGCCAAACCTTGATCATTATAAATTGAGTGATGATCATAAACCCTAAGAATTTGAGGTAGAGAGATTAAGAACAAGTTGATCATGCCTAATCCATGATCATGCTCTGGAGGTATGTGAGGATGAGTTAAACCCTAATAGGATAAGTAGGTATCATTCACCTCATGAAATCATAGGGAGATCACTAGTAAGCCACCCTAGGCTTAGAAATCACTTGGTGATCATGAGTAGAATCTTACCACATACCTATTTCGTTGTTTCCCAATTAGTGAACTTAAGAAACCTTAGTGCCAAAACCCTATCCTTTACATGGTGAGAAACCATTCATCATTATAACCAAAGTTAACTATAAAAAGAAATATAGATACTTTAGTTACTTTAACAATAGATTAAGGATATAATAGAAATATATTGGAATAAGATAGACTCAACTCTCAAATCCTTAGTAATTAATAGAGAACAGAAACAATTTATCAAGTAACCATATCTTATCTTGGTTAGGGGAGACTAAACCCTAGCAAATACAATATAGTATCATCTCAAATTCTATAACCTAGAATTACATCTCAACTCTAGTTGATGTATCACTATGATGATCCTAATATAAAACCAGGCCATAATTGGGATTCAAACCAATTGCTATTAGGTAAACATAATTAGAACCCCAGTATTGCACTCTAGTTTAAACCTAATTTAAAACCTTTAATTAAAACCATGTGTGGTTATCAACCATTTATTCACAGAAACCAAAATCAAACCTTGATGGGAACAATACCTACCTCAGGTACTTTCAAAGATCAAGATAGTAACCAACTTAATTAAAAAGGGGTTATAATAGAAATTGTAAAACTCTAACAAATAGGTACTCACATAAACTCATATGCATGGGACTAAATTCCCAATTATGAGATAAAGTCCTAATAATAACCTCTAAAACACTTGGTGTAAAAAATTATTAAACCTTTCAATAGGGAGTTATATTACAAATGAGAAAGAAAATTAAAATGAATACCTAAATTCTTGTCTACTTAAAAAATTGCAACAAGGCTCACATATAATTGTGTTTATGCAAAAACAATACAGTAATACAATGATCCCTGTATTAGACCTCAAGAAAACCAAATTGTTAAACACCTGCAAAACAGACAAGGATTCAAATTTGAATTAAAACTAGAATTCAAACAAGAAATAAAAACAGAAAAGAAAAGAAAGGAAGAAAAACCTACCTGGACTTACCTGGCCGAGTAGCCCAGCATCGCAGCCCACGAGCCAGCCCAGCACAAGCCCACCATCAC
This sequence comes from Lolium multiflorum, assembly GCA_030979885.1. Taxonomy (NCBI): domain Eukaryota; kingdom Viridiplantae; phylum Streptophyta; class Magnoliopsida; order Poales; family Poaceae; genus Lolium; species Lolium multiflorum. The sequence continues at coordinate 181,850,214 of CM061749.1, read as the reverse complement.
GGCCCAGTCCACCACCAAAAACCGACCCACGTACCCCTTCACCAAAATATCGAGGACGAGTTCATCCTCATCCTCTCCATCGTGCTGGAGGCCATGGCGACGCCGTGATCGTCTTCCCCTTCGTGCTGGCGCCCTCTCCGCGACCAACGACGTGACGAGGATCGTCCGAGCGCCGTATAAAAGCCCTGGGTCGAGCCCTAGATTCGGTTTTCTTCCTCCCCTGCTAAATTCTCCCAATCCGAAACCCTACATGAGCCGGTCGTCGACCATCGCCGTCGACTGGGGCGTCCCCATGCCAAGCCGTGACCACCAACAGCATCGCCGTCATCTACATGCTCAAACCAAGAGAGGAATCGAGCTGGGGAGGTCCACAGCACCTGCGCCGAGCTCGTCTTCTCCGACGCCGGTAACGGCCCAATCCGGCGAATCACGCCATCTCCGACCATGCCGTCATGCGCATCATGCTCCTGGTGAGCTCCTCGATCTCCTGGTGTGCCCGCTTTGCTCAATCATGTACCGTAGACACGCCGCGTCGTTCAACCGTGCCGCCGCCGCAGAACCATCACCGCCGGTCGCTCTCCGGCGACATAATTAGAGCGGCGCCGCCACCATTGGGTTCACCTCGGCGTCCCCTATCCGACAAGCATCCACACACCCCCGCGGGAACCGTATCTCGCCGGCGATTGCCGCCAGTACCCGCCGGCAGTGAGCCTCCCTGCCACCGTGGCAATTTTGACCTTGGTCAATGCACGTGTGGCAGGTGACATGGCCACAGGCCCACGAGTCAGTGACTCTGTGGGCAGAATAGCCGGGTGTAGTTAGTCGTTTCATTTAAAATTAAATCCAGGAAATATCTGAAACTTTGCAAATTCATATAAAAATTCAATTTAGCTCAGAAAAATATAAATAAGATATCAAAATTCTTATAAAAATAAAATCTATCCAATAAAAATATAATATGAAATTTTTATTTTTAATAAAAATTTAATTGTTTTAAACTTAATAATTAAACCTTTTATTTTTATTCTTAATTGAATTAAAAAATTCAATAATAAGGAAAACTTTAAAAATTAAATAGAAACCAGTAAATAAATAAAGGAAACTTTAAAACTAATTTCTTTATTTATTGTTTGTTAAATCTTTATTAGAGGGATTTAAAACCCTAAATAATAATTACCTTAATTATTAATTCATTAAATAATATGCCAAATTCGATCTTATTTTTGTTTCAAAGTTATTAATAACTTCAACTTTAAATGAAGTTATTAATCATAGAACTATATGGTAAATAGCAAACCCTAATTCCATATTGAATGATATTACAACCCTATCATCTCATGAGATTCCTAAAAACCTAAATTAATTAGGAACCCTAGTTCTATTATTACATGTGAACCTTAATTTAATTCTAACCTAAACCCTAGGTTAGAACATGTGATCGTGGTACCTTCTTTCAAAGCATAGAACCTTAGTAGCAATTAAATACTTGTCTTGGCCACATAAAATATAGAAGACCTATCACTAATATATGGGTATCCCATGTGTTCATCGGAATCAAATTTAGTCCCTATTCTACCTAGATGATCAAGTAGGATCAACCCTAATCTTTATTACCAAGACTCTTATCCTTACTCATCCTTAATTAGCATCCACCAATGTGATGAACCTCAGGGGCAACTATGCCAAATCCTGAGCATTACCTAACCATATTCCACTAAACCCTACTAGTGTTGGATACTTATGAACCATCCTATTTAGAAACCAATTCTCCCTTACTTAATAGAACCAACAGTAAAACCCAGACCACCTCAACCCTAATTGTTATACTTCTTATTATTTAAGAAGTATGTTCTTCAAAAGTTATTCTTTTGAAGAAAATATAAAGTAGCCAACAATCCTGCCTAATAGGATCTATAAACCCTAGCTATCTATCACCAATAAAATACAACCAACTTTGATAGCACCTATGTATAATTAGTTGCTTAAAATGCCTAGGCTTAACTCAACCTTACAAGCCTAGGTGTTGATGAATCCAATCTTGTTTGGATCCATCTACTATACTCCAGAAGCAGTGGAAACCATAGTAAACCATAGAACTCCACAACCCTAATTATCATACTTGTTCTTTATTAAAGAACATGTTCTTCAAAAGTTATTCTTTTGAAGTATATGATAATTAAGCATTAACCCTGCCATAGAGTGCTAAAACCAACAACTATTCATTACATGTTAGGATTATACCAATTCTTATTGTTGTGTGCTAGTAATCTTATTGTTGTGATATATTGCATTACTTATTTATAACACCAAGTAATCAACTTTAATAGGAACCTTGTTTGTGAACCATCTAAAAGTGCAACACACCCTAAACAAATCACTACAACTCACTAATCCTAAATCATCGGGATTAGATCACGCTTAGATCGATTGCATCTCATACTTATGCATTATTGCATCCTTGCCAATCTTTTAAACATCGTCCTTACGGACGATGATGCTATTTCAGAAGTTGGAGTTAATGCGTATCGAAGACCTTGTCTGCATAATCTTGCAGTCAAGAAAGGCAAGTTCATCGCTTGCTCATGTCATTTGAGTATTTTTACCAAATTACCTGCAAAGTATTATACTTATCACTCTTGCATGAAAATCAAAAATACTATTTTCATAACTATGAATATGACTATGTGGTGGGCAATGGAACCATGGTATGTGTTGATATGGTGGAGGTTCCATTGCAAGGGTTTATAACCATCTAGGATTAACAACAAATGTCGTCCAGTGATTCTTGTGCCGTAATACCCGTGTTAACCATAAGATCTGGAGTGGGACGGAGTAGCCAATTGTATTTCCACCTCTCGTACATCAACATGCGCTTACCGTAGACACTTGACCCAGGTTGGGCAAGCGGTGGGGTGGGGATCCCGTTCTAATTCCCCACGGTAAGTGGTCTATGATGGGTTGCAGCTACCGCGAAGGAGTTTGGTTAACGAGTCCCAAATGTTGTCGTGGTCGGGGTCCATCCTTAAGTGGTGTAAGAGGACCGACGAGGACCCAGGGTCGGGGTATGCAACAAAGGGTGGGTGTGCGAGGTAGCGGAGGAATATGAACGGCTAGGACCTTATACCGGGCCTCACACCAAAGGAAGTGTGGACGAGCTCGCTCGGTTGGCACCAAGGTTAAGATCTCTTATGGGTAAAGCAACACACCTCTGCAGTGTAACAACCGTGACTCACTCCCCGTTCCGGGATATGGAACTCGTGAACGGCCGGAAAGGAACTCCATGAAGTTCTAGTCAACCGGTGAAGGCTGACGGACATAGCTTTTCCGAATAAAAGCAACCTTTTGAAGAAATGATTGCAAAACCTGCATAGCCTTGGACTTTCTGGTCCATGGTTGTAGCTAGTGCATTAAACACCTCTTTCCTATAATGAACTTGTTGAGTACGCTCGTACTCATCCCACTCTTAAATCCCCTGCTTAGATACGGAGGCACCGAAGGAGGATCTGCAGTGCAACTCGAAAACCGAGGAGTCAACAACTACTTCAAGGGACATGACCCTGTCAGAGGAATCAAACACCACATCAACAAGGAGAAAACCTAGATTAGCAATAGAAGGGAACTAGCTTCCTAAACTTAGTTCCTATTTAGCTAGAATCTATTCATAGCCTCTGTAGCTAGTGAAATACTCTACAAATAGAGTTCGTGATAGGATTAGACTACGAGTCGTTCTTCTGGAGTTTATTTGCAGTTTTACCTCATTGTAAAGTAGGAGGCTGTGATGATCTTATGTAACAAAGTCTGTGTGTAAATCTATAGACATGCCTTGGACCCGCATATGTTTCTGTTGTACCACTCCGAGCGATATAATACTAGTGGAACGGTGTTTCATTGGTGTTATATCAGACTTGCATACTACACCATGCGGTGGTATGCCGGGTCACCAGGTGGTGGTGGTGGAGGAGGAGAAGCGCAGGGCTTTGCCGGGAGCAGTATGGAGGACGAAGAGAGGGGGGCGGCCACGGTTTGGTGAAGGGGTAAGTGGCCGGCCACCCCCTCCCCTCTTTATATAGGTGGAGGGGTCGGCCTAGGGTTTTCCCTAGGACCCACCCTCCCCTTGGCCGGCGCATGAAGGGGGAGAACCCCTCCCCCAAGCATTCCCCTTTATCTCTAAATTAAACCCTTTTAATTTTTAGAGATAGATTCTATCTCTAGATTTAAACCATTTAAACTAGAGATAGATCTTATCTCCAGGGGTGGGCCGGCCTGGGCCCACATGTCATAGTGGGCAGGACCCACCATGCCATGTGGTGCCTATGTGGTCCCTCCCGGGGTGGTGGGCCCACTGGTGACCCTTCTAGAACCTTCTAGAAGCTCCGGCCAAAACACCGGAACTTTCCTGAACCCGGAAAATGACTTCCCATATATGAATCTTATTCTCCGGACCATTCCGGACCTCCTCGTGATGTCCTGGATCCCATCCGAGACTCCGAACAAAACTCCGGACTACATCTCATATTCCGAATCTACTTATGCAACATCGAACCTAAAGCGCGTCACCCTACGGTTCGTGAACTATGCAGACATGGTCGAGACTCCTCTCCGACCAATAACCAATAGCCGGATCTGGAGATCCATAATGGCTCCCACACATTCAGCGATAACTCAGTGATCGATTGAACCATTTACATACGATACCGATTCCCTTTGTCATGCGATACTTTACTTGTCCGAGGTTCGATCATCGGTATCTCCATACCTTGTTCAACCTCGTTACCGACAAGTACTCTTTACTCGTACCGTGGCATGTCATCTCTTGTGACCCAGTCACATGCTTGGCAAGATAATTAGACGACATTCCACCGAGAGGGCCCAGAGTATATCTATCCGTCATCGGGATGGACAAATTCCACTATTGATCCATATGCCTCAACTCACACTTTCCAAATACTTAATCCCATCTTTATAACCACCCATTTACGCAATGGCGTTTGATGTAATCAAAGCATCCTTCCGGTAAGTGATTTACATGATCTCATGGTCGAAGGACTGGGTAACTATGAATCGAAAGCTTATAGCAAGTTGAACTTAATGACTTGATCTTATGCTACGCTTATTTGGGTGTGTGTCCATTATATCATTCATCCAATGACATAACCTTGTTATTAATAACATCCAATGTTCATGATCACGAAACCATGACCATCTATTAATCAACAAGCTAGTTATACAAGAGGCTTACTAGGGACTCCTTGTTGTTTACATAACACACATGTATCAATGTTTCGGTTAATACAATTATAGCATGGTATGCAAACATTTATCATAAACACAAAGATATTATAATAACCACTTTATTATTGCCTCTTGGGCATATCTCCAACATGATCTACCTCCATCGGGTAGCACGTCGTAGTTGGTAGTGAGCTTGGATGCTTCGTACTCAGCCTGCATCCCGAAAGTTTCGGAAAGTTTATGAAAGTCCTTGTCGCACTTATCTGCCAGAGCAAAACTTCCTTAATTTGACTGTGGTTGGGCCATAGGGTCCGGGGTTCCTCCATAACAGGTATGTATAATGCGGCACAGCCATGAATCTGGCATATGCAGGTCGTCCCAAGAGAGCATGATATTGTGACGGCCAGTCAATAACTTCGAACTCCAGCTTCTCCTTCCTGAAGTTTTCTCGTGTTCCAAACTGCACATCCAATGCAATCTTTCCCAGAGGATAGTTTGGTTTCTCGGGTGCGATACCATGGAAATGCGTGTCTGTTGGTGTCAAGTTTGCTAAGGAAATATTCATCTTCCGCAGCGTGTCCGCATATATGAGGTTTAGACTGCTTCATCCATCTATGAATATGCGTGAGACCTCAAAACCTGCTATCACTGCTGGTAAGATCATAGCTGATTGCCCTGGTCGTGGAACTTGAGGTGGATGATCCTCTTGAGTGAATCCTATTGCCTGTCCCGAGCAATTGAGATACTCAATGGTTGGTGGAGGCGACTTTTCTGCCATGTACACATGTCGCGAGATCAACTTCTGTGCTCTATTGGAGGGCCTGCCCTTCTGTATCATCGACACTGCACCCGTTGTGTCTATGAAGTCGCCATTGCTGCTTGGGGGTGCCGCAAGTTGCAGCTGATGCTGGTTTGTGCTGGTAATTGCGGGTGGTGGCGGTAGGTGAATTTCGCTCCTTGGCCCCTGCATGTATCCCCTCCTTGCTGCTTGGGTGTTTGGGTTCTCCGTGTATCTCCGCAAAGCTTGGAAAGTTCAGCAGTCCTTCTGAAGGTGACCTGACTGTCTTTCTCCGTCATTGTCGAGGTAGAAATTCATCTGGCATGGCCCGTTCAGCAGATCTTCGAGTGATACGTTGTATGGCCTACGAAACCTTGGCCGATTATTTTGTCTACTGGAACTCGGCGCATCTCTATGGTCGTTGCGCTGATCGTTACTCCTCTGGTAATCGTCCCGATGATTTCCTCCACTATTTCCTCGGAAGCCAGCCGCTACTTGGCTGGGACAGTCATAATCTGTGAAGTGGTAAAAATGTCGCTTATTTTGATTGCTATTTCTGTTGCGATCCTCCTCGGGTGACCTCTGCCGTTTGTTATGAACAACGTTTCCCCCGTCAGCCCAACGATTTGCTATCTCCATGAGGTCAGCTATTGTTCTTGGGTTGGACCTACCCAATTCCTTGATTAGATCTCTTCTTCGGATTCCTACAACAAACGTGTCGATTTCTTTTTCATCTGACACGTTCTCAGCCGAATTTTTGATGATGCTCCACCTTTGGATGTACATCCTCATTGATTCATCCGACCTCTGCTTACAGGTCCTTAACTGCTCTATTGACGCTGGTTTCTTGCACGTGGAACGGAAATTCCTCACGAACAAGTCCTCGAAAGTTTCCCATCTATCGATGGATCCTTCTGGCAGCTTCTTCATCCAAGATCTCGCGGCTCCGCTGAGGTGGACCTGAATGCTCTGCATGGCCGTTGCCCTGGTTCCGCCCATCAGCTTCACTGTCTCTAAGTAATCAACTAGCCAACCCTCAAGATCTTGCAATCCGTCGATTTTTTTGTAGCTGTCAGGTAACTTGAAGCTAGAAGGTACTTTAGTTTTACGAACTCGTCGGGTGAAGCAATGGAGTCCGCACAAATCCTCCTCACTAACTTTTGGTGAGTGCTGATGTTCTCGTGTACGGTTCCTTTCATCTCGCGCTCTGTTGACTCGTGTTTGCGTCACCGTGTTCTCGCGTCTCCTTCCCTTGGAGGGTCTCGCGCGCCGCCGCGGTGGGTCGAGGACTATTTTGTTTTTCATGGAGTACTTTCGGGTTGCGGTGCAACTTCTCTTCCTACTATTGCTGCCCCCATAATACCAACTCCTGCCATGGCCATCTGGTACAATGACTCTCTGGGATCTCCTTGAGGTGGTTTGGATGCCATTATGTAAGCGTTTGTCGCCATATACCCTGTCTTTGGGGTCTTCGGGATGATGGTCCCTCTTGTATCTATTGACATGAAGGACATGTCGAGATTCTGGATCAAGTTCTCCCAGTCTGCCTTGGGTATGTTTGCTAATAAAGATCTTACTCTTAAAGGATTGTTCCTATGACTATCTCCTGAAGTTCTCGAGTGTCGACTCAAATTGGCCATGCGTTCACTTGACGCCGCAGCTGCAGCTCTTCTTTCATTGAGTAGTGCCATCTGTTTTTCTAACTCGCGCTTAGAACGAGCGATATTATATAGATAAGCTTGTAACGCCTCCAGCGTGGCTGCAGTGGTCATTGGCTCCGTGCCATCCATGGCTTTCTGAGCTCTATCCCACGCTGCATGCGGCAGCCACACTTTTTCTCGCGGCGTGGTTCCGATGTACTTGTTGCCGGTTCCACGTGCGAGATCTGTGGGATCGATGAGAGGATTGCCAAAATCATCGAAAGCCTCAGACTCTTCATCCTCTTGTCTGCTTGATTCTCCTATCGCATAGACTTGATGATATATTGCAGATGTGTTTTCATTATCTTCAGGGTCAGTGACACCATCGTACAGATCAGCGAAGACCTCCCTACTATCAGCAGAGGTGTCGATGAAGTCGAAGTTGGTGAAGCCGTGGTTGTTGAGGTTGTTGTTGTTGAGACTTTCCGAGTCGCTTTCCAGATCGGACTCTCTGAACGACCCGAAAGTCATGTCTCCGAACAGATCGGGGTTTGCCTCGCCGTTGGTGGGCTTGATGAAGTGTGGCAGTGAAACTTCTTCGTCACCTGACTCGATGGATGATGCTGACGATTTCGAGATATCGGAATCAATCGCTGACGGTCCCTAAAAAATCGGTGCAGCAAGACGATGCGATCATTCTTTCTCGATGAGGAAGCGGAAGCTCCCGATCATCATCTCCGTCGACTCCTCCAGATGAGCATATGCATGCAAACGGGCGGGAGGGTGAGGAACAAAATCAGCGAGATCAGGTTGGACTCGTTTACCTCCATCCATCGCGTTGCTTGCAGCAGATGATGATGTTGACGATGCCATCGAATCACGACCTTGCGACCTCCAATTCCCACAGACGGCGCCAATTGACGAGGTATTAACTTGTCAATGCCTACAGATTGTAGACTTGGGTTTTGTAAGAAGTAGAGGGCAAGTAGATCTCGAAGGTTTCAGCCGACAAAGGTGTTTCTACTAAAGCTACGATGGTTTCTGTTGACAATGAATCGATCCTTTCCTCTCCCCTCGACTCCCCTTTATATAGGAGGAAGAGACGAGGGATTTCATGTCGTACAGGTTACAAACTCCGAAACTCTCCCATATTATTACATGACTCGTGATTCCTAATACAACTCTATATTCCTTATCGAGGTTCTCTGGGCTTCTAGGCCTTGAAAGCTTCGGGTCGTTGGCCTCCAGATAACCTCGGGTACCTTATTCAGCAGGCCCATTCGGCATGCCTATGTCAGCGGCCATACCAACCCTAGGCGTGGCTTGGCCTCTGGCCACGCCAAGGGGTGGTGTAGGCCCCTCTAGCCTCCACCGACCTCGCCCTTCCTCCTATAATAAGCCTCCCGATGCGTGAACCCTAAATCAATAAGCCTCCGTCCACGAAAAGTTCCATAGCTCCACCGTCGTCGCAGACAAGATCCGGGGCAGAAGTCTCTGTTCCGGCACCCTACCGGGACGGGGAATTGCCCCCGGAGCCATCTCCATCGACTCCACCGCCATGTTCATCGCCGTTGCTGCCTTCCATGATGAGGAGTGAGTAGTTCTCCCCCGAGGCTGAGGGCTTTACCGGTAGCTATGTGGTCTATCTATCTCTCCATGTATGATCTTTATGTGAGCATGAGCTTTGTAATCTAGTTGAATAAGTAGATGTTATTCTTCAACTATTGTGCTACTCAAGTGGTTTTATTTTGTGATCTCCGGTGACACCTTGTCCAACTGTGTGAAGGCGACAGCGTGCACACCGTGTTTGTTTCTTATGCTTAATTTATATAAATACTTATGAATTGTGGTGACTAGTTAGTACCCTCTTCGTATGCTCAAAGTGACAGTGTGTGGTGTCCATATATTGGGAAAGTGAACTTTAAGGAATTCTTATGCAGACCTACGCAATGATTTTGTGTTTATTATCAAACCGGAGAGTGGTTCAGAGTAGCGTAGTGAAGTGATAATATCTATGTATTCAATTATGGTATCATTGTTGAGAGTGTCCACTAGTGAAAGTATGATCCTAGGCCTTGTTTCCAAGCATTGAAAGACCGTTTAGAACCAGTTCTGCTACATGTTTGCTTGCTGCCATTTTTATTTCAGATTGCAATTGCCACTCATAATCATCCATATTACTTGTATTTCACTATCTCTTCGCCGAACTAGTGCACATATACACCTGACAACTATATTGGGTGTGTTGGGGACACAAGAGACTTCTTGTATCGTAATTGTAGGGTTGCTTGAGAGGGATATCTTTGACCTCTGCCTCCCTGAGTTCGATAAACCTTGGGTGATCCACTTAAGGGAAACTTGATGTTGTTCTACAAACCTCTGCACTTGGAGGCCCAACACTGTCTACAAAAATAGAAGCGTGCGTACTCATCAATCATTCTCTCTCGAATTTCACCAAAGCTACAAAATCTATTGGGGAAATAAGAGATGAAGAACAAAGGAAATCCACAAAGAACTCCAAGATCTGGATCTGCTATGTTCCCCTCACTTACAGAGGATATTGGTTGGTGGAAATGCGGATTTAGATCTCGCATCACTTTTCCCTCTAAGAGAATCAAGAAGAATATGAGGAAATAGAGGGATAGAACAAACTCTCAAGGTCAAAAATGGAGGAGAGAGACTACGAAACAAGCCACCAGCCCTTGGGGAAGAAGGGGGTCTTTTATACCCCCCCACCCCCCCCCCCCGAAAATCCAACCGTTACATCCATCTGGCACCACCCCCTCCATATTGGGAGCAATGAAGACTTCAAAATAGAGAAAACACGATTCATACCAAGTCTTCGGCCCTCCACGGCCGGTGTCTCTAGCCCCGGAAAAGGCAGAAACAACCATAACTAGAGCATCCGGATTTCGGTTTTGATGATCTTGGGCTTGTTTCTAAGATACCAACGAGCTATACAAGATCATGCAGAGAACCATCATAGTATAACAAGGAAGGATAGAACCAAATAATGAAAAGTTTGACCTATCTATATAAGACAACCTGGTAAAACCTCCAATATCAAAAAATGCAATAAATAATGCATATGAAATCCATTTTCGATGAACTTAAATTTGTCATGCAGACTAACACAAGATCTAAACCCACAGATGGGTAAGAACCAACAAATATGTTGTGAATGATGCAAATGTTTGAGTTCTTTCGAATGATATGATTAAGTTACTCACTCGAGAGCCCTCTTGATACTATGGCTATATATCCTATAAATCGGCCTCACAACTAACACCACGTGACCGGTAATAAAGAACCCCTATAAAAACAAACCTTTTCATTGCACATATTTCACTTGAGCTTGATGATGATGATGATCTTATCCATCTCAATATGGAACGTCCTTCTTGATTGCACTTGGTCATAGAAGTTTTGTAAATTCCCCGCCCCCCCCCCCAACACCTGACTCCACTATTGGAGAGACTCTGTTTATACATATCTTCACATATCCATGCACATCATAAGGATGGTAAGCTTCAAGCATATGATCCTTTCTATATGGCTCATCTTGAACTTTCACTTCATTTTTTCTTTCTTCATCTTGTTGATGTCTTGAAGACACACATGAGATCTCACCTAATCTTATTCTTCAGACATACTTGCCATATGCTCAATATTCTCTCATGACCAATCTTTGAATCACTCCTTGATTAATTCATTGGTCATCTGAAAGATCATGGAGCCCCCATGTGTGGTTTTGGTAATTAATGAAAATCCCTATGGACTAATGGTTGCATTGAGTCATATGTGTAGGAGTTGTCCATAGGCAATGCTTGAACCATATGTTGGATTCAAGGTTGCAATAAGAAGAAATGAGTTGCAAGTTCAAGATGACCCAACTCGAAGAGATCATATGCTTGAAGCTTTCCATTCATATGGTGTTCATGGATATGTGAAGATGCGTCAAAGAAGAAGTTTCTCATAGTGGATTATGGGGGAGCAATTAGCAAGACTTCATCAAGCAAGCACAATCAAGAAAGGTGTTCCATCTTGTTGTAGTCAAGATCGTCATCATCCAGCTCAAGTGGAATGCGCAAGGTTAAGGTTTACTCTTGATAGGGTTTCTTTCTTACCGCTCTCATGGTGTAGTTGGGAGATCGGGTTATATGATAGTTGCCGCACTATCAAGAGGCTCTCGAGTGAGTAACTCGATCGTATCGTTTGGAGTGAACTCAAACCATTGCATGCTTGCGTCATCTTTCTTGGTGTTATTTGGATCTTATCTATATGGTGTTTTATAGCTTGTGCTTATCCTCATGACATTCTCTAGTTCATCAAAAACGGATTCCACATGGTTTACTTGTTGCGTTTTCGATATTGGAGTTTTTCCCGGTTCTTTGTATTGAGAGGTTTCACCTCTAAATTCATGGAAAAATCTTTCCCACTTGTTCTTATTATTTTCTCCCTTTGTGGGTTAGTTCTTGTCATTATCTTTACAACAAAATTGGTTTCGCCTAAATCCGAGTTTCCTAACTCAAGTTGTTGCATTTTCCATATTGGAGGTGTTACCGGTTTGTCTCTTTTAGATAGGTTAACCGTTCAACCTTTTAGTTCAAGCCTCCTTTGCTGTAATATGATGTTTCTATGCATATAGTTGTAGAGCTAGTTGTTGTAATTTCAAAGAGCCCAAGATCATCGAAATCGGAGTCCGGATGCAAAAGTTATTGCATTTTTTGTACCATGTTGTCTTGTACTTTTCCCTGGGCGTAGTACCGGTGTACTTCTGGAAATATCAGTTATTAAGTGTTGGGAGAAATTATGGGCACCCGGTAGGCGCTCAGTAGTTGCCCGGTACTACCTGGGGACGGTAGTCCGCCCCAAATGACCAGAAGTTCCGGTAATGACGAGTTTTGTGCATAACGGGCAGATTTCTCTTGCCCTATTTAAGGGGAGTCTTCTTTCTGAAAGTTTCTCATCTGTTTGAGCTCGTTTTTGCCCCATTGTTGACATTCTTTGAGATTGCTATCTCCCTCTCCCTCCCATGAATCTTGCATCTATTTGAGAGAAAGATAGAGGAGATCTACATCTACATCTACATCTTCACCAATCAAATCCCTCTCATTGTGAGGGTAATCCACTAGATCTAGATCTTGGAGAAATTTCGTGTTCCTCCTCTTATTTGTTCTTCCTCTCTTATTCCTCCAATAACTTTGTGCGGGTTCGGTGACCACCCTCAAGGTTCCATATATAGTGGATCGAGGGTATCCCTTTTGGTGGGAATTCTCGAGGAGAATACGGTGAGGCCTTAGTCGCGTTTGGAGTGACTTGTCCTCCACACCGCTCCAACGGAGAGTAGGACTCACAAGAGTGTGAACTTCGGGATACATCGTTGTCTCCGCGTCACCTCGGTTATCCATATACACGAGCTCTTTACTTATGAACTTTACTTTGTGATAGCCTTTGTGCTTGAAGTTATATATCTTGCTATCACATAGTTGCTTGTATTGCTTAGCATAAGTTGTTGGTGCACATAGGTGAACCCTAGTTATAGAGGTTTTGTGCTTTGGCGAATTAAACGCTAGTTGTATTCCGTATTTGTTAAGCCATAATCGTAAAAGTTTTAAACCGCCTATTCACCTCCCCTCTAGGCGGCATCCGTGTCCTTTCATCATCACTTCATCTTCTTATTTCAACCTTGAAGCCTAAACCCTAAACCCTAAACACATGGTTCACATTGGCTATCGACAAATCCTACAGACATAACTCAATGCAAGCATTAGTCCATAGGAATTTGTAATTAATTACAAAAACCACACATGGGAGCTCCATGCACTTTCAAATGGGACCTACGGCATTAGGTAGTCTCGCACATCGGCACATGTTGCTACTCTTTGACTTCACTAGAGTCTCACAAAGGCACTCCTGGTCTGGCCCTACATTACGAGGACACACGAGGCAATGCCCCTCTCCTCCTCCGTCTCAGGTGGTCGGTCGGCTAGAGGCTGGTTGTGGCCGATCACAAGATCTAGCACCTGATCCCGGCTTCAAGTTTGGGAGGCGTGGTTACCAGTGAAACCCGAGCGGCTATTGTCTACCCACTCATGCTGCTTCAAGAGGAAATCCCAAGATCTGGTTTCCGGATCAACAAAGGTAGAGTTGTGGTGTCACTCTCCCTCTTGAGGGAATTGTTTCTCGGAGTAGTGCTTGATGTACGAGGCAAAAGGTGAAGCGGTGTTGCGTCTACCACGATGACAATGGCGGGAATCGATTTCGTGGCGCAATAGGTTCTCTGTGACGGACGTGTCTTGGTGGACTTGCGCAGGTGCGGTGCACTATTTGGCATCATGGAGGCGCTGACAGTGACAGGGGGTAACCTTATCAATGACTGTGATAATGGACTTGGGTTTCAAGGAAGGAGAACGTTGGCAAATCAATAGACCGGTCAGCCAAACTAGGTAGACGACGGAAAGTATGATCAAGGAAAAAATCGTCGAGATTGTATTATTCAAGATCTAGGGTTACATGATGTCGCGAGTTGTTGAATCTGTCCCCTCGGTGGCTCCTCCTAAGCCTTTATATAATAGGCTAGGTCTCGGAGTCCACCTTGAGGTCTAGTTACATCGTATACGTCGGTTAACCGGATATGGGCCTTACTTTCCTACTTACATACATAATGGGCTTCGACTTCATGTCGGTTTCTTCATGGGACTTCGCCTATTATTCTTTCCTAGGCTTTGCAACATGGATACTAATACTGAGTATCCAATATGGTATACCCATGTCAGACGGCATGTCTGCCAAGGGCTTTGCGGATCTTATCATTGAAGATGGCTCAGAGGATATTGATGGCGGTGACGGCTTTACATGAGATGCTCGCTAAAAGTTTGTTAGACCAGATACACTCTCCCTTTTTTGTATGCGATATGTCCTGGCTCTTACTGTATGTGTGTGTGGGGTTCCTATTTTTAGGGCATCTGGTCATGTTGACATAATCTTCACCCATTGTCGAGTTTATTGGTGCTGCATGGTGGTTTGGATGTTTTTTAAGTATGTTCTTTGTCAGATCTTTATTAAATAATATAATAACAAAAAACTATATGCATCTTTTCGATGTAAAGGCTAGAGTCATCCTCCAGTTCAAAAATAAAGCCAAACAAGATGCTGGAGAAGGGGAGTAGGGGACGTCGAGCTCTACTCCAAAAAACTATTTGGCGCTCCACGGGTGCAGCCGCCTTCGGCGCATCGCACCGGACTACCCCGACGAGGTCTAGGAGGAGCAAACAGAGATGTTCATGCGCCGACCATTACCCAGATTTTCAGAGTAACCAACTTTAGTAGCTCTCTCATCCTAGAGCATCCTTTCCAAAAGGGGGAACCTTCCTAGACAACAAAACTACACCATTTGAAACTGGAAACCCCAAGCCTCCCAAAGCCTTCGCTCATAGTAGCTGAAACCCAATTTGCAAAATGATACGTACTTGAATTGAGGATATCCAAATCCCAAGAAGGAAATTACAATAGACATCATATAAAGGGGTATGCTGTCTATACAAGAGTACATAAGCGCCAATTTGCCCCTTAGACAACAGCCTCCTCCTCCAACCAGCAATACATTTTAGAACATTATTATCAATCATAAGCCTATACAAAGCAAGGGAAACCTTACAACAAAATATTTGTGCAAAACAGCAAATGATCAGCTCCTAAACATTAGAGAAGTCCATATAAGCTTATCATTTCCGAGTGCATGGGAATAGGACTAGCTATCTCTCATTCCCCTCCTAATGCATTAAAACAGCAGAAGAGTAAACTTATATAGAGCAAGTTGTAGTAGCAAGCACCAAGTCAGAGGCAGTATTGTCAGCAGGCAAGCATGCTTCCCACGGTGCAGTGGCAGTGCGTCCGAAATCGCTCTCCGCGGACATATATAACTCCTCAGCTCGACAAGCATCCCCTTGGAGCTTGGAGATTTCTAAACCTATTGCTGATTTCTGCTCCACGAGCGATGCCTTCTCCTCTTGAGCATGCAAAAGCATTCGCTCCAGCTCCTTGATGCCTATGTCTAGTATTCCCACCTTTTGTTCAACTTTGTTGTATGCTCCTTCCTTCTCAAGTATATCATGTTCCAGAATCGCCTTCTTGCCCTTGAAATCCATGTGACGACTCTTAATACGGAGCAGGTTCTCGAGACGCTCCTTCAGGGTGCCAACTTCAAACCCATTCTCTTCCAGCTCTGCAAGGCTGCTCATTTTCTGCTGAAATTTGTTATCATCGTCCTGAATTCGCATATTTTGTATGCTCTCGGCCAAATGGGAAAATGAAATCACAAGTCCTATAGCCTTTCCTTCACGCAATTCTGGGTGGGAATCCTGCAGCAGCTTACTGAAGTGTAGATTTTGTGGTAGCCTTCTGAAGACCTCCATTTTATTGAGGAGTCCCAACAGCAAAGAACTTGTAACGAGTTCAGGAGGAAGACCATTGCTGTTAGGTGCTGGCATAAAGGCGGATAGATCCATGGTCATAGCAGGATGCACCAGTATCCTACCAGGATGCGCCAATGAGGAAGACCCTGTCAATTTCAAGCGAAGAGGTTAGATCCAATGCATGATACATCGACAACCATATTGGCTGTTAAAAACATGGTTCTGGTCAGACACAATAGTTCTTATGCACCACAAATTACCTTCTGAGTTTGGGCAAGGCATACAGTTCATGAAGTTATCTTTTTCCTTGAGACAGATGCCTGCAATGTTGTTCACCATTCCCATCTGTAAAAAAAAATCATCAATATATGATTACAGTTTACATGAAATTACAAAGGCAACATTTGGGACACCAAAAAGTATCGCCTGCTAAAGAAATGATAGTAGAACAGACACAATTTACTGTTTTGGTAACCAGCCAAGTGCATGCGCGTTTCAACGGTTCTCAGTCGATATCATAAACTTTAATAAATTAATGTTACATGAATCCCCCACATAAATGAGTGAAGTTGTGCTTGAAAGTTCATTTGGTAACTAGCTAAGTGCATGTACATTTATTGCAGCAACCACATGAAATTCATCGCTCCCAAAGAGTTGTTCTTAAATTTGGAAACTGCATACAAAAATGACATCATATCGAAAAGTCACAGATAATCATACAACATGTCACATGAAACAAGTGCGGATGTAATTCAGTCCCAAAAGGAGGACGCCCTTCTGTGGTGTGATCACCTATCTGCATGTAATTCAGCTACCTAAACATTTGAAATGAATGAAATTCAGGTGGGGATCCTCTCCCCACTAGGTGAACGTTTCAAAAAAAAGTGCGGATGATCCCTTAATTTCCAGGAGACCCACAGAGGTTCCTTGCTGCATACACAAATGCACAGAAGACCCTCAAGGCGGAGGCACCATCACCAAGAACAAAAAAAATGCATCTTATCTTCTGAAATCCGGTTTTAGGGATGCAGCCACTTCACTGATACAGAAAGGAGTTACAAGCAAATGGACTTACCACATCATGGGTCTTTTTACATCGCTCGGGTACTTCCATATCCTTTGATGGAAGAAACTGAAACAAGGTTGCAGTAAGTCAGTAACATGATGCATTATTAGTAAGCTTTGCAATGCACAAGACGTCAACCTTAACAACCTGTTCTGCAGATGAAGATGACCCTATTTTCAGATAAATTGAGACCTCAGAATTTCTTGACAGTTGTCTCATTGAGCTGGCTTTTCCATGTACTGGATCACCAATGCTCTGCTTACCTGGTGATGTTTTCATTGTAGTTAGACAGATTTAATCAGTGTCACGTAAGCCCTTGTAACAAAAATACTTACTGTTTTGGGAAGTTAATGAAAAGGTGTCTGGTACTTCATCGCAGTCATCAGCCAACAAAATCTTAGCCTGTTTTGAGATAAGTTAGTAAGAAAAGACAAACATGAAAAGTGGTTTTTGATCTCAAAGTAAAATGAATGGTATACTATAAATCGACTATGATGCAAAAGGTGATAGAATAGCGTGCACCTCTGTAACTTCTTGGCACATTTCCTGAATGCCATCTCTAGCCGTAGAATCATAAGGTGCCACTGGCTCAGCTTCAGAACAAACATGATCCGAAAGTGGCAGTTCTTTTCTTTCATTCAATGTAGGGAGCACTTGAAGCGGCTGCATCACTAAATCTGGGTAGCATGACAGAGGAGTTAGTGGCACACCCTCGTTATTGGAAGGAACATGTGATGCCTCCTCTAGTCCCAAAGCTAGCAACACACATTGGTTAGACGGAGTATTTTGTGCTGAATTGGGCAATGATTCTTGATGAAGTTGAACAGTCCTGCAATTAAGCCCATCTCCTGTGTCAATGGGACTTTTCCGCCTTTTCCTTCTCCTGCTAGGGTTACAACTGGAACTGTCGTCGATTTCAATAACATCACTGTATCCAGAGCTATCACTAATTTCAATTACATCAAGGTATGAAGATTTGTCGTTTCCTCTCGTATTAGCAAATGCCTGTAAAATATGAACCAAACCACGTGACACTCATTGAAGAATGATAATCAGTGCTGATGGGACAAAGAAAGAAAGACAAAAAAACACTTATGTCATAAGTATGCCAGCATATGGTAGTAAAGCATAAATCTTGTGAGACAGGAGAGCATAAATGCACCATATGTTCTGAGACTAAGTGCATACATAGCCTTCTCATTATAGTGCATCAACAAACTAAGAAGCATGCAAGAAGTAGAAACCAAGGGGGTACCTTCGTCAGACAGTTTCGCTTTTTCCGATCTCCATGTTTGCAACTCATGTTTAGCACTATGTTAGATGCCGGCATGCACTCCTTACCCTTTGCCTCAATTTCATTGTCCAGATTTTCCATCATCGTGGTGTGCTTATCTGCGGGAGCTTCCATATCTATGTCACCCTTTGATGATGATCCAGTTGTAACTTCATTAGGATGTAAAGAATGCCTCATGTGTAGCCCTTCATTTCTCACGTTATCTGTCCTCATCCTTTTGTTACGGACAAAGCTATTCCGATCACTATCTCCACCAGGTGTCGAGAATACTGGTGATAGGCTGTTTTCAATAGAAAGTGTATACTTTCTTTTCCTAGCATGTTTCTAGTAAACAGGAGCATAGTTTAGAACACTTGAATCAAATATTCAACAGAACTAACAAATAAATAATCAGTAATATTGGCAGCAAGCTATCCAAAAAGATGTAACAGACTGTAAACTTGCATTCATGTAAACGGTCGAAAAATGAAGGTTGTAGAAACAAAAGAAATAATAGAGCAAGGTCACACAAACCTTGTGAAGCTGGTAAGATGCCTTTGTTGAGGAAAGCCTCCATTGCTGACCATCCCATTTGCAGCAGGGTCTGAGGAATGCACTCGACACAAGTGTGTAGTCCTCTTCATCAGCGTTGTTGTGTTTTTTCACCCTTACTGCATATTTGCTAGACTCACAACTTCCAATTTCTGAAATGACACCCGGTAACCAAGTACCATCCTGATACACTTCCACCTCTGCAGATGGCTCCAAGTTATATTGAAACTTCAATCTATCAAAGTCTGGTGGCGGCCGGATGTAACGAGAATGTAGGACCAGAATTGAGCGTTTACTATCCCCATGCTGAACTACATAGTTTGCAGAGTCAACCATCTTAATGACAGTAGCAGTCATCATACCCTGCTTTCCTTGAGGACATATTACTTCCACCTTGCTCCCCTCATCATACAGTGGCACTCTTGGAACCTGCATGCAAATTCACAACAGCAGAATATTAGTGATTCTCTTTCACTAGCTAATAACTGCTCATCGGAGTCGTATGTTCAATTAGGGAAGCTTACTGCATGCACCAAACAGTTAAAGGTTTCAGAGAGTTCCTTTCATAGAAAAATAATCTTAAACTTCATAATATACATACCAAATTTCATTCGGAAAACATATGTGTACAAGGGTGGTTGGTTTTATGCCATTTGTAAGATAATTTCCTATTCTCATTACGAATTCACCTTTTTCAATTGCTGTGTTATTTTGGCACATGAGTTCTTTATTCTGAATGCTTCAGTGCTCTACCTGCCTTCTATCTGTCATTATGCAGCCAACTTTATTTTACTGACTTCATGTAATCAAGAATGCATATATCAGCAAAAAAATGACCTACTTATTTCTTTGCTGAATTCAGGTAAAACGTACGGCTGTAAATGTGATAAGCTGAGCCAGTTAAAATTAGGACCAACTGCCCCCCATTAGTGTGTGTATGCATGAGCACATGTGTAGACTCTTGGTGATGCTCTAGAGATGGGTTAACCATTTTGCATGAGTTAAGAAAATTGCAAATGGTTTGTTGTGTAGTGTGTGGCCGGAGAAAATGGGGTTTGGCTAAGCCGAACTGGAACTTCGTTACTACAGTAAAGAGAAATTGAAGTCCCCAGAAGCCAGAATTAGTCCATGCTAATCAAGTAATCATGGCAATATGGTTAAGTTGAACATAAAAAGTACTCTCTGTGTTTTTTAATACAAGGCCACTATCAAAAATACAATTTTCATCTATACAAGGCCACTATCTTTTTTTCCAAGAAAGAATTGATTAGTATTCTCTCTAGTATAATGAGATAGTGACCTTGTATACAAGAACGGAGGGAGTAACTTGATTTGAACTGGCATCACATATTTTCACCAAATTAGTACTGTCTCAACATAAATTAGTTGCTAAACTAACAAGTTTTAGATCTTTATGACTAGGGAGAATGGTCAAAATACCATGGAAAGGACTGTAACTGTCACAAGGTCAGTGTAAACAAGGATTATAGGTAAGTTTGCCATTCTCACAAGGACCAGCAGGTGGTCAAATGACCATCCTGTCCTTGCATGAAAGCCCGACTGCTTTAAGAAAATTCAGAAGGTAAACACTTCCAAGTAATGAAAACATCTGGAGAAAATTGTAAATGCACTTTATGTGACCCGGTATTTTTGGGCCTAAAATATCTCAACTGTGTGATCTACAGAAAAAAAACTTGTACCATGATAGTTCTTTTTAGACTCTTTATTATTTTGTACATCATACAAATCGACACACCTTTTTATCGAAATTTCTAGGTTAATACTTCATCCAGCAACAGATATCATACGGTCTTGCCAAATCGAAAGGAAATAGCTCTTCATTGCTCAAAATAGCACAAAATCATTAATTCAAATGGCAAGTTTAGTGGCCAATGCCTTCTTTAGCCATTTTATAAACCAAGTGAGAGACAAACCAAGACAAGGAGCCCTTACATAAAAAATGGAGAACAAACCAACAGCCCTTGAGAACACGAGATGGTTTCCCCTATTCTTTTAGGAAATGTAATACTGATGGTTGTGCAGTTTCTGAGTATTTCCAGGAAATTCAAACAAGCGCCCCAAATTTGGAGCAAACATTACAAAATCGGGGGCAACAGAAGTCGCAATTTCTACAGAAAAGGCTCACCACTTCCTGCATATCCATCCAGCGCCCGCGCACGAATACTCGGCGCGGACGGACAAGCGAAGCCACAACTTCCAGCACCTCCCGAGTTGGGAGCGACACGGCGTACCGCGGCTCCGTCACGGTGGACGCAGGCCACGCGCCGGACACGACCCCCGGCCACCACCCCTCATTGTGGTACGCCTCCACCATGTCAAAGACGTTGAGGTCGCACCGCGCCGCGCCCGGCGGAGGCAGTGGCGACGGCCTCGGCCGCACGTTCGCCGGAGCTACGGCCTCCCGCAGTGGGCCGCCGCCGCCGTCCTCGACTAGGGTTGAGTATACTACCTCGTAGCCGCCGGAGTCGGGGAGGCGCGCGGTGACGATGGCTTCGTAGTAGGCTCCGTGGAAGCTGCGGTCGGCAATCTGCACCTCGACCTCGGACCCCACGGCGTAGCGCGGGACAAGGCCGCCGGCGCCGCCCACAGTCCCCTCCTCCTCCTGCTCCTCCACGGGCGCCATGGTCGCGGAGCTGCTTCCCCTCTTGCTGAGTTTAATTGGGGGGATATGATCAGTGTGAGTGTGAGAGTAGAGAGAAGAGAGTTTGAACTTCGAAAATTTGAACTGGGCGGCGGCTGCTTGCCCGTTGGGGTTTCGGCAGGGTCCTTTTTCTTCTCGTTTTCTTTTCTGTGTGGATTGGAACAATCCTCTATTCATATGGATAGTACTACTACTCCTACGCAGCAGGGGCACCCTGTTTTTATTCTCCGACTACTCTGTTTCCAACATGAATGCAATGCAACTAAGGGCATCTCCAACGGAGCTCCACCGGGCGTGACGCAAACGGATGCTCAGCGACCATTTCCGTCCGCCGGGCCGAAAAATGCGTCTGACACCACCTCCAGCGGGGCGACGCATAGTGACCGGACCGTCCGCAGCGACGCAAACGTGGCCCAAATATGCGCTAGGTTTGCGTCTCTGCGGACGCTGCGCGGACGCAGCGATCGTCCGCTTGGTCCTCGCACGGGCCCGCCTGGCAGGGGCACAACTGCTTTGTCTTCCGCGGCATTAATTACGGGCGGCGCGCTGCAGCCTTTCTAGGGCCGCGTTAATGGCGCGCCTCAGCTTCGGCGAGCGTGTGCAGCTGGGCAGCGTCGCAGTGGCAGGACATTGAAGACGAGATGGCGTCCGAGGCTTTTAAAGGGACGTTGCCGGCTTAAGGGAACCATCAGGTCAAGCTTGTTTGAAACCTGAGGTAATACCAGCCCGTCCTGATATCATGATATGTTTATTTCGGGATATTTTTATTGATTGTTTTATTCCCTTGCCAATGAGATAAGAAATGTTGGCTGTTCCGCAAGACCAAGAACGACCACGAGGCTAGCGGCTCGCGGTCCGGCAAGAAGCCACGGGTCGGCCGGTACGTCCGCGTCGAGCTCGCGCGCTAGCTTTCGGAGGAAAACCGGCCGGTACCATGGCCGGACGCGAACTTGCCTGGATGGGGCTGGTATCTCAACTCGAGGCGCGTGCCGATCTCCCCGTGTCGCGCGAGGACCGAGAGCGGCGGGACGAGGTGCGCCGCCGCCGAGCGATCTTGCCGCCGGATCTCCGGGAGGATCAGGGGTACGCGCTGAACTCCTACAACTGGATTTCTTTCGGGGCGTGGGAGTTCGACGCGCGCCGCCGTGCTGGCTGCCTCGGCAACGTCGACTACTTCGACCGCGAGATCGCCACTGAAGAAGAAGAGAACGCCTAGGAGGACGCGGACAAGGACGTGGACATGGCGGACTACGACCACGACGACGGCAGCCAGCGCGTGGATCCGAAGACCCAGCCGGACATTCCGAGGAGGAGGCCATTGCCATGGCACTGGCCAACAGCGAGCAGGACGAGCTCAACGAGCTCGCTTTGTGGGACGGGCTCGCAATCCAGCTTTGCGAGTCCGCGCTCACGCAGGGGGAGGCCGACGACTCCTCCGGCCACGCCGACGCGTTCCAACGATCGCGCTCCGGCTGCTGCTCCGACCTAGGATCCCTGGCCGCAGCCTCCTGCGCAGGCGACGGTACCTCCTCCACCGCCGGCGTATGAGCTTCCATGGCCAACGCTGGAGTTCATCGACCTCGTCAGCGACGACGAGCAGTAGGCAGGACCTACTTTTACCACTTTTTTATGGTTTTTATTAATGTAAATTTTGACTTTATAAATGGAAAAAAAAATTATGCATCGTGCCGCTGGAGCCACCCCCAACGCAAACGGACGCGCGGACGATTTCGACCATTTCGGCCGCCGCAAATGTGTCGCCCCGTCGGAGATGCCCTAAGAACATAAATACATGTGGCCATAACCTCCTCAAGATTTATTTCTTTTAATCTTTTCAAAAAAATTTATCTCTTTTCAACACTTAAGCCAATTGACATTTCCTTTCACCGTTGACTAAAATGTGGCAACATTTCCAAAACTAAATCACATAATATTCCACATTTTTTGCTATGAGAATAAGAAGAAAACTGCTCCGGAGCCCCTGTTACCCTAGCCAAACCCTCCCCATCTCGATTCCTCTAGCCGCTGCTAGCAACGGTGGTGCACCCATCCCACCGAAGGCAGATGGCAGCGGAGGCGCGTATCTTCTGGGTTCCAGGGCGGAGGAGCACGACGTTGGATGCATGCGTGAGGTCTGCGGGGGAGATGAGCTGGAAGGCTAGGCGGTGACGTTGGATGCATGTATGAAGTTCACAGTCTTACCTCTCACCTCTCAGGGTGAAAATCCAAGGTCTGGTCTTAATTTGTTGTGTCCAATAATGATCTTGCTGAAGGCATTGTTTTATGGGGAGGAATTTCTCGAGGGTGAAAACCTAAGATCTTTGATTGGGGGATGACGATGCTTGTGCACTGTTTTCTTCTTGGCGGCATGCTTTTTGGAGGAGCTGGACTTCTGATGTTGTCTTGGTAGTGTTGGAGTTGCCATTTCAAGGGATATATCACTGTAGTGTAGTGGGACTTTTCTTTTATTGTATTCCATCTTTTTTTGGCTGTGTGGATCCGTAATGGAAACTGCTGGGCGTCCCCCGGGGGATCTGATTTCCCAGCCCCCGGGTCGCCAGCCGTCGGATTAGCCATCTTGGACGGTCAGATCTGGTTTTACTGAATGTAGCAAAAAAACACCTCCCGGCAGCAAAAAAATAACCCACTTTTGCTACATTGTAGCAAAAAACGGTTCATCCATGAAATAAAAGAAAAAGTCTGAGCTCGCCGGAATCTCGCCGGAGACCTCGTCGGAGACCCCGTAGCAAACATATTACGCAGATGTAGCAAAACCGCAAATAAATTGTAGCAAATTTTTTTATTCATATATTGCAAATCTTCTAAGACATCAACTAAGACCTCGCCTGCAGCCGACAATAGCACCGTCTGAGATTGCAGCAACTCCGTTCATCTAGACATGTAGCATCGGCGCTGGTAGCATCGGCGGCGACCACATGTAGCATCGACGCCTTGGGCCGGTAGCACTAGTGACAACCACTAGTAGCACATCCCTCCCTTGTACCAGTGCCTCCCGCCGCTCTCAGCAGCTCCGCCCACCATCGGTAGCAAAGCAGGCCGGCTGTTGTAGCAAAGCCCGGCCGCCCTTGTAGCAAGCCCCGCCTCGCCTTGCAGCACCAGCCATGTCCAGAACCTTGGGCGAGGTCGACCCCAGAGGGCTGCACATGCCGGGAGTCAGGGGAACCGACGACCGCGCGTGGGGGAGGCGGCAGCTGCAGTAGGATTTGGTCGGGGAAGGCGGCGGCCGCGCGCAGGGCAAGTGAAGCACGGCAGCACGCCGTGGAGCCTTAGGAGGGAGCGGGGGCTGCGGGAGGCGGCCGGCGACGAGCGCAGAGCAGCTGCTGGAGGAGAAGGTCGGGGGAGGCGGCGTCCGACGAGCCGGGCCGGCACGCGCGAGCTTGGAGCCGGGCCGGCGACAGGTATAATCCAGCATCCGGCGGCAGGTATATGACAGTGGGAGCATATGGTAGCGCGGCGGCGAGATCTAGGGAGTGCGGCCATGGTATCCATGGGGACCGGCGATGGGGTGTGCGGTGGTTGGGCGACGGCGATGGGGAGAGGCACCGGCGTCCGGCGCAAGCACGGCGCCTCGGGCAAGGTCGCCCATGGAGTTGGGGGTTGGGGCAGCGCTCCTCTGTCTCGTGGATCGTGGCTCGTGGGGAAGAAAGACGATCGACTGGGAAGCGATAAGGTGGGGTCCATAGGACACGCGTCCTGCGCTGCGTGCGGGGGTTGGGAGGACGCGATCCCCCGGGAGAATCAGATCATTTTCCATCCGTAATGCCGCTAGGACAATATATTATGTAATTGTATCTTCGCGATATTGATATATGCTCCTTACAAAAGAAAAGAATAAAACACTACAACAAGACGTTATTTTTCTATAGCTATTTGAATTCTCGGTAGAACAAGACAATATTACGTTAGATAAAAAGTTATTGGAACATAATGAGTATATTCATTAATAATTTTGTAAATTGACTGAGAAATGCTAAGATTTTTTTTTTGACAATAAAAAAGAGGCAACGGACATATTTGAAGTGAGATGACTAAAGGAGGGTAAGAAGTAGAGCACACTCTTAATTAAAAAAAAAAAGATGTAATCCTAAATGCAGTAATACAGTCTACGAGATAGATGTGACTATTATGTTCGTGTTTGCTAAATCTAAATCGAGTGAGATACTTTTCAAGTCTCAAGTCAATTCTGAATTTAGTCAAATTAGTGAAGTATAGCACTTTGCTATAAATTGATAATACCAAACTGAAATTTCATCTTTCCTGACTCGATAAAGTCTGCAAGTTGCTTTTTAAACTTACACTTTTATAAATGAACACGAGACTAGTATAATCTCAGTCGACTTGGACATGTATATATGAATGACATAGACGGACTCATGTCCAGCGAATCACTGGAGGTTGAGCAGATGGATCAAACGTAGGTGTTGGCAATGTCGGCGAGGTGTCCGGCCAGCTCCTCCGGCTTGGAGAGCATGGCCATGTGGTCGGCGTCTTCCATCTCCCTGACCTCCGCCACGGGAATGCTGGCGATCATCTGCCTCTGGTACTCCTCGATCATGGCCAGATCCTGCTTGGCGACCACATACACCTTGCTGACCGCGCCGTAGCGGTCGGCGCTGAAGGGCGGGTGTTGCTTCTGGTCGGCGACGTAGTAGGAGCTGACCCGCGCCAGGCTCTGGGACAGCGTGTAGTCCTCTTCCGGGCTGAGCTGGTACAGCAGCCGGCGCAGGAACTCGGGCCCGAGGAACACCGACGGCGGGGCGTGCCCGTCGTCCGTCACGGAGTCCATCCAGTCGAGCAGGGGCAGCTCCTCGATGGTGCGGGTGCGCGGGCCGGCGCAGTCCGGCATGAAGGCGGTGACGAACACGGCGGCGGCCACCTTCTCCGGGAGCTCCTCCGCCGCGAGCGCGACGCTCATCCCGCCGAAGCTGTGGCCCACCAGCACCGCCCTCTCGCCTGGCGGGAGGGCGCGGAGCGCGTCGAGCAGGGGCCGCGAGTAGTCCTCGAACGTGGGTGCGTCGCGCAGCGGGCGCGCGTCCGCGCCCGAGGCCGCGAGGTCCGGGGCCTCCACGCGGTGTCCGGCGGCGCGGAGCAGCGTGGCGACCTTGTACCAGCACCACCCGCCGTGGCCCGTGCCGTGCACCAGGATGATGCGCTTCGACGCCGCCGTGGCGGCCGCTGGCGCGGACGAGGACGGCATGGCCGAGCAGTGGATGGACACGCTTTGCCTAGCTGCTTCGTTTCTTTGACTCTTGATGCTACGCCTGTCGGTTCATTTATGCGGCAGCTTGGGAGGAAGTGGCGAGGCGCGGTATTGTCACGGCTGATGCAACGATATCACTGTTCATGCGGCGGCTTCAAGATATGTGGCTGACACTTGTTGATGAACTTCCTACAGTACTAGGCTCGGGTCAAAGTTTGATGCTCCGTTTTTCTGCATCGGTAGGCTGCGAATAATGGATGGTAATACATACTCCCTCCGTTCCAAATTAAATCTATTTTTACGCACTAAAATACGAATCAAGATAAAATTGTGTCAGTCTTTTTGGAACGTAGGAAGTATTATTCAGTTATGTATTTATAGCCAAATGATCAACTTTCTTAATCACAGGTCCTGGGCTTTGTTCCCACTTCTGCTCCGGTGCTTCTTCCCTAAAAAAATTCTAGACGCGTTAAACATAAAAACGGTGAAGATTTTTTCCATACCTGTTCATAAACGAGGGCATGATCGTAATTTCAGTATTGGTTCATTGTCCGTACAGCCCTGTATAGGCCCATATAGCCCGCGTTGTGTTGTACTTTGTTTTTGTACGTATCTATGGTTACGTGTGTGTGCCGAAATAGAAGGGTCCTATAAAGATCTTGCTCACATGGCCTCTTTTTTTTTCTTACACAACATACACATACCGTATCAATACATACGGGTATACATGGGCTAGATATGAGTTTCGGCGGACCGACACAAGAAAAAAAAACTACTACACAACTTTAACTTCATTTAGGGGGGGGAGGGGGGGGAGCACCGGAGCCGCCCTCCTTTGTTCCACCGTGGTCCGTGGTTCCGCTGCGTCCATCCAAGCCCATGCTCATCTCGACTTTGCGACTCTCAACATTCATGTACATATCACTATTGGAGTATTCATGCACCGGTATACCGAGCCAAGCCAGCCGTTTCTATCGTCGACATAAATGTGACATCCTGAATTCCTAATCGAATATATGCGACAACGGCCTGACAGCTGGCTCAGCTTCTTTGCTAACCCCCGAGTGGTTTAGAGCTCGCAATCACGATGGCTTGCAACTTTAATTCTTGCAAGGTGCCAAAGGCTGTAGGATTAAGTTAGGGCGTACGATGATTTCCAAGAGCGGTCCGGTGGTGAAGATAGTCTTTCGCATCGGTCATTGTAGCCAGAGCTGTCAGTCTTTGGGCGAGGACTCCTGCTTGACATAGGCCGGTATGAGCTTCACACTTTCGCTATAGCAAGATCTTCCTTGGTGATCGCTTCTTCCGAAAAGTGGGAGTCGCTCTAAGGTGATAATGATGATGTTGGTGGGCAACCTCGATAACGGTCCTTGCTTTGGTGGTGTGTGTGTGTGTGCAGTTTCTATGGGTAGCCAGGGTGGCTGAATATGCCCTCGCGACGATCGTGTTCCATGACAGTGGGCGACAGTGTTTGTGCCAATTTTTTGCTGGTTTTTCACTAATAAACGCTATCTATTCCTTTTCTCTATTAATAAAAATAGAAATCTTTTGATTTATTTTCAAAAAAAATACACAATGTAGTGAAATGTTAGCTTGCAAATTCCTAGGAAATGCATGCAATGCTTTTGGCTTGCTGAAAGGTTGGCCTCAAATTGAAATTGAGACGATTGTCAAACAATAGCAAAGGCATGGTATGGGGAGAAGGAGCAACGATCTTTGTGCCCCCAGCTGGTTAGAGTGATAAAGTGTTTACTCTCATACTTTCAAGATTGTTCTACTAATTTTGTGAAAAAGGAAGCGAACGAGCCGGCACATGCTTGTGCAGTTGTGCTCATGTTGCTCTCTTTGTGGATGTTTCTGTAGTCTTCTATGACACTGTCCTTAGATCTCTAGATGACAAAGGATTAACTTGTCAATGCCTACAGATTGTAGACTAGGGTTTTGCTAGAAGTAGAGGGCAAGTAGATCTCGAAGGTTTAGGCGGAAAGTACTCGACGATTATGAAAACTAGGGTTATGTTGACAGTAGATTCGATCCTTTGTCCCTCGACTCCCCTTATATAGGAGGTGGAGCCGAGGGTTTCGTTTTGTACAAGTTACAGAGTCCGGGACGGTTTCTAACTCATCCCGCCAGATTACAAATAACACTTCCTATTACAACTCTAGCTTTCCTTAGTATATCTTGGACTCCCGAATCTTCTTATTCTTCGGGTAGCGGGCCTTCAATAAACCCCGGGTACTATCTTCGGCAGGCCCATTTGGGATGCCTATGTCAGTAGCCCCCGAGATTTTGCTTGAATCGTAGAGTCGAGGGAAATCTCGACTGTTTATTTTTATTCGAGAGCTTTCATTTATACTTCTTCACATAAAATTCTATATTGTACAGGGATAATGGTAGTTGGGGCTAGTTCATCTGACGGATCAGGTACTAGTTAACTGCTCTAGTGGCAATCCGCAAAACCTACTTCAAGATCACGTCCCCGGACATGATCTCGGGATACTGTGCAAACTTCGACCGCTAAGGTCTTACCATTCGTCGAGTCCCAGTCAAATTTATCGGCACTAACGTCCGTTAGATTTTTCTTCGTATCGTTGATACGGATAAAAGTAGCAGAGCGCAGTCTTTGGCGATGCCACGCCCAGCAGAACGGATCTGGTCTTACCTTCGCAAATTTGCGGCATTCAGAAATTGATCGCAACTTTGGCGTTCTGAGAATATATTGTCGAGTGCTTTTCGCCTTTGGAATAGCACATTTTATTGAGTCATATTTGATGACTTATTTTGTCTTCCGATGGGAGTATATGTAGAGTTATCTATAAACTCGAAATATACTCACTTCTTTTTTATTTTGATAAAATTCATCGGGCACGCGAACAGCGTTCCCGATGGGAGTAGCCCCGAGGCTACATCCAAGGACTTGTGCTTGGGTGTAGGCTCCACAAATTAGTATCCGTTGCCGCTATATTTATAATCTTTGTCGACAATTTAATATTTATCGGGTGCGCGACCAGCGCTCCCGATGGGAGTAGCCCTCGAGGCTATGAACAAATGCTTGCATTTGGTCATAGGCTCTCGCCATTTCTATCTTGTCATACTCGAAATTTTTATCTTTTCAAAGTAGCCCCCGAGCGTTTGGGCAAAAACTTGTATTTGATCAAAGGCTCCAAAAGTATTCAAATGATTTGTCCTGTCGCCATTCTCTTTTTATTTTTCTTGTCGACATACTTTTCCCTTGTCAAATTCTCTTCATCTTTATCAATAGTTGGGATTTTTCTGCCTTGTGGGTCCATTGTTCCCACCACGTTAACACGTCGTGCAAGTGGGGACACACGCCCTCCGCTTCCGGCGCACGTACGTAACGCCGCTCCATTCCTTCCCAAAAAAATACCTTTACCCTTGTATCTACAAGATCCTTTTGCACCACACGATTTCTTCATCCAACGGTGCACTGCTTCGTCCGAATCCTATATAAACCTTTCTTCAACCTCGGTCCACTCCTTCGCTTGCGCCGCACATCTGTTCCCATCTGCAAAAACTTCCCCGCGCCCAACTCGTTTGATCTTCGCACGCCTAAGCATTGCTTTGTCCACTGCCGTTGATGCCACCACGCACGCGTCTCACTCGCCACAGCACGCCTGATTCATCAATGGCCGCCGCGGATCTAGGAACCGTGAGTGGGAGAGGTCCAAGGTCACAAACCAGGATGTTAACCTGCTGAAAAGGCTTGGCTTGATGAAGAAAGAAGACGCCATCCGCTTCCCCAATGAAGAAAGCTACCCCAACCCTCCAATGGAGTACCGGGTTAGTTTTGTTGATCATCTCATCCGCGGCCTTTCTACCCCAATTCACGATTTCCTCCGCGGCCTTCTCTTTGTTTATGGGATTGCTACACCAGCTGACCCCCAATTCCATCCTTCATATTTCTATTTTCATCACATTGTGCGAATGCTTCCTTGGAATCACTCCAAATTGGATTCTTTGGAAGCGCATTTTCTGCCTCCGCCGCAATGGCTCCCACAGCACCACCTATAACATAGGTGGAGTTGTTATCTGCGTCCGAACTGATGTTGATTACTTCGACGTCAAATTTCCTGATTCTGTCCAAGGATGGCGCAGAAGGTGGCTCTATATACACGAAGAAGATGCTAACTCTGTCGAGCACAACATAGTCCCTTTTGACGGAAGTGCCAAAATTCAACGCCGCCATTCCTGGGATGCTGAAGCTTCCGAAGAAGAGAAAAGGCGAAGCGCTTATGACTCGTATTCATGATCTTCAGAATACTCGAGGCAAAGAACTTTCTGGTGTTCAAATCATTGCCTACTTTCTTCGGATTAGAGTGCAGCCTCTTCAGGCTCGCAAAAATCCCCTTTGGACGTATGCTGGTGAGAATGACGCCAATAGGTTGTCGAAGGATCTTGCTGTGAAGGACTTGGAAAACTTGTCCAAAATTACTTCGCTGAACAAGAAGGATCCTATTCCTTCCTCTTGCCGCGTGAAACCATATAGCTCTACCAATCCTCTCCCCAAGGTATTTTGTCTTCTCGAATTTGTTCCTTGTTCCGATCTTTTCCGGCATCTCATTGTTTTGATATTTCTCTAATATTTTTTTTATGTCTTTATATTTTCGACAGAACCATCCTTCTATGGATTCGCTTCCTCCTCTTCCCGAGGGTGGAGACGTCGAGGAAAGGGCCATTGTCACCGATGACAACCAGAAGCCCCTCCTTTGTGAATGAACCGCAGATTCTCGAAAATCTGCGGGATCTCGTTGAAAAGGATGCTGCTTCGAAGATACTACCTCAGCACAAACTCCTCCTCCTGCTGTTTCTCCGAAGAACAAAAGGAAGAGAAATGACGTCGAGGACTCCTCTCAACCCAAAGAAACTGCTCTTTCACCGCAAAAGGCACATGACAGGATATCACAAGTCTGAGTGAGTTCCCTTTTTTATTTTCCTATTCGAAGAATTTTGCTTGCCTTGCTTTTTATGCTGCCACCCTTTTTTGATAGTGATGATGACGAAGAAACACCAACTTTGGATGTGGCTGCTCGAACGAGTATGTCACATACCCTAGTTATTTCAGAGCCGCGGGTTGAAGGAGAGGAATCCTCGCCTCCTCAACAAAACATCGGCGCTTCTACTCCTCCTCCGAGCCCCCGAGCCTCTTCACCGAAAAGGGCAAGGACGGAGATTATCGCGGAACCTACTCTCCAATTGAGTAGCTCCTCGAACCCTCTCATGGAGGATGTAAGTTCCTCACTTTTTTTGTCATTGTTTTATGTTTTCTCTGTTTACTTCTGTGTATCACCATATTTTTCTCATACCTCCATTTTCTCTTTGTCCTTTTTTTTAACAGCCTATGATCAAGGATCTTCTTCGCATCGGTGCCCAATTTGTTGGGTACCGTGAATATGCTAATAAAACTGAAGGTAATGTTTTGCTACTTCTTTTTGCCTCTGCCTTTTGCTCCTTTGTTGTCGAAGTTTTTAACTATATTTTTCTTCTTTGCCAGAAAAACTGGCGGAGGCCAATGAGCGTGCCAACACACTTGCTCAACAGTTAGAGCATAGTGAAAAGGCTCGCAAAAGGCCGAATTGGATGCTACCGGCTAGAGCGAGCCGACAAGGCCAAGGTTGACGCCGTGTCGAAGATCTTAGGAAAAGGCTTCACACCGCTGAAACTTCTCTGAGCGATCATATAGCTGCCCAATCTGCTCGCGAAGAGGCGATCCTTAAGCGTTTAAGGACGCAAAGTCGTCGCTCGTCGGTAAGTACCACTTATTATTTTTTGTATTTCCTTCTCTCGCTCGTTTGTTGCTCAATGAGTTTCTTTCTTGACAGCTAGAACAGCTCAAGAGTTTCAACTTGAAGAACCCGCCAATGATCCTCTTCTTGACGCCCTTTCATTCCTCGAGGTTCATGGATCAGAGGCACGCGAAGGCATTGATGATCAGGCCAAAGGGGTTGTCGCGGCTTTTTCCTTATTTTTTCCCAAAGAAAGAGGAACCCGCAACTTTCCTTAACCTCGCCAAGTGCTTTAATCCATCAGAAGATCTTGGGCTAAGGGTGCGTCATGAGAATATGAAGGGCCGTGGAAAATACTGTCGCCTTGGTTGCCGATAGCCAGCAGTCTATCGACTGGGCGAAAGTTGGCGACACGATCAGATAGGAGGTGGAAGTCTTTGATCAAGGCAGCTAAGCCCAACACAAAGAAAATCTGGCTTATATCGGATCAAGCCGCCTTCGACCCCTAGCTCATCAAAGCCGGAGGTCTAGTTTTTGCTTTCTTTGTTTCCTTTGCTATTGTCGCCATTCTAGTCTTGGCGACAAGTTCCCTGCCAATCCCTTAGGAGAACTTCTTTTGTAATGGCCATGTAAATTTTCTACAATCAATGAAATTTCTTTTGATGCTATCTTTGATTCGGGGTTTTCTTTTCCAGTTGATATTTGGCAATTATTCAACGAATCCTTCTCCTCCCGATGCTGCTCCCGCGTCTTCCTTGTCGAAGAAAGTAAGAAACGACGACAATTACCTTGAAGGGTCTTCCAGCACACCTTTGTCGGAAGATTTACAAGAACTTCGACAACAACTTCAGTCCGTGAAGAAACAGTCGGAAGATTTACAAGAACGGCGACTCACAATTGGTGGCACAGCAAGTCATGAACCAATGTGATGCAGTCAACGAAAGTATGATAGCATATAAAGAGGTGTACAACGAGCTCGAGAAGTTATTCGATGGTTGCGAAGTAAATCACATCAGCAAAATGAGCAACGATGAAGCCGACGTTCTTGCAAACATCGGGTCACAATGCCTCGCAATACCTCCAGGCGTGTTTTGGGAAGAGATAAGCGAGAGATCAACAAAGCCAAAGAAAAAACAAAGAAGGAGAAGAAAGAGAAACCTTGACTATCACCAAAGACACGCAGAAGAAGAAGAAGAGCA
Source organism: Lolium multiflorum (assembly GCA_030979885.1). NCBI lineage: Eukaryota > Viridiplantae > Streptophyta > Magnoliopsida > Poales > Poaceae > Lolium > Lolium multiflorum. The sequence goes on along the minus strand of CM061749.1, from coordinate 181,816,430 downwards.
AGAGCTAGTCATGATGGTGCAAATTCCATGGATGCAGGCACATATCATATATCCTAAGGAAAACCATACCCGACGATCCAGCAAGCAAGGCGAATAATTAGGCGATCAAAAGCTTTTACCGTGGTAAAGGGAGTCGAAACGCAAGATTCGGTGCTCCAACGGTGTGTTACACCCGAAGAAGGAAGGATCATCCTAAAGGACGTGCATGAAGGAATATGCGGGCATCACGCGAGTAGCCGAGCCATTGCGGCCAAAGTCTTCAGAGCAGGATTTTATTGGCTAACAGAATCGAGGATGCGAAGGAAATAGTGTGAACTGCGATGCGTGCCAAAGATTTGCGGCAAGACCTCACTCACAGCAGCAGTAACTTATGCCAATCCCACTATCTTGGCCCTTTGCTCAATGGGGTCTCGACATGGTAGGTAAATTGCACAAAGCTTCGCTGGAGGATATGAGTACTTGTCGGTGGTCGTCGACAAATTTACTAAGTGGATAGAGGCGAAGCCAATAAATTCACGTGACAGATCCGCAATAAAGTTTGTGAAGAGCATCGTTCTTCGCTTTGGAGTCCCTCACGCATCGTCACACAATGGCAATTTTACGTCAAAAGAATTCAAAGCATACTCGCGAAGTAGGCATCAAACCGAGCTTTGCATCTCGTTGCACATCCACAGACCAACGGTCAAGTCGAGAAGGCCAATGGCATTATCGCAATGGCATCAAGAAGCGCCGTTAGGACCTTGGAAAAAGCTAGGCATACTTGGCCGCAGGAGCTACCAAGTGTTTTGTGGAGTATTCGAACAACACCAAATACAAAACGCAGAAACGCCGTTCTTTTTGGTCCACGGAGCTGAAGCACTGCCGATAGAAATAGAGCACGATTCTCCACGAGTCGTGAATATGACGAAGAAACTTCGAGAAAAGCTTTGGAGGATGATGTCGACGCACTCGATGAAGCTCGAGACGAAGTCCCGTCACGAGTCGCCAAATACCTGAAAAACTATCACAGCCGACGATTGCGGCCAAGATCTTTCCAAGTTGGTGACCTGGTTTTACGACTCAATCAAAAAGCCATGAAAAACTCGAGTCACCGTGGCTAGGACCATACATCGTCACAGTAATAGAAGGAGGAGCATACAGAATCAAAGACAAGAAGACAGGGATTGACGAGCCAAATCCCCGGAACGTGGCACAGCTCAGGCGTTTCTACGCCTAGATGTCGAAAATATAGTCCTCCTTTGTAAAACTACAATGTACCGAAACGCCCGCAGTTTTCGTACGCACTCTTTTCCTTTTCGGGCACCGAGGGGCCGGGAAAGGTTTTTAATGAGGCGGGCTCATGTGCTGCAATATAATAAAGATAGTGGAATTATATATCTTTTTCTCGACAAGATCAGGGGATTCCCCTAAAAGATACAATATATATATACACACATTGTCGATGAACGCAAAAAGAAGCATCCTGCCTTGGTAGAAAAATACCTCGCCAAAGCAAAAAGAGATATCGACAAAATAGTGATCAACAAAAAGCTCGGGGGCTTGGCCCATTTGGGATGCCTATGTCACTAGATGAGGTTGTACAACTAGATAATACGTTGTCGACTGAATAAATTTCAACATACGATTTCTAAGAAAAAAAGCATGGAGATAAGCGCATCAACCCGTCCTTGTCAAGAAATTTCCTTGGATGGTATTGGTGCATTCCTGAGGAATTTGACAATCCTAGTCATACATCAACCAAAAGGTTTTTATAAAAATATTCATTATGATTTGAATTCCCTAAATTTTAAGACATCAAAACTAGATAACCTATGAGCCCCTTTTTTTTGAATCCCTATGAGCTCTCTCAGGTGTCTAGTCTTGCTATAATTTTATCGGATGCCCCCGAAGGGACACGTGTCCAATCTTGTTGATCGTCTGATAAATTGTCTTGATGTCCTTTGGGGGCGCTATCCCCTGGTAAATTTGGAGTCCCGTGGTTACGGATCCTCACCCATGGAAAAAAGAACCATGTAGAGTGTGACATTTTTGTTGGGCTAACCTCAACAAAACATACAAAACAACATTTACAAATTAATTATTGACCCAATCAACATGATTACTCACCTAGTCACCCGTTGAGAAAAAAAGATAACTGAAAGGATAATAATATTATTAGAAGACATACCAACCTCACTATTTAACATTCATGTTAGACAACTAGACTTATTTCTTTTAAAATTTTGTGAGATAATCTTGTTGCCAAAGGTTAATGAAGCAAAAAAAACAAAGGATTCAATAATATATGCCTATCTGCCTTCTTAATGTTAGCTTCAAGATATTTAGTGGTTGACCATGTTGTTCGTCCCACTCAAACGTCTTTCATGCAAGGAAGAAATATCCTAAATGGGGTTGTAACCTGTTGACGTCAGAAACCCACCGGCGGGCAGGATCGGTCAACACCGTAGAGCGGAACAACTAGGGCTGCGGCTGCCCCACCCTCGAGCGACGGCCCGCAAAGCCTCCCCGGTCGCGCGCCGATGCAAATTGCATGGGCGTGCCACCTGAATACCCGGTCGGAAGGTGTGGATGATGCCTCGCTTAGTTTCCTGCAGGCACACACGTACACGTTAAATACGAGCCTCGATCGGCTCGTTATCCCGTGAATCGGCTCATGGAGCCGATTCACCCATGATTCGTCCAAGGTGGCCGAATATATGGTGGTCCCGCTGATCAAGATAAAGCATATGAGACCCACGACGATTTGGGGTTTTCACCGCATAATCGGATCATCCTACTCACGATTGGGCCTCGCGCTCACGCACGGTGATCGTAAGCCAGCCCTAGACAAGGCCTAAAAACCAACACTAGGTTGATCCTCGAACATCCTGTCTAGGGGCAGCAAACTACACCCTACATGCCTGGATCCTCCAACCCTTTGTAAGGCCTAACTATTGGAGATATTAAACTAATCCTTCATGAATCAAGGAGCAATCGTAACGGATCAGATCTACTAAATAATGATCAAGCGGGGTGCCGCCCCGCACCCATGATGAGGTACAAGGGACGGCTAGATGCGCAAGGGTTGCACTACGACGACATATGATACTAAGAACAATGCTAACCCTAACACATCTATGATAACTACGTTGCTCGCCATCAAAAAGGCTTCGAGAGCAATGAACAACGTGGGTAGCTCGTGTGCCTAGATCGCGAGATGCGATCTAGGCAGCATGGTGCTTACCTGAGAAACCCTTGAGACGAAGGGGTTGGCGATGCGCGAGATTGGTTTGTGGTGAACGTTGGTTGTTGTTTATTTCATAAACCCTAGATACATATTTATAGTCCAGGGGACTTTCTAATGGGGGCACCAAACCGTGCACGGGTAAAACTCTAACTTCTAAACTAAGATGCGATCTAATATGTTACAGATACATGGGCAATAGGTAAAAACGATTCACGTATTTCTTCCATGTAAATCTCCACGTCCATCTTGATCGCGGCCCACCTCTCGGTCAAATTCTGGTGATAACACATGCCCCCCTGGTTTTGGAAATGACATTTCCAAAATCATTACGCTTCCTTTCGTCGGGTCATGTCGTGGCAAAGCAGAAATCACCGCAGAATCTCCCATCATGATGCCTTGCCCCTTCCACTTCTCCATGCGTCCGAAAAATTTTCCTGCTAGGCACCACCTCCTCGGGAACTGCTGTGGCATTAAATCTCCCTCACATCCCTTCTATTTAGCCGTTCTAAACAGCCTGCCCCTCCTGCATCTTTCTCGCACTAGCATTCACAAAATCCTCCTGCACCACCATGTCTTCTTCCTCCTCCGAGCTTTCCCATGGCTCCTCCTCCTCCCGCGAGACGCCACCGGACGTCCGTGCCCCGGAAGACTGGGACGGAGGACCACGCTCCTCCGTCCGGTCCGAAGACGATCAGCCCCCGACCGCGGGGATGAAAATCTTCGTTCCTTGTCAACGAGGAACTGGAGCCGGAAAGCGAGGACGACCTGTGGGAAGGCTGCCCCTCTGAAGAAGAGGAAGAAGTGGATGACGATGATGACGACGACCCTTGAGGGCTATCCACCGGCGAAGCGCCTCCGCATGTGGTGGGACGACGACAGAGCGACGATGAAGACGGGGATGAAGCTCCTAGAGGGCTATGGGAGTAGCGACAAGGAGCCCATCAGCAGCAGTGCCGATGAGGACTACGACGAGGGCGATGGCCCGTAGATTAGGATCTACTAGCATAGGCCTAGCAGTAGATGGGTCAATAGACCCTGCTTTGTTCTTCTTTCTTTGAGTAATCGGTTCCTCCTTGTAAGAAATCATGTCTATTAATGAAGGAGCTTCCCTAATCTGATCTTTCCGATAATCTGATCTTGCCGATTTCCTCAAACCGCTTTTCAATGAGCCAACAACAATGTATCGATCCTTCATCCTCCAGTATCCCTCAACTGATGATTTTCTAACTGGTAGATAATGTGGAATCCTCAGGAGAACCCTTAAATTTCTTCCGCTAGTTTCAACGACCCTCTTTAATGATCGCTCATCATTTTATGAAGAAGGCGGAAGATCAGCCGATGACATCCCAACTGGTCTTACCAGGTCCTGCTGCCCCGAGCCTTAACCAGGGCAAAAACAGAAACGAGGACGCACAAATTAGCTGAATGAGCCTGTGCTTGATCACAGAGCCCCGATTTACATAAATCGGCTTCCCAGAGCAGAGCTCAGGTGAGCTGCCCTCGAGTTTCTTCGCCCGCTCCTAGCGCCCTGGCCGATCGGCTTTTTCCTTTGGCGGACGGATCTAATGCGATCCACCTTGACCTGATATGCACGTCGAGCCCTTAAATTACTCCATTGAGGAGTTCTTCCTCTTGACCCTCTTCGTGCTCCATTGACCTCTTGAGTCGATGGCTGCGCATCGGCTGTAAAATTGCCTAAATTTTTTTAGCCGATTTGTGTGTCGGCCCTCATATTTGATAGTACTATCTCATATCCTCATGTTTTATCCACCTAGGTGCCCCGAGCCGATTCTGTCAAGAGAATTGATGGTATCTTCAGTAGTCCCCTGGGTCAACGTTGATCCGTAAAATAGATGTGAGGATAACTTCGGCCGATTGCTGGAATCGGCCTCCACGTTGCTTGTCTCGGTGAAGGTCTTGTAATGTCCCTTCATAAATTCTTAAAGGGCCGATCGCAAGGATCAGCCTCGCCACCTTTGCTTATTGACGTAGTCTTGCTACTCGTCCATGCCGGATAAAACCAGCCCAATCTCTGACTTTATCACGTTGGTGCGCTTGCTGTTGTCCACCTCGGGTGCAACGTGTGATCGTGGAGCTCTACACTTCGCCGGACGAACGAGCACCATGTTTGTGCCAGCCGATGTTTCATCATCGGCTTTCCTTTGCTTGGGACGCCACTCTTTTCTTTGCGGCAATCCCTCTTCATCCAGGGTCCTCCTGGACTTTCGCAGCCAAATCAGGTCGTGCCTTCTCAGCGTATGCAAGTATAACCTTTCCTTCCTGCACCGCGCAATCGTCGAACCTGCGCTTTTGTGGATGGCTGAGACCATCAGTGGCACCATCTTGGACGGTGGCACCTGTCTTCTTCTTCCCCCTCGTCCTCCGAATCCTCGAGATCTTCCAACAGAGGGGTCTCGCACGTCTTTTTTGTGGTGGGAGAGGCCCTGCGCTCGAACACAGACACGTTGGCTGCCTCCTTCTTTTTCTGGTTGCAGGGCAATTGCCGATCGTTGGTAATCGGCTACTCCCGAATCCCAGAACTCAAGAAGGGCACCCCAATGTCTCCGCCTGTGTCGTCTTGCTCCCTTGCGTGGCGCTCCCGTCGCTCCTCATCGTGATTATGCCGACGATGCCTCACGCTTCGGCCAGATGATCTCTTCATCATCGTCGCCTGTCGCTGTGTTGGTCATACCGACTCACATACTTGTTGAGGAGGTGATCCAGAGGGGTCGTTGATATCTTATATTCTTCACTTCTCCTCCGTGACGTAGCGCTTGCCATCTTGACGAGCCGATCGCATGGGAGCGGCTCCTCCTCGTGCTTTTATGAGAGTAGGTCCTCATCCCCGCCTTCTCGAGTGGTGTCCAAGCTCTACCATGTTGATGCTGGCTGAGAAATCTGGCGGCACCCTCCGAGGTGAGTAAACTCCACCATGTTGACGGCGGGAAAGTGGGTGTCGACCTTCATGGCGTGTTAAAAATTAGTCGCCCATTTTCTATCGCCATTTGGATTCGCGACGCCACACCTGTCGTAGTGGTGTGGGTGAACGTGTTATGCCACTTGCAAGTATGGCTTCCGTTCAGCTCTTGCACCGTAGGGACCTTGTGGCCTTCGGTATCTTTATGTGCTTCTCCGTGAGTAAGAGATCGAAATCTGCTCGGTTTTCGCCACGTCGAAGTCGAACCCTCTTGGAGGCCCGGTGGCTTCACCCATTTGCAGGTTACTGGGCCTGCAGCTCCAGTCCACTCAGCCACCGCGACCTATTGTTCTCCCGTAGCACCTTCATCTTCGCATGTGTCAACCATGGTAACCACGCGCTTGAATTTGTCCTGGTAGATATCCGGTGGCCTGTTCATATGTCGACAGCTTCGCACCATGTGTGCTAATGAAGGGTAGTCCGCTTGGGAGGCCACGTCCTTGATCGATGATGAGACCCACCACCGCCAACTCGATCGCTTCCTTTTCGCTACGTGAACCGAACAGCACGGTTCCTAACGGTCCGTAAGCGCTGATGTATTCCGCCACTGTTTCCCGCGCTCGCGTACTTGTGCAAATCGCATGCAGCCTCTTAAGCTTCGAGTGATATTGCTCATGGAACCGTTTCTTCCAATCGTTTCCAAGTCTGACTGAGTTCGGTAGCAGTGATGTGTACCAACCGAAAGCCGATCCCGTGAGGGACTGTGAGAAGTACCTCACACGCAGCCCACCTGACGCTGAGATCATGCCCAGCTGTGCCAAATATCGGCTCACATGTTCGATGGAGCGGAACCATCCGATCCGCTGAACTTTGTGAAGTCCGGGAGCCGATACTTGGGTGGTAGCAGGATCATTCGTACTCGTGGGGTACGGTTTGTATAGCCGACCGTTTTCATTTTCGGCATCATGCCGAACCGATCTTTCAGAATCGTACAAATCTGATCCGCGGTGATGGCTGAAGGTGCCGAACCTTGAAGATTCGCCGGAGTGGCGTATTTAACCAGCCATGCTTGTTTTTCCGGTTCCGAGCCCAACCGCAGAGCTGCTCCTGAGAGTCGGGGTGGCGTATTTAGCTAGCCACGTTGCTTCTCGGGTCTGCCTCCGACGTTCCTCCTGTTGCTCCAGAAGTCCCCGCTGTTGCAACTGGTTCGAGGGTGCCTGTGCTGCCTGGCACGTATGCGCATGCGTATCCGTGCGGGATCTCCTTGGGCGCATCAGGAACTGGTAGTCACCTGGGGTCACCGCCAATCTTGTAGACGACGAGCGATGAATTCGGCGCCTCGGGCGCTGCCAACGCGAACGGCAGCGGTGGACGGACTGAGTAGCAATTCCCCTTGGTGAGTCCCTAGGGCTGGTCCTGACGGAGAGTACCGATGGCTCATGATCTCCTGGATCACGCGCAGAGCGACGCGCTCCAACGTATTCACCAGTCTCCGAATGGCGGTGCAGCGAATGAGCCACCATGAAGTTGATATCCCGACGCAGCGACCTGGTGCGTTCTTCTGACGGGGTGGATAGGTCCACTCCATCAAGCGCGCCGAGAACCCCTTCCATCCGATGCCATGGGAACGGGTCCCGTGGAAAGAGCCGATGAGGTCGGCTTCGAGGAAGGCTTGACCTCGTCATACTTCTTCTTGAGCTCGCCATTGAGCTCCTCGTAGGTGACCGGAGTTTCTTCCGCCATCTCCGATGTAGACGGCGATGTGGTTGATGTTGAGGATTGTCCCACCGGCGTGCTGAATGTGTTGACATCAAACCCACCGGCGGGCAAAGGATCGGTCAACACCGTAGAGCCGGAACAACTAGGGCTGCGGCTGGCCCCACCCTCGAGCGACGGCCCGCAAAGCCTCCCAGTCGCGCGCCGATGCAAATTGCAGGGCGTGCCACCTGACCTATACCTGGTCAGAAGGTGTGGATGATGCCTCGCTTGTTTCCTGCAGGGCACACACGTACACGTTAAATACGAGCCTCGATCGGCTCTAGGTTATCCCGTGAATCGGCTCATGGAGCCGATTCACCCATGATCGTCCAAGGTGGCTTGAATATATGGTGGTCCTGCTGATCAAGATAAAGCATGAGACCCACGACGATTTGGGTTTTCACCGCATAATCGGATCATCCTACTCACGATTGGGCCTCGCGCTCACGCACGGTGATCGTAAAGCCAGCCCTAGACAAGGCCTAAAAACCAACACTAGGTTGATCCTCGGAACATCCTAGGGGCAGCAAACTACACCCTACATGCCGCTGGATCCTCCAACCCTTTGTAAGGCCTAACTATTGGCAGATATTAAACTAACCTTGATGAATCAAGGAGCCACCGTAACGGATCAGATCTACTAAATAATGATCAAGCCGCCCCTGCACCCATGATGAGGTATAAGGACGGCTAGATGCGCAAGGTTGCACTACGACAGGATATGATACTAAGAACAATGCTAACCCTAACACATCTATGATAACTACGTTGCTCGCCATCAAAAGGCTTCGGCACGAGCAACGCATGAACAACGTGGGCAGGCTCGTGCTGCCTAGATCGCGTGCGATTCTAGGCAAGCATGGTGCTTACCGGAGAAACCCTTGAGACGAAAGGTTGGCGAGCAAAAGATTGGTTTGTGGTGAACGTTGGTTGTTGTTTATTTCATAAACCCTAGATACATATTTATAGTCCAGGGGACTTTCTAATGTGGGCGCACCAAACCGTGCACTGGTAAAACTCTAACTTCTAAACTAAGATGCGATCTAATATGTTCTGAGATACATGGGCAGTTTAGCCCAACTTGGTAAAAAGGCCGATTCACGTATTTCTTCCATGTACAATCTCCACGTCCATCTTGATCGCGGCCCACCTCGATCGGTCAAATTCTGGTGATAACATAACCTTGCATTAAATAATCCATGAGCTACATCAAAAAAAATTGAATGGGGTAATATTTAAGATTGACTTCGAAAAAGTTTACGATAAAGTTAAGTGGCCTCTCCACCGGCGGACTCTCGGAATAAAAGGTTGTCCTGATGAGTGGCGCGCTCTAATCCATAATTTTGTTTTCAGAGGAATTGTGACCATCAATGTCAATGATGATGTTGACAGCTACTTCCAAATAAAAACAAAATTAAGGCAATGTGATCCATTATCACCCATGCAATTTAATCTAGTGGTTGGTATGTTAGCTATAATTGTAGAGCGCGGAAAAAACAATGGCCAAATTGAGGGAGTTGTCTCATGCCTGATGGATGGTGAACTATCTATCCTTTAATATGTTGACGACACGATCCTATTTATGGAGCACGACCTTAAAAAAGCGAGATATTTGAAAATAATATTATCAGCTATTGAGGATCTTCATGACTCAAAATTAATTTTCATAAAAGTGAGTTGTTTTGCTTCGCTGAGTCTCAACACGAGGATGCCTTTTATGCCAAAAGTTTTGGTTGTGCGTAAGGTCAGTTTGCAGCCAACTATCTTGGCATCCCGATACAATATCGGAGACTTAAAACGCAGAATGGAAACACGTCGAGAAAAATCTACAAAAGCGAATAAGTGGTTGAAAAGGAAAACTATAATCTCTTGACGGAAGATCGGTTCTCATTAGTTTAGTACTAAGTAACATGGTAATGTATATGATTTCCTTCTTCCAGTTACCTAAAAGATTTTTGCAGCGATTAGATTATTTTTGATCAATACCCTTTTTGCAAGGAGATACCTAGAGAATTGGAGGTGTCGTCTTCCTCTCAAACCAACACAGCATGTGAAGTGCTTTTAGTTAATTATTTCAGTTTCATTAATATAACTAACCAAATAAATGGAAAATGAAAATTAATAGAATCCATTTTTCTTCAAATCCAAAAAACTTGTTCTTCATAGACATGTCGTCGATTCGGCAATTGATAAAAAAGGGCAGGCCTTGTTTAACCGAGAAAAAGAGAGAAGTTCAGGATAAATTGACAATATTGGCTCGAATTGACTAATTTAAGTTTTGCATATTCCACATTAATGGGTCTCTTGTTACCTTTTTGTATCCCTTGTTCATGGAATACAATTCGATCCTTCTATGGACCTGATCGACTAGAACAACAAATGCATATCCCCTCCACCCCTTTTGAACTGAATGGAAGGCTAACCAATGAATGACCCAGCTATTACGAACTATCAGATAAATGGTCAAGAATTGGCAGGAATGAAGAGAATTTATTTAAAGGGGTCACCCTAAGATGATCATCTCATGTCTCTACTAGGAACGAATCAAATCAGATAGTTATTTTTCTCAAACTTTCTGTCTTGTTCCTCCGGAACCAAGGTTGAAAGGATTGAAAAATAAGCATCAACTAGCTAAATGGAATGAAATTTGCTATTCTAAAGATCAAGGAGGACCAAAGATTCATGACCTTGAGGTTAGGAACATAGCCCTTTTAGGTAAATGTCTTTTTAAGATTTTTACAGAAGATGGGGTGTGGCAAACTCTTCTAAAAATAAAATACGTAGGAACATGTGCATTGTCTAGGGTTTATTGGAAAGCTGGGTGATGCGCGTAGATGTACACGTCCGTTGGGAACCCCAAGAGGAAGGTGTGATGCGCACAGCAGCAAGTTTTCCCTCAGAAAGAAACTAAGGTTATCGAACCAGTAGGAGCCAAGAAGCACGTGAAGGTTGTTGGTGGAGGAATGTAGTGCGGCGCAACACCAGTGAAACCGGCGCCAACGTGGAACCTGCACAACACAATCAAAGTACTTTGCCCCAACGTAACAGGAGGTTGTCAATCTCACCGGCTTGCTGAAAACAAAGGATTAAGCGTATCGAGTGGAAGATGGTGTTTGTTTGCAAAGAACAGTAAAAACAGTAGAATGTATTCAGATGTAAAAGAATGGACCGGGGTCCACAGTTCACTAGTGGTGTCTCTCCAATAAGATAACTAGCATGCTGGGTGAACAAATTACAGGTGAGCAATTGACAAATAAAGATTCAATACATATCAACGATGATTACTATGTGATTTAATCGGGCATTACGACAAAGTACATAGACCGCTATCCAGCATGCATCTATGCCTAAATAATCCACCTTCAGGTTATCATCCGAACCCCTTCCAGTATTAAGTTGTAACAACAGATAATTGCATTAAGTATGGTGCGTAATGTAATCAACACAAATATCCTTAGACAAAGCATCAATGTTTTATCCCTAGTAGCAACAGCACATCCACAACCTTAGAACTTTCTGTCACTGTCCCGATTTAATGGAGGCATGAATCGAGCATAATTACTCCCTCTTGGAGTTACAAGTATCAACTTGGCAGAGCCTCTACTAGCAACGGAGAGCATGCAAGAACATAAACAACACATATATGATAGATTGATAATCAACTTAACATAGTATTCTCTATTCATCGGATCTCACCAAACACAACATGTAGCATTACAAATAGATGATCTTGATAATGTTAGGCAGCTCACAAGATCTATAACAATGAAAGCACAAGCGGAGAAGACAACCATCTAGCTCTGCTATGGACCCATAGTCCAAGGATGAACTACTCACGCATCAATCCGGAGCGGGCATGATGATGTAGAGCCCCTCCGGTGATGATTCCCTCTCCGACGTGGTCCGGAGGCGATCTCTTGAATCCCCGAGATGGGACGGCGGCGGCCTCTCAAGAATGTTTTCCGTATCGTGGCTCTCTGGGGGTTTTGCGACGGAGGCTTTAAGCAGGCGGAAGGGTAGGTCAAAAGCGACACGAGGCCCCACACACCAGGGCCGCGCGGCTGTGGCGCAGGCCGCCCTGTTGTGTCGCGCTCGTGGCCCCACCCGTCTCCTCTTCGGACTTCTGGAAGCTTCGTGCAAAAATAGGACCCGGGCGTTGATTTCGTCCAATTCCGAGAATATTTCCTTACTAGGATTTGAAACCAAAAACAGCGAGAAAAACAGAAGCGCACTTCGGCATCTTGTTAATAGGTTAGTGGAAAATGTAAAATAACGTTGTAAAGTATGTGTAAAACACTCAAGTATTGTAATAAAAGTAGCATGGAACATAAGAAATTATAGATACGTTTGCGACGTATCAGCATCCTAAGCTTAGTTCCTACTCGTCCCGAGTAGGTAAACGATAACACAAATAATTTCTGAAGTGATATGCTACCAACATAATCTTGATCAACATTATTGTAAAGCATATGAGATGAATGGAGTGATCTGAACAAAAGATTGCTAACAAAGATAATGACTAAACAAATGAATCATATAGCAAAACTTTTCATGAATAATACTTTCAAACAAGTATCAATAAGACTTGCATAAGAGTTAACTCATAAGCAATAAATTCATAGTAGAACGCATTGAAGCAACACACAGGATGATTAAGTTTCAGCAATTGCTTTCAACTTGTAACATGTATATCTCATGGATATTTGTCAACATAGAGTAATATAACAGGTGCAATAAGTAAACATGTAAGAATCAATGCACACAGTTAACACAAGTGTTTGCTTCTAAGATAGAAGGGAATGGGTAAAGTGACTCAACATAAAGTAAAAGATTGGCCCTTCGCAGAGGGAAGCATTGATTACTATTTTTGTGCTAGAGCTTTTTATTTTGAAAACATAGAAACAATTTTGTCAACGGTAGTAATAATTCATATGTGCTATGCATAATACTTCTTACAAGTTGCATACCTCATGCATAGAGTACCAATAGTGCTCGCACCTTGTCCTACTATCTCGGAAAACACGGATTCTCATCGCATAACATATGCTTCAACCAAGTGTCACAAAGGGTACCTCTATGCCGCATGTACAAGTGTCTAAGGAGAAAGCACGCATTGGATTTCTCGCTTTTGATTATTCTCAAATTAGACATCCATACGGGACAACATAGACAAGAGATAATGGACTCCTCTTTTAATGCTTAAGCATTCAACAATAGTTAATATTCTCATAAGAGATTGAGGTTGTATGTCAAAACTGAAACTTCCACCATGATACATGGCTTTAGTTAGTGGCCCAATGTTCTTCTCTAACATATGCATACTCAAACCATTTGATCGCGAAGTCCACTACTTCAGACAAGACGAACATGCATAGCATCTCACATGATATCCAACAAAGATAAAGTTGATGGCGTCCCCGAGAAAACATGGTTACCGCTCAACAAGCAACTTATAAGAATTAAAACACATAACTACATATTCATCACCACAATAGTTTTTAAGCTATTTGTCCCATGAGCTATATATTGCAGAGGTAGAGGAATGAAATTTAAAGGTAGCACTCAAGTAATTTACTTTGGAATGGCAGGAAAATACCACATAATAGGTAGATATGGTGGACACAAATGGCATGGATTTTGGCTCAAGGTGTTTGGATGCACGAGAAGCATTTCCTCTCAGTACAAGGTTTGGGCTAGCAAGGTTGTTTGAAGCAAACACAAGTATGAACAGGTACACAAAACTCACACAAGAACATATTGCAAGCATTATAAGGCTACACTGTCTTCCTTGTTGTTCAAACACTTTACCCGAAAATATCTAGACTTAGAGAGAACAATCATGCAAACCAAATTAAACAAGCTCTACGGTAGTTCTTCATTAATAGATTAAACTACATGATGCAAGAGCTTAAACATGATCTACGAGAGCTCAAACAATTGCCAAATTGTCAAACCATATGCATCATTTTCCAATTCCAACCAAATAGCAATTTAACGAAGCAATAAGCTTTCGCCATGAACATTAAAGCACAATTAAGAACACAAGTGTTCCATATGAAAAAGCGGAGCGTAATATCTCCAATATAAGGATGGTGAGATCCAACTTTATTCAAAACAAAACAAAAATAAAAACAAACCGATGCTCCAAGTAAAGAACATAAGAATGTGACGGAATAAAAATATAGTTTCACTAGAAGTGACCTGATAATGTTGTCGATGAAGGGGGTGCCTTGGGCATCCCCAAGCTTAGATGCTTGAGTCTTCTTAAAATATGCAGGGATGAACCACCGGGGCATCCCCAAGCTTAGACCTTTCAGTCTTCTTGATCATAGTATATCATCCTCTTCTCTTGACCCTTGAAAACTTCCTTCACACAAACTTAAAGCAAACTCATTAGAAGGTTAGTGCATAACCAAAATTCACATATTCAGAGGTGACACAATCATTCTTAACACTTCTGGTCATTGCACAAAGCTTCTGAAAGTTAATGGAACAAAGAAACTCATTCAACATAGCAAAAGCGGCAATGCGAAATAAAAGACAGAATCTGTCAAAACAGAACAGTCCGTAAAGATGCATCTGGACTGGGAACTTAACTTGCTCAAATGGAAAACTCAAAACTAATGAAAGTTGCGTACATATCTGAGGATCACGCTCGTAAATTTGCAGATTTTTCGATTTTTTTACAGAGACTTGTGCCAGAATTCGTAACAGACAGCAATGCTGTTTTGCACAGCGATCCCAAATATAACATCAACTTTAGCATAGAAACTTTACTTGGCACAAAAACATGATAAGGAGAGGTTGCTACAGTAGTAAACAACTTCCAAGACTCAACAAAACAAAAATTGCTGTAGTAAAATAAACACATGGGTTATCTCCCAAGAAGTGCTTTTCTTTAACGCATTTCAGCTAGGCGCAGAAAGTGCAAATCAAGTACTTTCAAGAGATGGAGCATCAACATCATAACTTGTTCTAATAATAGAATCAAAAGGCAACTTCATTCTATTTCTAGGAAGTGTTCCATACCTTTCTTGAGAGGAAATTGATATTAATATTACCTTCCTCATATCAATAACACCAACGTTCGAAGAAAAGGTCTTCCCAACACAATAGGACAAGATGCATTGCATTCGATATCCAAGACAACAAAATGAACGGGACAAGGTTATTGTTAACCGTAATGCGAACATTATCAATCCTCCCCAAAGGTTTCTTTTTAACATTATCAGCAAGATTAACATCCAAATAACAATTCTTCAATGGTGGCAAGTCAAGCATATCATAAATCTTTTTAGGCATAACGGAAATACTTGCACCAAGATCACATAAAGCATTACACTCAAAGTCATTGAATTTCATTTTAATGATGGGCTCCCAACCATCTTCTAACTTCCTAGGAATAGAAGCTTCAAGTTTTAATTTCTCTTCCCTAGCTTTAATGAGAGCATTTGTAATGTGTTTTGTAAAGGCTAAATTTATAGCACTAGCATTGGGACTTTAGCAAGTTTTGTAAGAACTTTATAACTTCAGTAATATGACAATCATCAAAGTCTAAACCATTATGTTCTACAGCAATGGAATCATTGTCACCAATATTTTGAAAAATTTCAGCAGTTTTATCACAACAGTTTTAGCAGTTTCAGGCAATTTTGTACGCTTTGCACTAGGAGTAGAAACATTGCCAACACCAATTATTTTACCATTAATAGTAGGAGGTGCAGCAACATGTGAAGAATCAACATTACTAGTGGTGGTAATAGTCCATACTTTAGCTACATTATTTTCTTTAGCAAGTTTTTCTTTTTCTTCTCTATCCCACCTAGCATGCAATTCAGCCAACAATCTAATATTATCATTAATTCTAACTTGGATGGCATTTGTTTTAGCAAACCTAGCATCTTCAACTTTCTCAGGCATAACTTTCAATTTTAAAAGATCAACATCCAGAGCAAGACTATCAACCTTAGAAGCAAAAATATCAATTTTACCAAGCTTTTCTTCAACAGTTTTATTGAAAGCAGTTTGTGTACTAATAAATTCTTTAAGCATCACTTCAAGACCAGAGGGTACACTCTTATTATTGTTGTAAGAATTACCATAAGAATTACCATAACCATTACCATTATTAGAAGGATATGGCCTAAAGTTGTTACCATAATTATTCCTATAAGCATTGTTGTTGAAATTATTGTTCTTAATGAAATTCACATCAACATTTTCTTCTTGAGCAACCAATGAAGCTAAAGGAACATTATTAGGATCAATATGAGATCTACCATTTGCAAGCATAGACATAATAGCATCAATCTTATCACCCAAAGAAGAGGTTTTTTCAACAGAATTTACCTTCTTACCTTGAGGAGTTCTTTCAGTGTGCCATTCAGAGTACTTGATCATCATATCATCAAGTAATTTAGTTGCGGCGCCCAGAGTGATGGACATAAAAGTACCTCCAGCAGCTGAATCCAATAGGTTCCTCGAGGAAAAATTCAATCCCGCATAAAAGGTTTGGATGATCATCCAAGTAGTCAGTCCATGGGTTGGGCAATTCTTTACCAAAGATTTCATTCTCTCCCATGCTTGAGCAACATGTTCATTATCAAATTGTTTAAAATTCATTATGCTACTTCTTAAAGATATAATCTTAGCAGGAGGATAATATTTACTAATAAAAGCATCTTTGCATTTAGTCCATGAATCAATACTATTCTTAGGCAAAGATAGCAACCAATCTTTAGCTCTTCCTCTTAATGAGAAAGGAAACAATTTCAGTTTTATAATATCACCATGTATATCCTTATACTTTTGCATTTCACAAAGTTCAACAAAATTATTAAGATGGGCAGCAGCATCATCAGTACTAACACCAGAAAATTGCTCTCTCATAACAAGATTCAGTAAGGCAGGTTTAATTTCATAGAATTCTGCTGTAGTAGCAGGTGGAGCAATAGGAGTACATATACAATCATTATTATTTGTGCTAGTGAAGTCACACAACTTAGTATTTTCAGGATTACCCATTATAACAGTAGTAAAATAAACTAAGCAAATAAAGTAAAGACAAGTAACTAATTTTTTTGTGTTTTTGATATAGAGAACAAGACAGTAAATAAAGTAAAGCTAGCAACTAATTTTTTTTGTGTTTTGTTTAAGTGCAGCAAACAAAGTAGTAAATAAAATAAAGCAAGACAAAAACAAAGTAAAGAGATTGGAAGTGGAGACTCCCCTTGCAGCGTGTCTTGATCTCCCCGGCAACGGCGCCAAAAAGAGCTTGATGCGTAGATGTACACGTCCGTTGGGAACCCCAAGAGGAAGGTGTGAATGCGTTAGTTTTCCCTCGAAAGAAACCAAGGTTATCGAACCAGTAGGAGCCAAGAAGCACGTGAAGGTTGTTGGTGGAGGAATGTAGTGCGGCGCAACACAAACCGGCGCCAACGTGAACCTGCACAACACAATCAAAGTACTTTGCCCCAACGTAACAGTGAGGTTGTCAATCTCACCGGCTTGCTGAAAACAAAGGATTAAGCGTATCGAGTGGAAGATGGTGTTTGTTTGCAAAGAACAGTAAAAACAGAGAATGTATTCAGATGTAAAAGAATGGACCGGGGTCCACAGTTCACTAGTGGTGTCTCTCCAATAAGATAACTAGCATGCTGGGTGAACAAATTACAGGTGAGCAATTGACAAATAAAGATTCAATACATATCAACGATGATTACTATGTGATTTAATCAGGGCATTACGACAAAGTACATAGACCGCTATCCAGCATGCATCTATGCCTAAATAATCCACCTTCAGGTTATCATCCGAACCCCTTCCAGTATTAAGTTGCGAACAACAGATAATTGCATTAAGTATGGTGCGAATGTAATCAACACAAATATCCTTAGACAAAGCATCAATGTTTTATCCCTAGTAGCAACAAAGACATCCACAACCTTAGAACTTTCGTCACTGTCCCAGATTTAATGGAGGCATGAACCCACAATCGAGCATAATTACCCCCTCTTGGAGTTACAAGTATCAACTTGGCCAGAGCTCTCTAGCAACGGAGAGCATGCAAGAACATAAACAACACATATATGATAGATTGATAATCAACTTAACATAGTATTCTCTATTCATCGGATCTCACCAAACACAACATGTAGCATTACAAATAGATGATCTTGATCATGTTAGGCAGCTCACAAGATCTATAACAATGAAAGCACAATCGGAGAAGACAACCATCTAGCTACTGCTATGGACCCATAGTCAAGGATGAACTACTCACGCATCAATCCGGAGGCGGGCATGATGATGTAGAGCCCCTCCGGTGATGATTCCCCTTCCCGGCGCCGGAGGCGATCTCCTGAATCCCCGAGATGGGATTGACGGCGGCGGCCTCTCGTAATGTTTTCCGTATCGTGGCTCTCGGTACAGGGGGTTTTGCGACGGAGGCTTTAAGTAGGCGGAAGGGTAGGTCAGGGCACACGAGGGCCCCACACACCAGGGCCGCGCGGCCAGGGCCAGGCGCCGCCCTGTTGTGTCGGCGCCTCGTGGCCCCACTTCGTCTCTCTTCGGACTTCTGGAAGCTTCGTGCAAAATAGGACCCTGGACGTTGATTTCGTCCAATTCCGAGAATATTTTCTTACTAGGATTTCTGAAACCAAAAACAGCAGAAAAACAGCAACTGGCACTTCGGCATCTTGTTAATAGGTTAGTGCCGGAAAATATAAAATAACGCTGTAAAGTATGTGTAAAACACTCAAGTATTGTAATAAAAGTAGCATGGAACATAAGAAATTATAGATACGTTTGCGACGTATCACTAGGGCCTCGCATTTGTGTTTTGGGCTAATGATCACGAAAAAATACTTCTTTTCATATGGTTCATTCGCAATTAAGGGTGACTCGGAAATTAGGTTCTAGGTGGGTAGATAGCTACCAAATGGTACACTCCGGTATAGTATCTAGCTTTGTACAATATTGTGTGTCACAAAGACGATATGATTGCTAAGCTATTGAAATCTTCCCTGCCAAATGTGACGTTTGGAAGAGATCTTATTGATCTTAGAGTTGCATCATGGAATGCTTTGCTACAACATTTAACACCGTTCCTTCTACTAGTATGTAAGCGCTAATGGCCGGGAAGATAGATTAATTAGACATGTTAATTGATGCAAATCTTGTCCAGGGAACTAATCGCTTCGTACCCCTACAGATTCAGATCACACATAGGATTTAACAGATGGATCGAACATCTATTGATCAAAACTGTACGCCTCCTTGTGCGGATGTGCTTGCATCTCGCTCGGTAATCCTGGACCTATGGAATTTTGCTTACGGAGCAGTTCTACGGAGTGACATGGGTGCACATGGTTGGTCCGGTTGGTTTTGCTTCCCACGATTTCAGGGCCATAACCTGCACAACTTGAAGCCACTTCTGTCCGTAAGTAAGATTTTGTAAAAAATCATCCGTATGTGTAGCATTCGCTGCTACAGCTAGGGCGCCGCCGCCCGCCGCCTACATACGCCACCGCGGGGAGCGGCGATCAAATCGACCAGGATGGCAGGATGCGGTCTGCATGCCTAGGTGCTAACTGCTCCGGCGCTTCCCGCAGCAAGTCTGCTGATATTTTTTGGTCTGCAATCTATACTACCTCGCCTGATTAAGGTATGCCATGTATAGAATTACAAATCAACCCCGCTGACCAATTCTTTTTTGCAAATTCAATCCATGCATACCACTGGTTGGTTATTTTTCTATTACTAGATCATGTAGTTGTAATTACATATATACACATATACTCGACAAGCAAGAGAAGAATTGAAAGCACATTTTATTTTTAAAAATAATATTTTTAAGTGAAGAAACGACACAAATGATTTGTCATATTTCGATAATGGTGCTATATTTAAGATATCACATATTGTGTTACAGTATCTTAATGTACTGTTTAGGCCTCTCGAAAAAAATTCTTTTATGCTTTTCGGTTGAGGTTGTCTTTCTCACCCCCCTATGGTCAAATCCTGGCTCCGCCCCTGGCAAGGGGCGAACGGATTTCAATGCAGTCTACATGAGAGTGATAAATTCTCAGTGGACTCCATGTATAAGACATTAATCTAGGTAGAAGTACCAGCTAATAATAACAAGAAAATTGGAAAATGAAAATTCCGCTAAAGACTAAGTTTTTTGCATCGTATCTTTGTAGAGGAGTAATCCTAACCATAAATGACATTGTGAAACGCAATTGGCACGAGTTACAAAGTGTCTATTATATCATTGTTCTTTCCAAATAGGTTATACATTATACCTGCAATGTAGCTTTGCTAATATATTTGGTAATTGACTAAACGAGGTGAATCATAGGTTTAAAATACTTATTAGTGTGAGAGCGATTGCCATTATTTCTTCTCTATGGTTATGTAGAAATGACAATGTTCTTATTGATAAAAAATTCTCTCATGCAGGTTATCTACAGGTACACAACTTTGCTATGTTCATGGTCATCTCTACAACGTGTGGAGAATCGCGACATGTTTATGAAGGTGTCTATATGGTTGTCAAACAGGGCGAGGGATAGATTTATCCACATGGATGGGTCCTCCATCACCTTAGACACATTTTCAATTTGTAAGGAGTACTTGTTTTGCGCATTTTTTATTTTTATATTTTGTTGCACTGGATATTGGCGGTTATGTGCATCTCAGTTATGTAAAGTCATGTAATGCTTAAACATTTTAAGTAATAAAGTGCCTTTACCGAAAAAATGTCTTTTTTCCAAAAAAAAAAATGCAGAGTCGTGTGACCGAATTAGGACTCTAACAAAATTTATTGGCAGTGGCGATACGCGGAACACGGCGGCGAGATGTTTCCAAATATTCTTGGCCTACCAGCTACCACATCAAGACCATCCTGGTGCATCTAGGTGTCTTGTTGGTGTTCCCCATTGGCCTCATGGGAGCTTGGTCTTGTGGATTTCTTGACCGAAGAACGTGGCCAACATCTATAGAGGAACGAGATAACCTTCTTGATGATGTCATCCCTAATGACATGATTGATGGTATACATATAACTCAAGTAGGAAGAATTGCAAGACTCGGACTCAATAAATACAATATCACGGTGAATCTCAGTATACTTGGTTGACCACATAATGGGGATTTGGTAGTGCCTAAATATTTCACACTTATGTAATGTTCAAACAATAGTATGATGTCATGAATGGCAAGATGATGATGTTTATAATGATGGGTTTTGAGAAGCTCTCTCTCCCGAGGAAAACACTCTCATTTTTTATAGAGGTGACACTTTCTTCGTTTCTTTTGGGGGAAGTGGCACTTTCTTGGGTGAGATTGAGAAGCTCATTCTTGATGCAAGACACTACCATGTGCCCATAACCATTTCAATATTTGTTCCTAAATAGGATTATGCCACTGCCTTGGCCCGATTGATCTGGCTGAAAGGTACGAACTATAAATACAAGGACGAGTTTCTAACATAGACTTGATTTGAGGGAAAAAAAACTAGTTGAAATATTTAAATGATGGGAATGTGATGGGTGATGACGCCGCGAAAATCAAGATCTCCTTCATTCAGATTCATAGATAAAGATCCCTCGAATGTCGCAACGTACTTGTTGAAGGCGTGTTCTTCGGCCAATAGATGCAGATCGCACATTCTCTACTGATTGTGTTCAATTTACGCGAATGAGATCGAGCGGGACATTGTTTGCTTCATCCCAACCAAAAACATCATTCTCCCTTGGCTCACATCTGTTTAATAGAATGCAAACTAAGTCTTGATTAAATTATGCCTATGTGGTCTTGCCAGAAGTCACACACCAGTTATGTCGCAAGGGTGAGCCGAAACCCTAGCCGCCTCCTCCTGCTTGTCTCACATCCATTTAATACAATGCAAACTAATTCTTGATTAAATCATGCCTATGTGGTCGTGCCAGAAGTCACACTACATAGTGTTGCTCTGTCGCATGGGTGAGCCAAAACCCTAGCCACCGCCTCACCCTCCCTTCCCGTTGTCGCCGCATGGGAAGGTCCTTAGCAATCTACGTGTCGACCAATTGTCACAAGTGCTAATGGCTTGGGGTTGCTCCCATGGATGGATGCCTTACCCATGTGTAGGGACGCCTCCTGAGTTCTTGTTGTCATTTCGGTAGTTTTGGTTTACTAGAACCATCAGCATATGGTAACGGAGAGGCGGCAAGTTTTTTACGCACTTTTTTCCTTAACAAGGTACCGAAGGGGACTGGAAGATTTTTAATAAGACGGCTTGCTGACCTAATATAGTGTGTTTACCTTAAAAAAAGAACCATCAGCATATTGTTCCATTGGTTGTGGGCTTTGTGCTTGTTTGTGTAATTATGTTGCATTTTTCTTTTGGTTATTTGATCCTTGAACTGATTTGTAAGAGCATTTGCTTAACAGCTTGTACCCTTCTAATTTAAAGTTAGATGCAAAGCCTTCAGTCCAATAAAAAGTCACACAGCACATTTGGAGGGCCGCACCTACGAAGAAGTTTTGACACGCGTCAAAATACATATGCATCACGACAAATATCATACTGATCTGCATAATTGAACAACTCGCCAACGCTGAGTACATATGGCTAAGATAAGTAATATCAGCTAACCTTATTGCTGGACAAATAGTCTAAACAATACAAGAGGCAAAGAAAATTACTAGTACAGTACTATTCGAAAATAAAATAAACATATCTTGCCGATTGGCATACGTTTCGCGCAACAATTACTCAACGGTCCTACTGAATGAGATTCTGAATATGGGGAATTCTCCTCATGGATCTTCCTTGGCTCATCAAGATCAAATTATGCGCACAGAAGATAGGTATAGTCTTTTGGTGGCTACAGGCTCGAACAGTCCCCGTTCGTTGTCTTGCACGGATGCTGGGTTGTTCAGGCAGGCCTCTGTCGATCTGCAAAATTCACAATCGATCATCGCACGACAGCCCAAAAAATATCTTGTGAACATTTATTGCCATGTTGCTAACAAATCCATGCATCAGACACATTTAGTTACTCCATATTCACGCTAGCTGTTACAAAATCATGACAAACATACACTTACACACTTCAGGGGTGGGGCGAGAAAGGAATGTATATTTTCTTTTTAAATGCCATACGGCATCTTCTTGGTCAAAATCTAAGATCTCCTACCCCTATTAAATTGCTTGTCTGGAAGTTAGCTAGTAGGACAGGATAATTCAAGCTTACCACTTATGCGATCTGGACGTTCATGGGACCTATTGGTACATCCAGCAGGATGCCGTTGCTGTTTGCATTATCTGTCAATCAGAGAATATATTCTGAAATCTGAACAGCTTGACAGGAAACCAAGGGAGCGAACGTAAATGTTGTTACGGTGTTAAAGGGGAGACATACGTGCTGGTTGTCTGGTAACGAAGAAGCAAGCGCCGATGACAACGTAGCACAGGAGGAGGAGGACCCCCTTGAGGTAATGCGATGTGCCATCCTGCGAATCATACTCACCACATAAGAAATTGTTTCACAGTTGATGAATTTCATTACGTGTGCTTATGAACTTCTGTAGTAGAAATTCCATTACCTGGAGGGTGAATGCTGTAACTAGCACCGAGATGAACAGGGAGCCGGTCTCTAGCAGCTTGAAGTCGAGATCCATCTGGATGCCCATGATCCAAGCGACAAGGACACTCAATGGCACCTACCAAGATCGGAAAACAGTGCAGCAGATTCGTAAATTCCATCTGTCCACCATGCATGATTTGGACACGAGACATGTTAGAGTGTACCCACCACGAACATGGAGATCTGTGTCGCCGACCCCAAGGCCACCCCGAGGGTGATGTCGAGCTTGTTCTTGAGCGCGAAGATGATGGCTCCGGCGTGCTCCGCGGCGTTGCCAACGATGGGGAGCAGGATGATGCTGATGAAGCTGACGGAGAGTCCCCATGACTTGGAGGTGGGCTCGATGGTGCCGACGACGTACTCGGAGAGAACTGCGATGACGACAGTCATGAGGATGAGCCAGAAGAGGGCGCTCCCAAAGCCGAGGACGGCCTCCTCCTCCTCCTCGTCACCGCCCTCCACCTCCTGCGGCTCGAAGAGCTGGCGGTGCGTCTTCAGCTGGAAGAAGAGGTAGGCGACGTAGGCGAGGAGCATGATGAAGCAGCAGGCCCGGGATAGCTCCAGCACCGTGGTGTCCGTCGCCACGGCGTGCTCGCCGGAGCTTACTGCGTAGCGGAGCAGCAGCGGCAGCGACTGGCACAGCACGCCCAGGACCAGCAGGCCCGTGTTCACGTCCGCTTGCTTCTGCGGACACACATCGATCGTACATGCATGCGTACATCAATCATAAGAATATTTGCGTTGTTCGAAATCGTCTGATCTGCTCGAGCTCGACAGAGAAACGTACCCTGTCGTAGGGCTGCTCAGAGCCGAGGTTTTTGATGCCGCCGCAGAAAAGGGAGGTGCCAAGGACGAGGAGCAGGTTGGAGAGCACTGAGCCGAGCAACGAGCACTTGACAACCTCGATCTTACCCTCCACCAGCGCGAACAGCGCGATGATGAGCTCCGTCGCGTTGCCGCAGGTCGCGTTCAGGAGCCCGCCGACTGTATAACAAATGCACAATCAGAATCAAATATTCTCTCCCTTTTTATTTATTAACTTCTACTTAGTTGAAGAATTTTTTTTGCAAAGTTTTAACAAAAAAATACAAGAAGAAATTTCAATTTCCATAATATCAACTACATATAACTACTTTATAAAGATTTTAAGACATTAGATTTTATATTGTAGATGTGGATATTTTTCCTAAATATTTGATCAAAGTTATAAAGTTTAATTTTGACTAAACCTAGAACACCAACTAATTGTAAATGGAGGGAGTAAGTCTATGAACTCGTAGCAACCATTCCCATGGTTGATCCAACATAAACAAATTGATTAAAAGACATGTTTGAAAATAGATTTGCTCGTTCAAATAGTGCTCTATATTGTTTTGGAAGGTTTAGCGTGACTTACTAGTGGGGCCAGTGTAGAGTGCAAGCTGCCTGAAAGAATTACCAGCAAAACAACAGGTTTCAGCAGAAAAATATAAATGAAGTATTCCATAACAAGGATTTTTTTTAATAAACAACATGTAACATGAATGCAGACTAAGACTTACTCTGTTAGGAAGCTGACTCGCTCAGCGAGAGGAACAAGGCCGATTAGACTAAGGGCGAACACCCATACCTGCCAATTAATCAAGATCTAGTTAAAAACGATCGAACAAAAACAAAAACAAAAAACAGTATAGCTACTTATTGAGCCCAAAATTTTGGACCTCTTCGATTCAAAGAAACTTCATGGTAATTTGAGCAATAGAAAAAAAACTGTAGCTACGGTAATGTGCCCAAACCTTTTGACCTCTTTGTTTCCTTTGAAATTTCATACTAATTTGAGAAGATTCCATTTCTTATAAAGTTGTCCTATGAGACTGTTTTGGTTTGCAGGAATATTGCAAATGTTTTAATATACCAACTGAACATTATTCTTCAGAAATTTAATGTGTTTTGCAAGCAAACAATATGCATTATTCTTGAGAAAACTGATTTGTTGTAAGATTGAGCATGGTTTGATAATTCATTTCTGCATATAAGTCCATTCCTACATCTCTGCAATAATCGTGCAAACCAAAGGGCGTGTGTATGTGCAAAAGGGTGGTCGGGATGCAAACGTGCACCAGATGACGATGCCAAACTCACCAAACTACCAAAATGAAGTGTCGGAAGAAAACAGCTCTACCACTACCAATATGGCAGGATGAACACAATTAGCTTAGCGTAGGTAGTGGCAGCCAAGTTGGCAACATCCAAAGCCAAGATAATGACAGCATCCAAAGCCAAGATATAGCCATGTCGTCTACCCTTCTCTTGGCGGTGTGCATTTGGCTGTTAGTCCGGTGTGGCATGAAGGCTTAGGTGATGGCACCCTGACTGACGTATTCCCTCCTTCTGCATCCGTGCAGCCCCCGCTTTAGGAAAGGTTCTATTGGTAATTAAGGTTCTGGTAATCTACTGTAGAGCAGAAGACTGCTCTGAACACTGTACATAATTTGATGTTGGTAAAACAGACTGCGTGTTAAGCAATCAAGGTTTGCCCCAATTAATAGATGATCGATACGGGTTAAGCAATCAAAGTTTAGTCGTGCAAGCGACTAGGTTAAGCTTATAGCATGTCTATTTTTAAACAGGACGGTGAGTAGTCGTTAACACCATGTACAGGGAGCATGTGTACAGTATGTAGATGCCTACACGACACCATTATTAAAATTTAAAAAGACTGGCCTGACATGATCTGTTTCACCAATAGCAAATAAGCATCTATGTCGTTCCATTCTCACAAGACAGTACAGTAGTAGTACGAACTTTTGGTGTTAAACACGAGTTTGTTTCGCAATTACTAGTTTGTTCCATATTGATAGTTTATTAGGTTTAGAGCAAAACAGTTGCAGTAGAAGTTCGTGGAGCAGCACAGTGCAGTACGTGTCTCGTGCGTGTCAGCGTGTGGTGCAGTTGCCCATGTGGAGAGGACGCAAAAGGGAAAGGTGTAATTAATAAAGAAGATGGTGAGGCAGGCTGGAGAGTGGAGAGTAGAGTGTAATCGTAATCTGTCACCTGATCACGACAGAGAGTGCATGCAGAATTAATTAATTAAGTACTGTACCTGGCCGAAGCGGAAGCACTGGGCGGCGATGGCGAGCGGGACGGCGAGGAAGAGCACGGCGAGCTTGGTGCCGAGGAGGACCTCCTGGAGGTTGGCCAGGACCGGGCGGAGCGAGGCGACGGGGACCTTGCGCACCAGCGTGGCGTCCGACTTCTTGCGCAGCGACGAGGAGGACATGCCGTGCGCCGTCCGGGCGAGTCCGCTGTGGCCGTGCGGGTGGCTACCGTGCCGCGACGGGAGGCGCCCGGACTCCTTCCTCGTCGGCGCGCCGCCCGCCTCCATCATCGCCGCTCCGGAGTGATCCATGGCGGGGCGGAGGAAGGGCTGGATCGGTGGCAGCTAACTAGTGCGGCGCCACGAGGGCAATTGTCTCTACCTAGACTACCTAGTCGGGCTCGCGTCAAGTACGTCCGACCCTCGCGTCGTGCTGTGCGAGATGGGCGGAGGAGGCGTAGCCTGTATTTATGGGGGAGCATAACAGCAATTATTCTCTAGCAATTGAATTATTGGCCCATCACGCCATGTTACCAGCACCAGGATAAGCTATGACCGATGGATCTTTGTGATGATCATCTTCAGAAATACTCGAGAATAATGGACTGGTAGATAGAGATTAGGGATATTTTCTTTTCATCAGAAGAATAACACGAAAACGAGATTACAGATGTGTACCTACACACGGTTTGTTTGTGTGGTGTATAGATCGATCGATCTAACAAGGGAAAGGAGGTTTTGATCCTAAACTCGGCTTCAATGCCACGACACCTCCATATACGGTGCAGTTTGCAGCAGCAGTTAATGGAGGGGACGGCGACGAAGCTTCCGCGCAGCTTCCCGCAAGAAAACACCCATCATTGCATCTGCTCCGCTTGCATGGCGTGGTAAGCTACGCCACGTCCCTGCCTGGCTGGAGGCTGGAGCTAGGCTTGTCGTCTCTCCGCTTGCACGTTGGCTATTTCGGCACAGCACCATCAAACCTGTTTTTATTTTTCTTTTGAGGATTGCCACCAAATTGATAAAATTTTCCAGCTTACAAACACCTTTGGGTGGATCATTAAACCAAACGTGCCTACCAAGTGTTAGAGAAATCGAGCTCCTAGCAAGGTTATGAGCATCGACATTTGAACTCCACACTGCACCGTGAGGAAAGTCCTTCGCTCTCGCCTCGATCTCATGGACAATGTGACCATATGGCTCCATGCCTTCTCCTACAATGCTTCTAATGACACTGCTGCATTCCAAGGCTAGTCTTAG
This sequence comes from Lolium multiflorum, assembly GCA_030979885.1. NCBI lineage: Eukaryota > Viridiplantae > Streptophyta > Magnoliopsida > Poales > Poaceae > Lolium > Lolium multiflorum. Next base: position 181,788,558 of record CM061749.1, on the reverse strand, counting down.
GCTATGTAGGAGAAGATCAGCTGCCATGCCTTCTCTACTGTGGTTTGAACATGCTACATTGCCCTCAACCCATGTTGTGCGCTTCTCCTTGGTTTGCACAGGCATACGATATGTTGAGCGCGTAGAAATCAATGCCTTTTCGGTCGTAGTGCCACACCCATAAGTCTTCTTGCCTGCAACCGAGGAATGTTCAGAATCGCTTCAACATACATTGGCAATAATGCGGCCTTCAGCTTCTCAAGATCCCACGACACAATAACGGGATCATAAAGATCACTTGCCATATGTGGAGGATCATGGAGAACACAAGCGACCGGTCGAATGAGCCCATCTCTTGGTAGCCAATCGATGTTCCAAATATGTGCACCTTCTCCAGGTTCCTATCCACTTGATTAAACCCTGCTTGAGCATGTCTTTGCCATCAACAACTGATCGCCAAATGCACGATGCTGACTTGACTCTACCTCCAAGAACTCCTTGTTCCGAAAGTACGCCGCCTTAAGGCCGATGTGTGTGCACTAACTGAATTTGGGTCTTGTAAAATATTCCATGCTTATCGAGCCAAGAGCACAAGATTAAACATTTCAATACATTGAAAACCTAGCCCATCGAGAGGCGTGATTAGGTTTTGTAATCTCCTCTATTCCAACCAAGCAAGTACGACACTTTCCCCTACTTACTTCCCAAGAAACTTCGAAGTAGGCTACTTATATGATGACATAGCCCTCTTGAAAGTCTGAAGCATGACATCAAATAGGTGGGCATGAACCTGGCGCTTTTAACGGCAACGTTACATACATGAGCCACATCCACCATTCACTCATTGGTTTGAGATTGGTGAGGCTTTTGACATTTATCTAATATAAAACCAAGAATTGAAATACAAGTGAAAATTTCATGAAACTGAACTGATACATGGGAAAATATTTGAAACATTTTGGAGAAAAGTGAAAATGTTGATGTCATTGCCGATGTCACTTCGATATGTTTCACAAAAATATTTCTGTTTCAGTTATGCTTCAGTTGGTTTCATAATTTTGTGAGTGGAGTGAGTTAGCCCAATATTACCTTTTTAGGGAAATGGACGATATATAACTTTTTTTAGGGAATGGACGATATATAACTGACGACGTCACTTCTATGGGCCGTTCACCGTAAAAGGAGGTTTTCCTAGGTATCGTCTGAGCAATGGGTTTGAGCAAACTTGATGCCAACGCTACGACACGGAATGGGCCGAATCTCCATGACCGGCCCGGCTTACTTCCCCGTCTCGTCTTTGATCGATTAGTCCGGCTGCTGGCTGCACCCAGCTTTGCTTGCCCTGTTTACCCCAAATACGGGATACCGAATTTTCTGTTGGTATTGCCACGGTGCCACGCTGCCCAAGAAGATTTTCTCACCAACCGTACGGACGCGGTACGTACACGGATTAGTTTATAGCCAGTCACGAACTGTAGGCTACATTTTCAAGGACTCACGGCCGGAGAGAAGGATGCACGTTCGGCTACTCCCTTCAACGCGAATACGACCCGTACGAGTGGCCTTTGGTAAGCAAAATGGACACCACGTACAACCAGACACGTGTTCGCTTTCTCATTCAGTAATATCTAAGCTTCGTCCTATGACACGTCCAACTTCTTTTTTTCAGGGGCGTGACACGTCCAACTTTATCAAGTGGCAGTGGCAGGACTTGTTTCACTGTCCATGAGTACATCGTGCATGTACTTCCACTAAGAGCATAATTAGTTAACAGTAAAATGGAACTACTAGAAGCAACTCACAGTGATTTAATGTTTTCGGCCGTCCGATCGGACGATCTAACGGTCCAAAATTACTAACCAATCCCGAACTTACGTTACGATCGCTTTACCAGTACAAATCGCGTTAGACGGGTCTTTTTCGTTACAGGGCTGCTACTCCCGGAATAGACTTAGGCCGCACCACCTTTTTTGGGCCCAAAAGGCTTAAACGGGCCTAGGTGTTTCATCTTCCGTAGTTAATGCTTAAAAAATACAATCTTCCGTAGTTTACCGCGGCGGCGATAGGCGTGATTTCCACCTCCCCGATCCCCATCCCTCACGATCTCGATTTAGGGGCATGATGCTGCGACGGAGGACGATGGTGCAGTGCCGACGATGAAGGAGATAGATGGAGCAGAATGTTTCCAAAGACACAAAAGCTGCATCGGGTGAGTCGGCAACATCTCATCTTCCTCAGCGATGTGGACGAGGCGGTTATGGAGGCCACCCCTCCGGCAACCCTCCTTCGTCCACGCTATCATACCTTTCCACACCAGCGCAAGAGGAGCTGATGGTGGGGCGACCACTAGATCGTGGGTGGATGCCGGGATCAAGTTGTTAGTGCGGCATCACCAGAGTCATGCTTCTCCATGTTCCAACCGTACTGACTTCTCATCTCAGGTGGGCAACATAAACAAGTTAGTTGATAATGGTAGACAAGTAAATTCTATTTAGTTTAATTATTACCAATTCTATGTTCTGATCAATTTTTCCTCTTCCAGATCGAGCTTGGACAGCCAGGAGTGAGCTTGAAAGAGCTGGCGGAACCTGAGGATCAGATTTTTTTGGGTTCTATAGTTGTGTTATCACCAGATTTTGGCCAAATCAGGAGATGGGCCGTAATTGAGATGGGCTTGGAAGATATGCACGTAAGGTATTTCTGAATCGGCCCTGTGCGTAAATTTGGGCTAGATTGCCCGTGTATCTGTACATTATGGTAGATTGCATCTTAGTTTAGAATTAACAGATAGAGTTTGGTCGTATACGACTAGGTTTATTCAAAGATAGAAAGTCCACGGACTATAAATATGTATCTAGGGTTATTGAGAAAGGAGGACGATCACGTTCACAACAAACACAATCCGGGCGCATCGCCACCCCTTGTTTCGAGGGTTTCTTCGGGTAAGCATCATGCGCCTAGATCGCATCTGCGATCTAGGCGTGTTTATTCGTTGTTTGGTGTTGCTCGTTGAAGCCTTTCGATGGCGAGTAACAACATTTATCGTAGATGTTTTAGGGCTTGCATCGATGCTTTTCGGATATATTTACTTAGCTGTGCTGCCCTTGAATATCTAGCTGTCCTTACACCTATTTTAGGTGTAAAGGCAGCATCTTGCTATCTTTGTTTAGTAGATTCGATCATTATAGTTGTTCCTTGTTCTTCGAGGATTAGTTTGATATCGTATGGTTAGGCCTTGCAAACGGGTTGAACGATCCAGTAGTGCGTAAGGTATGGTTTGCGATCCAAGAAGGGATGTTCGGGAATCGACTCCGTGTTGGTTTTTAGGCCTCGTTTTGGGTTAGTTTTATTTATCTTTCGTATCTGGGCTCAACTACGCGTAGGATGTTCGGTTATGCGGTGAAAATCTAAACGTCGTAGATCGATTTAGCTTAGTATTGATAAAGCAGGAAACCCATGTTATCGTAGATCCATTATGAACCATGGGTTAATCGGCTCTTTGAGCCGATTCACGAAACGAGAGCCGATCGAGGCTCATTTAATGTTTCGTGTCTACCATGCGAAACTAATTGAAGCAATCCAACACCTTCGATCGGGTATGTCGGGTGGCACGCCCTTGCAATCACCGGGACGTGTGCGGAGCATTGCGGGCCGTCGCCCAGGGACCCGGGGCCACCGGCGATCTGGGAGCCTCCCGGCTCTCCGTGTTGCTCGTCGCTGCTCGCCGGTGGGTTTTGGCAGGCAACACATTCTGGCACGCCCGGTGGGACACTCTACAACAACGAGCGTCAACATACGCAGCGAGATGGCAGGACACCGTCACATACGAAGAGCTCACTGGTGATCACAAGAAGAAATACGATGAAGTCAAGGCTCTCATCGGCCGATCTCATCGGCTCTTTCGAAGAACGTTCACATGGCATCAGAGTGGAAAGGATTCTCACTGAAGGCGTTCTCGACGGGTAGACTGTCTCTCCCTTCGAGAGGAACGTAGCTCTGCGCCGGGAAGTTAATTACATGGTGGCTTATTCTATACACCGTCATTCTGAGAGCCTGGTGAACTCTTTGGAGCGCATTGCGGTTCGCGTGGTTCGAAATCATGAAGCATCAGTACTCTCCGTCAGGACCTGCTCTAGGGACTCACCAAGGAGAGATCTTGCTCGGACAGTAAGCTTGCCATTCACACTTGCCGCTCCAGAGCAACGGGCTTCACGCATACGTCGTCTACAAGGTTGGAGGCGATCCTCGGCGATTGCCAATTCTGTATGAGAGCCGCCCAAGAGATCCCACATGGATACGTGTGTACATACGTGCGGCGCAACAACCCGCGCGCAAAAACGGATTAGGCGGGAGGGATTTGCTGGGAGGAATTAGGAGCAGATGCCGATAAACGGGCGTGGCTAGCTAAATATGCCACCGACGAGTCATGAAAGTTCATTTGCAGCTCATACCGTGGAACAAATCGGTACCATCTTGAGAGACCAATTTGGCATCTTGCCAAAGAGGAGAACAATCGGCTATTCCAAGCCGTACCCCAATGAATATGATTTGATTCCATTGCCACCCAAATATCGGCTCCCTGAGTTCTCAAAGTTTAGTGGATCAGAAGGGTCCAGCTCAATTGAGCATGTGAGCCGATGTTTGGCGCAATTAGGCATGATTTCAGCATCAGACCCGTTACGTGTGAGGTTTATCGCGCAATCTCTCACAGGACAGCTTTTGGGTGGTACACCTCGTTGCCACAGTTCGGTCCGGACTGGAAGCAACTCGAAGAAGCGATTTCACGTGCAATATCACTCGAAGCTACCTAGGCTGGCATTGCCGATCGGCGCAGTACGGCGGCGGGGAGAAACGGTGTCGATACATTCAGCGCTTCAGGTGTCGGAACCGATGTTACTCGGCTCGTTTGAATGAGAAAAGTAGTCCGCTGGCAGCGTTAGGCCTCGCCGCGCCGCTCAAAGATCTGGCGTTCCAAGCGGAATACAATTCACGCGCACTTGGTCCCGAGAAATTGACATTGTATGAACAACGCCACCCAGTGTATGCAAGACAAGTTCGCCAAACGCCGATAAGCCTGGTCGAGGCGAAGATGTTGAAGACTCAGAAGACCAGAGTAGCCGTGGTGAATGGGCTCGGGGGCAGTCCTGTGTCCTGCAAATGGGTGAAACCACAAGGGCCAAAAGGGTTCGACTTCGATATAAGCAAAGCTGAGGAGATATTCGATTTATTGCTTAAGGAGAAAGCAGTGAAGTTACACGAAGGCCATAAAATCCCTACGGCGCAAGAGATGAATGGGAGACCATACTGCAAGTGGCATCACTCGTTCACCCATGTCACCAATGACTGCAAAGAGTTGCGTCGGCAGAAAAGGAGGAGGCCGGCCCACGCGATCGACCCCGATATGATGATAGGAGGTACGTCACCGAGGAGCAAGTGAGAGCGTGCGGTATCAGCAGCCACTCTCCGCGCACCTCCTTAACAAATATGAGCATCGGTACGACCGACGTCGGCGGAACGATATAGATGACGAAAGATATCGTCGGTCTGATGACAACCGAAAATATCGTCGATATGATAGAGGACGAAGGTTATAAGCGCCGCGCCAATGGGAAGTCGAGAGAGCAAGAAGCCATGGACAGGCACTGGGATTGTCCTTTCTTCAAGCATTGCTGGGATTCGGGAATGAGCCGATTGCCCACAATCGACAACTGCCCGGAGTGCAGACAGCTGAAGAAGGGCACCAACGAGGTTTCAGTGTTCGGGCGTCTAGGACCTCTCCCATCTCAGAACAACAAGCTGGAGTCATCTCAAGGGGAAGATTTCGAGGAATCGGATGATGAAGAAGAGATAGATACCACCGGCCAAGGTGGTGCCCTGATGGACTCAGTCACTCAAAAGTTGAGGTTCGCGGCTACGTAGCTTGGAGGAAGCCGAGGCGCAGTATCTGTATACCTTGAGGAAAGCGCGGCCCGATCGGGCCGTAAAAAATCAACAAACTTTGGAGACAGAGATGCGTCCACGGAAGAAAGAATGGCGCCCAAGCAGCAAAAGCCGATGCATCGGCTGGCACAAACATGGTGTTCATACTTCCGTCCGGGTTTGTGCTCAAGAACCGAAGAAGTGTCGGTAGCACAGTTTGACTGCGGCCCGCGACGATTATCTTTGAAAAGCCACAAGAGGAGCTATAGACATTTGAAGGCCCTGTCCTAAAAGGTTACATCAACGGGCAGCTTGTCGGCAAGATGTTGGTCGACACGGGAGCGGCAGTCAATATAATGCCATACTCCATGCTACGGCGTTTGGGACGCTCTCTGCGAAGATCGATCAAAATCAACGTCACAACGAACGATTTCAACGGCCAAGCATCGAACGCAAGGCGTTCGAACGTGGACCTAACCGTAGCCGAAAAACCATCCCTACGTCATTCTTCATTGTCGACGGCAAAAGCACCTACGCTGTCTGCTAGGGAGGGATTGGATTCACGCCAAGCTGCATTCCATCCACAATGCCAATGCGATACAGTGGGATGGAGATGAAGTGGAGGTCGTTCATGCAGATGATTCGATCGAGATCTCAATAGCTGGCATGAATATTTGGGACGCAAACGACCAGAGCCGTCTGCGAGTCGGTTGGACGGTGTGAGCGTATCGAGGCTTCAAAAACGGGGTGATGCTGGTCTTATCCAGAGCACAAGATAGCAAGACCAAAGTCAATCGACGTGCGTGGCAAAGCCGATCCCAGCGATCGGCCCCAAAAAAATAAAAATCAATGATCTCACCTCAGGCATGTCACGCAGTCAGGAACAGTCCCTAGAATCGGATGGCTGGAGAGCCGATATCTTCAATTACTTGGAAGATTCGGCTCGGGGGGCACCTAAACGGATAAGATACAAGGGTGCGAAGTTCCCAGTGGCTGTCAATGGCCAGCATCTCAAGAAATATTCCCAAATATGTAGGATGAGGGACAGTGAGATATGGGGGCCGATGCATGAAATCAGCCAGTAAAAAAAAATAACAAAGCACAGCCGATGCACCGACATCGACTTTAGACTAAAAAGCCGATGTGCAGCCATCGACTATAGAAATACAAGCTGTTACGAACAAGTATCAGATTACATAGATAGCCCTACTGAAGGAATGCCTCGAAGGCACAGAGGGCATCAGCACGGACACGATCTACCTCGGCGATCTCGGCCTCGTCATCTTCGTCCTTGCCCGTCACCACTGTTGTGCAGAACGGAACTCCCTGTAAGTGCCTGAGCTTTGAGAACTTCTGCTTCCTCTTGGGAGCGGGCAATAAGAGCTTCTTTATCATGAATAAGCTGTTTGGTTGCCCGGCCTCTCTTCAAGGGCCTTCAGTTCCTTTCGCAAGGCCTCAAGTTCAGCGGTGATGTCGAGGTGTCGGTTTGGCATCCAAGGCACCTTCTTCTCATTAAACCGTTGGCATTTTGCCTGCTGTCGGCCTTCAATGGAAGTTGGGCTTGGCGTAGATCGATTCTCTGACGAGTTAGCTTTCCCGTGACCCATAGACCAGACAGAGTCACAACTGCCAAAGTTTCACTGCAACGATACGGGAGATGGTCCTTGATTTCGTCAAGAACGCTCTTTATTTCTTCGGGGTTTTCAACCAACGTCTCGATCGAGGAGGAAAGCAAGGCTTTGAGACGCTAGAATTGATGTTGGACAACACTGGGTCGTGGTTCGTCGCATGCCATAGAAGGAGCTGGTTTGATGGATTCAGGGTCGAACGTGAGCAGGCCCGAGAGGTCACAACCCTGACAAGAAAAAACAGCATCAGAATGCAGCAAAAAAGGAAGAGTTAGCCAAATAAAAGAGTGTACCTCTCCTGAAAGCAGGGGGACAGCCGATAATGAGGGAATCGGCTCCTGGGTTGCTGCTGGGGGTTGGGCTAGATTGGCGACCTTGTCAACAGCAGGGGCTACTGGATCCAGGTTTGCGGAGGGCATCTGTACTTCCTCGACTCCCCCACTGGAAGTGTCATCAGTCTGTGAGGGAGATGGTTAGCCGATGTAAACAGCAATGTGGATCAGCATGAGGAATGAACCGAAGAGAAGTATTGAGGGTGGTTACATTTGAAGCCTCTTGGTTTGATGAAGGAGCTTGCGGTTCCTTTCGAGTCCTCTTGGTGCTCACATCCTGCCCCGCGGGGGCAGCAGTTTCAGGAGCTGGCCTTTTCCTGGAAGCCGATGGTGGCAAATCTGGCTGGCTCTTCATGGTGACTTTCCCAGAATTGTTCGAGCTCGAATCCCCTTGGTTAGATCGAGTGTCTTCGCTGAAGCTGTCTTCGGGGGAGGCCTATATGTATAAAAAAGAGGGGGAGGAGTTAGCAAGCACAAGCATGTTTGTAGGAGCCCGTAAGGACAAGCGAAACCAGTCGAGGCATGGACCAACATACGTGCAGGCTCTCTGAATCCGGAGAAGGGCTCCTGCGCTTCAAAGTTTTCCTGATGGCTACCTTCCTCACTGCCGTTCTCGCCTTAGTTGAGGCTCGGGGGGCAGCTGAAGATACTTTGCTTTTGGAAGCCGATTTTTGTGAAATCGGCTGGCTCTGCATCACGACCTTTTTCAAGGGTGGCGAGTTTTTGCAGAAAAGGACCATAGGAGCCGGGGGGAAGAATTCAAATGGGGAGCCGTCAGCATGTTTAGGTTCTGGACCATCGTGTTGCTGCAAGGAGACAGGGCAAGGTTATAAAAATCATTGGAAGCCACTTTAAGAAATTTTACTAGTGGTAGTACCTGTTCTGCGGGGATATTGTATTCAGTATCAAGTTGTTTCAGCAACGTTCCAGAGCTCTCCTAAAGGCATGAGTTTTCCACATTGACCACTAGGTCCCAAACAGCGAGCATGATTAAGCAACACGAAGAGGCCGGGAGGCTTCAGGCTGCAGTGGGCCCTGGTCCTCGCGTCGTCCCGCAAATGCTCGGCACACCCTGGCGCTGCAAGGGCGTGCCACCTGACTATACCTGGCCGGAAGGTGTGGATTGCTTCGATTAGTTCCCTGCATGCGAGACACGTAAACATTAAATACGAGCCCTATCGGCTCTCAGGTTCCTATGGATCGGCTCGATCGCCCATGGTTCATGTTGGATTTTCAATGACATGGGGATCCTGCTGATCACAACAAAGCTAAACCAATCTACGACAGTTTAGGGTTTTCACCGTATGATCGGAACATCCTACGCGTAGTTGAGCCTAATAGACACGAAAGATAACGGAAAGCTAACCCTAAAAGAGGCCTAAAAACCAACATAACGTTAATTTCCGGAACATCCCTCTTAGGACTAGCAAACCATACCTAGCGCACTACCGGATCGTTCAACCCGTTTGCAAGGCCTAACCATACGGATATTAAACTAATCCTTGACGAACAAGGAGTACCTATAACAGATCGGATCTACTAAGTCACGAACAAGCAAGATGCTGCCCTTACACCTAGATAGGTGGAAGCTAGTGTTGAGGGACGGCATAGCTAAGCAGATATATGCAAGAAAAGCATCTACGCAAGCCCTAAAACACCTATAGTAAATAGTGCTACTCGCCATCAACAACGCTTCGATACGAGCAACACAAGGTAAACGAATAAACGTAATGCTTGCCTAGATCGCAAGATGTGATCTAGGCAGCATGGTCGCTTCAGGAGAAACCCTCGAAAGAAGGGTGGCGATGCACCTGATTTGTGTTTGTTGTGAACATTGATTGTCCTCCTTTCCGATAACCTAGATACATATTTATAGTCCAGGGACTTTCTAATTCGGGCGTGCACCTAACCTTGCACGAGTTAAACTCTATCTTTTAATCTAAACTACAATGCGATCTACTATATTACAGGATACACGGGCAATTAAGCCCAAATTCTCGCGCAAGGCCGCTTCAAAGATGCTCCACGTGTATATTCTTTCAAGCCCATCTTCACTTACGGCCCATCTCCTGATTTGGCCAAAATCCGGTGATAACACATGCCCCCTGGTTTTGGTAATGATAAAAACCACTCTATTTCCTTCGAAGGGTCATGTCGTGGAGCAGAACCGTCACATTTTCTCATCATGACGACTTGCCTTCCCAACTTCTGCACGATTTGACAATCCTCGCCTGCTCGACAATTAAATTTCCATCTCCTTTTATTTAACCGCATCGACATTCACTTCTTCGTCCCCTTCGCACTAGCACTCCCAAAAACCCTTCTGCGATGCGCGTGTACACGTCCGTTGGGAACCCCAAAGGAAGGTATGATGCGCAGTGGCAAGTTTTCCCTCGAAAGAAACCAAGGTTTAATCGAACCAGAAGAACCAAGAAGCACGTTGAAGGTTGATGGTCGCCAAATGTGATGCGGCGCAACACAGGGATTAGGGCGCCAACGTGGAATCTGCACAACAAAGCAAAGTACTTTGCCCCAACGAAGCAGTGAGGTTGTCAATCTCAGCGCACAACGTAACAAAGGATTAAACGTATCGAGTGGAAGATGTTTGCAAGAAATAAGAAAACACAATTGCATTAGATTGTATGCTATGTAAGAATAGGACCGTCGTACAGTTCACTAAGGTGTCTCTCCCATAAGATAAAAGCATGTTGGGTGAACAAATTACGGTCGGGCAATTGACAAATAAGAAAGGCATAACAATGCATATACATGATATGATAAATATAGTGAGATTTAATTGGGCATTACGACAAAGTACATAGACCGCCATCCATTTGCATCTATGCCTAAAAAGTCCACCTTAGGTTATCATCCGAACCCCATTCAGTATTAAGTTGCTACAACAGACAATTGCATTACGTATCGTAATGTAATCAACAACTACATCCTTAGACATAGCATCAATGTTTTATCCCTAGTGGCAACACACATCCACAACCTTAGAACTTTCTGTCACTGTCCCAGATTTAATGGAGGCATGAACCCACTATCGAGCATAAATACTCCCTCTTGGAGTTAAGAGTACAAACTTGGCCGGAGCCTCTACTAATAACGGAGAGCATGCAAGATCATAAACAACACATAAACAATAGATTGATAATCACCATAATCATAGTACTCTCTATCCATCGGATCCCGACAAACACAACATATAGTATTAGAGATAGATGATCTTGATCATGTTAGGCAGCTCACAAGATCCAACAATGAAGCACAACAAGGAGAAGACGACCATCTAGCTACTGCTATGGACCCATGGTCCGGGGTGAACTACTCACTCATCACTCCGGAGCGATCATGGCGATGAAGAGTCCTCGGGAGATGAATCCCCTCTCGGCGGGGTGCCGGAGGCGATCTTCTCCCCGAGATGGGATTCGGCGGCGTCTCGGAAGGTTTTCCGTATCGTGGCTCTCGTGCTGGGGTTTCGCGACGGAGACTTTAAGTGGGCACGGGGGCCACACGAGGTGCCTAGGGGGTAGGGCGCGTGGCCGGGGCACAGGCCACGCCGCCTTTGTCCCCACTGGCCCCCGCACGTGGCCCCACTTCGTTATCTCTTCGATCTTACGGAAAGCCGTGCAAAATAGGACCACAGACGAACGTTTCGTCAATTAAAAAGAATATTTCCTTACTAGGATTTAAAAAAAAAACAGCAGAAAACAGCAAGCGGCTCTTCGGCATCTTGTTAATAGGTTAGTTCCGGAAAATGTAAATATGACATATAATGTGCATAAAACATCCAGAGTATCATCAATAAGTAGCATGGAACATAAGAAATTATCGATACGTTGGAGACGTATCGAATATCATACCAACAAATGGAACCACAGGCTGTGAAAACGATAACAAAGATAATTTCTGAAGTGACATGCCATCATAATCTTGATCATACTATTTGTAAAAATATGTAATGAATGCAGCGATCAAAACAAAGGTAATGACATGAGTAAACAAGTGAATCATATGACAAAGACTTTTCATGAATAGTACTTTCAAGACAAGCATCAATAAGTCTTGCATAAGAGTTAACTCATAAAGCAATAAACAAAGTAAGGGTGGAAGTAACACAAGGAAGATTAAGTTTCAGCGGTTGCTTTCAACATAACATGTATATCTCGTGGATATTGTCAGCATAAAGTAATATAACAGAATTGCAATATGCAAGTATGTAGGAATCAATGCACGAGTTCACACAAGTGTTTGCTTCTTAAGGTGGTGGAAGGAGATAGGTAAAAGTGACTCAACATTAAAAGTAAAGAAAGGTCCTTCAAAGAGGAAAGCATCGATTCTTTGTATTTGTGCTAGAGCTTTTATTTTGGAAACATGAAACAATTTTGTCAACGGTAGTAATAAGGCATATGAGTTATGTAAATTATATCTTACAAGTTGCAAGCCTCATGCATAGTATACTAATAGTGCCGCACCTCGTCCTACTTAGCTTGGACTACCGGATCTTTGCATGCCATGTTTCAACCAAGTGTCACAAAGGGGCACCTCCATGCCTTGTACAAAGGTCTAAGGAGAATGCTCGCATTTTGGATTTCTCGCTTTTGATTATTCTCAACTTAGACATCCATACGGGACAACATGGACAACAGAGATAATGGACTCCTCTTAAATGCATAAGCATGTAGCAATGATTATTATTCTCATATGAGATTGAGGATATATGTCCAAAGCTGAAACTTCAACCATGATTCATGGCTTTAGTTAAGCGGCCCAATGTTCTTCTCTAACAATTTTGCATGCTCCAACCACTAAAATGATAGATCCTTCGAGACAAGACGGACATGCATAGCAACTCACATGATATTCAACAATAGTTGATGGCGTTCCCCGAAGCATGGTTATCGCACAACAAACAACTTAATAAAAGATAAAGTGCATAAGTACATATTCAATACTACGATAGTTTTTAAAGGCTATTTTGTCCCATGAGCTATATATTGCAAAGGTGAATGATGGAATTTTAAAGGTAGCACTCAAGCAATTTACTTTGGAATGGGAGAAATACCATGTAGTAGGTAGGTATGGTGGACACAAATGGCATAGTAGTTGGCTCAAGGATTTTGGATGCATGAGAAGTATTCCCTCTCGATACAAGGTTTAGGCTAGCAAGGTTATTTGAAGCAAACTCAAGGATGAACGGGTGCGAACAAAACTCACATAAAAGACATATTGTAAACATTATAAGACTCTACACCGTCTTCCTTGTTGTTCAAAACTCAATACTAGATATTATCTAGACCTTAGAGACCAAATATGCAAATCAAATTTTAGCAAGCTCTATGTATTTCTTCATTAATGGGAGGGTCCAAAGCATATGATGCAAGAGCTTAAACATGAGCACAACAATTACCAAGTATCACATTATCCAAGACATTTTAGAATTACTACATGTAGCATTTCCAATTCCAACCATATAACAATTTAACGAAGAAGAAACTTCGCCTTGAACATTATGGTTAAAGCCTAAGGACATATGTGTCCATATGCAACAGCGGAGCGTGTCTCTCTCCACAAAGTGAATGCTAGGATCCATCTTATTCAAACAAAAACAAAAACAAAAACAAACCGACGCTCCAGTAAAGAACACAAGATGTGATTGAATAAAAATATAGTTTCAGGGGAGGAACCTGATGATGTTGTCGATAAAGAAGGGGATGCCTTGGGCATCCCCAAGCTTAGACGCTTGAGTCTTCTTAAAATATGCAGGGGTGAACCACGGGGCATCCCCAAGCTTAGAGAGCTTTCACTCTCTTGATCATAGTATATCATTCTCCTCTCTTGACCCTTGAAAACTTCCTTCACACCAAACTTCAAGCAAACTCATTAGAGGGTTAGTGCACAATTAATAATTCACATGTTCAGAGGTGGCACAATCATTCTTTACATTCCGGACATTGCATAAAGCTACTGGACATTAATGGATCAAAGAAATAAATCCAACATAGCAAAAGAGTCAATGCGAAATAAAAGGCAGAATCTGTCAAAAAACGAACAGTATAGACGAATTTAAAGCTGGCACCAGACTTGCTCAAATGGAAAAACTCAAAACAAATGAAAGTTGCGTACATATCTGAGGATCACGCTCGTAAATTTGGCAGGCCCACAGAATTTTCTACGGAAAGCTGTACTTGGTCGTGACGGTGACAATGCTGTTTAACGCAGCGATCCCAAATATAACATCAACTTTGACATAGAAACTTTAGTAGCACCAAAAACATGATAAGGAGGTTGCTACAGTAGTAAACAACTTCCAAGACTCAACAAAACAAAAAATTGCTGTAGGTAAAAACATGGGTTGTCTCCATAAGCGCTTTTCTTTAACGCCTTTCAGAGGCGCAGAAAGTGCAAATCAAGTAACATCGAGAGTAGAAGCATTAACATCATAACTTGTTCTAATAATAGAATCAAAAGGCAACTTCATTCTCTCTTTCTAGGGAAGTGTTCCATACCTTTCTTGAGAGAAATTGATATTTAATATTACCTTCCCTCATATCAATAACAGCACCAACGGTTCGAAGAAAAAGT